>BLAL01000228.1:175000-1375000 GCA_015698045.1 Rhizophagus clarus
TACAATGAATAATAGCTGATAAGAAAAGTAGAGAGAATTTTTTTTTTTTTTTTTCTCTCACTCTCTTACTATAGGAAAACGATTTTTTTCGTGATCCTTTCAATTTGATTTTTTAGACCGTTTAAACGTGCATTCTGATCGTCCAATTTGATCGTTACTTTTTCGGAAAATACAATGCACTGAAAATCTATACTTGAAATATTTTTTCATCAATTTTGTAACATTCTAATAACAAATTGCTGCGACTTTCTAACGGGGTTAAATTTCTCTCTTAATAAAATTCTATGATTACTTCACCTTTTGTAAATTTTCTATCGAAAACTATTATATTTCGACATTTTCTACTCGTGAAGAAGATTTGAGATGAGTATATTCAGAGAGATCTTTCTTTCAAGTATTTCTCCCAAAAATTTTCTCTGGACCAATCTTTATTTACCATTATATTCTTCGGTATCACATGGATTCAAAATACGTCAAATGAAATGATCGACATGGAATTTTTTTTTTTATAGATTATTATATTATTGTGTATGTCTGTTTTATTATTAATGTTATTATAAATCAAGTGCTGTTGCATCGATAATTCAGATTTAGATGTACCTAAAGAAGTTTTAAAAGTAGAAATTGAAGAATTAAGTTTTGATTTTGAATTTTTGATCCTTTAATTTAGACCGCGGAATATGTAAAATGAAAGAAATTCTTTATCAAAGTATTTGGATTTTTAATAATTTACTACTGATATACTGTATATATACGTATCTTTAATGATCATGTACAGTACTGTACATTTCTTTTTGCAAACTCGAACTTCATTTCCAAAAATGTTTTTATTGAAATTATTAAATTATTGTTAGGGATCAAGGACTCGTGGTTAATCGACTAAAAATTGTAAAAATTGGAAATTTTACGAAAACCCTTTATTAATGATTTTGAAAATAAAACTGAAGATTAATTTAATAAAAGTATATTCAGTAAAAGTATATTTAAACAGTTGATTTTTTATGAACTATTACTAGAAAAAGGTTGTCTTTTGTATAATCAATTTTGTAAGAGAAGTTAAGTATCATATATTATCATTCTTTAAAAAATCATATTTTAAATTTATGTAAAGAAATCTTCAAAAAAAAAAAAAATGTTATAAATTAAACCGCGAAAAACTTTGGTGTAGTATCATGTAAAGACTTGTAGATTTAAACGTGTATAATTGATTTGTTATTTAATACAGATTTTAAAACAACTCTTTTTGTCCTAGTCAATTAAGCAATGTAACCGTTTATTTTCAGAAGACGTGGTAAAACATGATTGTTAAAGACGATGATAGTCCATTAACGTATAATTTAATGAAAAAAAATTGGTATGTTTTTTAACAATTATAAAGAGAATTGAATTTTTCTCTGTTTAGTAATCGCTGTTACAAAGAAAGTTAATCACAAATAAATACATATAATTAATCAATTTTATTTCGCAGTAATAAACATACTATGTTTCAGTTGGTTTAATTTTTTATTAGAGAAAGGTTTTTTTTTATTAATATTAAAATAGATTTAACTTTTGCTTATTATAAAATATTTCATCTAAAATAAATTGGCTTTAATAAACATTATTCAACTTATAATGGAATAAATGATTAAAACATTTTTATTTGTCTGTCTGAATTTTTAAAATACAGCTAATAAAAGCAAGTGAATTGTCATTATTAATAGAAATTGTAAACAATTTGACGCTTCGCTACGAACAAGTTGATTGATACATACTACTAAAATTACAGTAATAAAACAATCTGCTACTAAAAATAATTTAAGTTATACGAGAATTAAAAAATTGTGAAATTTACGAAATATAATAAATATAATACAATTACACACGTTATTAAATAATTTATAAGGATGGATTTATATATAAGTAATGAATTAATTTGACATCCCCCAATAAAATACATGCTAAACGCAAATTTTTATTACATGATTGTACAACCAGGTTTTGGAATGCCGGGCTCTTCAGTGGCTTCAGCGCTTGCAATAGATGGAGTAGATGATTTAATAATTACTGCAGTAGTTTGATTCATTTCGTTAGGAATGTTAAAGATTTAATCGATTTTAATTTAGGAGTTTGAATAATGTCAAAAACTATCAACGTTTTTTTCTTTTCCTTTTTTTTTAAGATTTTTATTTATTTATTTATTTATTTATTTATTTATTTTGACTTTCTTGTCAAAGGAAATTCTTGCTTATTTATACTTTTTTTTTTACTCTGATTTGATATATTGTATGCATTATGCATTTCTCCATGTTTAATCAACTTATGCAGATCATACTTTTTATTTCACAATTTGTTCTCATTAAATATTGTTTCTCGTTATAATATTATTGTTAATACGTTTGAAAACTATAATTTTAAGCTCAAAAGCACTATTATATTGTTATCACGTTGAAAAGTTTAATAATTTTAAACACTGAAAAGATATTTTTTTTTTTTTTTGATGTTGTTTTCATTTAGGTAAAATTAAGATATAGTTTTTAATTTTTTAATTATTATTATTATTATCGTCATCATCTTGAAATATTTCGGAAGAATATCCGGAAAATTGTAATAACTCTGATTTTCAGAAATGTCCAGGACCAGATAGCGTCCGGAATATTGCAAATTTCGAACATTTTTTATTTTCCGGACATTTTGATGACAATTCCGGTTAAATGTCATTTTTTTAGACGTCGGCTATTTTACTAGAGGCGATACAACATATTTGTTTAAAAATCTTAGATTATGATCACTTACAATAATATTTATTTATCGAACCTTAAACAAGAAAAATAGTAAATAAGTAAATAAAAAATAATTGTCTGTTATGCATTTCTCCGTGTTTAGCAAATGAATAATCAATTTTATGCAGATCACACTTTATATTTTCACAATTTACACAATTTGTTTAAACAAGTTAATATTGTTTTTCGATATTGTTAATATGTTGAAACAAAAGAACAATAGTTTTTTTTTTCATTTAGATATCGTGAGGATATTAATTAAATTTTTTTTTTTTTTTGTTATTAACAGATAATGCATACAAATATTCAAACCTGAGAGATAAATAGGCAAAAACTTTCTTGCTTGACAAGAAAAAATCTTATTAAAAAAAAAGAAAATAAAATAAAATAAAAAACTTAGTTTTTTTGACATTATTCAAACCCTTAAAGTCATTTAAATTAAATAAAATCAATTAAATTTTTTTGACATTCCTAACGAAATGAATCAAACTACTGCGGTTATCATTAATTTCATCTATTGCAACCGTTGAAGCCACCGAAGAGCCCGGCATTCCAAAACCTGGTTGTGCAATCATGTAGTAAAAATTTGCATTTAACATGTATTTTATTTAATAATGTTATATATATGAATGTATATTAGTGCAATTTTCACAATTTTAAATTTCGTATAATTAATTGTTGAAATCGACCTACAAAAATTATTTTTAGTAGCAGATTGTTTTATTATTGTAATTTGAATCATTGAATTGATTTATAAAATTCAATTCACTGGTAACTTAAGTTGTTTAAATTTTTAAGATACAGCTAATAAAAGCAAATCCTATAAAAATAAACTAAGCGAATAAAAAAATGTTTGATCACTTTGTTCTATTATAAAGTTAAATGAATTTTAAAGTCAAATTTATTTTAGAGGAAATATAATAAAAAGTTAGTTATTTTAGTTTTTCTTTAAAAGAGTATTTAGCCAACAGTTCACGAGGTTCTACCGTGTTCAGTTTTCTCAATGTTACACATGATTTTATATTCGGTCCGCTATTATACTATAAGTGGCTTGAATTAGATAAATATTACATATATACAATTTAATTTGTATTTTAATGTAAATTATTACTTTTTCTGTATTACTTTCAGTAAAAATTGCTTTATTTCTCATTCGGGATAATTTCAATTCAAGAAATTCCAAAAATGATATTAATAAAATCACATGATTAACTTAAAAATTTTTTTGCATTGTGTACTATACGTTGCGAGCATGACAACATATTTGTTTAACTAAGAAATCATACTTTCAATAACTAATAGCATATATTTATCGAATTTTTTAATTATTATATTTTTTTTCGTTTCGGTATCTCTTAATAACAATAATTGCAATAATTGGAAATGTCCTTATGTTATCGAATAATAAATGTATATTACAAAGTATATAATTAACAAAATCATAGCCATTAAACAATCAATAATTTATGCAGATCGAACAATACAACATTAATATCGCTAATTTTTTTTGCCAAACATGGAGACATGCGTAATGCATACAAGCTTAAAATAGAAAAAAAAAGATATAAATAGACAAAAAAAATTTTTTTTGACGAGAAAAATAAAAAAAAAAGTCCCATCAAAAAAAAGAAAAAAAAAAATAAGAAAAAAACTTTGATAGTTTTTTTGACATTGTTCGAATTCTTAATTAATGAATCAAACTGCGGTTATCAATAAACCATCTATTCCAACAGCTGAAGTCACGGAAAAGCCTGGCATTCCAAAACCTGGTTGTACAATCATGTAATAAAAATTTGCATACATTTCATTGGTGGGCATCAATAAATTTATTATGCGTAATTTAATTAATTAATAAATGTGCAAATTTTACAAATTTTAAATTTCGTACGAATTTATAGTACTTCCTGCAAAAAATTGGTATTTTTAGTAGTAGCAGATTATTTTATTAATTATTACTGTAATTTAATATTACGTATCAATCAATGAACTTGTTCATATTTTATGAAGTGTCAAGATTGTTTACTATTTTATTACAATTTAAGTTGGTTCATTTTAATCGGACTTTCTTTTTAGTTTATGACTGTATTTTATATCTTTAATTTCATACTCTAACGCATTATTCCATATAATTTCGTAAAAATAAATTTGAATTTTAAATAGTTAAATCTTTCTGAAATCTGAAAATTGGAACATTATTGAAAATTGTAACATTATTGAATTGCTAATCTTTTAATGGCACATTTTGTTAACCGAAATCCTTTATTGAGGAACCATGTGGACCTATGTGGATCCGTTACATGTCACAGGATGTTTGGAAACCCGTATGGTTTGAGAAATCCGTATGTGGATTTCCCTGCAGGTCTTATACGCAAAAAAAAATATTTGATGTTAATTTTCTAATGACCAACGAAGAAAAATTTTGCTTTTCAGAAAATTTTTCAACGTTTAATATTACGATAAAATCTCTTCGAACCAGACCTAATTTTTACATATTTAGTTATAAGAATCATCGGATTTGATTTCTGTAATAACTTAAATCGATCATCATGATTTGTTTAGAAAGACAAGGACTCCATAAAAATATTTAATAAAGAAACCTCAAACAGTAAATGTTTCTTTGTATTTAAAAATATAAATATACCCATTTACAAAAGTGGTAAACATTGTAAAAAAAAAAACACTTTAGATTAACAATTAAATTTCAAACCCTTGTTATCTTCTTGCTATCTTCTCATCCTAATAAAATGAATTCGTTGCTTGTTCTTTATAGAATACTACGTAAATTTTACAGAGGATTAAAGCGTATAGAAAAAATTTTCTTCTATACATTCATAATTGACATGGTTACATATGTTTCTCTGTTTGTTGGCGCTTTATTCTTAACGACAAATCCTGATATTTATTTTATGTATATTCCAATATTATTTTTTCCTATAATATCAGGGATAATTACGGTAAATATGCTAATAAAGATTATTTAATGTGTTTAATAATAGTTATTAATGATTTTATCATTTGTAGTTTTATGGTAAAACCATTTACCACGGATTAGCATTCCTCGGTGTACATTCGTTTCCAGTCTTTGGATCGATAGCTTATTACTACACTCAATATTTTAATTGTAGAGATCATCTTCAAGATTCTTGTATTTCGGATGACCCAACTCAAAAATTTTATCAAATAGGTGTAGCTTTTATAGTTGTGCTTGTAGTTTTATTTCAATTTCTACATACATTATATGTGTACATATTATGGAAGAAAAGGTAAATAATAAATCCCTTAAATTATGAGATTATATTAAATTAGAAACTACATTGTTTTATTTATTTTATATTTTAGGATTTGGCCTTTAGTATACGAGTTCAAATATTCTAAACACAATGAGATTAAAGGTAAATAATCCATTTATTAGAATTTTCCTGTACATATACTCATAAATTTTTTAAATTCTCTTTTTTTCTTGCATAGAAATGCATGCGGTATATGAGGTCCAATTTCCGCTGTTCCATGCGAAGGTCCTGATGATAAGTTTATGGATGGTTGCATATTTTTTTATAATATGCGGTATAGATCTGGTATTGCTAACAAAAAGACGAACTACTGTTCGAAAAATATTTATAAATTACCAAATACCATTTAATATGATATTTCTTTATTATTCATTCTTCATGCTTAAAGGTGTAAGTATGATTTCTTATTCATTAATATCATGATGTTATTATATTAAAAAAATCTTCTTTTATATATATACCAACACATTTAGGTGAGGGACGAGAAAAATTATTTGATGTATATTGTATACGTCGGAAATATTGTTCAGGCCATATTATTATATCTTGATCTGTCTGCTTTCTGTAAACAACTTATTTTGAAATCGGAATCCATAATTAAAAACACGATACAATGCGTTAATTATTCTAACACTTATACTACATTCGCTTTATATGGTAATAATAATTTTACATTATTTTTTATTTTTAGTAAATTAATACTGAAGTCTGATTAATAATTCATTTTTTTTTTTAAAAACAAAAAAAAAATTTAGCATGTTTATGTTGGATCGTTTTAGCATTATCAACATGGAACACCATAAGATGTCATAGAAATTTCAATAGGCATATGGCATTTTATAGTATGTAAATTTTATTCTACATTTTTATTATTCATTTTTCCCTTTATACTAATAATTAATTAATCCTTTAAATAGTAAAATATGAACCAACTCCTCCAGAATTTAAATCAGGGAGGAAATTAGTAATAAGGAAGTCGATAACTGTGCCGGATTATTTAAAAATCGTATAAATATCAAGCATATTTATGAATGTACTATTTTAAAATTTAAACAAATAATAGAAAATTTTTAATATGGACCATCGATCTTACTATGTAACAAAAAGTTTACAACGTGCATTTAAATAAAATAATTTTCCTTTAAAAATGAAACAATTGGAGCAGCAAATTTATTACGAAGTAAAATTCGATTCGTGATAACCGATTTAGATTTATGAAAGAAAATTTTCCAAATAACGATCACATTATTCACATAAAATTGATAACTATTATGTTTGCAACTAAATTTATTATTAAATTTCATGATTAAAATCTATTACAACCTAATATGTGTTTATTTGTAACTAACCGATAATGATGTGTTACACGTTTGTCTAGAGCGAAGACAACTGAAAAAGAGCTTTATCTTAAGATTGATGATAAATAACGAATTATTATACCACCAACCCTGAACAGTAGAATAATCTGTTAGTAACTATTATTGTACCGGACGGAAAACAAAATAAAAAAAAACATACTCATTCTTATGTAGAAGTTGTAAAAGTATATTGGTTTTCTTTTTATTTACATATAAGTATCAGCACAATACTATTAAATATTGCATATTTAACGAAAAAAATTTTTTTTTTTTTAACAAAAATATACTGTATTTACTGAGGAAAAAAAAATTAAAAATAGTAAAAAGTTGTAAATTAACCACGAAAAACTATAGTGTAGTAAACAAAAAAAAAAATACTACCTTCGTTAATCGTGCAACAGATGTAGCTTCTCGATAGGTTAAGCAAATTGTTATTTGGCATAGATCTTAAGACAAAGCTCTTTTTGTCCTATAGACAAGCAACGCAACACGCTTGTTTAATTTACGATTATAATAATTAATGTATAATTCATTGGCCATATACTTTTATAAATTTGGATTACAGTACAAATAAAAACTAGGTAAACGGTAACCTAAATTAAATAACACGTGTTACTGTACATGACTACGTGTAAAACATATTTATTTGGTATATTAGTAATATTACAGAGGCCATATAGCAGTGTTATATATAACGTGGTACATAATATAAAAAAAGAAATAAAACTGTCGATTGTGACAGGGACAAAACAAATTTTGCTAATTTCATACCACCCATCCGTCCGATCAACAAAGAATCTAACCTTACACTTCATGTCTCAAGTCTATAGGTTAGATCCTTTGTTGATTGGATGGATGGGGTGATAAATAGTCCTTCGCTAACGCTTCGGACAATACAATTTTCGAGAAAAGATCCTTTTATTGGCAAATGAAGAAAAATCGTTATTACTAGATAATCACAAATAAATACATACAACTGACTGTAATCACGAAATTTGCAATAAATTGGACCAATATATATTATTTTTAATTGGAAAAAAAGTTCTAAAAATTAGGCTTGCTTGTTCATTTAGGTTTTTGATCGCAAAATCCATTAATCAATCCAGCCATGTGATCAAATTATAATTGAGTTGGCTGATCACAATCACCAATTAATACGTTTAATTTTGCTTATTTTATTTACGGTACGATCAAAAAAAAACACTTTTTTTTTGTTCGAAAGATTCAGGTTATTGCTCGGATTACATATTTCCGTCAGCAAATGTTTATCAACTCAAACCGATCAAAAATCTAATCAATCAGAAATGAACGGGCCTATTATCACGGATCGTTCTGACTATAATGAACCTTTTATATCTATCATAAATTTTATATCACTTGTTCATTTTTTTAGAGGAAAATTATTATTATAAGTTTTTTTAAAGTAAATTTGACTTTAAAATCCATTTAACATTATACTAATAGAACAAAATAATTAAAAAATTTTTATTTGTTTGTTTAAATTTTAAGATACAGCTAATAAAACAAATCCTACTAAAAATAAACTAAAATTACCAGTGAATTGAATTTATAATAGAATAGAAATAGCAAACGATTCAACGATTCAAATTACAATAATAAAACAATCTGCTACTAAAAATAATTTTAAATTTAAAATTGTGAAAATTGCACAAATATAATACATTCATATTAACATTATTAAATACAGTAATTTACATGGATAGCTAATTTATATTATTTCAATTTGATATTCGTCAAACGAATACATGCTATACATAAATTTTTTATTACATTATTATACAACCAGGTGGCTTCAGCGGTTGCAATAGATGGAGCAGATGATTTAAGGATAACTGCAGTAATTTGATTCATTTCGTTAGGAGAGTTAAAACCAATTAAATTAAAGTCAATTAAATTTTTTTTGAGTTTGAATAATGTCAAAAAACTATCAAAGTTTTCTGTTGATATGATTTTTTTATTGCTTTTCTCGTCAAGCAAAAAAGTTTTGCCTAATTTTATATCTTTTTTTTTAAGCTCACACTTGAATTGAAAATTACATTATTGAAAGTTTTCCTAAAATTACTGGCTAATAAGCTATAGTAGGTAAATTTTCTAATGCCTTAAAAAAAGTTTTTTATAGGATAAAGTTTTTTTCTTTCCGGCTAATAGGGTAAAATTATTAATGGTTTGAAAAGGTCCCTATCAATAAATAATATGAGTAAAAACATATATACAGTATGTACGATATTGATGAATTATATACAGTACATATAGTATTTTCGTATCATTCACTTTATTTAGACAAATATAGTTGATCTATGAAACTTTTTTTACACACTGGTTTCTGACATTTACACCGCAGATTCCATTGAGATTCTAATTGTAAGATATTTTCATCGCAAAGTTCCATGAAACTCAAATCACGGCGAAGTTTTAATAATGTATGACAGTTATAGTGTCACGCTAAAATAAATGTTGCATAATTATTAAAGTAAATGTTAAATCGATAAAAAATATCTTTGCGATGGAAAACAATTGAGAATGTTTACAGAAAAAAATAAAACTTCAAAAGTACTTATTTTCCCTTTTCGATATTAAAGATGGAACTTGTAGAAAACAATACAGGATAATTAAGATGAAGTCTATGAAAAAATAGTAGACCATGAAAATGATATTACACCCTCTAAACCGACAAACAACTACGGCAAATAACTCTTAATTTTCCTTTAATTATTCTGATAAAATGCAAGGTAAAATATTTTAAATTTATTATTATTTCTAATAATAATTTTGAGCAACAATTTTTTTAATGCCCGACATAGGCTGCTAGGCTCATCCGTTAGAAAAAGGTGGTTATTTGCTCGTGTTTACCAATGGAAAGTTGTGTAGCAAAGGTTGGAAACACGCTTTTGTCACGAGAACCATCGATAATATTGATTCATTGTCTTATATTTCAGTTTCACTATTTATTAATACAGTATATACTGAGATTCATTATTTTCAAACGAATGTACGGTAGGAATATATGCGTATTTAAAATCAAAAAAATTGTATAATATTTCGGAACTAGCGTCCCCTTTATTTTACACTTAAATTCTTCTTCTTACACTTGACAAATATTCATTAGAATTTATTCTTTTTTTATAATGGAGGAAATACAATCACATTTTTTATTTTTGATAACAAGAATACATAGATGATTAATAATAAATACCGTAAATAAACACAAATTTTAAATAAATGCAATATTAATAATCTGTTAATAATTTGAATTATTTTATATATTAAAAGATTCCGGTTAATAAAAAGGGTAAATTTTATAGAGTAATAAAAATATTCCTATTAGTGATAAAGCTAATGATCTAGCTAAATGCTGGATAAAAAAAAATGATAATTAGCATATTTTTGCCGGTCGCATCTAATATAAGTTTCCGGGGTTCTGGCTACAACAGTAGAATTAGTAATAAGAACTGTAGTTAAAAATAAAAATTACTTCAGATAGAATAATTAGTAATATTTTAGATAGAGGAGGAAAAAAACGTTAATGCATGGTCATTTACAGAGTAGTCAAATTCCGATATAACGATACTTCGGGACTCATGAAACTTTGGAAAAAATATCGTTATATCGATATTTATATGCTCTCATATATGGTGGGAAAATGAAATCCTATCGTTATATCAAGGTTAGACTGTATATAGGGTACAAACATTCAATAACAAAGGTTAGGAAAGACTTTTGATCCAAAAGTAGTGTATTTACGGACAAAATTTTAACTCCTCTCCTACGGGGAGCCCTATAATTTTTCCGCTCATATGACTACAATTATTACATGATTACTATTTGTCTACACATACCCATCTACACATACCCATCTATACATATACTCGACCACACATACCCGTCTACACATACTCGCCTACATTTACCTGTCTACACATATCAGTTTACACATACCCGCTTACACATACAGTACATGTCTACTCATACACATTTACACATACACGTTTACACATACTGTACATGTTTTCATATATGCTATGCATACTTTACGTTTGTTCTCCTATAAGCATTTTGAAATGTGCGCTAGTACATATATCCTAAGTATATTATGCCATGCCATTGGTTAGTTAAGGGGACAAAAGAATATTGCACTCATCCCACAAAAAAATGAATGCTGAGGAAAGCGTGCATTTGCATTAAGATAAGGGTCTACACCCCTGACCCCCATTACCATGTAAAAATTGAAGCAATGGAACTAATTCCGTTTTGCAAATTTGCATTCAGTTCCATGCGGACAGTACAAGCTTGCTTCTAAGCTGTGACGCGAAAAAAGATTATTGAAATTAATTAGTTAAAAATATGAAAATTTTTTTTTGAATTGAATATATGGTACGGTTAATAGGCGATAATAAATGAGCAGTTTATTAGGTTCTATCTTTGGCAAACTCGGCCTTGGATGATCTTTCAGAGAATATTGAGACAACTCCGCCTCCAGAGTTCCATGATGTCATCCAGTATAATAACGACATTAGGGACAGTGACTCCTCCAGCGATTATGATACTGCCCTTATTTCTTCTACTAAGTGGTATTCTGCATCTAGAGGATTTCTTTGTTATAGATAGGGATGCCAAAAGTTCAGTTATAACCAGTCATAACCGGTTTTTGCCGGTTCGGTTTCGGTTCAGTTTTAGTCCAAGACCGACCGGTTAATCGTCGGTTTTATATATAAAAAACCCGATGAAAAAACCGATCGGTTAATTGTAAATATTTTACAACATATCCTGAAAAAATATCTTTGTTTCAATTGAGAATAACTAAAATACATGAATTTTAATGTTTAAATTTATAGTATTTTCCTTTTTGAAATTATAGGGAGAATTTTAATTTGGTGCGATGATCACGTGATTTTCGTATTGCCAAAAAATCACAAAATTGGCACTATTTTTGTAAGAAAAAATTATGTAAATTTAAATGTTATTATTAAATAAAGTCATAATTAGCACTTTCTAATAATAATTTATTCGGTTTTGCAATCAGTTTTGCAGTTCAGTTTCATCGGTCGGTTTTGCGGTCGGTTCGGTTTTGGCTGAAAACCGTGGTTTTAAAACTGAAACCGAACCAAACCGACCGTTGGCATCCCTAGTTATAGAGAGCGATCAAAAAGCAATTAAGTGAATTTTTCGATGGTATTTCATATTGGATTGGGTCAAAAAAATGAGTTTTCTGAATTATCTCGAGATTGGTGGTTCTTCATTCAAGTTGATAAAAATGAGTCATTAGAAGAGGCTCATAAAAGGTATGTAGATGAATCTATCTCAATTTCACATATAAATAATGGACTTATTAATATGTAAAAACTGGCACTTACGCAGCTACTTCTTTACGTTTATTTCAGGATATGACAAAAGGACCAATTAGAAGTACGAAGCTATCTGATGAGGAAGAACTCTGCATCTGTTGGTTCGTTAATATGGGCAGAACCGTATGAAGATAAAGCAAAATAATTTGATATTAATGAATTTTATCCTTCTCTTTTACTACAAAAGGATGTACAATGGCCAATAGGTTCAGGCGAGTTCAAAACAATTACGAGTTTTAATAATAATTTGCAGTATGAACGGAATTTACCGAGTTCACATAGAAAGTTTACCTAAAAAAATTCACACAAAGCTCTTAATTATTTAGATATAACCAAAAGGAATATTAACTCATTATGATATAGGAATCGCAAGAAAAAATAAACTAGAAGTAAAATTAATAAATGTTAAATCAAACGCCTATATTTTTAGTCAAGAGAACTTAATGGATGGTGATTGATGATGATTGGGCAGAACAACTTATTTCCATAATAAAGTTGCGAAGAATTTATTAATATCGCTATGGGGTATTTTATGTGAGAATCCAAGAAAAAATGGTAAAGTTGGTCCTCATCGTCGTATGAAACTTTTATCTTAGCTCTGCCATAAAACAGTAACCGATATAATTAGACCCCTAAAAGTTCATGTGAAACATATTCAGAAGGTTTTATTTTAGCAAGTAGAATTGATATTAATTTACGGTAGGACCAATTGGACTTCACTGTATTTGACGACCTCATTACATCTCCTTAGCAATGAATAGTAATCTGCAACCGAGGCTCAAATAGCCCTAGTCGAATATTTTGTATATTTGATTGTTTACGATATATAGATATTAGATATGCTATTAAATTCAAAATATTAAATAAGTCACATGAGGATTCTGTGAACCAGTTCACAAACTCCTCACGTGACTTTGAACCTTAAAGTATCCAAATCACGTCGTGATAATAGGACAGATGATAAAATTTTATAACTAATACAAAAAAGACAGTTAAAGGGACCTAATTTGGAAGAGATGTGTCTTCATGTAAAGCAATGGAAATTCGTGTACTTGGAAGGAAAATCAAAAAGAATACAGTTCAAGAGTTTTATGAGAGAAGCATCATGAAGAATGATTACATTAGAACATTATTTATTTATTTATTTATTGTTAGAGACCAACTCATGAAAATACAAATTGTAGAAAAACTAGTCTATAATCTATGAAAATAATACTATTAACTACATCATGTAAAATCTAAACCCCTGCCAGCAGCGGACGTCAGCCTGTGTGACTGGTAACCCTTCGGCTCTACAATCTAAACGAAGGACCTGTGTCACACTCTCCCTTTGTAGTCTGGGTGTGGGGTGATCAGGGGGCCCAAGTTGACCACTCAATGGTAACCCAGGAAATTTTCAACCGAAGTCTACCAATGACAAACCTTTATAAGGGCCATACACGCGATCCCTACCCTCTCCTATCAGGATCCAGTGCTAAGCTTCTAGGCTCTTGGTATGAGTCCACATGGTTGAAATTCAATGCAGATCTGTTGGCTGGACAGATTGAACCCATGTTCTCCATTCCACCTTATGGCCTCATAGGAGAGAGAGTATCTTTTACAAATACACTAGGGGAGCCAACCCCTTACATTAGAACATTAACGATATTTGTTCATGAATAGATAGTGTCGTATCTGATCATGTGACTTCATTGATCAATGTCACCGATGTCATAAATGAATGACATAGTATACATAGGTAATATTGCAGGTTAAAAAACTCTTTCTGCAAATTCTCATTTTTATTTTATTAATATTTCATGCTAAAACACACAAATAAAAATGTCTGCAGATCCAAAAACATTATATCTTAGTAAAAAACTCGCTGAATTCCCAAGTTATAACCACCAAATCCTTTTAACGGAGTTTTCTCTCGACCTAGAAAATGCTGTAAATACTACTATAGCAGAAGTTCCAGAAGGTTTCTTCAGCCAGCCATAGGATACCCAAAAGGCTTTTTTTCACCAGGCTTACGGAGACTCCTCTAACCCTGAACTTCCAACTTTTCAAAAGATGTCCGTATATCTAAGAATGCCAGCAATATGGTGTTTGTTTCTATACCAAGTGATGTTAAGAGCGGCAGAGTTTGCATACTGAAAGCACTTGGATAACTATCATAATGATGAAGACTTTTCTTATGATATAGAAACTGACCCTTCTTGCTTATCGACACCTGTGCCGCAGCAAGATTTCAACATATCAGAAACATCAGAAAAGCCAGATTCCATAATATCAGAACCTTCTCGTATAATTACGGAGGATATTCCCAAGATATCATCCTCTTCCAGTAAGGCTCGTGTTGATCCTTCTCCTTCAGGCAGAAAATCATGCAAGTCACGGAAGAATAAGATTATCAAGGATAAACAAAAAAATCAGCCACAGGGCCAATCAAAACCCTCTGCAGCAAATAAGTCTCAAAACCACATGATGAAAAAGTCATGTCCCAAAGTTATCAAGAAGTATGATATTCCGCAACCTGCGGTCTCTCAGGATGACAAAATCAATTCCATCTAAGATATTATGATTTATGACATCTCTGCATATTGGACAAAGGAGGAAATACTTAACAACTTAGTCGCTTGGGGCAACACTCTTCAGATGTTAGTGAAGAGTCAATGCAAGCACCAGACAGTACATGTACGAATAGTCCTAAACTCTTTTGTTAAAACCTATTTCGATTGCAATTAATGGTGTTACACCCTTGGCTCTGAAACTGTCTGATTGTTCCCTGGTTTGTGAACTCTAAATCAGCGTAAGCAAAGAGAAATGTTCACAGTGGTAGTCGATGGAGTTCTTGACTCCGTATGCAAACAATTGCTACTTGTGCAAGATTACAACAACCAGGACCCATTCTTTAAGGAATTTGAATTCAAATCCTACAAAATTATTAAGCATGCTGAAAAGAATAGATTAATAGCATTTTTTGAAAACTATGATAATTTAAAGAATGCCTTAGAAACTTACTTTAATCTGGAAGGTCAAGACTTCTGCTGGAATTGATTCCACCCAGGTGCGACTACCCAATCAAAGAAGAAGACTGAAAAGTCAACATTAAAGGTATCCGAAAAAGCAGTCAAAGGCAAGAATAACTTCTCGAAATGTTTACGCTACAATGCCAAAGAGAAAATTACCTTTGCTGGTAAATCCAAGGATCATAATCGGCTTTCTCCCCTTAATGATCAGATAAAAGCGGGCATTAAGCGGATGTTTGAAGTTTTTTTTAAGTTGTTGGATTAGGCGATAGTAGTGTAGAAATAGCTAGGTTTACGCGTGGAGAATTATTAGTTATTTGTATACTAACATAAATTTTGTAGTGTTTCTTCCCAGGCTACTAACATCATTTTTTTCTGTTTTTTTTTCTTTTTTTAGTTTTAGTTTCCCTACATTAGTAGTGGCGTTTCCTTTTTTTTTTGGGAGCTCTCCACACTGGTGGGTGGTTAGAGGGGTTTCCGTCTTCTGTAGCAATGGGGGGGGCATTTTATTGACTTGAGCCTTAAGGTGCTTAGCATTAGTATAATCACCTGCGTGTCATATCTCTTATAGTAATGTACTTCGCTCTTTGTACTTTGTTACTCTTATTGAAATTAAAATAAATAAATAAATAAATAAATAGGTAATATTGCACACATTATAGATATATCATATATTTTTAATATAGCATAAATGGCATATATGTATTATTTTTGTTCTATGTAAGATATTTATGATTTATCATTGTTATAATTTCAATTGTTATAAATAAAGCTCTGGATTTATTCCAGACAAGGCATGTTCACAAGTTCTCTTAAAACCTTTATTTTATTAATATTTTTGATTGTTAAGTTATCTCTTTACTTGTGATGAATACCTGGAAATCCGAAGTACTGGAATTGGTATTACACATTTGATTGAGATTTTTACAAGTTATATTTAAAGTATTGATAAATAAACCTTCTGCTACCACAAAATAATAATTGTTAGCGATTGCTAACATCAAAGAACTGACCCAACAATAGTAAAAACAATGAAAACTTAGATAGTAGTAATGCGGAGTAGCGGAAAGGATCTCTCATCTTATGGGTTAGGGCTCGAGATGCTTCCTCCCTACTACTCCAATATCTTTTATTGTTATCATGCAATTTAATGTAATACAATAATTTGAAATAAATTTATATTTGCTTCTTTGCATCGCTTAATTAATTTTTTTCTATAGTAATTAATATCCGGAGCCAGATAAGCAAATATAAATAAAAGTTCTAATATAATATAATCAGGCTGGTTTTTCCAATTGTGCCGCACCAGAATCGTTTGGTTATAAAGACGATCCGACACCTGTAAAAGGTTTAATTAGCAAAGATTAATTTATTTTATTAAATAGAAGGATTTCGCCTGATGAAATACTGTAAAAAATATACTTTACACTAATCTTCTGATTTAGTGAGTCAGAGAGTGTGAATTTAGGTTGTTTAGCATACAAAGCAAGAATCATTTCCGCCATCTATAAAAAAACATTTCTTCAGGTTTTCACTTGCTTTTTAACTTTTGATTAAAACTATTATTTTTCTTATAATTACCTTGTTTTGTGAACTTAATCTAGCAATCTCCCTTTAAACGTTGGTATTTTCCATAATCAATTGAGCTTGTTGAGCTTGATAGGAAGCTTGATAAGATCCTATAGTCAACTCAAGTGTTGTGAACTTCTGAATGAAGAAAAGTACTTCGATTATACTTGCTGGTCCAAAGACTAGAGCTAAATGACAACAATTAATATTTTTTAGGAAGGGAAGAAACTACATTTTTACGAGAGGATAAAATTTAATGATGCGATTAAATACATTATACTTTTTGCATATGGGTTCTTTGCTAGGAAAATGACCTTCTGAGAACTTTTTATCAAAAATTGAGATTTTTATAGTTCTTTATTTTTCAAAGCTAATAGATTAAAATGAGTTTAACAATAAAATTTAGTTAAAAAATTTCTCAGAAGATCATTTTCCTAGCAAAAAACCCATATGTCATTGCAATTTTTTTTTTCACATGAAATATGATGAATCACTAGATTCAAGATACTGTACATTAGTAGTACGGCTAAGACCTGATCACTCATTGGTTAAAAAAAATTAGTTATTTGGATTAGATCTGACTTATATAATATATTAATGCACAGGGAAACTTGATAAGTTGCCGAGATGAACGGGACTTAATTTTAGATTTTTTTTTTTTTTTTTTTTTTTTACAAATTAACATTTATTTTCGTTCAGGATTTCGAGGATCTAGGAAAGTGCAAGATAAATTTTTTGGCGGTTGATACTAAGTTTAATGTCGTTCATTTATTTCTGATACGATGTCTTGTATAAGATCAAAATATCGATTATATTATTGGGACAAATGAAACAGGACTATGACGTTAGTGTTGGAAATAAGTCATTTTAAAGACAAACAAAAAACTGATTTTGTCGTATGCATTAGTATAGAAACACCATCGCACTTTGTAAATAGCCAAGAAATTAATAATTTGTTTGGTAACCCACATTGGGCTCACGATTAGGGATGGCAACGGTCACGGTTATTAACCGGTCATGACCGGTTATGACCGTGACCGATATCGGTCGGTCAAAGGCTTCTGACCGACCGTTTAACCGACCGTTTTGACCGACCGTTTGACTGACCGTTTAACCGACCGTTTAACCGACTGTTAACCGACCATTTAGCTAGCCTTATCCATTTGACATTTCTTTTAACGAATTTAGTCAATAAAAAAGTTAAATAACGTTTTCTTTCGCTAATAAAAACCCTTTTTAACGTTTTTGTCTTGATTAAATTCGTTAAAAAGAAAAAAGTGGTCGGTTAAACGGTCGGTTAAACGGTCAGAAAAACGAGCCCTGTTCATTTCCGGTCGGTTGTATTTTTCGGTTGGTTTGTTTTGTGCCAATAGGATTGTTTATTTGCGGTCGCCCTAAAAACCCAAAAAAAATATTGGTCTAAAAGGTCGGTCACGTAAACAAATACAGGAAGGTCTAGCCAATCAAATTAAACCTCAACCAACCGAAAAATACAACCGACCGGAAATGAACAGGGCTACGGTCAGCCAAAACGGTCGGTCGGTCAAAGGCCCTTAACCGGTTATGACCGACCGATAACCGACCGTTGCCATCCCTACTCACGATTATGCAATGTAAAGATTCTATTTTTGTGTAATTCCGGATGAATGAAATTATGGTCAAAAAAAAGAATAGTGTGAGTTCATTCAATGAGTCCCGATTTTCGAAGATGATATACTGTATTGGACGAAAGTGTTGACGGTTGAAGTAATTGATCCCGTTTCATTTTAATTAGCTCTCTGCGCTTCTTCATAACGTATTTTTTCTTCGTAGAGATCATTAATGAATTCTCGAGGATTCATTGCGCTTCTGTGAAAGGTTAAAGCCAAAATTCCAATACGTGCGTTGATTAATGCGATTTCCGTAGTATAATTGTAGTTAATTTAATTTCTGTGTTACGTGCATTAATTTTGTGGAGATTTTTTGTTTGACTAATGGCAATCACCACGAATACGGATATTTTCTCGATAAGAAAAGGTGGTAATCGCCGTAAATGGAATAAAGGTATCTAAAATGAAAAAAATCTATTAGTTCGTCTCTGTTAATGATTTTAGACGGAGTCTACGAAGTAGTTCAAACTCGAAAGAACCTTGATAAATTAAAAACGAGTAATCACTATTAATTTATTGCGAAGAGATTAATATTAATCAAGATCAATATTTGAAATACGTTTATCAAGTTTATATATCTTTTTACGTAGAACAAGCTAACCGAGTTAGAAAAAAAATAGGCTTTTCAAACGTGTGCTGCGTCCAGTTTCTTTGATCTTTAAGCGTTTATCAATAATTTATTGTCTTATTCAATGTGCAAATTTTTTTTAACATACTGTATATAACAACCATAACAATTAAAGAATATGATATCATCGTTAAAAAAATTATTAATCGCAATGTTGATATTCTCTTGATGATCTTGTCAATCACGCCACTACTAGGATGCAATAGACAAGCATGGAGCAACATTATTAAATCTCCAGTCAAAGCTGCTAAAACGCAATAGTCAAGTATGAAGCTCCATTAATCTCCGAACGTATATCATTCCAAATGGTAATTGTTCGTTGATGACAAATCGATATTTTCAGGCCTCCGCACAAAAACTTGTTAGTGTGTCTTTAGCCAGTTTCACTAAAATATACCGTTTATTTCTATGTAATATGATATACGTACTTTATACATTGTAGTGTTACGATCGAACAGTCACGTGATCGCTGATCATGTTGCGAATGTTGCGAATGTCACGAATGTTGCGAATGTCACAAATGTTATAAATGTTACGAATATTGCAAATGTTTGATATGTTAAACATATGCAATATAACAAATATGTGAAATATATGAAATAAGTAGCATTTATGTGATATGTTAGATATGTCAAGTAAATTTAGTGTAGTTGTTTTTTGTATAAATATAGGCGTTTTTAATCAATGTAAAAACAGATAATTTCGTTTTAAATAAAATAAAGCATTTATTTAATAAGTTATCTCGTTGTTAAAGTGTTAGTTTATTTGTAAATTAATGCTTGCGTCTGAGTGTAATTGCTAGTGTGTGCATTACCTATTCGCAACCGATTAATTTACGTTTTTCTTGTTTAAGTTGATCGTGTAACCTTCGCAAATTGATCAACGGTGAAACGTTTATTAGTAATTTATTATATTTTATTTCACTTTCGCATTTACATTTAATTAATAAAAACCTTCTGCTACATATATACAACGCTTATTTTCATAAGCATAAAAGAACTGGCATTTACAAATTGGTGCCTTCTGCCAGAATCCTAATTCCCGATCTTTAATCCCTTTTATGTTTCAAAATCATTTCAATCGTAATACCCTACACGACGCTATACATAGACAATTAGGACTAACTAACGTAGCCAATTATCATCGTGATTTTTCGTGTAATAATTGCTACCCATCGGAAGTCCCTTTGACCCCTACCTTTCAACACTTCTTGGATTGGATTTCTTCCAATTACCCTGTTATAGAATATACCCGATTTACTCAGCAACATTTTGAGGAAGTTGCATATTCAGTCAATACTGCAGATATCGACAACACTATACACGACCTGATATTCAGTATCAGATACGCTGATATTGAACTAATAGATTACACCCAATTGCGTCAAGACTTCATTAACGCTTATAATATAACTAACGGATTCCAACAGGATCCTAACGAAGTCCTATATCAAATCAGTGAAACCACCACTTCACCTGAACCTGAAAACTTAAGTGATACCCAATCAGATACTTCTGAGGAGGATATACACCAATTTCACATCCCCTTACCTCCTGTTTACAACACACCGAATAATCCTGTCCCAGCACTCCCAATAGTGAACAATATGGCACAACCTAATCAACAAGACTTTCAACAATTAAGGGCAGCTATCGCTGCATTGACCCAGGCATTACCGAATACCAACAACGCCCTGGCCGGAAATACCCAGGCAATCAACAACCCACCACGTCGGGAAGGAAGAGTGGCCGAATTACCATACTTCTATGGAGGTAATCAAGATCCAGTCGCGTGGTTAGAAGACTTTACTAGAGCATGTAATGCTAATGGCATTGCAAATGGCCGAAAGTTGGAGGTTGTACCGGCTTACTTGAGAGGTGCCGCCTCTACTTGGTGGAATGCCAATCAAGCATTGCCAAATAACAACCAGAATAGAATCACTGCATGGACCGGTAATAATAACAACA
The DNA here is from genome assembly GCA_015698045.1 of Rhizophagus clarus. Lineage (NCBI taxonomy): Eukaryota > Fungi > Glomeromycota > Glomeromycetes > Glomerales > Glomeraceae > Rhizophagus > Rhizophagus clarus. Next base: position 196,598 of record BLAL01000228.1, read on the forward strand.
CCGACTTTATTCAGAATTTCCCTGCGGCTTTTAGGACTCAAACACTGGTTGAAATTTGGACAACCGAATTGGAGCAAAGGCGTCAGCAACCCGGTGAAGATGTAAATACATATGCAGCCGCCTTACAGGAATTGTATCGAAGGGTAGAGACGAATGCCTTTGCTTACCCTGAAGCAATTAAGGCTCGGAAATTTGTGAATGGTCTATTACCTGACCTATATGTCACTGTTAAGCCTCATAACGACCAGACATGGAATGGCGCTGTGGATCGAGCGAAAGCATATGAGTTAACACACCAAGATCAAGGTGCCGTTAGCGCCTACCTCAATAAGTTTACGCCCATGACCACCAATAACCATACAGCCGACTTACTTAAAGCCATTCAGGATCTGACTAAGCAAGTACAAACGTTAAGTTACGGAAACCGAGGAAATCGAAATAATAACGGTCCCCGATTTACCAATCAACAGACGTCGGGACAAACGTCGCAATCATCAAACAGACCAAATCAGTACGTCTGTTATGCCTGTGGAGAACCCAGACATGTAGTAAGGACTTGTCCGAATAAAAATAACAATTCCAGCCGTCCGAATAATAGCCAGAATTCTAATAACAATAGTGCTGCCCCGCAACCAACCAGCTCGAATGATCAACTTGCGCAGATTCACCAGTTGCTGGCTCAATTGGTGCAACCAGAAGATGGGGTGAATCAACATTTAAACTAAGAGGCGTACCTCATGAGGGTGAGTGTACACGCCAGACGACAATTCCCTCAAATCTGACACTATTAGAAGCATACCCCGCTACAAGGACCACACGAAGCAAGGCTAGACTTGACCCAACTGCAGGAATAGTAAGGGACAAGCCTACAGAAGAGGAAACGATACTACGAACCGTACAAGGTTTGAGTAAGGTTAAACAACCCACAAGGACGACCGAGACTAAGAAGGTCGAACCTAAGAAAATAATCAAAAAGAAACCTGCCGCGGTTGCTCCGATTTACAAAATGGTAGAACCATATACGCCGCAGCAGTTTTTCGACCAAAAAGCCGATATTACGAACGGTCAATTATTGGCAATGAACCCTAAGTTCGGTTTAACGATTGCCAAACAATTAAGGAAACCGGTAGTTAGAGTAAAAGACAACGAAAAAAATTCGATTAAGAAAAATGACGAAGTGCCAGACGATAAAAACACTCCAGAAGTTGATGACTTAATACAGGTGGCAAACACTGCCGGACCCAATGCAGATCGGACCTCGGCGCTATACTGCGAAGCCTCGATCAAACATATAAAATTTCCGCTGATCGTAGATTCCGGATCTGCTGGAAGTATTATCTCCCTGTCGCTACTAAAAGATTTGGACATGGAGATTACAAAGGCTTCAAAAACCGTGATGGTAAACGTGAATGGTGAACGCCGACGCCCGTTGGGTGCAGTAACAGATATACCGTTAAGGATACATGATTGTATCATTCCTATGGATGCCATTGTTACCGACGCTAATTCCTATGCTGCCATAGTCGGTAATGATTGGCTGCGTAAAACCAAGGCCATTCTGGACTACAACAACAACTTAATGACCATCGAATGGAAAGATCAAGTTTTAGAGGTCATTACCGAATGTAGGGAAATGCCTCACCACATCTCCAGCATCGAAGTACCGAACATAGAAGCTGAGGATGAAGTTGAAGAAGAGGTTGATGAGGACGCCATGGAAGAATCGGAAGATGAATTCGAAAGTGATGATGAAGAGGCGCAGGAACAATTATTTTGTAACGCAAAATTCATCACTCGAGAAAGGGCGCAAGAAATCGAAGAAGAATTGAAGGAAGGAAACTTTGTTAGTAATGAATATTACTATCAATACGAAGAAATCGAAAAGGGAAAGTTCCATACCGGAAAACTAAACGAAGAACAACTCCGGAAATTTGAGAATTTCATGGAACGATACCAGAATCTGTTCGCCTGGGATCCTAATGACTTCGGACGAACATCGATAGTTACGCATAAAATCGACACCGGAGATGCCACCCCGATTGGACAAAGGTTCTACCGAACGTCCTATCAAAACCAGCTGTTCATAAAGGAAGAGATACAACGATTGTTGGACACCGGATTGATTGTTCCATCCAAAAGTCAGTGGACTTCGCCAGTCGTAGTAGTGGAAAAGAAAAATGGCAAGAAGCGCCTGTGCGTCGACTATCGGAAGTTGAACAACGTCACGAAAAGAGATCGTTATCCTTTGCCAAGGGTAGACGATATGTTGGAAACGTTATCCGGATGTCAATGGTTTTCGTCATTAGATCTTGCCAGCGGGTTTTGGCAGGTCGAACTTAGCCCGAAAGACAGAGAAAAATCGACGTTTATCACTCGTTTCGGAACATTTGAATTTACCGTTATGCCGTTCGGTTTATGCAATGCTCCCGCCACTTTTCAACGCTTAATGGATACAGTATTGCGGGACATATTGTGGCAATTCGTCGTGGTGTACATAGACGATATTAATATCGGTTCCAAAACGTTTGAAGAACACCTGCAACATTTGGAACAGGTTTTTCTCCGATTGGAACAAGCCGGACTCAAGTTAAGCCCGGAAAAATGTTTCTTTTTTAAAGACGAAATCCCATTCTTGGGACAGGTTGTGAGCCGGAAGGGCATACAAACTGATCCGGAAAAGTTACGGGTCATTAAAGAATTCCCTGTACCTAAAGATTTAACGCAGTTGCGCGGTTTCATCGCGTTAGCGTCTTATTATCGTAAATTCGTCAAAGGTTTTTCGTTGATAGCCGAACCTTTGAATAGACTTTTAAAGAAAAACACTCCGTATATATGGAGTAAGGACCAGCATGATGCTTTCGAAAAGCTCAAGACATGCCTGACGACGCCACCCATCTTGGCTTATCCCAACTTCGAAAAACCATTTATCCTTTACACGGATGCCTCTACCTTCGCTTTGGGTGCAATTTTATCTCAAAAGAATGAGAATAATTGCGAATGTGTGCTAGCATACGCAAGCCGCACGTTAAATAAGCACGAACGTAACTATAGTATAACGGAGCTCGAGTGTCTTGCAGTGGTTTGGTCTGTAAGGCACTTCCATCAATATTTACACGGTCAAAAATTTACAGTAATCACGGATCACGCTGCACTACGGTACTTGATGAATTTATCGAATCCTGTTGGCAAACTCGGACGATGGTTAATGATTTTAAACGGCTATGAAATTGAAATAATAAACCGCCCCGGAAAACTTCACTCTAACGTCGATACATTAAGCCGAATAAGAACTTAGCGCATCTTCGTTAATTGAAAACACTTTTTTTGGATTTTGCATATATTCGACACCGATTATTGGATTACCCATTTTTTGACTTAACATGGATTTAAATACATATTACACCCTCATTCAATTTTTAACGACACGATCAATGCCAACACATCTCGATACGCAGCAACGTGCCTCGATCAAACGGAAATCAAGATATTTTATTGTTTTAGATGATCATCTTTATAAGAAAAATAAAGATAACCCTAATAGACCAATACGAGTTGCAAAGGAAAGTGAAATAGAGGATATTTTGTACCATATGCACTCGGATCCTCTAGCAGGTCACTTTTCAGTTGATGAAATGTACCGAAGGGTAAAAATTCGATACTATTGGCCACAAATGTTTAATGATGTTCGTCAATATGTACGAACTTGTGATGAATGCCAACGAAGGGGCAAAAATCGCCGCACTGAACCACTCCATCCAATAAAAGTTGGGCAACCATTCGATAGAATCGGAATGGATATTGTTGGCCCACTGCCTAAAACAAAAAATGGTAACATGTATATTGTTGTTGCCACTGAGTACTTGACAAAATGGCCAGAAGCCCGTGCAATCCCTAATGCGAAAGCTTCATCAGTTGTCTCATTTTTTTATGAAGACATTATATGCCGCCATGGATGCCCAAAGGAGATATTAACCGATCGTGGAACACATTTTGTGAATGAAATGTTGGCTTCTTTATGTGATAATTTAGGAGTCAAGCACCGATTATCTACAGCATATCATCCCCAAACTAATGGCCTAGTGGAACGCTTCAATCGGACTTTATGTGAAGCTATTGCAAAATATGCAAATGCAAATAAAGATGATTGGGACTTATATTTATCATCTGTCTTATTTGCATATAGAACAAAATGCCACAGCACCACACGGCATGAACCATTTTATTTGATGTATGGTCGCGATGCTGTGTTACCAATTGAATTTGCAGTCTCTACTATGCAAAGTAAATGTGCTGAAGAGAACCCCCAAGATGATCTCCTAAACCGCATTCACACACTTACCGGAAAGGTAGTAGTTGATCGCCTAGAAACACAAGATAATATATGCAAGGCGCAACAGAAGCAGAAGAAGCAGCATGATGAAGATCTCCATATAATGCAATATAAAATTGGAGACCTCGTGCTTCTATATCAAAGTCAATTAAGAGGCAAACAGAAGCTTCAAGAAAGATGGAAAGGCCCCTATTATGTGCATGAAGTGCTTGGAAATGGTGCATATAAACTGCGCACCATTGAAGGAAAAATTTTAAAAGTTCCAGTGAATTCGGAACGATTAAAATTGTATCATCAACGCAAATAGACTATCATGCATGAATACATGGTTGATGACATAATCATTGCATGCATGTAAAAAAAAAAAAAAAAAAAAATTTTTTATATATATATATGTGTGGTTTATTTTTATTTTTGATTATATAGTTATTATTATTATTATTTTATTATTATTATTATCATTATTATTTTTTTTTATTATTTTTTTTATATCTGAAATGAATGCTTATCAAAGGATCTTAGACGACTTACGACAATCACAACCCATTAATATTCTGCCATATCCACCACCTTATGTCACCACTGCTAGCATAGAAGAAAAATTTGATGCAATAAACATTGCTATAGAAAGGGCAAATCGAATTGATGACCGAATATTAATGCTAGTAAATGTTTTCTACCTGGGACAGCTTTTGGAGGTAGAAATAAAAGGAAACACGCAACGAAGACAATTTTTACAACGATTAACTACACACTTTCGGACAATTGCTATTCGGACATATTATATTTTTGAGGTTCAAGGAGTAGAACAAATTATGCGGACCGTTCATACAACCTCCACCATGATTCGGAAGCTCAGTTCAACTGAATATAAGGATTTGGTTCTAAATTCCATTGAAATTTTCAACGGAGTTGAAAATTTGGGAGGGAGTGATGTTACGATCGAACAGTCACGTGATCGCTGATCATGTTGCGAATGTTGCGAATGTCACGAATGTTGCGAATGTCACAAATGTTATAAATGTTACGAATATTGCAAATGTTTGATATGTTAAACATATGCAATATAACAAATATGTGAAATATATGAAATAAGTAGCATTTATGTGATATGTTAGATATGTCAAGTAAATTTAGTGTAGTTGTTTTTTGTATAAATATAGGCGTTTTTAATCAATGTAAAAACAGATAATTTCGTTTTAAATAAAATAAAGCATTTATTTAATAAGTTATCTCGTTGTTAAAGTGTTAGTTTATTTGTAAATTAATGCTTGCGTCTGAGTGTAATTGCTAGTGTGTGCATTACCTATTCGCAACCGATTAATTTACGTTTTTCTTGTTTAAGTTGATCGTGTAACCTTCGCAAATTGATCAACGGTGAAACGTTTATTAGTAATTTATTATATTTTATTTCACTTTCGCATTTACATTTAATTAATAAAAACCTTCTGCTACATATATACAACGCTTATTTTCATAAGCATAAAAGAACTGGCATTTACAGTAGATAAGAATTCAATAAAAACATGTTCGCTGGAATTTTTTTTTTTATTAAAAAGAGACGCGATTGAAGTAATACAAAATTCAGGACACATGCAAAAAAATAAATACTAAGGATACGCTGACAGTTCTGCTGGACTAAAGTCCCGATGGTCAGTCGATACATGACAATTTTTTTTTTTACACCAAGACTAAACTATAGTATCCGATTTCCCCGCAAGACTACTCGAAGATTTTACCCTTTTATTTCCCTCTCTTCGCTTCGTGAATCTGAATCAGATTTTTGTACTTCATTCAATAACCAGGCAATATGGCCAAGAACCTTTTCAACCATATCTTCCATGTTCTCACTACCATACACGACAACTATCGGATTTGAAAGTTTGAATTTCAACCTATCATGGTTGTCAAGCGAGCATTCCATAAAATACCATTCTTTCGCATCTATAATAATTCTAAATACCTTACCCGCAAATGTTCCCTCCTCCATCTCGTTTGCCTTACGCTTACGGTTTGATAAAGCGGACTCGAGTTTACGTCACACCAACCGTTTTTGCTGTTTGGAATAAATCAATTGCGAAATCGTCTCATTGGGTCATGTGATATTTTTTTCTGGTCGAAGCTCAAACTTCTCTTCATACAAATTCACCCCGGCAACAAGGTAGGAGCACACATATAGCGATTTCACTGTTTCGTTTCCGTTGATCGGAATCGACTTGAGGCGAGCCTCTAGTTCGGCTATAAGGTGTTTAAGTGTCGCCTTGGAAGAATCGTCATTCAGTTCTTTACTATACTCGCAGGCGGAAACACTGATAATGAAGGATCGTCTGATTCACCAAGGCCATAAAGCTGACACGCTTGAGGAGGGTACGATAAACTTGGAGATTCCCTTTGACACGAATTTCCGAAGCATTATGCAGAAATCATGATTGTTCCGAGGTGAATATCTTTCCGTATCTTTCCCATAATTACTTACGAACTTTAAAACAGCTCTATCATTTTCAAGTGTCGCTGGATTGTATTCTTCACGTATATGCTCTTTGAGGTCTTCGAGGGTTGCGTTCGTTCAGTTCGTTTCGGACTAACGACAATGTCGAATGCTGCAATACAACCGGGTTGGAAAATGGGTAGTAGTTGATCCACGGTTTTTACATAACCGAAAATTTCGCTGTTCTTGTGTCAGGAAAAATACGTACCATATTCAGACTTGCTACGTTTCTCCTTGACATATTGCATATGCATTTCTGTTAACTCTGTAGTAACTCGATATCAGCAATATGTCGAACATATGCCAAAAATACAAGATCAAAATATATTTAGAATATGTTAAACATCGATCAAAAATATGATGAAAATACAATAAAGCAATGTAACAGTAATATTTTTATTATATATTAAAAATGTATTAAACGTATGATAAATAATGTACAGTATTTCGTTATATATTGATAATATGCTAAAACGTTTCTTGAATAAATAAATTCTCATAAAATTGAAACATTTGAAACCATAAAAATGAAAGGTAATGTTAATGCAATATTACCCCATAAAATGACATAAAAAAAGTAGTTTCATAACAAACCATTATGAAATCCAGTAAACCAGGATCTCACAAAAATAAGAAATGTCGTTTCTAATAAGGAAAAAAACAAACGGAAGTTTCATATTACAAAACTTGACTCCAACCTACAAAAAAAAATGATAAAAGTAACGTTCATTAAAAAAAAATAATGAAATTTAAAGCTCTTCAAGAGATTAAAACACTTTCTGCACGTGAAGTCATGACACCTGAACCTATGAAAAGAAAAAACGTCTTTTTCAAATGAAATTCAAAATTTTTGACATATTATTCTATCGTTTATTTATTATTTTTTGTATGTTTGGTACCGCTCAAAACTTTTTTTTGCTTTATTTGTAATTGTTACGAAACTTGCTCAAAAGTTCGAGATTGTAATTTCGAAACTTATCAAGAATCCAAAGCAAAAACAAAAGATGAAACCTATATAGTAAAAAGAAAGAAAAATACAAAACATGAAAATTTTTTGTCAGTGTCCATTAAAGAACAAAAAATTTCCTCATCTCCCTACCAAAATTCCACGCTTTTAAACCAAAGTAGTCTAAAAAAGGGAGAACTGGAACGTTAGTGCTGTTTCAAAATCAGAGCTGGTTTCTACAAATAGGAAAGAAAATTTTGAAATGAAAACTTACTAAAATATCCAGTTTCTTTGAGGTTTAGGTGCTGGATTCCTACAAAAAAATGACAATCGTTAATGAATGTTTCGCTAAAGATAAAAAAAAAATTAACAAAGAAAGAAATACACCTACCAAAATCTGCACGTCTAAAGAGCTGATAATAAAACTGTTCAAAAAAAGCATTGTATTTCCATCATCCAAAGCCTGAAGAACTGATCGCCTAAAAAACCATGAATGAAACATTAGTAACCATTTGTTAAAAAAAATATATACATTAAAAGATGCCAAGTACCCACCAAAATTTACGCTCCAAATCTTTCCCAATCCATTTTTCTCAGACCCTACAATAGAATCTTTATCATTTCCTTGATAGTCTTCATAACTTTAATATACAGTATTATGAGGTAAAATAGGTTTTTCTCATACTATTTGTAAAAAGTTTTAGTTCCATATAGCGCAAACCATTAAAGTAGCCACAAAATATGGATGCACTGCCTAAAAAAAAAAAATTGCTGAGTATTTGGACCTGTATAAAAAGAAAAAAACGAAATATTAGCAGTTAGTAAAAGTTTCGTTAAAAAAGAATCATTTAAAGATCTACCAAATTCTCACGTTTTGAAGGCTAAAATGAAGACAAACCTTAAAAAAAGATAGCTGGTAGGTGTTTACTTTTTCCTTTTTTTGTTATCAATATCAAACGTCTTTCTATTAAAAAAAAAATTGATTATTTAGGTAAATGGAAAGGGAGAAAGGGAAAATATAAGAGAAGGGGATATGGAAGTATGAAAGAGAGGAATAATGAAATAAAAGGTTAAAAGTTAATCTCTGGTAGTATATCACGTAAAACACGTGATTCATAAAATTATTAAAATATACCGATTTTTTTGCCAACAAAAATAATTTTTTTATAATTCTTCCTTTTGTAATTTTTTTTTTTATTTTTTTTATGTCATCTCAACACAACGTTCCTTTGAGCCTGTGTGTTCAAACTGCTCAGACAATATATTTTTATTGCAAAAAATTCCATAAAGCTAAAGTTATTAATTTTATGTTTCAAAATTAACATGTTACTTTTCGTTTAAGATTTTTTGCTTCGTCATAAGAAAAATTTAAATGGTATTGACTTAATTTGATATAATATGATGTTTTTATTATTTGTTTATTATTTACTAATTGATAAATTCCTTTTTATGGTAAAGGCACAGATGTATATTAATAAAATTATCTCTTTCACGATGATGAAATACATATAAAAACCCTAATTTCCCATTTGATCCAAAAGACATCCTCATCAAGATTTATTTCCTCTAAATAATAATCTAAATAAAGGATACACATACTTATATGGTATATCTCATAAATAAATATGAAGCTTCAATAACTTCTTCTCTTTGCATATTTGCGGTTTTCCAATACAAGATCAAGCTTAACGGTGATTATGATAACAATTGGAACACAATTTTCCTGATACTTATCAAGAACTTGTGATGAATACACAATTGACTTAAAAATTCCAACTAAACTTGTAAAATCATCATCAGTATGTGAACTTTTAATGTGTTGACTTAGTACACATATAACAATGTCACTGGCATTAAATAAAGTACGTATGAATTATTTGATAGGAAGGTTAGAATATCACTGAACTGCGAAGCAGTTCAGATGATATTTTAACCTCCCTATCAAGATGATCATGCTTATAAATACGATTTCCAGTTTAACACGTTCCTTTTAGCCCTATTTTCTCTGTATCATATATGATATTGATATTTAGTACATGATATTTTAGTATATGAAAAATATCAACATTAATTTTGCAATTATAGTTTATTTATAGCTAAATAAAAAAATATCAGCACGATAAAAAAGCATGATCCTATTTGGCTGTAGGAAAACTATCAGATAATAATGTTTATAAAAGATTATAATGGTATTTCATATAAAAACTACAGTAATATGTATAACATATTAAAAACATATTTCTGGATATTTGCTATTTTTTTTTTTTTGTTTATTATTCAATTATTACATCATTTTATTAAAGCGTGATTTTAAACTTAACTTCTGGCGTATGCAAAGGATATTTTAGATATATTTTACATATACTTTAAACATCTTATATTTTTATTACATACATCAAAATATTTTGCCTATATGTTGAATATATAACTGCTAGCTATTACTATCTGTTAGCCATATTTTCGCATTTTTCAAATTTGACATGTTTCAGCAAAGCCATATGTTATTTAGATAGTTCAAAATGACCTAAACATCTTTCAAATCATGAATTTTTAAGGTAGTTTCATGATCCTTTTTCATGAATACAAGCTCATCAAAAATAGGCCAATTACAAATGTGATGAGTGAAAGGTCAATGATTTTAGAAAAAGAGTATTTCAATATTGTCTTTTCAACCATGTCAAGTTTTCCTTTTCTTTGTATTTTTTGCAAGTTTTAAAATATAATTTTGTTAAATTTCATCCACATATTTGCCAGATGGAATATTATTTTATTCTATTGCAAGTAAAACATTATTTATCTAGTGGTGGAATTTCCTCTTCATCATTTGTAAATGATGGAAACTCATTCTTTTCATTTTTGCTAGAAGTGGTGCTTTGATAGGATTGATCCATTAGGAAGAATATTAGCTGTATGCATCTTTTATCAAATAAATAATTAGAAAAGTCTTCTTAAATGAAGGTAAAACTTACAAGCTTTGTTTATTTATTTTTTATTCCTAGAATTATCATCATAATTATTGGACAAAAAGAGGCATTATGCATGAAATCCTCATTTGTTGCCTTTCTTCAAATAGTTCATGATAGTTAGGGATTTTTCTTCCACTTCTTATTTGATGCTACTTTTGTTTAGTGACAAACAAGATATTCATTTCATTATTATATTTTGAAGGATTTGCTTGATGATTATCTGGAAAGTGTTTTGCAACTCTGGTAGTAGTTGATTTTATTTGTCTTATTTGTTTAGTTGTTGTAAGATTGTAACCAGCCTATTCATAACAATAGAATTAATAATTGATGTCATATGATATTTTATAAAATTATAGTTAATGTAAGATGGACCATATTAACGTAGAACACCCAAGAGAAGTTGTACTTCACTCTTACTGCTAAAACATATTCAGCTGGCTATTCAGAGTTTGTCAACATATTACAGATTGTTTCAGCAAGTAAACTACACTTCAAAATTTTGAATACAACTTTGAGCTTCTTTATTTTTGGAAAGCAAATCCAAAGCTTTTCTATAAAGCATATGTTTCCAATCTTTTTCATATGTAAAGTTGTTGGTTGTTTCTCTGTACTTAAGGAACTTAAGTAGTGACCAATTATTATTTTGATTAAAAATTCTTTGATAATTACTTGCAATTTAAGCATGTTATTTTAATAATTTTAAAAAACTGTATAAGAGAGTTATTAATTATTGGTATTAGTGTAAGAGAAAAACAAGCTCAAAGAGGTCTTATATAGAAAAAAATTTATACTATTTTATGTGATTTATCAACGTTGCTATCAATTAGATCCGATAACTAATAAAATGTTATGACTCAGATTTATCAATATTACCATAGATGAGTCGTCAGATCTTGTAGATAATTTGAATAATTCATAAATCTCAGACGAAATCACTTTTGTACTTTAGGTTTATGTTCAGACTTTTGATCAAAACGGAGGTTAATTAGCTATAATGATACCGTATGTACTGTGACTCATATGACTCAAAAAAAAGTCAAAAATGAAACGCGTCATTTATTCAAATGATCAACAAATCTTTTAGTGGTGTACATAATTTTCTAATAACAGGAAATGTATTTTTTTAATAATTATAATTTATAATATAAATTGATTATTAATCTGCCATAACAGAATTTTTTGAATGTTTTTATTAATTTGTGTATCAAATTACATTTACACTAATTATTTAAATTTAAAATTAGTGTTTATTTTCTAATATCCCAAGTACAGCAATTTTGGGTTCTGGTCCGATTTTTTTTTTTTCTTCACAACTTAAACTTGGGGTGGCAACTTCGGTATGTTAGTCCTCCATGTCGATCCATATTGGTCCTTCATATTGCAGTGTTCGGAAATGATCTGATCATTTGACCATTCAAATGATTTAGCTAATCATTTGTCATTATTCATAATCCTTTGTCATTTGGTCATTTCAGTCATTTGATTTTGATTGGTTAACATTCTTATCATGTGATTCAATCAAAAATAAAAAAAAATAAGGTAAAACATAATGCAGGCCAGAACTATAGTACCGGCCAACATTACATTTAAATGACTCAGGTCATTTGTCATTTAAGCAATGAAATGACACGTCATTTGTCATTTGTCATTTGAATCATTTGTCATTTCAAGTCATTTGCCGAACACTGTCATATTGCGCATATTAGTCTTCTATATTGTCCAATGTTAGTCCTACATGTTATCCACATTTAATCCTCGTGTTAATCATTGCCTATATCAGTTTACTAGCTAAAAAGCGTACTTAGATGTTTAGATGTATATGTGCTTAGTATTCCGAAAGGGTCGGGTCAGACCTGGGTTATTTGACCTGACCCGTGTTTAAAATCTGAATCGGGTTTATCATTATCTGACACGAGTCTTATATCCAACCTGACCCGTCAGGTTAGGGTCACTCCTTCACTAGACCCAGGTTGACCCGGGTTGACCTGGGTTTAATTAGATATTAACATGTCTATAAAATGTTTATTACATTACACGATTTTTAAACAAAAACTCAAAGAAGTTAAGTGCTTAAACTGTCTGTAAGTATTTTTTTTTTAGAAAAAAAAAATATTTGCTTAATTATTTACAAGTATTTTTATAAAAAAAAAATAAGAAAATTCTCTTTTAATATTACATTTATACAACGAATCTTTGGCGTTCTTTAGAGTGTAATTATCCAGATAAAAATCCAAAAAAGTAGGAATTCAATGATAGAAATTCAAAGTACATTAGATGAATTTGTAGCAGCATTTCCATCCAAAGTATATAATAAAGATTTATTTTATCTGAAAATTTTATTTGGACCCGGGTTATCCGGGGGTTAAACTGTATCGGGTCAGGTCAGAGGTCGGGCCATATAAATGTTAACCCGGGTATTTGTACGGGTTTGTTTTTATACTCAGGTCGAGTTCGAATACATCCTCAAACTCGATCCGACTCGACCCTTTTGGAACACTATATGTGCTACACGGGAAATTGGGTTAGTTTTTAGCATAATAAATGAGTTTTTGCGTATATTAATTCTAACTAAAAATTCTAACCGAAAACCAAAGTACGATTGACATTTTTACGGATTTACAAAACTGTATTGATACATTTCATAACTGAAGATGATCTTGTCTCAATTTCTTTCAAATCTTAATTCAAAACAAAAACTTCATCTTAGTACTCTATATGAAATAAATTAGGTTCTATCAAAATTTATCATGCAAATATCTCAAAGAGTCACCCGATGTTATAATAATTTATTCAATAACAGAGCTTTCGATCCATTGATAAAAAAAATACAAGCAATTTTATATAGATTTGGACTTAAACAAATGATTTCATTTCAACAATACCGATATAGTTAGTAGTAAAAAAATATGACAAAAGTCTGTGACTTTAAATTTTAAGTGACATTTCGCAAAATTTATATGGAAATAATCAGTGAGCATGTAATTTTTGCCCATAATGCCACTTTATGGTATGCTGATAAAGAAAAAAAAAATTATTTATGACTATTAATTACAAGTACATGTACATTGGAATAATAATTGACTATTTGCACACATTCATCCGATCTACCTCCTAAGAGTAAACCTGTATAATCCCCTTATTTATTAGGAAAGGAGCTATCAAAGTAAAAATTATACTTTCTTTTATGCACCTTTTTATGAATATTACTACTATTTTAGATTAACCATCAACCATCAATGAATAGGAAATTTCAAATAAGATTTAACAAAACATAAAAAGAAAAAAATTTTCATTAATGATAAACTCGATGCAAAAAAAAAGTTGTTTATAATGCATCCAGGATCTGTGCCATCAACTGAAATCTCATTTAACACGAAGAAATGGAATATGTACATGAAGTCAACCTTTTTACATTCAGGTTCTATGTTATCAATAATATAAATTTTCTTATTTCAGATATATTTAACATTTTATTATATTTTTTTCTTTTTTGTCTTTTTTTTACATAGATATTCATCTTTCAGTCATTCATTGAACAGGCTATGCAATAACAGCAGGCAGCCGGGTTTCACCGCTACTAAATATGTGGCAGCTTGTCTATAATATAAAAAAAATAATAATAATAAATAAAAATAGCTCGTTGTGATATTTTTTCAATGCATCGGATAATGATTAATTATAAATAGCCAATTTTTTATAATGTATATTATCATTATTTATAAGAAAAAAAAATTATTTACATTAACACTTAATAAAATTTACCGCATTATATTTTATAATTTTTAAAATTTACTTATATAAATTTCATTAAGTGATTTATATAATCTTTACATATAATTTAAATTTACATTTTAATATTTTTAAATTCATAACTGATACACATACAGCACTTATAATTTTTAAATTTAAACTTTTATGTATAGATTAAAACTAAAATATTATATATTTTATAGTTACATAAAACACTAATACTTTATAGTTTAAATTATATGTAAAAGATTATATATCACTTAATAAAATAAAACAAAAAGTGAAAATAATGAAATGAAAATAGAAAAATATGTTTTATTATTAATCCACTAATAAACAAGTTATTCATTTCAAATTGTTGAAATGGAGTTGAATTATATCTGATAAATAATGGTTGACCTCCTTTGTCTTTAATTCCGTATTGGGCATTTCATTTGCAAATTTGTTGAAGCTCGGCACATCACTATTTTTCACGTTTGTTGTGTACAATTTCAATAAGTCAGTTTGCAGATGTTTTTGGTCTGTTGAGTTTTATCGAAATCTTTTTCAGAAAATACCACAGAACTTGTTTCTTTTAGCTGGTTTTCAATTTTTTCTACTCGATTTTCAATTCTTCCTCATAAAAACATTATGCAGTTTAGAGATGACGATAAAATTTATTGCATACTAAAACGGTATTACAATCAATTCCCACATATTTGGATAACAATTATCCGAATCATAACACTGGGCTATCTTTAATTAATCTCTATATTATTAATCAAAATGGCAGATTATAAATCAAAAATATGGACAATATTAATAATTTGATACACTATAAAAAACAATCAAATCCTGTTACTATTATTACAAATATACATCTATTATTCTTAATAATACGATAAGAATTTTAATATTTTATTTAACACAATTACACAATTATTAAAAAAAACATAAACATGAAACCGTTTCAGAATATTCCTAATGTCAAAATTGGTTATATTAAAATTTTTATTTTTATCACGAAAATTGCCAGTTGGTTAATAACGTATAAACAAAGTTTTTTCAGGATGGAATATTTCAATATATAGTAAGATTAACTGTTATCGTTATTAATTCAATTCATCTGGTGACCCTAAATATTTTATAATCAATTGCTAAATCAGATTTGATCTAAAAAAAGATTATCGTATTATTGGTTTTGTCACTTTTGTGTATTTTTGAGTTTTTCCGAACATCAAATAAAGTTATGATCATGTTATTTTTTTATTTGCAAAACAATTATGCAACTGTAACACATTCCCAGCTACAACCTCGAACCAATTGAGTTTTAAAATCAATACAATACTTACCTTAAAGCGTAAATGCTAGTCTATTTTGGTAACACAGACAGCTTTTTGTCATAGAAGTCATTGAAATATTTATGTCACAATAAATATAATTATGTTATGCACGCGTAAGAATCGCTCGAATTTTATTTCCAAAATTCCAATTATAGTACAAAAAAAAAAAAAGAAAAAAAAAAATAATCATGAAATTTAAAAATAACAGACAATAATAGCGAAAAAATGTAATGCAAATATTATCGTTATCTTCATAATCATCCTTAAACCATTATAACTCGCGTAATAATTATCTCTAAATTATCGAAATAAATTTGGATACGAGCAGTTTCAGTTTAACAAAATGCAACTGTGCCCTTTTCTATCCAATTAGATATAATTTAAGACTATGAAACTTCTTTGTAGCGTCAATTATTATATATCTTATATTTTTTTTTTAATAAAGAATTCTTTTTATAACGATAATAAAAAAAAATCCTTCTTTCTTCGACTGTACTATGTTCAAATCGTTCGCTCAAAATTCTCTCTACACTAAAAAAAACATAGTATTTTCTATAACTTATATAACAATTATATTAATTTTATTTTGTTGTCGTTAATCCTTTTACGTGACTGGATTATCATACGTCTTTTAAACAATTTTATCGATTTTATCGCATTTTCTTCGTTATATCATACTTCCTCATTACAAATTTACTACTATGCATGATTTTTGAATTGAATCTAAGTAGCAAAGTTCCCTTTCCTCCTATTAAAAAATTATTTTCAACGAATGTTCAATTTCGTGTAATTTGTTATTTTTAATAAATAAAGTATAACGATATCATGAATGAATGACATAATTTTAAATGAAAATATTCGCTCTCTTAAATTTGTGATTTCAACTTTTTTTTTTTTTGTATCTTACAGTCTTTCAATCCTTTATCAGTTCATCTGTGTGTTCAAATGTATGATTTTTCTTAATTATTGGGTGGACTTCTGATAATGATGTTTAACTTAAATCAACATAAAGAAATTTTTATAGTATACGTTGGGCATGGTTCGTTTAACAAACCGAGTATTTTGGCATACAAAGGGTTATTTTATTTCATAGTCAAGTTCTTTATCGAAATTAATAGAATTAATAGGGAAATAAATTGAAATCAAAAATATAAGATGTTTTTAAAATTTTATTCTCAGTTTTTTACTAGATATTGGCGAAATATATAAAAAAATTGTGGGCCTTGTTTTCTTTTTTTAGTTTAGCGTTACAACAAATTCGTAAGTTGCGTGATATCCGGCAAATTTGGTGCGGCAAATAATAAACATTTAATTTTTGTCAAACACTTACAGACCCGCTGACCGCGTGATCGTCTATTTGTTACACCACATGTGTAGTTTGGTTCCCTTTACATGTATTATTTTTAAACTCCTCATAATGCTACAGTCCTATTCTAAATACTGCATCTTCAAATTCTGTGATCGATTTTTAATCAATAAATTTAGATTCTAACAAAAATCACTCATAGTAGTTACACATTTCGGTTTGGTTTTTTATTATGGTGGCTATCATCTATAAACGACAATAGTCCGAAATTTAAAAATGTGAAATGTCACGTGATTTATATTATATCACGTGATTTATGCGCATCGCGCGCTTTATTTATTTAATTCTGCTAATACATAATCAGGAATACAACGATGAGACTTGTATTTTTTAGCAGCATACTCTGCTAGTTTACCAGTGACTCCCTTTCTGTACAAATCCATATAACGCCATGCCTTTCTTGCAAACTTTCTTATTGTAATTGTATTAACGGATTCCAAGGCTGCAGGAACAGTATGTTGCAAACCTGACCAAGAATAATTGCAGTTTTCCCGAGTATATCTTTTTGCCGCCCCCCAATATCGTTCAATATAATTTAGTTCACAATGGAACTTTGGGTAAAAGATACATTTATGCCCAGCTTCCAATATTACCTCTTCTGACGCACTTTTTTGTCCCAAAAAATCAGGCTGCAACGAAATAATCCATCGCGCACAACAATCTACACGGTTTTCATCATCCACCTTATCTTTACACAATTGACAATCAGCATTTAATCCATTTTTCCATAAGCCACGCTCAATTAAAACCTGTTTTATCCCTTTTGGTTCACCATTTTCATTTACCATTGATTGATGCTGATTACTTGGTCCAAAAATGGTATTTCTCATCTTTGGTTGTTTGCCTCCAGGTTTTAAATTCATTCTACTGGCCACAAGAGCATCGGATTTAAATGCTGCATGATTTGAACTGTTGTCAAATGCAAACAATGCAATACAGTTAGGGAAAAGTGTTTCAAAAATAGGAATAGTCTTTGTTTTAACTTGATCAATTAAATGTTCACTTGTCCAAAAACCTTCTCTGTCTTTACCCGGTTGAAGATAAGCGCGTGCTTCTTTAGGTATGGAAGGATTTTCCTGTATTTGTTGTGCATTCAATTTGAGCCGGCCACATTCCTCTGACAAAAATTCGCTAACCATAATGGACCGGTCATTTCCCTTTTTACGTAGTGGCAATTCCCCGGATTTTGCCCATACTCCTTGTTTTCCATCATTAGAGTAAAATACACATTCATCGTGCGTTACAAGAATTATTTCTTTATCATTAGGTCCTAATGTTGGTGGAATCTGTTCCATATTTTCACCTTCATATTTCGCCATAAACTTTACATAATCATAGATTTTATCCAAAAATAATTCTTGATATTTTACAACATCAGGACGCTCATGACTGTCATAATATGTGCCTATCAATCAATGGTAAGCAAATGTATTAATTTTAAGTAAAACACATTAAAAAAAAAGAAAATTTTAATTGCCTTGTTTCTGGGATTGAAAAAAATACCCAAGTATATTTAACCAACGTGTTGCAGTTGCCACACTAATAGTTTTTTTCTCGTTATTCCAAATTAACAAGCAATTTTTGTTCAACAAACTCCTTGAATTTTAGTGGAGTGGTTGTTCCCCCTTGAGAACGAATCCAAATATGGTATTCTTCAGCTATGTCTTCATCATCTATTAATCGTATTGTCTTTTGATGTTTGCCTTGATGGTTTATTGGAAGATGATTATGTTGAAGCCAATATTTTGCCCAATATCAAATAATTCTTGCTTTATATTGTGTATTTTCAATAAAAA
Source organism: Rhizophagus clarus (assembly GCA_015698045.1). NCBI lineage: Eukaryota > Fungi > Glomeromycota > Glomeromycetes > Glomerales > Glomeraceae > Rhizophagus > Rhizophagus clarus. Next base: position 215,562 of record BLAL01000228.1, read on the forward strand.
CCACCTGTGCGGCCTCTATACTACACTCCCCGACCAAAAGTCTCCGACCACTTTAAAACCGGAAAAAAATACACCAACTTCAACATTTAATTTCTTAATGATTTATAAATAAACATTGTAAAAAATTTATATAGTTTTATTCAGAAAAACGTGAATTTTATTAATATCTAGTTGGATTTCCGTGGCTATCTAATACAGCTTGAACCCTCCTTGGCAAACTTTCAACTAAATTTGTTAAAATTTCGGGTTCGATTTTATTCCATTCCTCCTCCAAGATTACCATTAATTCCTCAATATTTTTTGGATGAGGTTTGTGTTCCCGGACTCTCCTTTCCAAAACATCCCACAAATGTTCAATTGGGTTAAGGTCCGGGCTCTGTGCAGGCCATGGAAAGTCTATTATCGAATTATCCTCTTTCCATTGTTTAACCGTTCTTGCTCTATGCACTGGGGCATTGTCATCTTGAAAAATATATTGTGAATTGTTTTCTAAACTATTATAGAAGGGTAAAAAAGTGTTTTCTAATATTCCCATATATACAGAAGCATTAATACTACCAGAAACTTGGATTAAAGGACCAATTTTATCTTTCGCAAAACACCCCCATACCATAACACCTTGGTTTCCGGATTTTACAGTTGGAATCAAACAATCCACATCATATTTTTCATGTGGTTTACGCCAAACCCAGTGGTGTGCATCATTTTGGAATATCATAAAGCGGGATTCATCACTCCAAATGATAAAATTCCACTCATCATCCCAATCTCTTCTTTCACGGCACCATTCTAGTCTTTTTTTACGATTTGCTTCAGAAACAAATGGTTTTCTCTTTCCAGCTCGTCCAAAAAAACCCTCAGAGTGTAAAGTACGTTTTATAGTATTAGAGGATACTGAAATTGATAAAGATTCACTAAATTTTTTTGTCATTTCCTCTAGTGATTGTTGCCGGTCTTCCTTAAGTGTTCTTACAAGTTGTCTAACGTTTCTTTCTGTGAGTTTTAGTGGCCTTCCCGAACGTGAAGAAGCTGTAATTTGTCCTGAATTTTTGTACCTCGTTATAGTATCATGGATAGTGCTTTTAGGGTGCCCAAGAATTTCCCCAATATTTCGTTCACTATGACCTTTTTTCCAGAGACCAATAATCTCTCCTCGCTCAAACTCAGTAAGTTCACGTCTTTGGGACATTATAAAAATATATTTTTTTTTTTATTTTCGGATAACTGAAAACAAGAGCTTCATGGGAAAAAAAAATTTTATATGTTTATATTTAATGATTTGGCGTAAACAAACTTAATAGGTAATGATCGGCAATAAAAAAATCGGGTGGTCGGAGACTTTTGATCGGGGAGTGTAGCTTTGACCTTTCCTTTTCCATCATTATCACTTAATCTTCTCAAATATTCAAAAATCGCCCTTTTTTTATTGTATTCGGTCACGCTCAATGAATTTTGTTGTTTTTTAAGCTCAATCTTCAAAATTTCAATTCTTTCATTTAGATCAAGTTTGGCTTGCTCCTCATCTTCCATGTCATCCAAAACTTCTTCAAAGTCATCTGGAGTTGATCGATGTTTATTTATAAATATTGTTATCTTTGCAGTTCCTTTTGCAGCTTTTGTGAAACAGCCACTGGGTCCATATTTATCAAAATATGTTGATTTTTTAGTTTTCCCAGCAAGGTAAGGTCCGCGTTTTTTTCGTTCCAAGTGTGTGTTATCTGACCAAACTAACTCATATTTATCTTTCTCATTTAACATATCTACTTCATCATCCCATCCACTGTCATCATCATCTCCCCAATTATCTGCAACTCGCAGTTTCTTTGCAAATCTTCCATAATTATCTCTTTCTTGTTCTTTAATCTTAATTTTTCTTTTTGATGGATGAGTCATTATTTTTAAATGGTCAAAGCATGGGAAAATAAAAGTAAACGACAGAAATGCCTCAATTTCATGTGAAAATGTGAAAAATTTTGTGTACAAAAATGCTGATCCCTAGTCTGAAAATTTTTCTTTTTACTATATATGCCATATGAAAATTTCCAAACTTTGAACTAAAATAAATTTAAATTTTATTATCATCTCTAATAAAATAAGCTGATAAAAATGTTCAGCCTATGTCTCTTTATTGTTATCAGTTTAAATTTATTTTTTATTACTTTATTTTTGACTTATAAAATTTTAAAGTCACATGATATTTTTGTCGTTTATAGATGATAGCCACCATATTTTTATTTTATTTTTTATTGCACCCCATCAAGGTGATCATCAAAGGTTATAACCTCATTATTTGTGTCACAGGTGCATAGGTTATAACCTTTAATGGGCAGCCCATGGGCAGCATTATAAATCACGTGATATAGTTTGAAATTAACGTTAATTTCAGCACACTATCGCAAGTGCTAATTCAGCTGCCGATATAACATGCACTAGGTATAATGCATGTTTCCCAAAAAAAACATGCGCCAGATTATAACGCATGTTTCTCAAAAAAACATGCGCCAGATTATAGCGCATGTTTCTCAAAAAAACATGCGCCAGATTATAGCGCATGTTTCTCAAAAAAACATGCGCCAGATTATAGCGCATGTTTCTCAAAAAAACATCGCCAGATTATAGCGCATGTTTCTCAAAAAAACATGCGCCAGATTATAGCGCATGTTTCTCAAAAAAATATGCGCCAGATTATAGCGCATGTTTCTCAAAAAAACATGCGCCAGATTATAGCGCATGTTTCTCAAAAAAATATGCGCCAGATTATAACGCATGTTTCATAAAAAACATGCGCCAGTTTATAATGCATGTATCTCCAAAATATGCGCTATATTATGATACATGTTTCCCAAAGTAATCCATGTTTCCCAAAGAAATATGTATCAGAATATAATGCATATTTAAATGTGTTAGATTATAATGCATATTTCTTAAAGAAATATGCATTACCTTTCACCGCATGTTTTCTAAAGAAATTTTCTTCTTTTATTTTAACTTGACTAGCAGATTTTTTTAGGTAATGTTACTTCATTATTCTTCTAATTTTTCTTCGAAATGAAGTACCTTTAAATCCAATTCTTCAATTTTTTTAATTTAATATTTTCTTTTTTTTTAATTAAGTTTATTTCATTATCATAACTCAAACTAATATATAGTAAGATATTTGAAAGTTCAAATCTATTACTTAATAACCAGACTCTATTACTTTTTGTAAATACATTATGTTAAAAATAACTTTTGTATTCATTATAAGAAAAACGATTACATTTGATATTGTGATAATTTAAATCTTCTTTTTATTAAAAAATTTCCTTTTTTTATTATTTTATTTTAATTTATTTATTTATTTAATGGTGTTATTATATTATTAGACTGTTAATTTTTTATTTCATCTTTTAGGTTAAACCCATAAATTATTTATGTAATATTAATTTTTTTGGTTTATTGTTAGATTTTTTAATTTTTTTAATGAGAATAGTTAATTTCTTAATAAAAAAAAGCTTAGTTTGCTTGTTAGTTATTTTAATAAGAATGTTCATTCATTATTAGCAAAAGGGGAGTGCTTATTTATTTTTTTTATTCGTGAATAAATAAAAGGCTTGTTTATTTTATTTATTTATTCTAATGTTTATTGATATTTTTTTTTTTTTTGTTATTTTCTAGATAAAATAAGAATACTCCTATTCATTTATTTGTTTAGATTTTTTAACTGGTGTTTATTTTTTTTAAAAAAAAAAGGTGTTTATTTTTTTTTATAAACAAAGAAACTTGTTTGTTTATTTTTTTTTTTTATGAACAAAGAAACTTATGTGTTTGTTTATTATTATTTTTTTTTAATAAAAACGTGTTATTTTAAATAAAATATGTTACATTAATTAATTCATATTAGATATTAATTTAACATGCAATATACTATTGCGAGTATTATGTATTAGATATTTGATATCTGATATGCAATCCAGTACAAATTTAGATCTTAAAATTACTTCAGATCTTCATTATTAAATTTCCTTCTGATTTTAAATTTTTTTGAATTTTATTATATCAAAATGAAAATAAATATATTTAATATAAAAACAATTTAATGGGACTTTAAATTTATTAAAAAAGAATTATTATGTAATATATAATCATATTTTTTTGAATTTATTTGTAATTAATTATTTTATTTAGTTTAAAAATTTAAAATTTAGCGTAAATTTAGCATAAATTTATTGTAAATATAAAAATTAAATAAATTAAATACATTAAAAAAAATTGAAATTCACTATTCAATTATTCAATTGTTTATCAGTACATGCATTTAAAGTTTGATATTTCTTTTAATTTACTTATTCATTTATTATTTTTTTCTTTAAAATAAAAGTACCACTAATTATCTGTTCTTTTTATTGTAAATAATCTTTCTGAAAAAATATATTTTTTTTTTGAGTTAGAAATATTATTTAAACATGATAAAATATTGTTATTATACATGTGTTATGCTTAATAACTGAAATATGAAATTCTATATCAGGTTATTATTAAATATGCCTATATAACAATCAAATTTTTAATGTAATATGTAATATGTTATAAGCATTATAGTATTAAAGTATATGTAAAATTTAGTATAATATAAGCAATCAGATTATTAGAGTTAATCTATCGGTATATTCATATAATATTAGGTACAGTTATAGTAGATATTTAATGTAACTAAAATTTTATAACTATGATAGATTGTTCCCTTTATTAAGGGATTTAAGTAGAGTTTTGTATTTTAAATTTGAAAATTATTAAAATCAATAAAAATAATCATTTAATTTATAAATTTAACGAAATCCTTCTTAACTCACATTTATGCTTTAATATACAATAAAAGCAATTATAATAAGATAGTTATAAAGTCTTGTAATAAAATCAAGCAGAAGTATTCCTATATATCTGTATAATCTGATACATATTTCTTTGAGGAATATGCGTTATAATCTGATACATATTTCTTTAATGAATATGCATTATAATCTGACATATATTTAAGAAATATGCATTATAATCTGACATATATTTAAGAAATATGCATTATAATCTGATATGTTTTTTTAAGAAGTGTTATTATATTCTGAAACATATTTTTTGGGGAAACATATATTGCATTGAAGAGTGATGCATATTTTTTTGAAAAATATGAGTAATTGAATCTGACGCATATTTCTTTGGGAAACATGTAATGCACCTTTTTTTGAGAAATATGCATTATAATCTGGCACATTTTTGGGAAACATGTAATGCACCTTTTTTTGAGAAATATGCATTATAATCTGGCACATATTTTTTGGGAAACATGCATTTATAATTTGGTGCATGTTTTATTGGGAAATAGCAATAACTGGTGTATGTTTTTGGGAAACATGCATTTATAATTTGGTGCATGTTTTATTGGGAAATAGCAATAACTGGTGTATGTTTTTGGGAAACATACGTTATAACCTGGCGCGTGTTTTTTTGAGAAATATGCGTTATAATCTGGTGCATGTTTTATTGGGAAACATGCGTTATAATCTGGCGCATGTTTTTTTGGGAAACATGCGTTATACCTAATGCATGTTATATTGGCAGCTGAATTAGCACTTGCTATAGTATGCTGAAATTAACATTAATTTCAAACTATATCACGTGATTTATAATGCTGCCCATGGGCCGCCCATTAAAGGTTATAACCTATGCATCTGTGACACAAATAATGAGGTTATAACCTTTGATGATCACCTTGATGGGGTGTTTTATTTTTATTATTTTCTTTTTTTAGCATTTTATCACGATCTTTTTTAGTTTTTAAATTAATATAAATCAGATATGCATTGCAATAAAAAAAAATACATTTATTATTACGAAAATATATACATATTCTTAACAAATATACATACAAAAATATATATATACGGACATGATCACTAACAGCATTCTACAATATATACGTTCATATATACAAATTCGTAGCGAATATATACAGTACATTGTCGTCGCAACAAATATGTTTAGATATTATTTAATAATTGAAAATTAATCATCAAAATAAAACCATAATAATGGTTAGTGTTATTTTATAATAGTTAACTTATGATTTTGTTCGCAAAAGTTTTACAAACGTCGCAAAAGAAAAATACATATGTCTTTTTTTTTGAATTAAAAAAAAATTCAAATCAAAAACAGAAAATGATTTGTTTTTTGAATTTTTCAATATAGCTTCATTTTTACGAAAAGAGAAAAATTCAAATCAAAAATGGGAGGTGATTCTCAATTCCAATTCAAAAAACGTTAGTTTCATTCATACTAACTATATATAAAATTATTTATGACTTTTTTTCATCCAAATTGGGAATTATGGTTAGATAAACTAAACCATAAAACATTAAAAATTTGGCCAATTTTTCATTTCAAAGATATGATTGTTAAAAAATTAAAGTATTTCAGAATATAATCAATTTCGGTGCAAAATATCTCAGTTAATTAAATATAACCAGAATTGGTATAAATATCGGGATCATTATTCTGACTATTCTATTACTTGATTAATTTATACATTATTCGCTACAATTAGTCATTGAAATAAAAAAGGTTCAAACTTCAAAAAATATGTTTTTGTATTAATAAAAATAGTTTTCCATTGATAAGAATACAAAGAAAGCAAAAAAAAAAAAAAAAAATAAGATTAATAAAAAAAAATATATGTAACATAATATTTCATATTTATTCCATAGATAAAGATACTCTTGGAATTTATAATCTCACATACATCATAGAAATTGAGTTGATGAATCTTAGATGATTTCTTGTAAAAATATAAAAAAAATATAAAAATATTTTAAATTACTTAATAAACCAAATTTATTATTGCAATATTATTACTAATGTGGTATCAAGATTAGATTCACATTAAAAAAACAAGAAAATTTGGAGAATGATTTATGCGAAATAATGAAAGCTAGTAGTATAAACTTCCTAAAGAAAGAAATTTTATAATATGATACATGATTAAATTAATATAATACAGTCGCCACTGGATATAACGAACCAACTGTTCCGAAAGGTTTGGTTTAGTATATGGTAAATTCGATATATAATATTTACATTATATACCAAACTGTTTGGTATATAAATTTTATCCAATAGTTTTAGCTGCACATGACCATTATATTTAATTATTATTAAAATGCGCAATATTATTTTATTAAATTTTGATTATTTACTGGCTATTTATCATATTGAAAGTAATGAAGATCAACATGTTTAAGATTTTTTACAACTAAAACTTTACTTTTTTATGTAATTTTCTTAAAACCTTTAACTCTTTATTCACATCACCAAATTCCGGTCCCTGTTCATATAAAAATTTCATAGTTTTATCTATAGCCTTTTCTGCATCTGTTGGACTTACTTTTTCCAATGTAGGCGTAAATTCAATCTCATCTGACATATCTTCCTTTTCTTTATTTGCATTTTGTATAGTATCAACTATTTCAAAATCTGTGAGTCCTTCTTCTGGCATCTCATCCTCAATATGAAGGTATTCATACGCACTAAGATCACTTTTTGGAAGCTGGAAAATTAACGCTTCGAGTTTATCAATATCCATATCAAAACTATGAAAAATAGTAGTTAATGTTAATTTTTAAAAAATTATATTATATAATTTTATATACCTATCATCAGAAAATACTGAATCATCATCAGGAATTTCTTCAGTTTCATTAATACTTGGCAGAAGAATACCCGTTTTCTTCCAACAGTTTGAAATTGTTTGAGGAGATACCATTGACCATGCTTCAGTTGCATTTTGTAGAGCATTATAAATGGTATAATCTGCAAGCTCTTTCACAATACCGTCCTGTACATCATCATATACATCAATCCTATTCTAAATAAAAAGGTGTTTGTAATGGCACTTAAATGAATGAATAATTCCCGCATCACAAGGCTGAAGTTTAGTGGTAGTATTTGGTGGAAGGAATTTCACATCTATACTATCCAACTTTTCTTGAGTTTCATCTAAAATGAGATGCACTGGCGCATTATCAATTAAAAAAATTATTTTTCGTCTTTTTCATCTCATTATTTCATTGAGCTTAAGAAGAATTACATTAAAAATGCTAACTTGCATCCATGCTTTTTTGTTCCAAAAATAATAAACCGGAAGGTTTTTATAATTAATATTTTTCATGACATGAGGAGTTTTATATTTGTGTATAAATGTTAGTATCATTTTCTCACTGCCGGTTGCATTTGTTGCACAAAATATTGTAATACAGGACTTCTCTTTTTTATGCCCTGATAGAGAATTACATGCCAAAACTCTAGAAGGTTCCATCTTCCAAAATAAGCCAGTTTCGTCGCTATTCCAAATGTCTTCAGGATTGTAAAGTACAAGAAGCTGTTGTAAAGCAAGGCGATCTCTTTCTATCGATTCAGCCAAAAGAGCGCTTTCAGCTTCACCTTGCTTTTTAAACTGATGCAAACCATGCCATTTTTAAATCCACCTAACCAACCCTCTGAATGATGAAAATCTTCTATAGAAAACTGTTCGGCAAAATAGGTTGCCTTTACCTTTAAGATATTACCATCAATATTTTGCTTTGTATTAAGCGTGTTATCAACCCATAAACCAAGTGCATCTTCAAGTTGGGGCCATTTTGGTCTGCGAAATTTTTTAATATTTTCTTGGCTTTCTGTAATCGTAAGCCAACGGTCACTTTCTCTTAAATATCGGTAATTGTAAACTTCCCAACATTATATTTTTGCGCAAGTTCTACATTTTAGAGTGCTGGGTCTTTCTCCTTCATTTCACAAATTTCGCGCTTTTGTTTAGCAGAAAAACTAACTCTTTTTCTTTTTGACAGCATTTTTGGAACTTTTTTATCTGAAACAGACTAAGGGAAATTGGAAAAAGTAATTACATGATAATGATAACACATTCATTTTTATATTAGCCATATAAGTCACGTGACAGTTCGGTATACTTAATATGTAGCCAATATATTTGGGCTAGTTAAAATGAGTTCAGATGCAATATATAATAATTTATTATGAGATTTCGTTATATCTAGTGTAATTTACTATAAAAAAATCAGTTCTGTAAAACCTGATTCAGTATAACAAGTTTTTGGTACAAACAGGTTCATTATAACCAGTGGCGACTGTATTTTGATATTGATTTTTACTTTTAAAAGTATCTAGACATTAAACAAATAATCAAATTGAGGTGCTATATCGTTTGAAAATGGTGATATTTAGGTTACTCTGTATAAATTATGCAACGCATGATTCGTCTGTGGCTCTGCACTTTTTTTGGTTAGATTGAAAATTCCCTTTTTTTTATTAACAGATATACAGTAGATCACACAAATCATATGATCTTTTTCGAAAATTTTTTTGGATGACATGAATAACTGGTAAAAACTAATTTAAATAATTTACCGATCATTTATAACGAAAAAAAAAGTTTTGACAAACCCGCTTTTATCATGAGTATTCTCCTATATAACTACTTTTAGTAATTATATATTTAATATATTAAGAAATTTTCCATTATGAATGAATTATAATGGAGCGTCTTACATGCCATGATCATTTTGCGCAAGTATTTATTACCTATCAGCTATATATTTCTCCCAGTAAATAGTCATCGTTTGTAATTTATACTGTATTCATTTGAAATTTATGTATATTGTTAATTTTATATACTAAATTTGAGCCACTTAATAAAATTTAAAAAAATTATTTTTTAAAAATGTACTAAACTTGTACTATTCGCTTGGTTTTATACTAATTATGTATTTTTAATCATGTATTAAATTTGTGTTAATCACTCAATATTATACTCGTAATATGCTAAATTTGTACTAGTTGCTTAGTTTTATACTAGTTTTATATCTATATTCATATTAATTACACATTTTGAATTTTTTTTTGAACCATATACTAAATTTGTACTAGTTATAGTTTTTTCTTAATTATATACTAAATTCGTACTAATTTCGCAGTATTTCTTCATATAACGTTTAATATTTATTCTTTTTCTTAAATATATAAGTGACTATTATCTGGATTATTGACCTTATCAATAATATAGTAAAAATCTTACGTAACGATCAACACAAACATTTTTAAAATTGCATATCACGTGTATGTGTATCACGTGAAATATTATTATTAATACTGATTTCCGATCTCTTTTTTAAACTCTTTAACACACAAATAAGCATTTGTTGGCCGTTTTTTGTAAAAATGGAATAAATCTGTAAATCATTCCATTTTTGAAAGAACATTCCCGGCATATTTTGCATAGAAATTTCTATTTCATTCTATCATCAATCTAATCTAATTTTGTAGATGATCCACATGCTAAATTGCCATGAAATCAAAAATAATTTCCTTTTTGGTAAAAAACGGTCCATTTAATCTTTATGTATATGTACTTTATGTACTATGAACAGAACATTGAACATGTACAATACATGAACATGTACATACAAAGGAAATTTTTTTTTATTTTTTTACTTGATTATTTTGAACACTTTCTTTAGGAAACTTTTGTCACTGACCTCGCCTGTGTCAGTAATATTATTAATTAAGTTGAGCCATCACAAATAAATTACATTTTTTAGCCTCGTATGTTGATCCTTTGCAAAAAAATAAATTTATTCAAAAACTAATTTTTCTGCACATGAAATGAATTATTTTCAATATTTTGAAAATTATTTTAAACAATCATGCCCGCAGGGCTATCCTTAAAAGAAAAAGAAAAATTTGCAAGAATTGCAAATTTTTCTTAAAGTTTATTTTTAAAATTTATTATGTTTTTTTTTGCACTAAATTAAAAAAAAAAATTAAATAAATCTAGAGTTAATGGACCTACGAAACTTTAAATTGTTAATAAACTCCCTTTAGAATGAATAAAAAAAGATTCAGAGCGTAAAATACCTCTGAATTCAAAATTATCAATAGGTTCCCATATGGAACCTATAAAACGTATAAAAAATCATTTTTTTTTAAAAATAATTAAGATTCAGAGATAGGTCGGGTAATTGACTTAACCCGGTCTACGATATTCAAGTCAGGTCAACAAATTCATGACCCGCTTAGGGCACCTGAATTTCATATATAAAACACCGAAATGTTGCTGTTTCTGAGTTTTTTTTCAAACTGAATAAAAAACCGATCGTTTTAAATATAAAAAATAACACAAAACGATTTCAAATAAAAAAAGATTTTTTGATCGTTTTTAATAAAAAAAAAACAATTTCTTGATCGTTTTTAAATGACAAAAATAAAACGACTTTTGATCGTTTTTAATAACATGAAAAAATGATTTCTTAATCGTTTTTAATAACAAAAAAAAAAAAACGATTTCTTAATCATTTTTAATAACAAAAAAAACCGATTTCTTAATCGTTTTTAATAACAAAAAAAATGATTTCTTAATCATTTTTAATAACAAAAAAAACGATTTCTTAATCATTTTTAGTAACAAAAAAAAATGATATCTTAATCGTTTTTAATAAAAAAATGATTTCTTAATCGTTTTTAAATGATTTCTTAATCGTTTTTAAACGATTTCTTAATCGTTTTTAAACGATTTCTTAATCGTTTTTAAACGATTTCTTAATCGTTTTTAATAAAAAAAAATGATTTCTTAATCATTTTTAATAACAAAATAAAAATGATTACTTAATCGTTTTTAATAACAAAATAAAAATGATTCTTAATCTTTTTTAATAACCAAAATAAAAAACGATTTCTTAATCGTTTTTAATAACAAAATGAAAAACTATTTCTTAATCGTTTTTAAAATAACATTTTTAAATAATAAAATAAAAAACGATTTCTTAATCATTTTTAATAACCAAATAAAAAACAATTTCTTAATCGTTTTTGATAACAAAAAGAAAATGATTTCTTAATCGTTTTTAATAACAAAATAAATAACTATTTCTTAATCGTTTTTAATAACAAAATAAAAAACGATTTCTTAATCGTTTTTAATAACAAAATAAAAAACGATTTCTTAATCGTTTTTAATAACAAAATAAAAAACGATTTCTTAATCGTTTTTAATAACAAAATAAAAAACGATTTCTTAATCGTTTTTAATAACAAAATAAAAAACGATTTCTTAATCGTTTTTAATAACAAAATAAAAAGCTATTTCTTAATCGTTTTTAAAATACAATTTTTAAATAACAAAATAAAAAACGATTTCTTAATCGTTTTTAATAACAAAATAAAAAATGATTTTTTAATCGTTTTTAAAATAACATTTTTAAATAACAAAATAAAAAACAATTTCTTAATCATTTTTAAAATAACATTTTTAAATAACAAAATAAAAAATGATTTCTTAATCATTTTTAATAACAAAATAAAAAACGATTTCTTAATCGTTTTTAATAACAAAATATAAAATGATTTCTTAATTATTTTTAATAACAAATAAAAAACGATTTCTTAATCATTTTTAAATAACAAAATAAAAAACAATTTTTTGATCATTTTTAATAACAAAAAAATGAATTCCTAATCATTTTTAAGTAACAATAACGATTTCTTGATTTTAAATAACAAAAAAAAATGATTTCTTAATCATTTTAAATAACTAAGGTATTAAATTTGGGTACAAGTTAGTGAGCTTTAAATACTAAATAGGGCTCCGATAAGTTTCGGCCACTTCCTTTTACAACTTGTAACATTCTTCATCTAATAGTATTTATATGAAGCGGGTCTTTGACCTGAAAGAAAATATTGTACGGTACTTCGGGGTGATTTTTATGACAACCTAGGAATTCATTGCTGATCGGCCATAGTCCTAAGACTGCCCTAAGTGTTCATTTTTATTTAAATGACTAGCATCCACTGGCTCTTTTTGGTGGAATTTAATATTTAGTATTAGATTTTTATGTTTATTTTTAAACTAGATTTCTTTATCTACGTATTAATAATATTTTGTTAGTTTATAAATAAATAAATAGTTGAATAGGTTAGAACGGGTTGAATAAAATTCGCAGTAACACTTCGCTTTTCGCAACATTTTTTAACTATACTAATGAAAAAACGTTGCAAAACGTTTTTATTTATGAATTCAGCGGGAAAAATATTTTCGCAGCATTTTTAATGCCTATTAATAAAAACGGTGCGAGATGTTTTTTATTTATGAATTAAATAAAAATAGCAACATTTTTTACCTTATAATAAAAAAAATGTTGTAAAAATCGTTTTTATTTATCTAATAATTTATCGAATTTCATTGTAAAAATATTAAAATCCGTTTTCTATGTGTAATAAAAATAGTTTGCAACTTTTTTTTTGCGAACCTGCTGTAAACCATGATAATAATTAGCAATGAAAATTTGCCAAGGACTCAGACCAAGGTTTAACATCACAATTGATTAACTGTTAATATAGTATTTAAACTAAACTCACTAACTGTACTAAAAGAACCCTAGTTTTTTTTTAACTTTTTTTTAACAAAACTTTCTCTTTCGTTTTTCCTCCCTCCTCTCTTTCTTTCTTCCTCTCTTTCATACTTCCCTTTTCATTAACTTTAGAAACATCAAAATTCCAAGAAAACTATTTCCCAAGAAGAAAAAAAATAAAAGCTTACCAAGAATATGGAAAATACAAGCTTTCCATACTGGAGACGGCCAGGTGGGTGTTTATTTTTCTTTTTTTTCCTATTTCTTTACTGTTAAAATTATTAACATCATTTTTTTTTAGGTTTCATTTTTATTTCATGAAAGTGGAGGTAGCACTTTTTTTTTATTATTTTGTTGTATTTTTTTGTTCAAGTGTTAATTTTTCTTTTTTTTAGATTTTTTCTTTGTTTTAGCCTTTGGACATGTTAGATTTTGGTAGGAAGAGAAGTTTTTTTTTTAATATATCTCTTTTAATAAAATGTTTTCTAACATTTCATTCATTCATTTTTTTTAGATGGAACAGAGCATGGAACTCAGAATTCAGCAATTTTTGATCTGGGGATTTGTTTTCTGTGGGTTTTTAATGGACTTTTTATTAATCATTTTTTAACGAAATTTTACTTATATTTTGTTATTTTTTTTTCTTTTTTTTAGAAGACCGGCTCTTCTGATTTTCAGACGTTTGGAATTTTGCATGTGGGTTTTTTCTTTAAGTCTTTATATTAATGAAATATTTATTAATTGTTCCTCTCTTTTTTGGGGCTTTTTATAGGAATCCAGCTTCGAACTCTGAAGGAACCTAATATTCTGGTACTTAGGTTATTATCATGTCAATAACTTCTTATTTTTATAAAAATTTAATTATTTGTTTTCTACTTTAAAATATATTTAAACATATGTAATACAAATATATAAAATTTGCTAATACATGTACAAATTTATATTCAAAATAGCTCATAATTGGAATATATTTAATATAACTACATATAAAAAAGTGGCTCATATACAGATTTATTTGGCACAAATTTAGATATAAAAATGGTATAAATCTATATACAAAAATAGATTAAAGCTGGACTACAACTTGAATAAGCTTAAAATAAATACAGTACAAATTTTGTGCCAAATGGGCTCACTATATAGTGCATAACTTATGGATATAAATTTGGTACAAATTGATGCGAAAACTTTTTATTGGGTCTATGTTAACGAAGGCATTTAATAAACTTATTATACAATAACTATTTGTAAATAATTTAAATATTATTATACTTCAGATAAATATTCACATGCAATTTAAATAGTTTAGCTCGTAAGTTAATGGATTGATTATTTTATACAGTAATTCTTATAATTTAAATAATAACAGTTTTGCTATTATTCTATATAACTTAATAGTTAATAATACTATAGTTGGTAAATTATCAGTTATTTATTTTTTTGCTTGATTTTATATACTATTCATATAACTAACTGTATAATTAATTATATCATAGATATTATTAAATTATACTATATTTATTGTATAATATCCAAACTGATTATACTCCTTTACTTAAATGTATGATTGATTAGATTGTAAGTGTTATATAATTTACTGTATAATAATATTTGCATCTAATTAATTTTAATAAATAAACTACAGGGTGTAAGTTATATGTTGTTTATATTTCTGTCATTTATATGATTCAAATAACTAAATTCTTTATTTACAAATTATTTAATAATATAGAGTAAGTTGTTTATTTAATTCTATAATAACATATTTATATAATATTTCATATAATTTGAACTAACTAAATTCTTTATCTAAAACATTATTTAATGATATAGTGTGTAAGTTGTTAATTAATTCTAATATTTCATATTTATATAATGATTACGTATAATTTAAACTAACAAATTCTTTATTTAAAAATTATTTGGTAATTTATCTTAGTTGATAAGTCATATACTATTATTACGTATTTATATGATGATATTGATATGTTAACATTAGATGATGATAATTCAAGTTCTACTATTAGTAGTACTGATGATATTGGTAGTTTTACAACAAAACAAATTAATAATAATGATAAAATTTTGTCTTTTATTTGGAATAAATGTGTTTTAAGAAAGCTCAAAATTACTGGTGAAACTATGAAAACAGAATCAGTAATCATGACAATGTTTACAGAAGAAGAAAATAATTATCAAATTGAAGATATTAGTAATATTTCCAATTTCATTAACATCTTGTGTTATTTTAGATCTAATTAATGGAGATATAAAATGCTGCTCTAAATTAGCAAATTGTCAATTTCCATTAGTACAGCTTGTAGGAACATGGGAAATTGATGAAAAAACTTTATAAATGCAAAAGAGAATAATAAATTAAATACTTTAGGTGTTTGTAAAAATCACTTTAATTTTGATCAAAATACACTTCATATATTAAAATAAAAAATTCTGAAATGTAAAAGAAAGTTGGGATTATTATTAACACTGTAATAAATATAAATAATTTTTTGGTTATGGTAATAATTGTGTAGAACATTCAGCATGCATAGTTGGATAAAATGGACAAATTCCTTGTATAGGATTCAATGAGTATAAGATATGTAATATTTGTACACAATGTTTTAATTTATAGAGAGGACATAATTTAAATGTCAAGATAGTGGAAAAAGGACTATTTCTTATAAAAATAAATATGAAAATGATACAACAAATAAATAGAACTATTGGGCAGTGGATTCTTAATATGGCCACATCAAGAGAAAAAGATTAAAAAAAATTATTATTATTACAATTAAATTCAATATTATCTACTATATTTAATCAATCAAATAAATCAACTAAATCAAAACAATTAGATCATTTTTACAAGTAATCTAATTACTTACTAAATTAATTTCTTATAACCTGAAAACAACTTTATGTTTTAGTAAAATTAATGATAATAAAATAGTAATAGATAAAGCTTTGATATTATACTAGAAATATCAAAAATATTTGGAGAGAAATTGGGAATTTTAATATGTAAAATACACGTCAGTGTAGTGCTTCGATCTGGATGAAATCTGTCATCTGAATTACACAAAAAAAATTCCAGATTTCATCTGGATCAAATCACACAAAATTTTTATTAAATGATGATATTTTCATTATTTTACATATTGCTAGATGTATCAAACCTCTAGCACTTCAACTTTGACCAAAAATTTGTAATTTTGGCCAGTTTTTATGATTTTCTTAACTCGTCCCGTTTTGGCTGGAATTATGCATTTTGGCCGGAATTAAGAATTTAATTATGTAGTGTTAAATATACGAAAATAACGTCATTGATGTTAAAGTTTTATAATTTTAATGTTCAGAAAATATTTATTTCTGTGGATTTAACGTCTCTGACATTAAATTTCATTCATTTTAGCATTAGAGATGTTATTCCGCGAATTTAACATTTCTAACATTAAAATTTGACGTTGAAGACCTTTTTTCTGCAGATTTAACATCTTTGATGTTTACCCTAGTGTTTAATACACTTTAATTTTGATTAAATTATTTTTTTTTTTATATTTATTTCCATCCAGATCCCAGTTCAAACCGGATATTTGTCATCCAGATTATAAACTGGATGAAAACCGCGGATTTCAGATATCTGAAAAAAACAAAATCTGGATCAATCTGGAGGATACGGATCGAAGCACTACGTCAGTGAGAAAAAAAAAAGACTTGAAAAAATCAAGTTTATTAAAGCACTATCAAAAAAGTTTTCCATCTTTTTTTGCAAATTTTTTGATGAATTTATTATTTTTTTTTTAAAAAAATATGATATAGTTAATAAAAAAGAATACAAAGAAATCTTGAAGAAAAAAAGTCATTTAATATTATTCATGTGAAAAAAATCTGCATTTTTCTTTGAATAATATTAATAGTTGCATTTCCAGATATTAATATTTCAGTTGGCTTACACATATTATAAGTTCTCTTTGTAAGAAACCAAATTTATTATTATTACTATATGCAATTTTTTGTACAGCTAATGTAGTATCATATACACATTCATATAAAAGGAAATTAGAAAAATTAGAATTAATAATATAAAACCAAAAGAAAGATTACCTACTGGAGATAATATTTGGAATATATCAATTATTGGTTATATTGACTTTAAAGCAAAAACATGTGTATATGGAAATATTTTTGTTACTAGTATATATATATCTTCATATGCAACTTTACATATGGGCTTTCAGTTTACATTACCAGTAAATATTATGAGTTCTTTTTGTAGAAAGCCAAATTTATTATCATCACTATATCAGATATGTACAGCTAATGTAGTATCATATAGACAATCATATAAAAGAAAATTAGAAAAAATCAGAATTAATAATATAAAACTAAAGAATAATGATAATAATTTAATTTCATTTGGAAAATCTGAATATACAAATAATTTTTTAGATACTTATAAGAGGATTATTAATAATTTTTTACAAATAAACTATGATTGATTTGGAAAAGTAATATCATTGGAATGTTCTAAAACTTTACTATAAATGTTATAATTTTAGAATCAAAAGAAAATCCAAATTGTAATGAAAATATTCACAATGCATAATATAAAATTATAATATAAAATATATTATGATGATGTTGAAATTTCAAATAGTAATTATTTAAATATTGTTTATGATAAGCAATTTTCAGAAAAAAATATAGTATTTTTAATTTAGCTGTAAATTTTAAAGTTCTTTATTTAGATAAATTAGAAAAAGTTATTGACTATTAAGCTATTTGCCTATATTAAAATTAATTTGGATAGCTATTAGTATAGTAGTATATAAATACTTATATCAAAAAGATAAAACTATGAATGATATTGAAAATGAAAATAATAATATATTAAAAGTGATATATTACTACTTTTATTGGGCTGATTATTGGTTTGGTCATAAACAAAAAAATAAGAAAAGGAAATTATAATATGCAATTTAAAATTTATTAGTATTTTCTTTACCTTTTCCAATTATTAGAATAAATAATTATGAGTTATTATATGTTGAAGATAATCCAAATTTATAAAAATTATTACAATTTGTCAGTTTCATTAACTTTACACAATCTGATCATTATTTTGGTTTTGATAAAGCCTTTGAAAGATTTCATCAGGAAATTTTTTCAGAAGATATACATCGATAATTATCACTTTATCGATAAATATCGTATTTATAAATCGATGGTCAACATAATGTGATAATATTCGATAATTATCTCACAATTATACAACGATATTTAACTTTTTCTAAAATAATCGTACTGATAATTTGCGATATTGACAATTATCGAAAATAATCTCGACGATGATTTGCGATGTTGGCAATTATCGAAAATAATCGCACTGATAATTTGCGATGTCGACAGTTATCGAAAATAATCGCACTGATAATTTGCGATATTGACAATTATTGAAAATAATCTCAATGATGATTTGCGATATTGACAATTATCAAAAATAATCTCGACGATGATTTGCGATATTGGCAATTATCGAAAATAATCGCACTGATAATTTGCGATGTCGACAGTTATCGAAAATAATCGCACTGATAATTTGCGATATTGACAGTTATCGAAAATAATCTCAACGATGATTTGCGATATTGACAATTATCAAAAATAATCAAGTTAAATCCATTATTTATTGTTTCATTAATAAATCATAAAACGCACTCATATACAAATGAATACTAAGAATATTAATCTAATTTTATTTTACACCTTAAAAAATATACGTATTAACAAAATATTGATTTTCACAGTTATTTCTTGGTATAATGTGAACTGACATATCAACCGAATCTAAGTAAACACATGTATATTGATCAGTTAGCCATAATCTTGGACAGTCGTATATGATCTCTTCTTCTTGTACTTCTTCATACCATCGTAACAAAGCAAGATTTACTGGCTCTTTTAAACCTTTTGCAGAAAATTCCAATAATAAAAGTGCCTAAATTTAATTCAGTTAATAACATGTCATCATGACAAAAATCTTAATAAAAAATTTTAAGTATATCATACCTTTCCATACCATGCAGTTTCTTCGGAAGAGACTACTACATCACTGAACCATTCATTACCATAAAAGGTTCCTGCTGTTCGGATAATATCAGTTGATTCAACAGCTACACTAGAATATATTTTAAAATGCCCAGATTCATAATCATATTCTAACTCATTTTCCGTCAAAAACTCTTCAAAACCTGCATGAAGGTTATCAAACCCTTCTTTATACAGATGATGGATATCGGTGTCTTGTTTTATTTTAGAAACTGTTGTTTCAATTTCAGTAAATTTGAACTCCCATAGAAGATTTCGAAATCCACTAGATCTCCTTATCGTAGGTTTTTTTTGTTTCAAGGCTAAATATTGACGTCGCACCTATCATATCAAATTTAAATTAATCGATTAAAATAGATTATGACGAAACAGATCATATAACATTACCGTAGTTAACATTTGTGGAACATAATTTCTTTTATTTGTCATTCGATATGGAGTTTTAACGCTCTTCTTATGCAAAGTTTCATATGTTTCTGTTGACATCCCATTCATCGAACCATAAAGTCGAATTGACGGAATTACATGATAACGAAGCACGTGAAGTTTAGGTATTTTACAGCGACTTGGAGAATATTCGGCAAATATCGTTACAAATTCTTGACAGAATTCAGTTATTAACGTCTAGTAATAGTAGTAATAAATTTTTAAAAAACTGAAATTAAATACTAATTAAAGATTTGGTTTAAAATTAATAATCGATATTTACCTCTAATTCTGTTAACTCGGTATCCGTAAATGACTCCTGACGCAACTTCATATACATTACCAAATATTTATGAAAAATGTTGCACAGTCTCTTACATGGTATTCCACCTTCTTTATAATCATCGTATAAATTATCTATAACGAAAATAATCACTTTCATTATATTACGATAATCATTGGCAGTAAATTTAGATATATTTTCCAATTCGTTTTTTAATATTATTAAGCCTGGATATCGTGGGATTGCGCACAATCTGTGGTCCATATCTTTTACTGCTCTATTGCTGACCTTTCGGTGTAACAATTCACGAGTAAATTCTATGAGATACTTTGTTACTCCAAGGTCGAGTAAATGCATACGATCTGGAGCAGTCGCCTCATAAATATTAAAATCGTCAAAATCCCAAAAATAATTAAACTCCTTATGAATCGAAAATTCACTTGCTTGATTCTCATTAATAGCTAGTTTCATCTTTTCTGGAGTTCGTAAATCAATATGAGATAATGCCATATTATTAAGATCTTTGTTATTTATCAAGCAATAATAACATGATCGTTTAGAAGTTGATGGAAGATATGTTGCGGTAAATGCTCCTGCTTCCGCCATATCAGCAAGGATAACTGATAATTTTGGTGTAAATGGATGTATTTTATTTTGAACAACTAAATACATGTCATTTTGATTCATTATCGGCGATAATAATATTCGGAGACATCTCTGAAAAACGAGTCTCTGTAATCTTCGGAAAGACTCAGAATTCCTTGTAGTATTATCTTTTGCTTTCAATTTTGGCAAATAACCAACAAGTACTTTAGCGTTAGGTTTATTTCGCTGCCAATTTGGTATATTTCCGAGTGAAATATATATAGGATGTTCAGAAGTTTTGCCCAGATGATCACAAGTTGTGGAATCGGCGTAGATTATTATCGATAATAATTTGTTATCGACAGGAATTTTATTTTCCGTGATATACCACCAATTACTTTCGAATTGTTCACCATAAGTCTTAATCAATGTATTGTGATTTTTATACTTAAAAACAAATTCTTCATTCATTTCGGATTGAAGAAGCAGAACTTTAATTCCATGAATTATCGGTTGATAATAAAAAGAATAATCTTTATCCTGGAATTTCGTGATAAGGACTTTTTTGAATTTCATATAAGGAAATTCGTTAACATCAAGAAATCTACGACCTTCCTTAGTATTTATTAGTAATGGGGTTTTTTCGGCCTCTTGTCTGCTTTTATTGATTAACTTAATTATCCTATCACCGCAAGAATTAGATAATTGATATTCCATAACAATTTCCATGAATTCACGATAAATGTCATTCGGCCATTCAGTGTTAGGTGGATGTGTTTTGTCTCTTATTGCATCATCTAGTGTGGTCCCACAAAATCTTCAGCATCGATAAATAACGAGTATGTTAAGTCAACTTCATTATCCTCATTATCGTCGTCATCAAATTCACCACTTTCCTCATCCGACTCATCGTTGTCATCAAATTCCCCACTTTCCTCATCCGACTCTTCAGAAATTTGTAAATTTTCATGAGATTCTACGGGTTGTTCTAATGTTATTTTTGATTCAGATTCGTCATCTTTCATTGAAAGATCATCATCCCAGAGACCGGATTCTTCATGATATGGCACTTTTGATACTTCTTTATCATCATCATCCCAGAGATCAGGTTCTTCGTGTGGCATGTTTGATTGAAAGGTTACTTCTTCATCTTCGTCAATATATTGATGCTTGTCCGAAATATGTCGTTTTAATGCATAAGTTGACGAAAAAGTACATGAACAATATGAACATTTATAGGTCATTTTGAGTGATTTTAGCGATAGTGAACGGAACCAAATTTTATGAAAGTGAATTTGTTGCCTGAACAAAACTAGTAAAAACGGAATTTATTGCCTGAACAAAACCAAAAAACGATGTAATATATATATTTCATTATTTCAGCTTTACTAGTAGTAGACGACGATCAGTTTTATTAGTAAACAATACAGATATTTTTAGACTTTTCTTAATTGTATTGTTGATCTATTTAATTTTTGAGTACAACAATTAAATATGCATCGTTATATCTCGATTAATTGTATTGTTTTGTATTGTTAAATTTTCAAATAATTTATTTAATTTTGAGTAATTGAAAGAGATCGATACCATTTACTACTATGATTGGATATTTTCAGTTAACTAATGTGCATTGTTACCGTATCCCTCGAATTTATTTACAAATAATTAATATGCATCATTATCCCTCGAATTTATTTACAATTAACTAATATACATTGTTATCCCTCGAATTTATTTAATTTTAGAGTACAATTAACACTAATGTGCATTGTTACCGTATCCCTCGAATTTATTTACAAATAATTAATATGCATCATTATCCCTTGAATTTATTTACAATTAACTAATATACATTGTTATCCCTCGAATTTATTTAATTTTAGAGTACAATTAACTAATATGCGTCGTTATCCCTTGTTTAATCCATTTAATTTTGAGTACAATTAACTAATATGCATCGTTATAATATTTTAATTATGCATTACAATTAATAACGCGTCGCTATAATAATTTAATTAGTATGCATTATAATTATTTACGCGTCACATCGAGTTTTACTGATCTAAATAGTTTATCAAACTTTAGAAAAGTTTATATATAGGATACTTTTCCAACCTTTTTTTTAAACTTTTTTTATCTCTGATTTTACATTCAAATCTTCTTCAATCCTTTTTCGTCCGCTTCTTCTTCAATCCTTTTTCATCTGCTTCTTCTTCAATCCTTTTTCGTTCGCTCCTTTTTTCACTTTATACTAAATTTTTCTTCGCTCTTCTTTAGTCTAACCATTTATATCTTTCTTTTTTTACTAATTTGTTTCAAACCTTTTTTAAAAAAATGCCAAAAAAACGAAAATATTCCACTAGAGCTAATAAAGATAAACAGTCTCAGGAATCAAATAACGAATATAATAATGAACAAGAAGGCCCAAGAAAAATCGTAAAGTGGAAAGATACTTCGCAAGCTAAAGAGCCTGCTAAAGAATCAGATACTATTAGTTCACAAGCTAAAGAGACAGCCAAAAAATCAGATACTAGTAACCAGGGATCAGATAGTGATCAAGAAGAAATGGAAGTAGTAGCAGAATCTTCGCAAACTACACCACTAGCAGAAGGTAATGATCCATATATATTTATTATGATTTGTTAGATATTATGTTAATAAACCTTTCATAATCAATCATTTATTTTTTAGATAACACTTGAAGGATAAAGGAATATATTTCTAAACAATTCAAAACATACGGCAGACAATCAAAGCAAAGTAAGTGATAATTTCCAGACTCGAAAATTGTCGACATTTCATTTCAGTTTACATCTATTACACCTAATACAATTTACTGGGTTAATACATTAACGTCAGCTGGCGATGAAAATTCTGAAACGCTTGTACTGGAAATAAATAGAGAAAATGTACGGCGCAGTAGGCTGACCACGCCAGCTGTTGAGCATGGAAGAAGCTCGTCAACTACAATTGCAGAAGAAACACCGGAGATTAATGTCCAACCTTCTAAAAGCAGAAAAAGTTGCGAGGACATGCTTATAAAACAAGGTAGGTAAATACGAGCTCTATATGAATTACATAAAGAGACGCTCGAGAAAGTCGGATGGATCCAGAACCAGATTAAGTTGCAAAATGAGAAAAAGAAAAAAATTGACCTAAGCGAAAAGGTCTTCAATGTAAGTTTCTAACGAAAACCTGGTGCTATTCTCTCTTATACCATCCGTCACCAAATCACAACATAATTGCAATTATTTATTATCACACACTAATATAGGAAGGTTATAACTCGGTGTGCAATAAATCCTTTCCGGACAATATGTGGCCTACCTTTGAAAATTTTAAGTTGGAGCTTGAAAATTAGCTAAATCAACATCATCCTGATTATCTTCGTGAAGTAGGCTATAGAAAGTAGACGAACGCATTTTCAGGACGCCATCATTCTATGGTGATTATCATTAATAATCGTAATCATAACTGTTGTGTTTAATTTAAATTTTTCAATTATCATTATGGATTTTTTATTTTCTTTTATAGCTCATGCGAAAAATGAAAGATATGAGAGGAGTACACGTTGCAGCAGTGAAAAGCGCTATTTTTAAGGAATTCGGTCTACAATCAATAAGTGGTAATAAACAAAAAAGCCCGCAAGATATAACGAGCTGGAAAAATTTACCACAAGTTAAAGAGTGTTATAATAAGTTATATGATGATAACGACAATGTAATCGAAAATATAACAAAACTCGCATTTCCCGCAATATCTGATACCGATGAGTCATTTCAGAATATCTATATTTATACGTCAGCGATATGCGATATAGTATTGAATCCTAGCTACCCCGACGTAGAGTGCGGGAAAAAACCTCTAGAACGACGATATCGGAAATTTAAGGTATGTGGCTGTTATTTAAACCAATTTATATAATTTGAAATCTATTCAGTTAGATAAAATTCGAATTAATACTTTATTAGGATTTATTCGAAAAAAAAGGAGGTTTTACTATACATGACGTGCAGGAGATATTGAGGGAAGAAGTTCCGGAAATCCCGAAAACAGGCTCTTTTGAAGAGGAGGAGGAAACAGATGTAATTCTCAGAGGTGATGATACATTAATGACGTTGCATGACGACTTGTTTTATGATGATTAGCAATTATTCATAGGTTGGAAAGTGATGTTTTATTTTAAGGTGGCATACTAATATTTTATAATTAATTATAATTATTATCATTATGAATTTTATTATGAATTTTATTATTATAAATAAATAAATAAATTTACGTTAGTAATCGCAATGAATATTTTCAATATTTATCGTTTGAATTTTCTTGATTTTTATCGTATGAAATTTTCTCGACTTTTATCGTTTAGGCTTAATTCCGATAAGTAATCATCTTTTCCGTATCGATACTACTCGACGAGTCCGATTATTATCGATAGATATCATGTGACCTTTCCATCGATATACATCTCTATCGATATTTGTCATTTTAGTTAAATTCTGATAATTTGTCATCATTTACCCACATCGATACTACTCGACGAGTCCGATTATTATCGATATATATCATGTAACCTATCCATCGATATATATCCCCTAAAAAAATTTCCTGATGTTGGTGTAATGTTTATTAAACAAAATATTAGTGAGAATTATATGGATAGTAAAAATTTAAAAAAACAAATATTATCTGTTATACAAGTTGAAAGAAATCATCTTACAATATTATTATTAGAATATATAGGTGATATAACATTAATTAGAAAATGTGAACTGTAAAATCAAAAAAAGATTCTTTATGAAAACTTGCCAATAATTTGGTAAATGCATTTAATTTACTAATTTTCTAACCCATGAATTATTTAAAAATGCAAAAAAAGATTTTTAACTTGTTACAATCATAGAATTGAATGGTTTAATGCAATTTTAAGCAAGATGTTTATAAATTGAAATACAAGTTATTAAAAGTTATCATGCATACACTTAGTATTTTTTTTTTGCTTATAAATTTTGTGACTTATATTTTACTATATTAAGAAAAAAAAAGAAAAAGTAAAGTGTTAGCAATAGATAATGATAATACTATAACAATAATAATAATAATGACAACAATACTGATAATGATAACAATAATAATAATGACAATAATAATAATATATAGATCTATAAAAAGAAGAACTAAAGCTGAAAAACAAATACCTGGACCAATATTATATTATAAAACATTTTCTAGTAATAATATAGAACTATAAATTATTTTTTGTAACAACTTGACTTAAATTAGAATTATTTTAGAATTAAAAAATATTGGTCAAATTATAATTTTTAAGAAATAATAAAACATTTTATATTTACTTATTATTTTATAATATTAAATATTATAAATTGATAATAAATTCTTTATCATCAGGAAGTTTTTACTAATTAAAATTCGCAGAGAAATCCATGTTGAACTATCATAGTGGAATTAATATTTTTTGAATACCCTGTGATGAAACATGTGGAGTGGATTTACAGAGTTCAAGGTCATCACATGTGGATTAATATCAGGTGATTTGTAAAAATATACTGTATTATACTTTATACTACATTATATTATATTTAATATAATTATATTTATTTTTACTCACATTAGGAACTGAAGGTTCCTGAACTGAATTGATTTATATTTTTAATGTATCATATTTCACGAACTAACCACTATATATACTATTTGGTTTTTTTTAATAATTACTTACATTATATTTTATATTTATTTTTGAACCACATAAAAATATTTATAATATTAAAAGACAATAGATATTCGTTCTATATTTTCTATATTTTAAATATTTTAATTTGTGTTAATATATCTTTAACTAGTATTATTATACTGTGCTATTAATAATTTCTTGAATTCTGCAGTAATTCTGCGAAGGAATCCCACATGTTCTGTTAGAGGATTCTACGAATTTCTGATTAAATTTTATTATACATAGAAATCTCAGAAATCCACATAATTTTTTTAAAAATACGTGGTTTTGTGTGGAAATCTATCCATGAAATTTGATGTATAGAATTCCATGTATTTTCAAACTAGCCTACATGATTTTACGTGAACAGACATTTTTTTTATATTAAAATTGGAAAAATGCATTATATTTGATTACTAATTGATTGCAAAATTACAAATTTTTATTTAAATTTTTTGAATTTTCTTAATCTTTATATAAACTATTAGAATTTAAAATTAAAGAATTATATGTAATTTAAACAGTTCCAATTTTACTTAAAAAGTAAAATAAATAATACTATACTGCAAAATTTAAATATATACTGTATATTTATAGAAATATTGTAAAATTAAGCATAAAAAATTAGACATTAAAAAAAAAACTTATTATTACTGTTATAATAATAGGTTTAAATAATTTTTGAATGGAACAATAAAAATAACTTAACTCTTAAAAATAAAGAGTTGTATAATATAATGCTGAAATACTAATAAATTATACTTGTTAAAATTTAATATTTATATTTGTAAAAAAATAAATATCTAACCTTTTTTTATATGTATAAAATTTAAATGTTATTTTAAATCATATTTTTTACTATCTAGTAATCCGATAATAATGATTAGATCTGTCTTATTAAGTTCAATTAAATTTCAAGATTTTACATTTATTGGAATAATATTTATTAAGATTTGGTAATCAAAATATTGATAACGCTAACTTGTAACCTAATAATCAGAAAATGATGATTTATAGATCATTAGATTCATCCCAATTAGACGAATTTAATGGTTATTAAAATATAAAAATTGGAGTACAATTTGAAGTTTTTACAGCAATTGCCAAAATTGAATGCATATGTAATATTTAATTAATTTAGGATACTGTTATCAAAATGGAATTGGAACAGGAAAAAGCATTTGAATTATATCAAAAGGGATTCAGAAAATGCATCAGGAATAAATAGTTTGGGATATTGTTATGAAGAAAGAATTGGAACAAATATTGACAAGAAAAAGGCATTTGAATTATATCAAAAGGCAGCAGATTTAGGAAATGCATATAGAATAAATAATTTAAAATATTGTTATCGTTATGGAATTGGAGGCAAACAAAAGCATTTGTATTATATCAAAAGGCAGCAGATTTAGGAAATGCAAATGGAATAATGAATTAGGATATGGAACAAATATTAATAAGAAAAAGGCATTTGAATTATGTCATAAGGCAGCAAATTTGGGAGATAGTATAGCTGAATATAATCTTGCTTTTATGTATAAAAATGGAGAAGGAACTTTTAAAATATAAATAAAGCAATTTATTGGTATAAAAAATCAGCTCAAGGTGCCTAAAATATTAGTGCATAGTTAAGTTAATTTATAATTATGATTTTAATTTATTTATATATTTTTTTTTAAATAAACAAATTAAATTATTGCTGTTTTTAAAGTAGAAAAATAGGATGTACTGTACTTAATCATGGTTGTTGCATAAACAGCAAAAATTTTTTTTATTCTGAAAATACTACTATTAAAATTATCTTAAAATTTACAAATAGAATGCAACATATGGTCAAATATTTCAACTTATGTAGTAAAAATATAAGATGTTTAAACAATAACCACAAAATTATAACAAATGTTTATATATAATATTATGTTCACCAAAACAACAAGAACTAATTACCAGAAAAATTGCTAATCTGTGATGATGATGAAATGAGAAAGAAAAGAAAAATATGTGAGAACTAGAGCAATAAATGTTTATATTAATTATTTTTTTTTCGTAATGTGAGTGATTGTATTTATTAAGATCTTAATATTGCATTATTCATAATTATATAATAAAAAAAAAAATCTTTAAAATGTCCAATAATGAAGTTGAGATTCATCATGAACCCATTCGAATTCTTCAAAAATTTCATGCTGATTAAGATCAAATTTTTTAACTATTCCTTTCTTTTTGTATTCTTCAATTAAAGACATTAATCTTTTCTTATTCGATTCCTGAGGAGTATCTATAAAATTAACGAAATTGATTTGTAATAACATAGGTTGTCTACCTTTCCAATTAACCAAAAATGATTTTAATAATTTAAATTTAATTTGATCAAAAGCAAATTTAAATTTAAACAAATTTAAAGAAGAAGATCTAAGTAATATTTTAAACAAATCCCTACAATTAATATCCAATTTTACAGTATCAATAACTAAACCATCTAAATATTTAGAATTAACCAACAACTTTTCAAAATCAATGAGATTGCTTCTTTTAAAAGGCACCTTAATATATCTAAGATTTGGACAATTTTGATAAATTGTTTGTATAAGTTCTCTGACTTCATTATCTCCATAAAACGTACTGCAGTAACGAATACTAATTGTAGTAAGATGTACATTTGCGCTTTTGATTAATCTTATTAAGATCATACACGAGGATAAATTACCTTTTAAGATTTTTAAAGTAGGTAGCGACTTTTCCTGATTTGAGTTTGCATAGTTTATAGGTCGCCGGAAAAAGAAAGGAGTATCTATTTCCAAAATCTTCAAATTTAGAAAATGTGAAAAAAATTTTGCAGCAGGTTCCCAAGATAAACGTAAATATTGGATAGTAATTGCTTTTTTAATTAGTAATTCCTCAATAATTTTCACTATTTCACCATCATTACAAAAAATATTGACTTCATTCAAATTTTTTTGAGCTTCAATTAATCTAACGATTCCAGAAATATTCTTAGAATTTTTTGAAATATCACATATGAGTTTTTTAATTGATTCACTTATTGTAGTTAATTCTTTCAAAATATTTTGATTCATTATATCATCACAACATAAGTTTTTAAGATCTGAAAAATATTGTTCAGCCCATGAAATATTATTTATTTCCCAATTACTATTTTCTGGAATATAAAGTGAAATAAATTTTGTATTTTTATTGATAAATAAACTTAATAAATCGAGTTTTATCATAGATACGGTTAAACTACTTGAATTTCCTAAATTTCTGGAAAGCATTTCTTCCAAAAGCCGCAGATTTAAATGTCTCCAGAAATTAATATAGTTAAATAAAGGCTGTTGATAAGTTTCTGCAAAAGTGACCCCTTGTTCTTTCAAAATAACCCTTGATTCTTTTGATAAATGCAAAACTATTACATTAAATAATCTATCCTCTGCTTTCTTAGATGATAAAATGATTCGTCCAGGAATTTTCCATAATATTGGTACCGCTACCTCACACCAAGATCTGTTGACCAAAAGACATGAATGAAGTGAAATTTTGTCATCTTCCAAATTTTCGGTTATTAAGGAAAGTACGTCTTTGTTAGGGTTTAACATTGACAAGAGTAAGGAGAAATTGCTGCCGAGTACGCATATTATAAATACTATATTTAATTTCATTCATCACTGGGTTCCAGAATATTCTAAACCAATCATCCGAGATTGGGTGTTCCAAAACCTTTTTTTAAAAAAAAATGATCAATAATATCAATAATAATGTGATTATACAGAAATTGTTATGATCTGCGTGGCGCTGTTTGTTACTGGTAACAGACAAATAAATAACAAATTTATTATAGTGTATTAATAAATAACAATAAGTGTATAGAAAAATGCGAAAGTAACGTTTATCACGGAGAATCGGAAGGGATCTACACGTTTATTTACTAACAAGCGGACAGGATTACTTCGCTATTACTGCCTCACTCGGCGCTCTGTAATATGAGTAAATCCTCTAGTACAAATGCTGAACAAGTAAACTATCTAAAATAAAACCTAGCTTCTATCCTTCTATCCACTTGCTCCTTTTGCTTCTCCTTATATACGATCCAAAATCCAGGCCAATTGTGTCTTTCGGCCAATTTTGTCTCCCGGCCAATTTTGTCTCTTGGTCAATTTTGTCGATCGGCCAAAATTGTCCCAACGGAGCCATGTTCGGGTCCCACCCAGCCACCCATTATCTAATCTCCCGCTTCCATTATCCATTCCACTAGCTATATATGTAATAAACTATAATAAATATCCATATAAAAATAAACTAACAATAAAGAAAATAAATCATATATCTATTAAATAAATTAAACTAAAACTTCAAACTAAAAAAAAAAATATATGCGTAACAGTCTAATTCCGTCACAAAATTTTTATATTACTATGATAAAATAAAAGAAAGTTTCAAGGTTGCATGATGAAATATTTCAACCCCTTTTTTTTTTGAGAAAAAAAGAAAGAATTTACCTAAATTGTTCATATTAATTATTTTTCTTTGATAAGATGCTTTATTTAGGTTCTTTATTTTATTTATTTATTTATTTATTTATTTTTTTCAAAAAAAGAAAAATTCGACAGATGACGCATTCTAAAACGCCAACATACATCGGAATTCCTAAAAATGTAAAAATTCTTTTTTAGTATTATCATTTAAAACCTGTTATAATCAAAAAATTCTTTTTGAAGTAAAAAAGTTTATTTGTTTATTTTTATGTTTCACATATGAGTATACCAATTATATTATCATGATTTGATTAAAATAATAAAATATATTTATATATTCTTTTTAATCGTTCTTTTTACAGAATTTCATAACTTAAAAAAGTCTTATTAAATACGCCCTTGTTGTACATATTGTTTTGCTGCATTTGTTTGCATCATTCATTTAGACGCCAAAATAAACATATTGAACTTCCTTTCCTTCGACTGTTAAAACGCGAAAAAGGAAATTTTTCACGTGATATGTGTCCTACGCGTTCGGCTAAGGATCTGCAATTTTTTAAGGCATTATAAAATTACTCTGAATTTGAATTGTTGTTTTGAAAAAGTAAAACTTGTCGATTCCAGTGATACATTTTGTGATTTTCAAATATACAACGAACTAAATCAAAATAGTTTTACATTATCTGTTATAATAAATGAATGACGATTTCTATTCGTGCACTTGCAAATCTAATTCACGTGATTTCTCGTCACATAGCTTTAATTAAATTTTAAGCTCGACGCGATAATGAAACATAAATTTGCCTAGAGGGTAGGTAGTACCTATAAAAAATCTACATAGTGGTTTATGGTTTATATGTCAGTATATAGTTGATATATTCAATTTGAAAGCTCGCAATCAAAGTTGACTGTTTAAAAAGCATTCTGTGTCTGATGACAAAAACTGATATGACTAGAAATACGAAATGCCTATAATTTTACATTTAATTAGCCTTAGTTTCCCCCATCTAAATTACTTTGAACAGGAATTGATTTAATATAGTTTATAATCAGTTAATAATTAGATAGTTAGTATTGAACTTGACTTTATGGTCTCGTTCACGTAAATTGGTATATAGTGAAGTTTATAACTTTTCTAATGTACAGTATATGTAATTGTTGTATGTTCTTTTACATAAATCTTCAATAAATAATGCATTTGCCAATTAAACAAAAAAAAACTAAAACTCATTAATCTATTAAATTAATGTTATTTTGTAAGAAGACACATAGTAAACGGTTTTTTTAATTTTTCACATTAGGCAATTTTGCCATGGACTTGCAATATCACATTATTAATATTTTCAATTTGTATTGTCAGTGCTCGTGATTACATTTCTTAAGGATCCACATCAATATGCCGTAGAAGGTTTATCTTTTAGGCATTTTTGTCATATGTGGTAGTAAGGTGGTAATAGGATAATATTGACGATTGACGTACATAATCTATACAGTATAGTTTTTTCTATACAGTATAGTTGGATTTATAGAAAATAAGATTTACATTATGTAGTATTAAAAATATCCGGTAGAATTGATTAATTTTTTAATAAATAAGAAAATAAAATAATATGTATGAATTATTTTTTGACTAAAATACTAATTGCTTCTAGCATAAGAAATAATCAAATAAGTATAGCATAAAACTTAATTTATAAAATAGACTCCAAATGCGTCCAGGTTTATCTGCTAAGAAAAATTCTTGAAAATTTTTCTTAATACCGCTTAAAATCGATGATTCGCGCGAATTTTTCTTGATAAATTAGGTTTATAATTAATAATAACCTTTTTAATTACAATAATATTTGTAATATAACAATCATTTTATGGGCATTTTATTATAATGATTATTTTGTTATAAAATATCATGGGTTTGATATAACAATAAAGAATATTATCTAAAAAAATCGACCATTTTTCATTAATTGTGATCCAATACATTGAAAAATATCCCAATAATTATTTAATTTATTTTATTTTTATAAATACGAATATATAGGGTTTTTAATTGTACCAACATCCCAAAATTAATGTGCATAAAACAAATTAAACCATTCCGTTGGACAATGTGACATTCTTCAGTTGTTCAGTATCATATCATGTAGTATTTGAGTTGTCAATTATCCATTGTATTTTTGGTAAAAATTTACACGATAACTAATCTATCCAATAATATTGTTGCAGGAACTAAATTTGTTCTAATCAAATCAGAAAATTATACAAATTATATATTGATTAATAAATTTGACAAGTTTGTAAAGTTGTTTTTATAACGAAATGCAGTAGCATTAAACTAATTTGTTTGAAAATACGCAATAACGTGTAAATTGAAATTTGCAAGACCTTCCAAATATCAAATTTGTGAGAAGACTGGTTTTGTTAAATTTGGGGTTTTAAAAGTTCCCGATTAATTAGTAAACGTATTATTATTTCGAATTACCAACTTGGTAAAAATGCTGGCCATTCTTTAAATAAAGAAAAAAAACCGGCAGGAGTTTAAAAGGTGTCACAGTATATAACATACTAATTTGTTTATTCTTTGAACTTTAACGGGAGCCTCATTCTTTTGTAATTCATTTTATTGACAAAATATTCATTGGCTAAAAAGATTTAGGTAAACTTGTGATTACCGTCATTTGCATAACTTAACTAACATAAATTTGAATCTCAAATTTTTGGTCTTTCATCCGAAATACATACTGTAATTCATTTTTACCATGCTCCCTTGCACAACCCCATTCTCCGAAAAAAAAAATTTTTACATATATTATGAATACGGCTTCAAATCAATCATTGTTTAAAAATTTCTTACTCCTAAAATTAAATAACCTTCGTAAAATCTTTTTTTTTATCAAAACAATGAATTGTTATCATCAACGATCTTTGGAAATTATGGCCCGAAAGCTTAAAATTATAAATATTTTGTATTAAAACGTCAAGCTCAATTTAATCCGTACATCTTATATCGTCGCAACGAGACAGTCGATGTTCAGTTAAAATAACAAATTCCGAAGTTTAAAGAAGAAGAATTAAGAAAATTGTTATCTGAAAAGTGAACAGCAGGGAGCCTGGTGAGGTAAAAGAACCTAAAATTCTAGCGATTGAAGGGACACACAGATCCGCCCACTACCTCTACCGCTATCGTTAGCAATGTCGATTAGGGCAGTGGCATATATTAGCTAATATTTTTTTACTATAGGCGCTTACCCCACCCCCAGGTAAGATATCTTAATCACGTGCAACCAATCATATTTTTTAAAATCGTGTAACCTAAGATTTTCGCTTTACCCCAAATATTAGCTAATATTTGTCACTGCCTTATCATAATGAGAATCTCTTAGAGTGAATAATTGTATACATACCAGCATACTTTTCTCTTGTCATTGTTTATATTCATATTAATTTTCTACGAAATAACCAAAAGATGATAGTATTTTAAAGCTAAAATTATTGACAATGGGTTAATTGTGAATAAGAAGTATCTTGCAGAATAATTAAAAATATATATTAACTTTTAAATTTGTAATAAATAATAAATATTTAGACTCCAAACAATAAAATTTTTTATATATGTTTTCTTTTTTCGTTCTCGTAAATGCTTATCATATTTATCATATTGGAAAGGTTAACCATTTATGAATAATAATATATATTTATAATAATGTTAATAGAATAATAAAGGTTATTTCTTAATGTTAAATGTGATAATATCTTATAAGTTGCATAAATTGATTGGTTATCATGCAATAATTATAAGTAAATTTGATTCCGGTCAAAGATTGCATATAATGCAGGCCAAAAAAATCCCTAATGCAGGCTGGAATTTTCTTTTTGTTATTTTAACAGCATCGGGTAAAGATATTACATAAATTTGTTCTAGACTTTTAAAAAGGATTACGCAAATTATAAAAAGAGAACAATAGGATATATTATATCCAATTTGATAGAATAATAAAAACTGCAAAAAAAACTTGTTTTTTATGTCGTTTAATATAAAAATGTACTATTTATTAAGTTAAATTATAGAATTAAATTGATTTCAATGGTCCAAATATATGTGAAACATTCCTGCATAATTTTACAAAGAAATTTTTTTTCACATGCACAGAAAAAGAATACCATAAAAAAAATTTTTTTTTTCTTTTTTTTTTTATTTTGTTTTTAGCTAGATCAAAATAACAGCTTATTATTGCATTCGGAAATTCCAACAAATGCACGTCGGCGTTTTCAAGAATTGATTATCCGTCATCTTTCGTTGAATAAATACCCTTTTTTTTTTAAAAAAAAAAAATAATACCCAAGTATATATTAGTATTCTATAAAAAAGTAGCCAATATATGACCAAATTTAGATAAATTATTTTTTTCTTTTATCTCAAAACAACCTGATGTTTTGTTATTTTATTTTATTTTATTTTATTTATTTTTTTTTTTTTAAAAAAAAAAAAAATAAAATAAATTTTATAAGATACTGTATATCATGAAATTTCAACTACGGAAGAATTTTGTTTCACAGATCTGCACACAATGAATATTATTAATCGGTAATATTCATCGATATTTTAATCTGCATATCGCTGTAACCATGGATAAAGAACAATAGAACTCAAAATAATCCGTTTTTGTATATATTTTTCCTATTATAAAATGATAAATATACTGTACATTTTTATTTTTTTTTGAATGCGTCATTTGAAAAAAGCCTAAAAATGAAAGGTCACCAACGTTTTAAAATAGTTTTACAAGAAAAAAAATGCATGTTATATTTCGGTTAAAAGAAAAAACGGAAAGTATTTTCAATGAACCATCGGTTTTTTTTATAACTATATATTATAATTTCAAATTATCACAAAATAATATATAAAATAAAAAATTATATTATTAACTCAGGAGTTGTATTCACATTTCTCAATTTAATACATGTATTATTCAAAATGATATATAATTACCTCACATTCCGTTATGTTTTGAACGTTCATTTCTTCAAAAATATTTACTATAATACATTTCTTTTCATAAAAAAAAAAAATTTTTTACACATTATTTTTTTTTTCTTGCATTTATTAAAATGTCATCTACATTTGATTTATCTAAAATTTATGGAATATGTCCAAATTGTGATAAAGAAAATACTTCTGTTCTCTGGTGCGCAAATTGCGACGTTGAATATTTTGTAGAAAATTTTAGAAATTGGTCTAGCGGGGATCCCAGAATAGATGACCTTATAAGAAATACTCAAATGAATGCTAAAGAAAGCATGGACTTTCTTGAGTGGATTGATTTCTCACAATTTGACCTCATCAAGTACACTGGCAAAGAAGGATCATTTTCTACCATATACTCTGCTGTATGGATGGAAGGTCCACTGTGGAACAGGGATGAAGCTGCTGGAATATGGAGTCGTGGTGGACCAACAAATGTCATACTTAAACGATTAAATGATTCAAGGGAACTCAGCGATGAGTTTATTAACCAAGTAGGTGTTTAAATTTTTGCTATAAAATAAATAAATAAATAATTATTAACTTAGATTAATATTAAAAAAAAAAGCTATTTAGGTATTCCAAATGCCTAAATGATAATTCGCTCGCGGATTGTTTCGGTATAACCAGAGACAATACATCAAATATAATGTTTGTCTTCCGACATTACAATAGAGGGGATATATACTCCTTTCTCGAATCTTGTGAAGGACTACTTAATTGGAGAGACATTGTTGATCTCCTATGGTCCATCACCTCGGGAATTTATAAAATCCACGAGCATGGTCTCGTTCACGGTAATTTACACGGGGGCAATATTTTAGTTGAATGTGACGAAAGCATGTTGGACGCGAGAATAACTGACACAGGTTTACATGGACCACCGTTCAACACAAATTCGGAAGATATTTTTGGGGTCGTACCATTTGTTGCTCCTGAAATTCTTGAAGGATGTGAACCAACCAAAGCTTCCGACATTTATAGTTTTGGTATGATAATGTGGACTTTATCAGTTGGTTATCATCCTTATTATGATAGGCCACATGATCGTTCTTTAATTAAAGATATCATTTTTGGATTAAGGCCAAAACCCTCTGGAGAAACACCACCTCTTTATGCTCAATTGATGGAAGAATGTTTAAGTGCGGATCCACTCAAAAGACCAACAGCGTCCGATTTATACATTTTAATTGAAAAATGGGTGGTTGCAATTTGCGATGATCCGGAGCCATCTGAAATATCAATACAGTTTGATCGAGCGGAAATCGCTAAACTTATTAACATAAAGAATCTTAAATCAACCCCATTATTGCATTATAATGCAATTTATTATAGTAGGAATATAAATCTCATCTAATTCATTAATATTCAAAATTATTTTGTATTATTTTTTTTTTTGTATTTATTATTAAAAGAATTGAATTTATATATATTTTTTTAATTTTTTTTACGAATAAAAATGGAGCATTGAAAAAATTTTTTTTTTAAAAATTCAATAGTTTCGTATTAAGTGAAATCACGTATATCGTATTTATTTTTTTTAATAAATGTTAATAATATTTTATAACAGTACACATAATAAACAAGGGCAATTCTGATCGTCAACCAGAATTATCTTTCAAATAACAAAAATTATCGAAAATAGATAAATATTTGTCACAAATACGCTAAAGAATGAAGTTGACTACAAGAAATTTGTAAATACTAAACTATTGTAATATTATTAGTTGGCTTGGATGCATCCGATACTACACGGAGTTATCCTTGTCCACGGAAAAATTCCATGAATTAAGAGAGAATACTAAAGTTGAAAATGTTTTTGCCATTAAGAATTAATAATAATCCTATCTTTTCTTAATTTATAGTAAATCGCGGTAATTCCATAATTGTTAAAGAAATATCATTAAGAGATGTGCTAATTCAGATCGACTAAAGTACAAACAAACTCCTGGATTGAGAAAAATATCAAACGATTAGAAAATAAAATACTAAATTTCTTCCTTTTTTTTTTACAAAAAAAAAAAAGAAACATTTACCTTAAAAGTGAAGTTATTACCCAAATAAAAAAAAAAACCTGAAATCCCAACAGAAATGTCTCTGTATACAGATTTGTTAATGTATTTTAATATGATCTTTATAACGCATCTTTCAATTATGTGTTTTGTTAGTTATCTTCTCAATTCCATCATCTCCAATTTTAAATCACGAACGGATAGAAGTACTCGGTGAGTTCAACAAATTGCTGTCGTTGTCCAAAATTAAAAATTAAGAATCATTTGAGACTTCCATATCTCACTGGTAACTTTGCCAATAACAGTTTGTTCGGTGCAATCTATAGTTCAAGACTTCGACTTCAAGCTTGCAAAGTAATAAATATTTTAAAATGCCACAGGCATTGATCTTTTTGATTCTGGGAGAGCGATGATTAACATAACTTAAACGATTAAGAGTGATAACATGATCAGTCACCGACAAAAAATC
Organism: Rhizophagus clarus; assembly: GCA_015698045.1. Taxonomy (NCBI): domain Eukaryota; kingdom Fungi; phylum Glomeromycota; class Glomeromycetes; order Glomerales; family Glomeraceae; genus Rhizophagus; species Rhizophagus clarus. The sequence goes on from BLAL01000228.1 coordinate 254,116, forward strand.
TTTTGAGTATACTGTAACTCCGTAAGTTCAACAAGTTAATTCAACATAAATTGTGTGTGATGTCATTTTGTCCAATTCAATTGCTTGCTGCCAAATAGCAAAATACACATTTCTTTTGGTCGACATTCGTACTTGTGTCGTTAATTGAGAGACACGAATATATATAAAAATTTCTCCGAAATATTATATTTCTTTTTCTATTTCTTCACAATATAATTACGTTAATTATTACATATGTCATTGTTAAAGGAAGTAATAATTTTTCTATTGATCGTAAAGATTTCAAGATAAAATAGAAATAAATAGAATCAAATAATTGATAGTTTTAATGAGTTCGCGGATAGAAAGAAGTGGAGAAACGATAGCAGTAATATTTTCGTTCATTAAGAGATCAGAATCTTTCTTTTTTTGGGGGGTTAAGCAGAAACTTATTTCTTCCCTTTTAGATGACATGGTTGGTTAGAAATAAATCAAATCTGGACTTGAGGAATATAAAAAATTCCGTTATTACTCTATGTTACAAGAAAGTACGTTCAAGATAGAGAGAGTCATTTAACCATAAAGGAGTTTTAAAATTTAATAAATTACCTGAAAACTCTCAAATAAATTATTCCCAATACCATAACATCAATTAGCATTAAAATAAAATGCCTTTTTACAACATTAACAAGAACAATTTATATTTCTGTAACAATATTTTTCTTGAAAAATTCAAAAGTTCTTTATTAGTTTCTTGTTTTTCCATCTAAATATTTTTTCACTATGCTGCAATCTGACGTCAATGATTACGACATTGCGACACAAAATTCTAAGCCACGCCGATCACAATTTTTTGTAATTTTTTCTCTGTGAATATTTTTCTTTTAAAAGAAAATGAATAAAGTTTTAAAGGTAACTGTATATTTACGTGTAATTATACCTATTATAGTATACTAATAATTAAAATTACATGATAAAAAAATCGAGATTAAATAGCAGATAATATTACCGACAACCTTATAATAAACCAGTAATGTTTTTATGGGAAAGTAATCAACCCGTATTTTATCTTTATTTTTTGTTGCAGGATTCTTACACAGATAATACAATGAAATCAATCCTGAAAGGATGCGTAAAGATTCGACATAAACAAACTACATTCTGAAATCGCTAAATTACTTAAAAAGTGGCTAACAGAATTCTGGTGAAAAAAAAATAAATAAAATAAAAGAGAACGACTCTTTTTCATGGCTTGCGTGGACATATCAGAAAAATAAAAGTGATGAAAGAAGGGGAAAGGAAGACAAATCAATTCTCTATCCAAAATTCGACACGGATTCCAAATGATGTGACACGAGAATCTCAAAGGTTTCCTTGTCTCCCCAAAGTGAAAGAAAAAAGAATGAAGACGCGGGAATCCAAGGGTCCTAAGGTTCACTGGCCATAAAAATATAAACCGAGAAAACCGCATAAACCGAATTCGCCTAGTAGACAAAATATTTGGACTTGAAGTAACGTCAGTGTGACGATGAAATTGAAGTTTTATATCTAGCGTTGTACGCAGCGTCACGTCACCACCAACATGCGTTTCCTTTACCGGCTTAAAGTAATTTAAAGCTCTTGCATCCTGCACTTTACAGATTGCAGAAATTGATAACGTTTTCCGTTCTTCCACAAACTTGCCGTGGCAATTGTATCCGGAATATTAAAGATCACGGCTTGGAAAGCAACTCTTTTTTTTCCTTTCCTGAGTGGCTAGTTTGTAGGGATCAGCATACAGGAAAACCGCCTGTCCATTCCACTCCGAAAGTAATTAATTCATACATTTCAATATTATGTAAAATTATTTGAACGAGGATTCACGTAAGAACACATTTTGTAGCATTTTTTTAATATTCTTTTATTCATTTTAGAGCATAAATAAAATTAAATAATAATTACTGACTTCGGCTACTGCGTCTATTTTGAGGTTTCTAATAAAAAAAAATGAAAAAAATTAAGAACGCAGCTCGTTGTGTGATTATCGATCATTTTTAATCAGCTGGTGATATCTTACTTTAACCCCAATGAAGTGCCCTTTTGAAAGTTAAGACACGGTATACAATTTTTTGATTTAATTGTAATACTAAATTATTTAGATATTTACTATAGTTCACTAAAGTGAATATATTGTTAAAGAAGTTGAGGATATCGCTTTATAGTGTTGTGTAGAAAGAATTTCTTTATTGTCAAAAATGTGTTATACTATGAAATTTAATGAATAAAATTAAGAGTGAATAAAGTGAATAAAAACCTGATAAGCGTATTAATAATATATCTGTGATCGTGCTGTTCGATTAATCGATTACTATCGATTTAAATTTTGATTGATTTACCTAAATCTACGTATCTTATCGTTGTTTTATAGTTTGTATAACGTCAAATTAAAATCAGTCGAGAATGTCGTAAGCGTTGTGAAATTTATAAGACCAATCAGAGCGGTTCTCGTCATGTGAATCTTGTAAAATCAATGTAGTTAATCTTTTTTTTTAATTTAAACTTTGACGTGAGAACACCCACAGTACCTTTCCCTAAAACATATCAAGTCTTTAATTCGCTTTGATCTATAAAGAGATGTTAATACGAATAAAAAAAAAAATGAATAATTTTTATATACTTGCGGCCGGCCTATGTCTCTCATTACTTTAAAGGTATGCTCCTTTTTTAAAGAAATATGATTAGTTTATATGCATGATTATATATTAACATTTCTTTCATATATTTAATAAATGGAAATACCGTTGATAATTCATCAGAATTATCAGGCTAATATAAAATACCGTACAGGTTAAATCTTGATAAGGAAAAGGGAAGATACGTTATGGAATTTTATTATAAGTTACTCGTTAATCTTGTTATGAATAATCATTTACAAATTTCAAATTAAGCCCAATTCATTCTAATTTTTTTTTTTTTTAATTTTGCATTTACAGTTTAATTCTTGAGACGTCTGAATCTACTTTTACACAATTGGTTCAATTTCCAAATTTTATCATTTAATTTGAAATATTGAAAAATTACACACTTGTTTCGTGATATCTAAAAACATTAATATTTAAGGGCGAGATTACCATTATGATATGACGAGAGTATATACTTTGGATAATTTTGTTTTACAAGGAAGTTTCCATTTCTGACTAAAATTGTATTTAATTGTGATCTTTATGATAATTATATTTATTAAATATTAATTGTTATTTACTAACATCTTGTTAAATTATAGACAATAAACAAGTTTAAAATATATGGTGATTAACAGTATTTATAATATCAAAAATTTTATTAAGGAGTATTTTTTTTTTTTTTTTTTTTATGATAAACTACTTTATATTTTGACCGGGACTATAGTAAATAAGATTATAATATTAAAACATAAATTAATGATATAGTCATGTACCGATTAGATGAAATGAATACTATTCAACTGTTGTATATTTATGACCTTTTAATGGTGTGATTTGAAATGTTGAGTATATTATATTTAATAAAAAATATTAACAAATGCATAATTTATTAGTTTAAAAGAAGGATTATTATAAAAGTCATATTACATATTTTAACAGCGTATGAATTGCACATAGCGTACACAAAAAAAATAAAGCCCGGGGGAAGAAGAATTCGAGAAAGATAGATTATTCTTGGTCTGCTAAAAACGGAATTTCTTTACCCATAATAACTAACGCGTTCTTTTGTAAATCAATACATGCCTAAATAATTACTATTTTTTAGTTTTTAACGATAAATAAATCTTTGCAAATAACCCTAAACTAACCTTATGACGCTTAAGCATATCTAGACCAAATAATAAATTGTTTTCGCGTCCCTAATAATATATTTTCAAGGATTCAATTTAAGAATATTTTTAATTTCATTACATTAGATTATTTACGTACTTCCATAATCGTAAACGAACAAGCCAAATACAAATCTGTTCCAAGACGAATTTGTGCACTATGTACACGGCCTATAATTTTCGCAGTACCCACACCTTTAGCAACTCCCGCAAACCGTTTATCTACAAGTCGCATAATTCTAATATATACCACATCAACATTAAAAAAAAAAAATTATATGCATATTTTCTTAAATGCCATTAGCTGAATAATCACATACCCGCAATTTTCAGCACACTGGGGACTCACTTAATTTATGAGAAACAATTAATTCATTAAGAATTAATAAAGATAATAGAAAAAAGAAATAATCATTGATTTAACCTACTGATCGTAGCCTGTGCACAAGTACAAATCATAGCTTTCAACGGATGTCCATTAACTTCAACGTTAATGTGTAACATTGTTACCTAATAAAATATATAAGCTATATGTAGTTTATTTATGAAAATAAATTCTTTAACAAACGAACTCTGGCAAAAGATTCCGGACTATATTCCAATGCAGTTTCCATGTTAGCCGTAACATTTTGCATTCTTATTTCTTCTTCTATCCTTCTTTGTGCCTCAATATCATATGGATCAGCATTAAGCGTATTCTTTATTGAAAAAATAAAATAAAAATTAATAGTTGAAACAAAATAGAGTTTATTACATTAAACAAAAAAGCCTACAGTTTGTTGTTGTCGTTGTTGTCGTTGTTCCATCTGTCGAATTAGTGCAGTAAATCTTGACGGATCATTCACTGCAGCATCAGCAAGTTCCGGATGAGACTAATAAAATCAATAAGCTAATTTATATATTAGTTCATCCAGTAATTAATAAAAATTTTTAAATGACTTACTTGAAGTAATTGTTGCATCAATTCGGGCCGTGTCAATAAGGTTTGACGTATATTTTCTGCACTAATATTAAATGATAACTATTCATTTTCGAGGTACTATAAATGTGAGAGGAATTAAAGAAAAAAAAACTTTACCCTATGGACGATGTTTGATTTCTGGCAAGTAACAATAGGTCATCTTGAATAACACCATATTGCTCTAGCGTTTTTTTTGGATCAGTCAATTCTTGTCCGTGATAAGATAAAATTTGATTAGCAGACGCTATCCCTGTCTACAATAATTTGACAAGAATTTGACGAGGTCAGAAATAATATATGCTAAAAGTTTCGACATTTTGAAAGATATATAAAATCAAACCATTGTCTCAATTAAAGCATTAATGTCTTCTAATTTCATATGTGGGTCGACTTCCAAATTATGGACTTCACCCGTGTCTGTCGTAAATGCAATTCTCATTTCTTCACAAGAGAAATGATATAATGTAAGGAAATCTCAATTTTTAAGGACAAAATACACTAAATAATTGTTTTGCACGTACTTTTTGAGTATACAGTACTTGATGTTCTTTGTTAAGCCAAACAACGCGTTCGAAATTATGTTCGACAGTTTTAATAATTGCGAAAAAAAAGCATAGGGAAGGCAAGGGTGATATAATCTTGATAGATATTGTTGTGAAACTTAAATGCAAGGCGATCGCGATAAATCGGATCCTCGATAAACCGAATTTGGATTTTTCATTTTTTTTCTGAAATCAAATCTATCAAATTAGTAAAACAAATCGCGATATACCGGATCTTATTAGTAAAGTCGCGATATTTAATAATCGGATTTGATTCCAACATCAGCTACAGTATATCAAAAAAAATTATCGGATTTTTCCAAATTTGACATTAACTTATCCTTTTTAAGCGGCATATGTTATATATAATATAATTTTTTAAAAAAATCCTAATTTATGCCGAAATGAATTTCCACCAGAATTAAGATTGATTATCTCAAGCTATAATTCATTTCTTACCACCAGTTTTTATTTCAATCTTCTAATCAAAGTTTAAAAATAGTTTTTATTTTTATAAACCTTAATACATCGGATCCTAACATAAAATTTGTCAAGAAAATTATTTGATATGTCGGTTCCAACCAATCCGATTTATCTTGATTACTCTGTATAAAATATTCTTAGAATAAAGCGTAACATAAAATTTTGGTACATTTAAAATATTTTAAAAAAATTTCAAATTTTTCAATTTCGGATCGGACTGTACATTTATTTGAATCATGTATGAATTTGTATTATCAATTGAAAGAGAAAATGAAATCTGCGTGCTAAGCTTTATTAATATATGTTTTCACAAATGGAATACCAATTTCGCTATAATACATTGATGCACCGACAGACGCAGTAATGGTAATTATCTATGAGATATTTTAGCGAATACATACTAAATGTCATCCAAGACGAACTGATAATGAAAAAGGTTTAACTCGTCCTATCATTACCCTACCCTATCTGCATCCACGTCGATGCTACTGAAGATTTTTCGAGCCTTTCAGTTCTTTTCAAGCAAAAAGATCATCATCTGGAGTATTGTTTCGGCAACTAGAGCCTGAAACGCCAAATCTCCACGTTTTAATTCTCTACAATAATCATACTGTCTTGGCAATTCTTTCCCAAATCATAATAATGTCAAAGGAAATTTTCCAGTAGACATGTCTGACTCGATTCCTTCAGATTCCTCCCTAGAATGTTTCTACTGTGCATTACTCGAATCCAGAGTTTCCAAATCTTCAGACAATGGGCAGATAGGACACAGTTTACGTGAATTATCGTGATGCACAGTATGTTTTACGGGATAAAAAGACGGTGTCTTTCGAAATCTATGGAAATTTCTTAAGAACATTTCTCGTATATAGGGCATTTGGTTTGCATATTTTTGGAATGATAGTGCTAACAACCTCAATAGGGCTGGTTGTATGAACAGAAATTCCTTTAGTAATCTCATAGAATTTTGATGCCTTGTCGGTAACCTTTCTATCTAATAATTCTAATTCGTTTATAAGAATCACGTTGGCATCCTCACCCGTTGGAGTTGGATTTTCCGAATCCATTGGCTGGAGATAGGATTTGTGATCAAGGTCGTAATCTTGTTACTGCTAGAGAGATAAAAGTTTGATCTTTCTGATTTTATAGTCCCAATTTGAACATTGGGTTGGCTCTATTTTTATCTATTCAAGAGATGCACTTTTGGTGGCAAAGAAAAGTAAAACGAATAATACTATTTATGTTAAGTATATTTAATGCTAGTGTAGTAATTTGAGATTTGTCCATACTGCTTGGCTTCACTTAGATTCAAAAAAAAGATACTGACCTGTTGACCTATTTTTATAGCGCAGGTAAATATCAAGGAAAAAGCGACTTCACTAGCAATTATTTTGTCATTAAGTTAATCACCCTTGCTAACTACGCGTATCATTTAATTTTAAAAATGCGCAAATATTGTTTTATTCATTAATATATTAATAATTAATTTATATTAAACTAAGCAAAATTTTTTTGTAACTAATCGGGCGATTAGCACAAATCCACCATGCGATATTGTTTAGCAAAAAATATCTATATCCGACCGGAGAGTTGGAATAAAAATGTAAATATATATGCGATTTATACGTCACACAGCCCCTATTTTTCGGCAAGAATTTTTCCGTCGTATTGCGCATTTCATGCGATTGATTTAGCAAATGCCCTAACCGGGGATGTGTGATAAAATTCGACAGGCTAGGTTTGTTTTATATAACATTTGATTTAGAAAAATTTTCGTGATGTATTTCAAAAAAAGGAGCCGGAACGATAACTGATTTAGTCTCTTTGTTTTACCAGAACGGTTACCGATATTCATCCGTGCCTGTTTCAAGAAAATATACCCACGGCCTGGTCTGAGGTGCAGAATTTCAGTTCCTTGAGTTTACACCTTAAGCTGTGCGGACTTTCCAGTAAATTGACATGCCAGTTATCCGTATGTGGCAGTTATACAAAGAATCAGTAAACGCAGTATCTCCGGTTGAAGAAATGAGGAAGATTGCTGAGTACTGCGTTACACTGCGCAGTCAATGCACCATGATGTGATAGGGGACTACCATGAAGTCGCCATTATCTCGTATGTCTCATTTACGATTCCTGTTTCAATGCGGGGATTAAGGTCTGCAACCTGTTGACAGCAAAAGCGCATTGATTAGTCTTGTTTGATTTACGAGATAATGACATCTACTAGTGATTAGTGAAACACATGATGGTGAAGCTTAGAAGACACCTAAGTAGTGATGATGATGATTATGATGATGGTTGTGGCGCTGGCAGTGATGGCGATGTCTTCTTTTTCATGCTATTTTTTACCTCAAATTATTTGCTTTTTTAATATTACTTTATAGAAGCTATAGAAGGCAAAACTAGGCAAGAAATACTTCTCAATAAACACAATCAGACAAAAAAATATGATTTGATGGAGAATATCAAAATAATTCTTTATTAATGTAGAAAAAGATAATAACTGAATCCTCCTCCGATTTTTACAAAGAAATTAATAATGATATACTCCATGATGTTTACTATGGCGCAGGTAATAAACGCATCCATTTCAGTACTACTTGTATGACTCCCACCAGGACGCGGCCAGTGGGTACAAAATACCTGGCTATGAGCCCCATCAAAGCAAATTAGTTATTCTAAATATACCTACCTTACTATTCTTTATAATATTTTGGGCAAACCCGTGAACTTCTTCTAGAGATTCATTATTTATGATATTATTTAAGGTTTTATAAAAGACACGATGGGCTTTATCTTTTTATTTCAGCCAACTCAAAGCTGTCAATCACCAATGTCACATAGTGGTGAAGACTGAAGAGACCATTTGTTATAAGGATATTTGGAAGGTATTGCAAAGTTTAACACGTTATTGCGTATCTTCAAACGAATTAGTTTAATGCTACGTTTAATGCTACGTTTAATGCTACGTTTAATGCTACTGTATTCCGTTATAAAAACAACTTTACAAACTTGTCAAATTTATTAATCAATATATAATTTTGTATAATTCTATTTGATTAGAACAAATTTTAGTTTCTGAAATAATATTATTGGATAGATTAGTTATTGTGTAAATTTTTACCAAAAATTCAATGGATAATTGACAACTCAAATGCTACATGATATGATACTGAATAACTGAAGAATGTCAAATTGTCCAATGGAGTGTTTTAATTTGTTTTTATGCACACTAATTTTGGGATGTTGGTACAATTAAAAGCCCTATATTACTTTACCTGCTGTGTCATATTATGTATTTATTGGATGGTTATATCGGTCACAGGACCGAATGATTGATGAAATGGCCACGTACCAATTAATAGCCCTGTTCAATTCTAGACTGGATTGACTGGCCGCAATCAATTCGATCAATTAAATTTGGTGTTCCAATTATATTTTTCGATCTGAACAATCCGTCTAGAATTGAACAGGACTAATAAAGAGCCTTGTGACAGATATAGCCCCACATCCAATAAAAGTGTTAATCGTTCTGACGCTTTTTGATCATGCATTAATTATTAATAACATAATAAACTATTATAAATAATAAGCTTTGTATATTTAATTTTTATTATTTTAACTCATTTTATAAGCTTTATATATACTTCCTAAAAATTATCATTTATATATTTTTTTACTTCACTTTATCATATCAATTATATAAATCATGCAATATTATTATGCTTAATACAAATATCGGTCTATGAAAATCTGCATGGCTGAACGATAACCGTATTCATAAAATAAAATAAATTAAATAACAATTTAGTCAATTTTTTAATATTCTTTATTGTTATATCAACGCATCATAATATTTTATAATAAAAAAAATAATCATTATAATAAAATGCCCATATAATAATTGTTATATTATGTACAAATATTATTGTAATTAAAAAGGTTATTAATATAAACCCAATTTAGCTGGTAAATTAAATAAGCAGTATCAAGGAAAATTCGCGCGAATTTTTCTTGAGGTCATCGATGATGGTTTTAATTTATTTAATTATCAATCAGAATTTAATTTAAAATTAAGAAAATTTTCAAGAATTTTTCTTAGCAGATAAACCTGGGCGCATTTAGAGTTTATTTCATAGATTAAGTTTTATGTTATACTTATTTGATTATTTTCTTATGCTATAAGCAATTAGTATTTTATTTATATAATATTGATATATAACTTAAATTAACCAAATTCTTTTCTTTACTTAAAAATCATTTATTTAATAATCAGTCAAAAAAAAAAATAATTCATAAATATTATTTTATTTTGCTTATTTACTAAAAAAATAATCCATTCTACCAGATATTTTTAATACTACATAAATATAAATTATATTTTTAAAAAGTAATTTTAAAATATAATAAAAATTTATCGTAAAATTGATGCTAATCTAAATAAAAATATTCTTCGAATTTATAATTTTTCATTATTTTTCCTTTTTCCCACCTACTAACACTAAATATTTTTTTTTTTTTTTTTTTGTGATTATAAGATTTTCATTATCTTTCACAACCTATCATTTTTCATTTAGTAGTTATTTCTTTCGTGATCATTATTTTCAAATTATAATCTAATATATATTTTTTTCTTTTGTGATCGTTATTTTCAACACTTCTCCAGCATTTAATATCTGCTCTACTTCTTTCATATAATGCTTTTCCTTTATCTAAAGTATATGATGGATGATTCACAAGGAGAATAATGTATAAATATTTTCTCTTCACCACAGTAGAAGAGATCTCAAAGGCTATTAAGATTCCTGTGTGTTTACTAATATTGCATTATACTTGTACAATTCATTCGTCACTTCTGGTCTTTCATTATTTCTGGCTGTAGATCTTTAATTTCTTTCATGAGGAGACTTTAAGGAAAATTAACAAATATTATTCCTTATTTAATTTCTTTTGCCAAAATACTGTTTTGTGATTTGTCTTTTTGGTTCCATATTTTCTACAGTTAAATGGATGTATATCTGAAATCTTGAATATTTGGAATTGTGGATAAAATGTACATTTTTTTTTCTACAAATAATAGAGCAGTAAAACTTTGCTGGATTTGCATCTAGAATAAAGAATTTAATTAGAAAAAAAATGGTTTAAATTAATAATAAAAAAAAATGATTAAAGAATTAATAAATTCTAATTTAGCATACCTTTTGTATATTAAACATGTATTACCCCTTTTTGATTTGCGCATTATTTTAATCAAATTATAACTATCATAAATCAAAAAAAAAATAAAAATAAAAATCCACCCAAGTCCCATATGTTGATATAAAAAAAGCAAAATAAAAAAAAAAGAATAGGTGTACCAAATAAAGTTATTAAGGTAAGAATGGTAAAAGGAATGATAAGGAAATAATAAAAATAGTAGTTCAGAGCCAAATTGGTTAAAACCATACAGGATGAACTGTCATTTAAAGATTAATGACTAAACTATTGGGATATTAATAAGGGTAAGGATTTGATAATTCATGTAAAGATATATAAAAAATTAATACAAAAAAAAAAATAAAAGTTATGAAATTTGAAAAAAAAACGAGTGAAAAAATTTTATCATAAGAAGAGAAGGGGGAAAAGAAATAAGAAAATAAAGAGAATGTACCAAATAAGTTATTAAGGTAAGAATGGTACACTAGGAATGATAAGGAATTTATAAAAATAGTAGTTCAGAGCCAAATTGGTTAAAACCATACAGGATGAACTGTCATTTAAAGATTAATGACTAAACTATTGGGATATTAATAAGGGTAAGGATTTGATAATTCATGTAAAGATATATAAAAAATTAATACAAAAAAAAAATAAAAGTTATGAAATTTGAAAAAAAAACGAGTGAAAAAATTTTATCATAAGAAGAGAAGGGGAAAAAGAAATAAGAAAATTAAGAGAATGTACCAAATAAGTTATTAAGGTAAGAATGGTACACTAGGAATGATAAGGAATTTATAAAAATAGTAGTTCAGAGCCAGTTTGGTTAAAACCGCACAGGATGAACTGTCATTTAAAGATTAATGACTAAACTATTAGGGTATAAAAAAGGGGTAAGGATTTGAGATATAAACCATATAAATTAAATTTATATATATAAAAAGGTAATATACCCTATTATATATATATATAGCTAGATCAAAAGAAGCAAGCAAAAAACTAGGAAGAAATTCAAGCAAAAGAATAGGAATAAATTTTAAAAAAATTTTAAATGAAATTTCAATTAAATGAGAAAAATAATAAAATAAAATAAAAAGTAAAATAAAAGTTAAGAGAAAAGTAAAAAGTGAAAATAAAATTTGAGTGTCATTACTCAATTGTGTTTCCACAATTGAGTAGTGATAGGAAAAACACTTATTAAGAGAGATTTCAGTTAAAGGCGAACGTACGAAATTGGGGCAAAGATCAAAAGACATTTTGAAAAAATTTTAGAAGTAAACAGAGAAGTAGAAAGATTTTTTATAAAAAAAAAAAAAATAAGAGAAATACCTATATTTATAGAACTTTAAATCAGTATAATAATATAATTAAATACTATTACAATTTGTAAATGACTCATATAGGGTAAAATGTATGCAACAATCTTGGTAGATCGATTACTCATAATCTTTAAAATTATGTTAAAAGTTCGATTATCTGTCATAAATTATGAGTAATCGCGAAATTGTAAATAATTGATCGCGTAAATTGTTATGATCTATACTGATATGATTTAATCACATGACCTTTAAATTATGACTCATTTATCCTGTATAATAATAATAAACTATTTCACACTTTGTAACTAAAATAAATAAGTAAATAAATATAATAATAATAAACCACTATCAAATATCAAAATTATGCCAAAGCGTCTTATTTAATTCTAAGTTTAGTTAATTATCGTACATGTAGTTTTCACTAATTCGGAAATTTGAATTGGTTTGAATTCCAAATTGATATAAAGGTATGTTCTATCTAAAAAAAAAAAAAAATAATGTTTTAGTCAAAAATTGTTGTATTGAAGTATTTAGGTTTCCTTTTTTTAATATAAATATTTTTACATTAGCGCTGTCAATTCAAGAATGAAGGAATATATATTTGTGTCATCATGTTCAAAAACTATTAAAGACTGTTTCATATCCGAAGAAATTATATCCGTGTTATTAGAAAAATTGAAAGAAAGAGCAAAAGTTAAAAATGCTGTTATTATAGTACCAATCTACCTTAATATTTCTCAGTATCATTCCATAAAGGATACTAGTTTGATAAATTTCATTAATTCCCCAATTACGACAACCTTTGCTTACGGGACGAACGCGAAAGCTACTGAAGAACTAAGTACTCTCGTCTTTGATTTGGACTGTGGTATTCATAATGTCTCCGTCTTAATGAAGGATCTTTTGAAGTAAAAAATCATGAACAATCATATTGATGGTAAAGTCTTTGATAATCATCTTTTATACAAAATTTCAATAGCTAAAAAAAATATTGCGAACAGCAAAACAGGACCCAGAAATATATATAGGGGTCAGGTGGCGAAAAAAATTTTTTATATGAGCTGTACGCATTTTTTTCAGGGCCGGAATTACGATAGTGCTAGTCAATTTCTAAATTAAGAAATAAATCTTTGACCAGCACTATCTAAAATTATTCACAAAAGGAAAGATCTACATGGTTTTTATGGTTCATTGTACGCAAACTCAAACCTGACCCTTTTATGTATATTTCTGGGTCCTAGCAAAACGCACACTTTCAACGCCATTTTACGTATTGATTTCTTTTCAGCAATATCAACTATCCTACTTCTTTACCACGCACGTCGCACGTGTAAATTCGAAGAATTGAATTTATTAATCCAGATAAAACAGCAGCTTATGACGCTATCATGCCAAATTTTATTCAAAGAGTCTCGAGATATTCATCCCTTTACCTGATATTATCGCTTTATCTCTTGGTATCAAGATTTCGGAAAGTGTCATAATTCCACTTATTAAATGTAATTCCGCCAAGAACTCTCAAGTTTCGAAAATTTTTCACAAAATTTATCTTCTTTTGCAGAATCTTTCTAAATTTATCTAACGCATTAATGGATAAACGTGAACTGACAATGTCTTCAGTATCAGAAACTGAAAGCATTTTTGAACTTGATCTCAACTCTATATTAAAGTATGCAGCACAATTTAATTAAAAATTTTTCAGTTTCATTTTATTATAGGTTTCTTCCGTCCGTTGATAAAAAATTTGATAGGTCAAATAAAAATAGTTTTGCCACCACTTATGGATGAATATTTATGTTTAAATATTACTATTTTTTTCTTAATGTAATATTTTTGTAAGATAGTCATAGAAGCTAAAAAATATCATGCGGAAAAGGAAAATATTGTTCAGAAAATGCAAGTACGAAATGATTTTGAAAGTTATGTACGAAATATAGTATAATTTGAGTAAGTTTCTTTGATTATTAATCAATACTCAAATTTGCTTAATCATATTTATAAATATTTCATTCTTATAAATGAGAATCTAGTACCTTGACAATACAAAGGATGTAGATTGCATGGCTTGATTAATGAAGAGGCAGGAAAGGGTAAATAGTAATTTCGAATGTAAGTGAAAATTACTCGAAGAGAATATGACGAAACTTTATGACAGATCTTGATCCACATGCATTTGATAAAAGCGGGTAAACTTCATATTAAAAAAACTAAAATTATGTCAAGTTACTTTTTCCGATTCAGTTAGTTAAAACATTCGTGATAAAAACGTATCTAAGGAAAAAAAATTGTCCAATAAAGATGTTTTTAAAAAAATTTATTAAGAATAAATTTCGGTTAGTGATATATTAAATAACATATCGTAATATAGTAATTGTCTAACATCATTTCAAATTATTTGATCCAGCAATCAATAGAAGATGTTTAGAAATAATTAAATTAATAGAAGGGCGTTTTAATTAAATAATAGTTCAATAACATAATACAATTCTACGTCAAACGTCACTATTACCACCTTAATACCACATATGACAAAAATGCCTAAAAGGTACACCTTCTGCGGCATATTGACGTGGGTCCTTAAAAAATGTAATCACGAGCACTGACAATACAAATTGAAATTATTAATAATGTGATATCGCAAGTAGGGTTGGACTAGTCCGGTCCGGTCCGGTCCGGTCCCAAAAGACCGGTCTTTCAGCCAGGACCGGACCGGACCGGGACTGGACCGATTTAAAACATTCTGAACCTTCTGATGAATTTGATGCGGTTTTTTTAATTTAGAGCTCAAGTCAGATCAAATTGGGTCGGGTAACCTGCTCGACTAGTATGACCAAAACGATTCATAAATGTTATTTTTATAAAATAATGTGAAAACCAGCCAAAATAACGTTTTTTTTAATATATAATTAATATGAAAAAAGAGTTAAAATGACATAAAAAGAAGAAAATAGCATTTTCCCATACCAGATACTATTTTATGAAAAAATAAGGTAATATGAAAAAAATGATTAAACGGCATTTTTTGGAAAAAAATATCCTCCCAGAAGCGCTTTTTTATAAATAAATATTTCCGCGTCTTTTATAAAGTAAAATGAAAAAAAAATTAAATGCCATTTCGACGTTTTTTATAAAATAAAATGAAAAACCCGCCATTATTATGGCATAAATAATAAGAAAACAATGCTAAACCGGTATTTTTTCATATATAATTTGTAAAAAAAACGCCATTTCGGCATTTTTTTTTCATAAAATAAATTTAAAAAAATGTCGTTCGTGCATTTTTACATAAAGTAATATAACAAAAGAGCCGAAACGTCATTATTTCATAAAAAAAATTGAAACCCGACATTCTAGCAATTATTTTATTGGATCTAAAAAATTATATGGATCGGTCCCCGGTCCGGACCGGTCCTCAAATCTCGGACCGAAGACCGTGAGGACCGGTCCCAAGACCGATACAGGACCGGTCTTTGCTAGGACCGATCCAACCCTAATCGCAAGTCCATGGCAAAATTGCCTAATGTGAAAAATTAAAAAAACCGTCTATTATGAGTCTCCTTACAAAATAAAATTAATTTGTTAGATTAATGATTAAATACAAAGTATTATTGTTTTTTTTTTTTTTGCGAAGAACAGACATCCTGAGTTGTTATTTCATTGAAACGGTCATATCAGTTTTTGTCATCAGACACAGAATGCTTTTTGAACAGTAAACTTTGATTGCGAGCCTTCAAATTGAATATGTCAATCATATATTGACACGATCCAAACCACTACATAGATTTTTTATAGGTACTACCCTCTAGACAAATTTATTTTTCATTATCGCGCTATGTGACGAGAAATCACGTGAATTAGATTTGCAAGTGCACGAATAGAAATCGTCATTCATTTATTATAATGTAAAACTATTTTGATTTAGTTCGTTGTATATTTGAAAATCACAAAATGTATCACTGGAATCGACAAGTTTTACTTTTTTAAAATAACATAATTCAAATTCGGAGTAATTTTATAATGCCTTAAAAAATTGCAGATCCTTAGCCGAACGCGTAGGATACATATCACGTGAAAAATTTCCTTTTTCGCGTTTTAACGGTCGAAGGAAAGGAAGTTCAATATGTTTATTTTGGCGTCTAAATGAATGATGCAAACAAATGCAGCAAAACAATATGTACAACAAGGGCGTATTTCATAAGACTTTTTTTAAGTAATGAAATTCAGTAAAAAGAACGATAAAAAGAATATATAAATATTTTATTATTTTAATCAAATTATGATAATATAATTGGTAACTCATATGTGAAACATAAAAATAAACAAATAAGCTTGTTTCACTTCAAAAAATTTTTTTTACAATGTTTATTATAAGTATACAATATTATAAGAATACTTATCAAATTCTTGTAATAGATTAATTGATTATAACAGGTTTTAAATGATAATTCTAAAAAAGATTTTTACATTTTTAGGAATTCCGATGTATGTTGGCGTTTTAAAATGAGTCATCTGTCGAATTTTTTTTTTTTTTTTTTTGAAAAAATAAATAAATAAATAAAATAAAGAACCTAAATAAAGCATCTTATCAAAGAAAAATAATTAATATGAACAAATTAGGTAAATTCTTTCTTTTTTTCTCAAAAAAAAGGGGGAGGTTGAAAATATTTCATCATGCGACCTTGAAACTTTCTTTTATTTTATCATAGTAATATAAGAAATTTTGTGACGGAATTAGACAAACAAACAGCGCCACGCAGATCATAACAATTTCTGTATAATCACAATATTATTAATTTTTTTTAAAAAAAGTTTTGGAACACCCAATCTCGGATGATTGGTTTAGAATATTCTGGAACCCAGTGATGAATGAAATTAAATATAGTATTTATAATATGCGTACTCGGCAGCAATTTCTCCTTACTCTTGTCAATGTTAAACCCTAACAAAGACGTACTTTCCTTAATAACCGAAAATTTGGAAGATGACAAAATATCACTTCATTCATGTCTTTTGGTTAACAGATCTTGGTGTGAGGTAGCGGCACCAATATTATGGAAAATTCCTGGACGAATCATTTTATCTAAGAAAGCAGAGGATAGATTATTTAATGTAATAGTTTTGCATTTATCAAAAGAATCAAGAGTTATTTTGAAAGAACAAGGGGTCACTTTTGCAGAAACTTATCAACAGCCTTTATTTAACTATATTAATTTCTGGAGACATTTAAATCTGCAGCTTTTGGAAGAAATGCTTTCCAGGAATTTAGGAAATTCAAGTAATTTAACCGTATCTATGATAAAACCAGATTTATTAAGTTTATTTATCAATAAAAATACAAAATTTATTTCACTTTATATTCCAGAAAATAGTAATTGGGAAATAAATAATATTTCATGGGCTGAACAATGCTTTTCAGATCTTAAAAACTTATGTTGTGATAATAGAATGAATCAAAATATTTTGAAAGAATTAACTACAATAAGTGAATCAATTAAAAAACTCATATGTGATATTTCAAAAAATTCTAAGAATATTTCTGGAATCGTTAGATTAATTGAAGCTCAAAAAAATTTGAATGAAATCAATATTTTTTGTAATGATGGTGAAATAGTGAAAATTATTGAGGAATTACTAATTAAAAAAGCAATTACTATCCAATATTTACGTTTATCTTGGGAACCTGCTGCAAAATTTTTTTCATATTTTCCAAATTTGAAGATTTTAGAAATGGATACTCCTTTCTTTTTCTGGCGACCTATAAACTATGCAAACTCAAATCAGGAAAAGTCGCTACCTACTTTAAAAATCTTAAAAGGTAATTTATCCTCGTATATGATCTTAATGAGATTAATCAAAAGCGCAAATGAACATCTTACTATAATTAGTATTCGTTACTGCAGTACGATTTATGGAGATAATAAAGTCAGAGAACTTATACAAACAATTTATCAAAATTGTCCAAATCTTAGATATATTAAGGTGCCTTTTAAAAGAAGCAATCTTATTGATTTTGAAAAGTTGTTGGTTAATTCTAAATATTTAGATGGTTTAGTTATTGATACTGTAAAATTGGATATTAATTGTAGGGATTTGTTTAAAATATTACTTAGATCTTCTTCTTTAAATTTGTTTAAATTTAAATTTGCTTTTGATCAAATTAAATTTAAATTATTAAAAT
The DNA here is from genome assembly GCA_015698045.1 of Rhizophagus clarus. NCBI lineage: Eukaryota > Fungi > Glomeromycota > Glomeromycetes > Glomerales > Glomeraceae > Rhizophagus > Rhizophagus clarus. Next base: position 272,606 of record BLAL01000228.1, read on the forward strand.
CATTTTTGGTTAATTGGAAAGGTAGACAACCTATGTTATTACAAATCAATTTCGTTAATTTTATAGATACTCCTCAGGAATCGAATAAGAAAAGATTAATGTCTTTAATTGAAGAATACAAAAAGAAAGGAATAGTTAAAAAATTTGATCTTAATCAGCATGATATTTTTGAAGAATTCGAATGGGTTCATGATGAATCTCAACTTCATTATTGGACATTTTAAAGATTTTTTTTTTTTATTATATAATTATGAATAATGCAATATTAAGATTTTAATAAATACAATCACTCACATTACGAAAAAAAAATAATTAATATAAACATTTATTGCTCTAGTTCTCACATATTTTTCTTTTCTTTCTCATTTCATCATCATCACAGATTAGCAATTTTTCTGGTAATTAGTTCTTGTTGTTTTGGTGAACATAATATTATATATAAACATTTGTTATAATTTTGTGGTTATTGTTTAAACATCTTATATTTTTACTACATAAGTTGAAATATTTGACCATATGTTGGCTATCTATTGCTATCTGTCAACAATATATTTGTTACATTTTTTTAAAATCGACACGTTCAGCAGTAACCCTTTCATCATTATTGATTGTAATGTGTAATAAAAGACCCAAATATGGATAAAAATTAAATTTAATAATCAGTAAAATTTATAACTATTACAACTTATTATTTATAATGAACGATAATGTAAGTGTATTTAACTGATTTAACGTGCTTTATTTATCATGATAAACATGAAAAAAAAAAAATAGAAATAAAAGTAGAAATCAAAGAAGAAATAATAATAATCAAAACACAAAAAATGTTATAGTATATAAAAAATTACATACTATAGAAATTTCATATCTTTTTCTGTACTTTTTAATAAAAAAGTGATTTTTTTTTAAGTGGAAAGGTAGCGTAATGTCATCGATAAAGTGGCCATCACATTTTTTCCTTTTTACAGACGGTAGTATCAAGTCATGTGATTAAAATAGGATTACTGGTTATCATTGGGTAGTCTATAGTTTTGCATAATCATAATTTATATTTTTATAATTAATAGTATTTATAAATATGTAGTTTTAATTAATATGGACAGTGGTATATGATTTTAATGTCTTATTGCCATACTGATGGTTTCAATTTTAGAACCACAGTTTTCAGCCAGACTGCAAAACTGATCGATAAAACGAACCATAAAACTGATTACATAATTGGATAAAATATTAGAAAGTGTTGATTATGACTTTATTTAATCATATCATTATTTAGATTTACATGAATGATTTTCGATAATAAAATTTTGCTTATATGATAATTTTAAAAATAAGAACATTGTATCAAGGGTTAAAGGGTTTTTGCTCCTCTGTGGTAGATGTTTAGCATACTGGGTTTATAAAGTAAAAAATTAGTTTTATTAGTCTTACGGTTTGAAATCTTAGGATCTTTGAGTATAACTGTAACGTATCTGTGCTACCATTGTTAAAAATAAAATAAAAATATTGTACAGTTTGATCACCTTATAACGAATTTTTTGTCTGAAAGAATGGGTCTTCATTATAAGAAAATCGTTAGCATAATGGGAAATCTGGTATCAGGCACTATAAAAAATCATTGTAATGCGAATCATTTAATACATGCAGTTATTACTAACAGTCCATAGATTTTACTTTCTTATACAGTATAGCATTTAATTAGTAATATTCGGTATAATGAGAGTTTTTTATATATTAAAATTGGTGCTATACTAAAATTCGTTTTACCATAAAATTTGTTATAACGCGAATTCATTACTATAAAGTGAGCTGACCGTAGATATAAATATTAAAGTCACATTTCTAATGTATTATTGATCGAAAAGCAATATTTCTTTAAATAAATAAAAACTATTTATGATTAACTGATCTGTTTTTTTTTACTGTATCAATTTTTTTATATATAAACTGATAGTCAGTCTTGGACTGAAACTAAATTGATAACTGAATCAGTAAAAACCAATTATGCCCAGTTGTAACCAAACTTTTGGCATTCCTAGTTACAGTATATATATTTTTTATCTTGTGATATCAATGGTATTATTTCTAGTATCATCTTCAAGAGTCCCATCCTATTCAACCTCGATATTATTCATAATAGATTATATCACGGCAGATTTATGAAATACCCCATAATTTATCCATCATGTCAAATTTAAATTTATATTTGACATTATTTTAGTTACTAGATCTTTGATTTAAGTCCCTGAATTTATTAACCAAAACTTGCGTCTAACCAATTTTCCCACTATCTGACCAATTTTTCCAATATTAAAGACATATCATTATTTGACATTTACAAGGAAAAAGTTAATCAATATCATTTTGATTTATAGGACAATTTTAATTCCCAAGTGTGCAGCACGGTTTTTGCCTAATTTGCCTTATTTCACTAAATCCACTAATTATATTATAAAAGTTGTTGCTAAATCTGCCGCAATGAAAAAAAGAAACAATATTAAGCTAATATATTTTTTAGTACTCTTTTTGTTGTTTATAAACAGGTTCTATAATTTGATTTTTAATTTTATTATTTCAGTTGGTTTTTTACTTACAATATACAGTATTGTTCCATCAAGAGAAACTTTCTAATTCTTATGAATCATCAACTTTTATCGCCATTTTCAAAATGATGTACACAGTTATATCTGAATAAAAAAAAAAAGAAACCCAAAAACTGGATAAAAAATGGATGAAAGCTGAATGAATATCGGTATTCGAAATATTCAATCACAAATAAATTGTTCACACCATTTTAAAAACGGCGATAATAATAAAAGAAGTTATCTAGGTGCCGGGTGGTATCGGTTTTTCTGCCACCCCTGGCACGTGATTTAAAATAAATTTTAATTGCCCAATCTTAATCAGTTAATTTTTAACTTTAATTTTTTTCGTATAAAAAAAATTTTTTTCGCAGCGATAATCTTTAATAAATTACAATTTAAACCAAAATTAAAAAGTATACTTATATCTGATGTGATTTTAAAAAGAAACTTTAGTTATTGTATTCAGTACTTTTTTAGTTAATTATTTTATTAAATATATGTTACAAGTGAATTTAAATCTAAACGATTATTTATTTTTAACAGATCTAGTAATAAATGATATAAATAGGTAATCTAACAACAAACTACAATGATAAAAAAGAAATAATTAGTAAAAGCGAAAGGAGATCAAAGGGGAAGCAAAAGAAGATGGAAAATAAGGAAGAGAAGAACAAAAAAAAAAGGAGAGGTGGAAGAATAATGAGAAACGAAAAAAAAGGAAAGAGTTGATGTGAAATGAAAAAAAAAGATATGAAACGAAAAAAAAGAATGATGCAAAACGAAAAAAAAGAATGATATGAGACGAAAAAAAAAGGATGATATAAAATGAAAAAAAAGGATGATGTGGAATGAAAAAAAGGATGTTGCGAAATGAAAAAAAAGGATTATGCGAAATGAAAAAAAAGAATGATGCGAAATGAAAAAAAAAGAAGGAAGTGAAAAAAATGATGAAGAACGAAAAAAGGAAGGAGAAAATGATGAGGAAATGATGTGAAAAGAAAAAAAGGGGAAATGATGATGAAAGAAAAAGGAAAATATTATGAGGAAAGAAAAAAAGAAGAGGTGATGATAGAAAACAAAAAAAGGGAATAAGAAATGAAAAAAAGGATAGGAAAGGAAAAAGATGATAGAAACCAATAAGGGACGAATGGTAATGGAAAAATGATAAGAGACGAAGTGGAAAATTGAAATAGAGAAATAAAATTACAAAAAGAACCCCAACCAAACAAAAAGAAAAAAGAAAAAAAAAGTTAGTTACTAACGAAAATAAACTCCCAAAGACCCAAGATGTTCAAAAGTGTTTGAACTTACCACTTATTAAAAGAGTTCTAATATCAAAGTCTAAGGTCACTAAAAGCCGAAAAGAATTACCTACAAAAAAATGAGAACAGCTTAAAAAGCGTTAACGCTAATTAACGAAAAAAACATGCACAATGTTAAACAAAAACTTACCAAAAGCCCAAAGTTAAGAAAAAAAGCACCTACAAAAAAGAGAAGTCAGTCAGTGCTGAAGTGCTGAACTGATGATTAATAAAAACAATATAAGTAATATCAAAAACTTACCAAAGTCAAAAGCCGTAAAAAATAATAAAAAACACTAAACATGATCGGCATGACGTAATTTTATAATTTAAATTTGAATCACATGATAAGGGGTGGCAAAAATCATGTTACCACCCGGGGTGGCACGAGGACTTTTTCATAATAAAAATATAACTGGTAATTATAGATTTTTGGTGCATAGTATTGGCTACTTCAAAATTAAATGAATTGCTTATCATATTTAGTAACTAAAATTGATAAATAATAGTAATTTTAATGGTTTATGTAATTTTCTGAACTTTCACAATAAATTACTAAATGGTAAAAAAAAATTAGTCCATTTATAGAATTTAATTAATACTATGGATGCTATGGATGAATTTACAAATTCTATGAAATTTCCATGGATTACGGTAAAAAAATTTTGACAATCACTAAATACTTTCATTTGACATAAAAGTTTACATTTATTATTCTAAACATAAACAATTCAATTTTTATAATTTAATATTTAAGAAATACATAAATAAAATAAAATTACCACAATAAAAATAATAAAGTTTCTAACTTATTTTGAGCATCTTGATCCCCCTGTTCGGCTGATTTTTCATACCAATAGATTGCTTTACTTATATCTTTGACAATTCCTTCTCCATTTTCATACATAAAAGCAAGATTATATTGAGCTATATTATTTCCTAAATCTGCTGCCTTTTGATATAATTCAAATGCCTTTTTCTTGTCAATATCTGTTTCAATTCCATTTTGATAACAATATCCCAAACTATTTATTCCGTATGCATTTCCTAAATCTGCTGCCTTTTGATATAATTTAAATGCTTTTTTCTTATCAATATCTGTTCCAATTCCATATTGATAACAATATCCTAAATTATTTATTCCTGATGCATTTCCTAAATCTGCTGCCTTTTGATATAATTCAAATGCTTTTTTCTTGTTAATATCTGTTCCAATTCCATTTCGATAACAATATCCCAAACAATTTATTCCGTATGCATTTTCTAAATCTGCTGACTTTTGATATAATTTAAATGCCTTTTTTTTGTTAATATCTGTTCCAATCCCATTTTGATAACAATATCCTAAGCTATTTATTCCACTTACATTTCCTAAATCTGCAGCCTTTTGATATAATTTAAATGCCTTTTTCTTGTCAATATCTATTCCAATTCCTTCATTATAACAATTTCCTAAATCGTTTATTCCTTTTGAGTTTCCAAAATCTGCTGCTCTTTGATATAATTCAAATGCTTTATTATTGTCAATATCTATTCCAATTCCATTTTGATAACAATATCCTAAATTAGTTATTCCAAATGCATTTCCTAAATCTGCTGCCTTTTGATATAATTCAAATGCTTTTTTCTTATCAATATCTATTCCAATTCCATTTTGATAACAATATCCTAAATTAGTTATTCCATATGCATTTCCTAAATCTGCTGCCTTTTGATATAATTCAAATGCCTTTTTATTATCAATATCTATTCCAATTCCATTTTTATAACAATTTCCTAAATTGTTTATTCCTTTTGAGTTTCCTAAATCCGCTGCTTTTTGATATAATTCAAATGCCTTTTTCTTATCAATATCTGTTTCAATTCCTAAATGGTTAAATATTCCAAGCAAAATAATATAATTTGAGCTATTTTGATTATTTAATAATAAATTGTTTATTTCTTGTAAATTTATATTTTGATTATTAAAATAATTTAGGACTTTCTGTTTTGCTATTTTACCAACATCTATTCCATTATTATTTTCAAGAAGATTAATTATATCATCAACTATTATGTTAAAACTATTTTCAGTTTGGTTATTTGTTGACATTAAAGATTCTATTTCTTTTGTTTTGGTGTAATCAATAACTTGTAATGAATCTTTATAAAATGAATGACAATTATTTTCAGAGATTTCAGCAACTGAATTAGGTTTGTGGTTACTTGATGGTTGGATGATATCTTTGTTATCATCATATAAGTTAAAATCTTTTATAATTATGTTTTCTTTTGTTATAATTGTTTTTAATTCATCAACTACTTGATTAATAGTTGGTCGATTATCAGGCTCAATATTCCAACAATCTACAAAAAAAAAAAAAAAAAAAAAACGATTAAAATCATATTGCTTATTAACCATATAATTAAGTGTAATTTATATTTTATACACACCGGTATAAATATTTATATAGTCTTCAGATGTTTCAGGTATAGGTGACTCTCTATGGCCTTGTGAAATACTTATAGCTAAACCAACACCATATGGTATACAATCATGAAAGGGAGGGCGACCGCTAGAAATTTCCCATAATAACACACCAATGCTGTAAACATCACTTTTTTTATTTAATAAATATTTTGGTTTTATATTTTCATTAAAACTTTTTGGATCAATGTAAGGAATTATTCCAAATATTTTCGATTGAGAATTAGAAGTTTCTTCAATACTTTTTGATAAGCCAAAATCTGATAGCTTAATAACATGCTGATGGACTAGAACATTGTTGGAGTGCTATTTATAATTATATGAAAATAATACGATTAAAATAATCATTAAATAAAACATATAAATTGTTAATATTTACCAAATCACGATGAATGATCCCCTCATCGTGTAAACATGATACTGCGTGAACTAATTGAAATGCGAGTTTATATTTATCATTCCAATTGAGATTTTCGAAATTTTCTTTCAAATAGCTTCGGAGGGTACCATTATCAGCATATTCTATTACTAATGAATATTCTTTTTTTTTATTTTCTTTTTTTAAAAAAAAATTACAAATGAGTTAATTAGTTATTGTATATTATAAATATAATATGATGAACTTATAATACCCTCAATGGAAGTTGTGACGCCATAAAAACGGATGACATTATCGTGATGATCAACTTCACGATGAAGTTGAATCTAAGTAGTAAAAAAAACATTGCATCAAAAAATTTATATTATTATTATTATAAATAATAAAATATGAAATTATAATTACCTCACGAACAATTGCTTTAGCTGTAGCATTATCGATTTTAATAAATGATTTTAATGCATAACGGATATGAGATTTCTTCCAGTTTGCACGATAAACCTTTGCGAAGACTCCAGAACCGATTTCTTGAATATTAGAAAAATCTTTAAATTCATAATATCTAATAAGTTTTTTAGAAATGGCTTCTTCAATCCATTTATTCCAATCATTTGAATTATTAATAAGTTCAACGTTATTGGACATAGTTGGGTACAGAAATTTCTTACTGCAGTAATTGAAAAATTTATCCTTTTTTTTTTTCTAACTATTTATAAACAATATATGATATCACTAAACGCCAAAGGTCGATCATTCCATTTCTGAAAATCGCTTAGGTGGTCACAAAAGTTTATGAATCACTTATTTTAAACTACGTAAATTAAATTGTTTTATCGATAAATATTTTTTATATTTTTACTTTTATTTTTAATTTTTTTTTTTTCATACAATATTAGTTATATTTCGATAAGAATAATTCTTCAAGCAAATATATTTGCAGTATTATTTTTAATAATATTGTTTATTCTAAGCTTTATAAAATTGTGCTTACTATAAAAGGCTTCGATATGATATTCTTTAGTTAAATAAAAATTTTATAATACAACCTATAATTACAGTACATCAATTGTTCGATTATAACTTGAACAAAAAATATGATTATAATATGTAAATGTAGTTGGGAATACAACCCTTTAAACTATTATGACAACATTGCTTGACGTGTTTCATAATAATAATCTATTGCTTAAAAAATAGAATAAAAATAAAAAAAAGGTTAAACAAGGATAAAAGATATATAATTTCAAAATTAGTTTGTTCTTTACGTTTAAAAAGTTCTTCCATTAGAACGCCCTTAGTTCCTTGTTCAACAGATTTTTTATATAATAAGTTGTTTTATTGGACTCTTGATGAATTCCTCACAAATATATACATATATGTGTAAATTGCAGATAGGTCATATTTATAATGATTTCTGTGATAGCGTTAAGTAGTAATAAAGATGGAGTTAAACCAATTTTTCCTGATTGTCGAAATGAATAAAGTTATATGATGAAGGTGAAAATATTGAGCATGAAAATTCTGATAAATTATTACCTGAATAACGAATTTTTTCTAATAAATTCAGAAAACCAATTTATTTTTTCATCATATTAAATTCATGGTGTAAGAGTAAAAAATATTTGTTTGCAAAAAAAAATTTTTTTTTTGAAGATTGGCTAGTAATATCTTATGAAAATCAAGAACTCAACTCCAAGTAATTAAGAAGCTCATTATAGTCGAATACACCAATTCTCAGTAATCCTCTCTTTTTTAAATGAAATCTGCTCACATTGAAGTTTGTGATTGAATATGTACGCGTAATTTAATACAAAAAATATGTTTACAATTTACAAGTTATGGGTGTTGCAGTTTCGTTGTTGATGGTAATTCGGTGGTGCTTAATGCGCTCACGGGTCTATGATATTTATGATCACATTCCATAAATCGCAGAAGTAGTGACGTGTAAATAATTTGTAAGAGTAGATAGTCCTACGCTTACGCTCCGCACAATTAGTAAAAAAATATATATAGAGAGATTTCTCTTTATTCTGAGTTCTGAATTTTTAATGAGTTTTACCTTACGTTATCTTATCAAATCTATGATATCACTAATTAGATTCGTCATTGTAAATTCTGCAACTTTTCCATTCAGCTCATTGTACGTAGATCCGTGTGACTAACCGACCACAACTCATTTCACAACTCTGCTTCTAAAATTCTAAAACTATTTTTTTTCTTTGATAAAAGGAGAAATAATTTGTTAATATTGGCATTTCTTGAGAGTTTCCGAATGTTAAAAATTACTAATAATCGTCATTTTGAACTAATCAGAAATTAGAATAAAAGAAAAAGATATTTTAAAAGTTCTAGTGACGCTTTTTTTTCTTTCAGTGTAAAATTATATCTGTACTATCATATTGATTCCAAATATATATAAATATACGTATTTTTTATTAGTAACGTTAACGAAACAAAAATAGATCCTTTATTCGTTTTTTTTTTTTTTTTTTTTTTGCAGGAATTTATTATTCTATTATCACAAAATCGCACAAAAAAAAATTTGATTTTTGATAATCCTATTTTTTGTACAATTCTTTTTTAAATGTTTTTACTTGATCTTGTTAAACCAAAAAAAGGAGGTAATTAGTCATGATCTTGCCCAGAATTAATTACGTAAAACAATAACAATCAATATATAACAAATTAGAATAACTCGTTCACATACTTAATTTATTTATGTTTTACGGAAAAATTTTTTTTAAGAATATATATATTATATTACTATTATAAATCGTTAATATAAATTGATTCGTATTTAAAACAAAGAAATATGTTGAAAAATATAGAAAAATGACTACCCTTTAGATTGCCTGTTAAATTTTGTATGCACGTTATATTTTTACTTACCTAGAACGAAATAATAAATATAAATTTCAAAAAAGAAAAAAGAATTTTTTTTCTTTCTCCAACTATGAATAATTTTTTTATTATTCAAAAATTAAAACTTGAATAATTTTGTTTTTAATTACTTTGTACTTCTACGATTCTTCCCCTTTTATTTTAAAAATATAAATTATCTATTTCTGTCAATAATTTTAGTTTTCGTATTTGGAAAAAAAAATTTAAGGAAAAAAAAAAATCATGACAGAAGAAAATTATGCTAGTATGTATATATAATAATTATATACTCTTAATAAATTTGCATACATAAAGGTTCTAATAATTGATTATTATAGTCGGTATTGATTTGGGAACATCGTACTCTTCAGTCTGTATCTGGAAAAATGATGAAGTTAAAATTATCGAAAATGATTATGGTTATCGTACAACACCATCATACGTCGCTTTCACTGATTCAGAAATTCTTATTGGAGATGCAGCAAAAACTCAAATAAATTTGAATCCTTGTAATACCATTTTTGATATTCCTCGTCTTATTGGTCGTAGTATCTACAATAAGGACGTTCAATCTGGTATGAAGGTATGTTCTTTAAAAAATTTGAACCTATCGAAAAATTGGTATTTTTTTTTTTTATCTAAACATTATTGTATTAGTACTGGCCATTTAGCGTCGTCGAAAAGAATGAAAAACTACATATTCGAGTAAAGTACAAAGAAGAATGGAAAGACTTTACTCCAGAAGAAATTGCGTCATTGTTAATAATAAAAATGAAAGAAACAGCAGAAAACTACCTTGATAGACAAGTTAAAAATGCTGTAATTACAGTACCAGCTCACTTTGATAATTTACAGTTTCAAGCTATAAAGAACGCTGGTTTGATAGCCGGTTTGAAGATAATTCGTATTATTAATTCTCCAACTGCAGCGGCTATCGCTTACGGGTTGAAAACGAAAGCTATTGGAAAACGAATTGTTCTTGTCTTTGATTTGGGTGGTAGTACTTGTAACGTTTCTCTCTTAGCCTTTGATTGTGGAATCTTTGAAGTAAAAGCCGTTATAGGCAACTATGACCTAGGCGGTAAATACTTTGACGATAGTATTGTAAATCATTTCGTACAAGAAATCAAAAGAAAATTTAAGAAAAGTCTATCCAAAACTGATCTTTGTCGTATAAGAACACATTGTGAACGTGCAAAATGTAAACTTTCAACATCAGATTGTGCTCTTATTGAAATTGATTCCTTACTCGATGATTATAATACCACTTTAACACGTGCCAAATTTGAAGAATTGAATGAAGATTTGTTTCAATCTGCAATAAATCTTATTAACAAAGTACTTAATGATGCTAGGATTGATAAAACTGAAGTTCATGAAGTTGTTTTGATTGGTGGTTCAACACATATTCCTAGAATTCAAAAGTTGATATCAAAATTTTTTGATGGCAAAGAATTAATTAAATCTATTAATCCCGAAGAAGCAGCAGCTCGTGGTGCTGCTATACAAGCTGCAATTTTATCTGGTAATAAATCTAAAAAGATTCGAGATGTTCTTTTACTTGATGTTAATGCTTTCGCTTTTAGTATCGAGACTTCTGATGGTATCATAACTTCGTTTATTGAGCGTAATACCACATTGCCTATCGAAGAATCTAAATTATTCAAACTTTCTACTAAAGGTTCCTCTTATAAAGATACTTTAGATCGTAATCCTAAAAACAATTATAATATTTTAATTCAAATATATGAAGGTGAACGTTACTATACAAACTTGATAGGACAATTTGAATTGCCAATTTCTTCTTCAGCATCAAAAATTGAAATTACTCTCAAACTTAATCTCAACCTTGTATTAAAAGTATGCATTTTCAGGTATTCTTTTTATTAACAAATTTTGAAATTATTCAAATTAATTGATTTTCTATTAAATTATAGGTCTCCGCTGTTGAAAAAATAAATGGTAGAAATAGTAAAATAAATAAAAAAGAGATTACCATCAATAATGGATTATCAGAAGAAGAAATCGAACGCATGGGTTTGTAATATTTACATTAAAATCGTATTATTATCATTTTTAATAAATTATTTTAATAATGATAGTCTCAGAAGCTGAAAATTATCGTACAGAAAGAGAAATCATTATACAAAAAATGCAAGCACGAACTGACTTTGAAATTTACATACACAGATTAGATAGGATAATTAATGTAAGTTTTTTTTTTTTGGTATCTACTTGATCATGTTTATACTGTACTTCATAAATTCTTATTCTATATAATATATAAATTGGATTTAGGATATCAATAATATGAATATGAAAAATAAGCTTGAAAAAGCAATAAGCGAGTCATTCACTTGGCTCGATAATAATGAAGAAGCAGAGAAGGATGAATATGAACGTAAGAAAAAATTACTCAAAGAAACTGTCAACCAAATAGCGGATGAAACTTTATGGCGCAGATAACTTAAAAAGCAAGTAAATACGTATGATTAAATTTCATATTAAAAAAAAAATGTCGTGAATTATCAATCGAAACTTTTCCAATTAAGATAATTTTGGTTTTAAATCTTATATAACAAATTTCAGTTGTTGGAATACATTAAAAATTATATTACATATATCACCACATTTCGTTAATTGCTGTAATAACTATCTGATGAGTGATATAATAATTTAATATCGCAAGGTACCTTTATCTATGTACCAACCGAGTTTTAATTTGGACTTTTGGTCTTTCAACCTATTAAAATTTAGAACTATAACAATGATGCAATATCAGATATACTATTATTTATATACATAATTATGATAATATTATTTTTTAAAGAATTTGTTATTGAATGAACATAAATAATAAATGCGAAGGATCCTGTAAATTGTGATTGAGCGTTCTCTCTCTATAAGATGATGAAATTTCTTGTCTTCCCTTATGGATTAAAATAAGATAATTTTGACTACCTTATATATTTAAGATATGTTCCGGAAATTATAACTTAAATTTAATTAATATTATCAATGTCAAATTCTCGATTTATTACCGTAAAATCTCGATTTAAAGCATCCCTTATTACAATCACGTGATTGATAAGATTAGAAAAAATTAATCAAATTATCAAATTCGAATTTTTTTTTTAAAAAAAAAAATAAAATAAAAATTCTTAAAGAAATTCCGCCGGTATAATCATATAATCGTATATATGACGCTCACATTTTTGGTTTCAGCTTAGGCAATCGACGATGTAAGTTCAACCAAGCGATTTACACGAAAAAAAAAAATATATCGGAAATACTTAATACAAAATTATCTTACTGATTGCGCAAGAATCGGATGATATAAAACGGATATTATTGTCAATTTTTACCACTTTTCAGTACAATAACGTTAGAAATAAAGGGAAAATCAAAAACATTCATTGTCTAGTTGATACGGACTTTTTATATGTGAAGGAGTATTAAATTTGTATAAACTGTTTATTACTGACACAAAAGAACCTCTTCCTTAATAAAAGATAGATCTCGGTATGATCCCTTCAGTGATCTAAATATCCTTCGGACAGATTTTTTAAATACATACAGCAAAACTATTCGACTATTTATTTTATCTAAACAAAATCGGGCAAAACTTTATTACTTTTAAAAAAATTGGGAGTAGCGAGTTTCAAGGGAGAAATATCTCGAAGTTCCTTTCCACTACTCCGCATTACTATCTACATTTTCGTTAATTTTGCTATCTATCCATAAACCGATATAATCTATATCATCTAAGGTGATATAAATATATATTCATTTTAAAATTTCAGAATTCAATCGACATTCAAGCATCCAATTCAAACGGTTTTAGTGTCGTTAAAATGATCCTAAATTCACACGAATTCAATCGCAGAAATCGAGGGTATATGATGTCCCTACTTAAAAAATTTAAGATTACATTAACGATTGGGCCGTATTTAAATATATATTACGATTGAAACAATTGGATAAGACCTTGGCATTCTGTATGACTTGTCACAATTCGTTTATTAATTCCTGTTAAATATTTGTTAATTACCCTCGTTATGAAATTTTTGTCATTATTTAACTCACGGAATGGTCAAGTATATGAAACTTACAGTAAAAATGAGATATAAAGAAAGGGTTTACGTGATTTACGTGAACGTTGATTACAAGTTATTGAGGACAATTCTCGAAAGATGTTAATCTAGTGCTCTTGGTTATAATATTCGTATACGGTTTTTTGAAAACTGAAGTAGGTTAGGAATTTTTTTTTTTTTTGCAAATTTTGAACGGGAAGAATCAAATTTAATTCATTTCTCTTTAATCATTTGATTGTGTATCTATAAAGTCATGTTAATTATAATTCACGGGATTAGGCGTTCTTAATGATGGTAAATTGGATCAAGAAATAAAGTTGCAATTTTTTGGGATTTAAAGAATTATACTTATCAACAGAACATTTTATATTGGCAGTCAAGATGGGATCGGAGCGTCATAGAATTAGTTTCCATCATAAGCTTTTCGTTCACTCTTCCAATAGCATTATTATGTAGTCGTACAATTTCCATATTTATAAATAAACGAAATAATGTGATGTAATAATCTCCAAAAAAAAAAAAAAAATGGCGGAGCTCGGAATTTTGTCATAATATAATACAATCCGCAGTAAAAAATCCGCGTATTGCGGTAAGACTACCAAATACAGAGAAAAACAACCGATCCACAGAAATCTTTTTTCGACTCCTATTTATAAATAATTACAGCCTAAAAAATATTTCTGTCACTTATATTCCGATAATTAAATATCTGCGAGTAAAAACTTACGAATTCCCACAGTACGTATCATTTGATAATGAATATGTTATATGTATCGTGCTTATTAAATTAAATTTCAAATTATGATGAAAACCATAGTTTTGTGCTATACTTTGAATCACCCTGTCATAATAAAATATTTTCAAAGTATCCCTTCCAATTTATACGTTTACTTACTGTATTCCGTTTATTAATTCTTTTTAACGAAACGATACGACTTCCTCTTAAAATGAAACAAATTGTTAAGTATAATTCTTTAAAATTGCTATCGTTAATATCCATATATCTATCCATCTTGAAATAGTCGATACCAGGATTCCAGGATCAACTACGTGAGGTGTTACGCCTTCAGATTCCAAATAAATCTTAATAAAGTTGTTGATTTAACGATATGGACGAACGATTCCAAATAAATCTTAATAAAGTTGTTGATTTAACGATATGGACGAACTTCTTGTGAGAATTCCTTTGAGAACCTGGCATATGATAAACGATATTGTAAAATCAAGTTTTAGGATCTTGATTTTGTGCAAGACTTCATTATAATACATATTCCCATACTTCATTTCTTTAAATACTCGCTTTTAATAATTGAAATTAAAGATTTTCAGAAATGAAGTAAAGTTTACCGATTTAATTTGATAAATTATCAGACCGAGAGGCGAGAGCTAGTTTGTTTTAAGTAAATTCAAAATTTGTTCCCACCATACGGACTTATTTTTAGTTAGATATTTTCGTATATAATCAACTAGTTCTTGGAAATTTAAGCTCACCTGCATCAGAAAAACTTTAAGAAAGTCGGATCCAATCAGGAAAATGATAATTCAGTGAAATAGAATGTACTGTACCTTCGACAAAATGTACTTTCGGTGAAACATTTCTTCGTACATTCTTTGGTAATGGTATCAGTATTAGTAATTCCAGATAAGAATTTTTGACTTCTACACATATCCGGAAGTTGATATTGCGAGTGATCTCTTTGACGAGATTTCCATTCACTCCTTTAAGGTTAAACGAGCCCTCCAACATAGTCACCATCTGGAATTGAGAAGGGTAGTCTTATATGTCAACAAAGGCAAGCTCAAAGTAAGGTACATAGGGTAACTCTCCTTCAAGAAACCCAGTTTCTTTCAGCACACAGCGTGTTATACCTATGGTATTGGCTAAAGACTATCGAAGAAATACCCACCTTTTTTAACACAATGTTATGCTGTAATTCAGTAACTCCAAATTCATGGTGAAATCTGCAAACTGATTTTCTTATTGGATGTAGTAATGATAGTGATCTGGAATTGAGAAGGGTAGTCTTATATGTCAACAAAGGTAAGCTCAAAGCAAGGTACATAGGGTAACTCTCCTTCAAGAAACCCAGTTTCTTTCAGCACACAACGTGTTACACCTATGGTATTGGCTAAAGACTATCGAAGAAATACTCACCTTTTTTACATAATGTTATGCTGTAAGGCATTCATGGTGAAATTAGCAAACCGATTTGTGATCTGGAATTGAGAAGGGTAGTCTTGTATGTCAGCAAAGGTAAGCTCAAAGCAAGGTACATAGGGTTACTCTCCTCCAAGAAACCCAGTTTCTTTCAGCACACAGCGTGTTACACCTATGGTATTGGCTAAAGACTATCGAAGAAATACCCACCTTTCGCTCTTTCTGAATCTAAGTATTCTTCTGTTTGCAAAATGCTTCATTGTAATGTTTTTAACTTGTTGTCAGTCCATTTCATTTTGAATCATTGGATAACTCAGCTAGTAGAGTGACTTTAATTTAAAAGGGGAGAAAATCCGTCTACTGAATTTGAAAAAGCATCCGTGTTATTATTCCGGAAGTACTCTTCTTTTTCTTCGTAATATCTTCACGTTCATTCATATTCGCTGGAAATAACTCGAGTAATAAAAAAAATCTGAGGTAACTCTGTTAAGTCATTGTACGAATTTTTAAGTGAAAGTATTTTTGCGAAATTTATTTTGATGTTCCATATCTTGAAGATAAAGGACTTTCATTTTATTATTGTGTTTTAACTGTTAACAGATAAAAATAGTCAAGATTGTTCCTTTGAATAAATTTTATTTTTATGATTATATTTTTTTTGGAGAAAGTTGAAGTTTGAAAAAGTTTGAGGGTATATATATACCTTTCTGAATACATATAAATGGCTTATTATGATATTTCGAAAAAAATAATATAACAATTATGCGATTTGACTAAGCGTGATGAAATGTGACTTGATGATCTGGTTCTGACTCATGTAGAATCATTTAAAAAGTAAATAATATAAAAAATGTACTGTTTAATTTATTTTGTAACATGGCCTTTTTTGAGAGTTGCACAACTAATTTATAATCAATGAGTCACAGAGTCAAATTTCATGACTCATAATTATTACATTATGAGTGAACTTAAGTCACAATGTGTACAAAGTTTCAAGTTTCAATAATATTGAGTATGTTATAACTCAAATGTCAGTTTCAGAGACGCGTAAAATTTGGAGTTTTAATAAATTATGTTATTAAAGATATACTTTTACAAGCATTTCTTTTTTTTATATTGTCAGGGAAGAACTTTATAAAATTGCGTAATAATGACTCGACTTTGTGACCATATTTATAGTCATTTTTTTCATTTTTTCTACTGACAAATTAATTGTTTTTTCATTTCATAATTAGTCACGATGTATTCAGATGCATATTTATGAGTTAATATGAGTCATGCATAGTAAAAACACCTCAACTTCTCATCGTAAAAAAAAAAAATAAAATAACGCGTAAATAATATTGATTTAAATAATATTGATTAATAAAATATAATCAAAGGAGTTGAAATATAAATATCCAACAACTTCTCTCATATAAACTTCTCTCGTAAATATCCATTCTCTCATAGAAAAAATGGTGCTGACTTGACACTGTGGTATTCTGGTAATCTAAATTAGTATTAGACAAAAGAAAGTGGAGGAAGATCCTTTATCTTCAAATAAAAATAATGAATATACGAAAATATAAAATGGGAAAAGGGAATAGTAATGGATTTTTTTTTCTTTTTCTTTATCCTTGAATTTACTACATTTATCATTTTCTTTTCTTTTCTTTTATTATTATTCCTTTCTTCCTTGTTCCTTCGTTCTTTTTTATTTATACAATTGATAAATGATAATCCATTTTACATACTGAATATAAGGACAACCGATTTATACGAAATTAGGTTGCAGAATATATCACAGCAACAAGTTGATTTTTAATAATTTTCACAACAAATCTGATGGAAA
Source organism: Rhizophagus clarus (assembly GCA_015698045.1). NCBI lineage: Eukaryota > Fungi > Glomeromycota > Glomeromycetes > Glomerales > Glomeraceae > Rhizophagus > Rhizophagus clarus. Next base: position 290,304 of record BLAL01000228.1, read on the forward strand.
TACAAGAATTTTAACGGCCTCTCTAGGAAGGAGAAAAAATAATACTAAGGTACTATTTCTATTATTAAATATTGTGATGGTTCGAAAAGCAATGTCCAAGTGACCTATCAGTAATCATTGCATAAGTTCACTCAGTGGGCTTAGCACGTAATTGATGGATATGATTTAGATTGGATTTCAAATTCCCTGTTTGTAGTTTTTACAACAGTCATCTTTTTCATATGCTCATTTGTTTTCATTAAAGTTTTTTTTGGATTCAGAGAACTGGAAGCGCTTCGTGGCCACAATTATGTGATATTAGCATGATTGTGAACGTCCTTCCTGTCTCCAAAAATTACTGAGATGATTGTCAAATGTTTGTCATAAGGTCATTGCGCATGAATAACAGACGTTGGTGAGGTAACTTGTGCAGTTTCATATGAAATTTGCCTTGGGAAAGTCAATGAGATGGGACCTGGAGTCCATTCATCTGCATTTATGCTTTTCTGAAAGGGCGTCTTTATATATTTCAGATTAAGCAAATGTTCTGTTGTCATCATGCCAACCATTCATTATGTTTTTTTTTTTTAGTTCTAGTACTATTACTAATTTTGTTTTACTCTTTACAGTACCGAATTTTGATATTTCTGCATTTGGGAATGATATACGAAGATTTGAAGTTGATATTCTACAAAAAGTTTTTCGTAAATTGTACCAAACAAATATAATTAAAAGATCTTGTACTTTAATATGTATCAAATTGGAACAATTTCCCAGAAAAACTTTTAACAACGCAACATTACTACTGGATAATAAAGTGTTCATAGTTTGGAAATACATTTAAATATGAATATTCTTCTCTTATATGAATGGTACTTGTATTTACAAAATAGTATTTTATACATTCTATTTTCTTATAAAGTCATGTAAAGTCGTATCCCTTTATTTTGTTTGTGTCTTTTCCTCCTTACGATGAATTATCAAGTACTAAATCATATTTTACTGGTCTGATAAAAAATAAATACATAGGAAAGTACTTAGATTTTTAATCTTTGATCCTTTGAATTATGTGTACTTTTGTTATATAAAAAATTAATGTCAAATTTAATATGTATATATATAATGAAAATTTAAATTGAAAGGTTTTTTTTTTAAAAAAATAATTTTTAATAAGTTTATAATATTACAAAAATTAGAAATTTCCTCCCTTATTCGCACTAACAACTTGAGTAAATATAAAAGGTTCGAATCTCAAATCCATCAAGGTAATAGATAAGCCAATATACTCTGCAATACTATAATTATAAATTCTAAAATGAAGTTCCTACGTTATTAATAATATCTTATAAAATTTTTCGTATTAATAAATTCCTAGCCGTAAATAGTTAATAGTCTTGCAACACTAAATCAACTTTTAAAAAACTAGGTATAATGACAAACACCTAATCCATAAACAACTGGAACAAACAAAAGATTCTACTTTTAACCAATAAGGAAATCAAAAGGCGAAAGGTCAAATTCAAGACCTCAAATCTAAAAGTCATAAAATCAAATCACCCTCGTTAAGTTAATTTCGCTATTTTATCTACTAATGTCAATTTTTTAATATTGAATTCTTTCACATCGATTGCATTGGTTTAACTTTAATCGGCATAAAAGAATACATGGTTATATTAAAGGATTGTTTAGACGCATGAAAGTCCTCGGTTTGACGTAAAACCTAGGTTCTTAACAAAAAATACAAAAAATACACTTTCTCTTTCCTTTATTTCGAATTTGAAACCAATTTAGTATTTTTTTTTTTTCCTCGGATGTAAGTATCTATTCACTCAGGTGAACAGATAGATCTGTTTGACTGACCACTAATCTCACTCACGCTAACGTAATCCGCAGTATTTTTCTTTTATAAATATTCCCCTCAATGACTCTCAAGTAACTCTTTCTTTCTAAAAATTTTAATTCTTCCCGCTTTTTAATAAATAAAATGGCTTTCAATCATCCGAGTTATGTCGGTGGAATACCCAGATAACCAATTATACCTCAAAATATTACTCTGGCCAGTCCTACAGAGTAAGAGTACGTTGAAGCGATTTCATACACTTCCGAAGTAGTTAATTGTTATCGTTAGTTAATATAGAACCAGAGAGTACATTGTTTAATGATAATAGAACTTTTCTATTAGTTACAATGATCTATTAGATTATGGAAATGCTAATGACTCCGGCGGTGCAAAAGCTTGCAGATTTTATATTTCAAGTTGGCAACAGCAAGTTTTATTTATCAACTATACTACAGTATATAATCTATGAATATTAATTACGTACTTTTATAGAGAGATTATCAGTTTTACAGGGTGGCACCCTACAAGGTGCCCACATGATGTAGCGCACTCTATCAAGCAACGGAAACTATGAAATAGAGCGGCAATGCATTACTTCAAATAATTAAGTAAAGTTTTAATGAATTAAACGTCAGCGTTGTTTTGATACAAACTAATCTATGTATTGTTATTTAAAGGCTTATAATGCTTCTTGTGGAGACGAAGTATCCCGCTCATGGATGATTGTAAACGATGAAAACGGAGTTGATCCAATTACGCAAGTATGTAAATATTATTTGTTTTATCCATAGATCCAACTGATAATATCTTAATTATAAAATTTGCCCGCACTCCACGATCGTACCGACATTGCAATAATGTTGTAAATTTATAAGTTAATTTTTACAACATTAATGTACCAGCCTACCAGCGAACGCGACGACTACTAGAAAAAAACAGAAATTGCAAGACATATCGGAGCTGTCTTTGTGGGGGGATTGTTTATTTTAAGGCTTAATTAAATAATGAATTTCCTTCTGACTTATATTGCATGGCATCAAATAATTACTAGTGTTTATTAATTTAATTATTAATGTTTAATAATTTTAATTGCAAGTAGTTGTATTAATTTACCCATAATATTGTGATCAATAATACAAATTATTAAGTAATAAAAAAAAAATAATGTCTGGCTTTGCTGTTGATATCGTTATCATATTTGCAAACTTTAACGTAATACCAATGATTTATGAGTATTTGCGCGGCAATTATAGGATTACTGCTCGTTCGCGGTCTATCATGCTAAGCCACTTCAACATCTTGTTAGATCATCTGATTTGGAACCCGCCGATGATAAAACTAGCAAAAATAAAAGTATTCATATATTAGCAGAAATGGATTGTCGGGTTAAATAGAATCTAATTCCACTAAAGAAATTTGTTGCAGCGAAGTAATGAATATCCAGTATACAGAGGTATTGCGCTTCACGCAATGAAGCTTATTATTTGTTCTATATATATATATATATTATCAGGTATCAGGGTATTATTTGTATATCTTCTTCGAAGGTATGTCATTATGTCATTAACTTCTCACACTCATGCAATAAGATTTTACCTATAATTATTTATACTAACAGGTTGCCGATATTAATGATATGTGTGAAGGATAAAGATATCTGTCCGCATAACGACGCAAATAATCTTTTATTGCTAGTAGTCGTATTAACTCATCTGGGCGTGATACCGACATAATAATATTGTTTCTTATACGGTAGTTACAATCCAGATGACACAATATTGTATATAAAAATACGTTAACACATTGACTATTTTTTATTAATTTAGGAATAATATAAAAACTTCATAAATCGTGTACACATTCAACAAACTACAATGATGAATTGATCATGGAATAGAACATGTCGTCTTCTTTGTCATGGATGATTTTGTGAGTGAATTTTCATGTGAAAAAAAAAATTTGTCTAACATCGTATATTCTTCAGTTAAATATACTACCCTTCAGCTAATTATATCTTCCTTATCTCCTTCAGCTATACATTATAAAAAAGTAGAAAATATATTAAATAATAGTCTTTGTTACGCATCAAATCCTTGCAAATCAATTAAAATACTTGGAAGTTAAAGGTTATTGGTTTAGATTGAATGGTACTAGCTGGACGGTCGCTTACGCGGGCTTCATATAGTTCTTTACATTCTATGTAATGTAATTTTTTATCGTACTGGTGGTTTGTACTGTATATGAAATCTACTAATTATAAAAATAAAATAAAATTAAATTAGAAAAAAATAACAATCCATCAACAGTTAGATATGTCATACCTTTTCCATACATGTTTTTTCCTTCAGTTTTCAAATACCACCTTTTTAAGGATTGCATGACTTAGCGTATTTAGTCACTCAAATTTGCTAGCGGCTACAGGCAAGTAGAGATAGAGGTTAGGCTATCGATCAAGCAACGCTCCTGCTACTTTCCAACGATTAACGGATGAAGGTCAATAGATAGGTTTTTACTAATATTATTATCAATTCTGTCATTATTTGTCAATGTCCGCTGAAATTTTCAGGACTCCAACTATCAGGATGATGATTTAATTATTATAATTATACCTATCAAAAATAAATAATTTAATAAATCAAAAATTGTTTTTTAATTCTAAATTAAAACCAAATAATTACTCAATTTTTTTAAAAAAAAACAAATCCTTTCAATACCTCTTTCAATACCTTATTACGATTTGAACATTGATAAGTTAGTGTATTGATCTGATGTGCCAAATGTTAGAGATGAAAAGCATCGGTCACGCCCTTCTTGCTGTCTCTGTAGCGTACCTGAACACATACTACTCTGAACCAATTTGTTCAAAGATTGGGCATAGAAATGATAATGCTGCTAAAATTAGGCTCAAACAATAACACTGTTTGATCCAAATGATAAATGTACTCAAGCTGTGAAGTAATTTCTATGATAAAGTATAAAATAAAATTTAGTAATAGAGCAAATTGTTACAATTGTTACTGACGAGATTTTGTCAACTTGTAAATACACGACGGTACCTCAGATCACAAAGTATAGGTTATTGGCCTACTTTATTTTCAAACATTTTTACTTTCATCATACTCGTTCAAATTAAATGGTAAGCTTCACAGAGATATTCGCGGTAACGTAACTGGACCTAGTAAGTTTCTCTTGTTGAGTCAAATTAAACCGCAGGCTCAACTCCTGATTTCTATACTCCGGAAGACGCCGAATGAGTATAAACATCAGACTGTAAAAAAACATCCCATCGAGAATCTATAAAGCTTAAATAATCGATCTGCACCCCGTGACACACAAATGATAATGCACGTGCTAATCTAGTTTCCGTGGGGGTTTTTTTTTCCTATACACTTTGTTTTCATAAATCTCACCTTTAAATTGAGGGTATGTTCATATTTTAAAACTATAAATGTAAAGTCTAGTGAATAAAAAAAAGTATTTTTATACGTATTTTCTTTTTATTAATACATAAAATTTGTCATATATTTGTAGTTAGCGCTTTTTGTTCAAGATAAATTGGTGGCTTTTTCATGTTTTGAATTTCTTTCATGACAAGAATTAATTGAATCAAACCCTAATTTATGACAAGATTAATAAAATCTGAAGATTAAGAAAATGATGCATGTTACAAGTAAGCAAACGTCCCTTGATCTTTTCACAATAAAACTTCTTAATTTTAATAATTTAGCCATTTCTATGTCATTCAGTGACCAAGCAACAATTGAAACCGGGTACTCACATTGAGAGGACGAAATTAAATACATAATAATGAATTTTTACGAAGGAGGATATGAACTTAACGACACACTTGGGATTAGATGACAAACTTGTTTATTATAACTGCTTAAAAATCCGCTACTTTTACACCACTATCTCTTAATCAAAAAAAAAAACCATCAAAGTTGAAGACTAACCAGTATTAATGACTAAGAAAGAAAGATCGCAATCGCTCTGATACAACAAAATCTGATGTAAATAATGATGATGATTTATCCAATGGAAATTGATGATAAAACATCTCCTTGATGCACCTCTGAAACTCTAAGATATTACTGCTTCAGGTGTTCAAGAAAAACTGCAAAAGCAAAGAAGTTCAAAAATATTGATTGATGATGATGACGACTTTATATCAGAAGAATCAAATCACTTTCTCTTCCAAGAAAATGAAGCGTGAACAAAAAGGAAAACCTTCTAGTAATCGTGCTATTGAAACGCCCAGTCAAAAACAGAATGTGGATTATAATATGACGACGAAAAGATATTGGAGAAGGAAGTTCAGATAACTGCAGCGATTAATACTACTTAACCTGGTTTCATAACGAACTTATTTGAACAAAGCCGATCCAATGACTCCAAAATCAAAAGGAGCGGGATGTACTTAATTGTAAAACCTTTGTTTACTGGTGATTTACCACCTATGGACCGCGAAGAAGCTTAAGACGTCAAATGTCACGAGGGTCGCGTTATTTTATTCTAGTTTTAAACTTCATATGTTAAGATTCTAGATTTCCAGGGGATTGAGGAATTGTAAAAAGTAAAACAACTTGAAACTATTATAAACTCAGCGTTGAAAGAACTTCTTCCGAGGAATCGGATAATATTATGGATAAATTTCAAAACTCGAAACCTTTAAATCAATGCTCCTATCGCAAAACTTCACATAATTATGGTTAGAATATATCATCAAAATCCCGTGAAAGATATATAAAGATGGCTTAGATGGCTTGGCGAGTGAGATAGGAAATTTAAGAGCAAAGAATGAAGCTACTTTCTTAAAAAAGAAAAAGGCATGGACATCGTTAATTACCAGATCTCTCAGAATTAAGATATAGTAAGCCGAAGCAAATGTCATTCCGTCGAACTAAAATGTAAATTCTGTTTCATAACCCTAATTCAAATTGTATTGCATGATCATCATGTGCGAAAAATACAACGACGATTGGAACGATGGGTAACCAAAAATTTCATATAATGAATTGTAAAGATTTGGAATTTTAGGCTAATCTTGGTATGATTTATTTGTCATATTTTAAAGGATTTTAAGCAATAACACAAGTTTACTATTGTTGATTTTAAAGTACATTTGATCCCAAATTATTGGTGGCTTGTATAGTTGTAAAGATTTCCTGGTATATCTAAATTATCATCATATGATAAAAATGTAGTAGGTAAAGCAGTAGGTGCTTATATTGGTATGTTTATTGTAATTTTCCCAATTTTGCAATACTTACAATTTGTAAAATTTAATTCAAAATAAAAATTTTTTTCTATCTAATGTTTGTCTAATTTATATAAATACCCAAATTCACATTTTTTTTTTTTTAATTTTCTATTTTTTGCGATATTCATTCATCTACCCGTTACCATCCATCTTGTTCAAACGATGAGGTAATAATAACAAATGAATTTTCTATAAACACAAGGATTTTAATTTCCAAATAAACTATATCGGGACATAATCTTTTCGGAAAAGTTGTCGGCTTTCAGATGTTCAATAAAGTGTCACGTTTTATGAAATTTTTACGCATCACTTTTAAAAATTTTGAAATAAATGTTTTATTACTATGATCTGAAAGTTTCCTTTCTTTCAATTAATAGGTAATGTTGTGAGGGGATAATACAGTCAAACCTTGATATACCGGTATTATAAACCGATAAGATAATATATTAAACACGCTTATTGATGGTTCATTTATTGTTAAATTAAGTGTTTTAATATGATATATATATGATAGAAATTATTGCGAATGAAAAAAACAAAAATAAAAAGACAAATTAAAAATAATTTTCGAGCAATTATTTTGTAGTAGACTTTCTGACGAGAAATTTTACGATTTCCAATAATTGGTTTACACTGTTTATTTCTCACGGGCTTATTCCTTTTACCTAAAACGAAAAAGTTATTTATTAATAAGATAATTTTAACAATTTTATTTAATGCAATATATGGTTTATACCAAATGCTTTCTTCGCTTTCCTTATTGCTTTTGACATTGTTAGTCTTCTTTGATCTTTGATATAAGAAATTGTAATTTTAACGTGTTTCGGTGGTTTGATATCAAAATATAGATGATTATTTTCCACAAGCCAAAATGTTATTAAGAACACAGAGTTTAAAGAAACGCTCGAAATATTATCTATATTGCAGATTCGCGTATTTTTAGAAATGTTTTCGAGATAAAAAGATAAATCTTGAATATATTTATAAAAATGAAAAAGCATCTCGCCTGCATCTTTATATCCTAATTCAAACTAATCGAGCGAGTTTAATATCCAATTTAAGCGAATCGCGTAAAACAAATGACGAGTAAGATATCGTAATTCAGGTTGTACTGTATAGTATGATTATCAAGTATTTTGCAAATATACTTTTAATGAATTTAACGTGAAAATAAATATGAATTTGAGAATTTAGATTTTGAAGAATTCAATTTTGAAATGTTTTCCGTCTACATGATGAAGAGAACAAGGTACAGTTAACAGGTCTACTGATTCACAAGAAATTCAAACTTCAATAAGAATTTTAATTTATTAGACGATTTATTATGTTTTGCTTAAATTTCAGAATTCAAATTTTTTGTTATAACAAATATTTAACGATATTTTCATGATATACAAATATAGGTTATACGGGGAAAGACTAGTTGCAATGGCGAAATCATGATGGTACGAAATATTTTATTTATTTAAAATGTAATTTCTAATAATAATTTTGATAAATATAATGACAATAAATAATAATAATCAATGATAGTTATAAATAATAGTGGTAATAATAATAATATAAAATAAAGTTAAAATTGAAAGTATACAACACCCTTACTATATATAATCACTATAATTCAAAAAAAAAAAAAAAAAAAAATCCACCATCACATACACGTTAAATTTGAACAAGCAAAGGGTTGCGTTTAATTCACTGACAATTACTTTACACCGACGAATGTTTCCCCGACAGGATCATCTCACCGACATTTACATAATTTTTAAATGTTACAATCAAATTGTAATTTTTTAATTTCCTTATAAATAATAAAAGTTTTTCTTCTTTTTTTTGTTACCACATATCATATACAAGACATGGCCAAGATTATTATATGATACGCGATAGTGTGTATACATAAAAGGAACACATTAAATCTCTTTAAAGTTGTTCCTTCAATCAGAAACATAAGGCTAATGCTAATTACTTCATGGCTAAAAGTTTCTTTTAATATGAATAAAAGAATTTTAATTTTCTTTAAAAAAATAACTTTGCATCATGCAACGTCAGTGAAACGGACGATGAATGATTGTCGGTGAAATGTCGGAGTAATTGTTGGTGAAATGGAAATGAACCAGACCCTGCTGAATAACTTCAAGCGGCCGAGACATTTTGCAATGTCTAGCTTGGTCCGTATTGCGAAATTTTATTAGAACGAATATTTATTAGAATGATACGATTTCAGAATGGAAATATCGTTTTTTAACTTTAATTTTAAAAATATGGAAGGGAAATAGAGTTTATCATTATTTTTTTTTTTTTTAGGAGAAATGGATTTTTAACTTTTTTTCCTTTGTTTTTCAATTGTGGGATTTTTACAACTCCAGCGGCGGAGATATTTACAATGTCTAGCTCCATTTTATCTTGGTAAATTCGTTAGAACGAATATTTTTATTTAGAATGATACGATTATAAAGTGAAAATATCGTTTCTGTTCAACTTTAATTTTAAAATGTGGTGTGGAAATAGAGTTTTAACTTTTTTTTTCTTTTTTTTCACCAGCTATTTTATACTTTTATACTGTAAGAATCGTAAAGCGTTAAATGCCTTTATTCCATATTTAGGAAGTTATTTTATGATGGGATTTTAAAGTTAATAGGTTAGTGCAAGAAAAATAGACAAATTTTAATTTTATTATTCGTACGTGAGATCTTTTATAATAGAGTTCAATTAAAGTGTATGTATCTATTAACATCTGAAACTTTATTCATATTCTATATATGTAAATTCATAGAAATGCAGGCCTAAATTGAATATTCAATGTAAATATGTGTTAATATGAATATCAATAATATTTACCAAAACGGCATTGTAAAACCTCCAAGATATGTATATGTATATAATTTTCATTCATAAAACTTATAGACATACCAATTAAATTTGCGTTTGAATTGTAAACTTAATATCTATAATGTAGTACAAATATCTCGTATGATATGACAATCAATAGCGATGTCATTTAGATATTTAATTTACCAGATGCTTAATAGCGAATAGATCGTAATAGAATTCACAATTCATGCGTACATTATGTACGTCCATAAACCGTTGTGTTACTTATTTTCAACCACATAGATTTTTTAGTTTTTAATGTATGTTTAAGTTTAGATTACTCTTATTTAATTCTAAGAAGAAAATTTTATTATTAATATTAATGATTTTAAAGTAAGATAAAACTATTGGTTTATTCTAAAGATTTATAATGTAGTGGTCAGTTTGGATAATCCTTTAAAAATTTCGGTTATAAGACAGTATTGTCTGATTACTGTTCGCAAACATGATGATTATACCGATTAATGAGTTAATTGTCCATTAACAATTATTGGACATTTTACGTAAAAATCTTTCGTAAAATTTACGATTTTGATCAGGGATAGTTACCGGAATTCACAAGAAAATATGATTTCTAATGATGAAATAATAAAGTTCGCTATTATTCTTTTTGTAGGTCCTAACTTTAAACTTTGGATATGAAAATGAGTATATATGTTTAAAGCAATGCCGAATTTTATTTTTTTCTTTAATCAATGTAACATTTACAAACAATTCTTTTAAATTTTTTTTTTTTATAGGAAAAGATCTTATTCTTTTAGCTACGACTTTAAAGGTAATATTATAAAAAAATAATTTTTATTCTTTATTTTAACAAGAACGTTGCTGATAATTTTTCTTTTTTTTTTTTTATAGAAACAGATCTTTCGACCATGCTCTTAAAGGTAATGCAAGAAAAGGGTTTTTTAAATAATTTCAACATGAGAACATTAATTAATGTTCTTTTTTATTTTTTAGGCTATTTTTTTTTAGGAATAGACCTTTTTAGTAGTACGGCTTCTAAAAGTAATATCAAAAGTAAGGATTTTCCATATTTGAATTTAAGAACAATCCTGTTCTTTTATTTATTGTCATTTTTTAAGAAACTTGCAACGAAACAGGCTTTCTTGGTATGTATTTAAAGAATTTGGTGGTATAAGTGTATGCCTCTATACATTCTTATGTATTAAGATATATATAAACCATTTCTATAATAAATAAAATTAATACAATAAATGAATTAGCAAATAAATATATATTAAGCGAGTAAACGAGAAATATTAAATAAATAAATTATATCCTTAACAGTTAAGGATTCCTTATAGCAAATTCGGGATCCTTAAGGATTCTTAAATTTTTTGGTTTCAAAGATGATGAGATGGGGAAGGAACCACACAAATTCTTATTAATTATTGAAAATAAGGATTCCATGCGGATCCTGACTCCTAAAACATTATTAATAGAAATAAATTTTCGTGATATTATAAGAATATAATAATAATATATGTAATTAATAAATTAAATACAAATAAATATATATTTTAAAATAATAATAAATAAAATTGATATAGTAATAAATAAATGTTATCTCTGAGGATTCCTTAATGGTAAATTTAGGATCCTTAATCTATAAAAATCATTAAATAGGAAATTCTCGTGGGTAGAAGAGATTCCTCAGGGCAATAATTTATTAAATTAATATAATAATATAAAGTCTATACATTGTTTATTTTTGATGCTGACTTAATTTGACCTCTAAATGGATTTAATGAAAAAAATTGATAAATATGAGTTAAAAAGCAATATTCAAACCGCTTCAACCTAAGTTACGCCTATTTAACTACTTTAGTAATTATATATTAATACTTTACATTAAAAAATTTTCACTATTATGATTTTTTGTTAGATTATCACTTATTCTGTAAGGTTAAAATAATTTTAAATTTAGTTTTTAGAAGATTTCAGTATCTAATGCCATAAAAATGATAAGATTTAGTTTGTTAAATTCCTCTTACCAACATGCATCTAAATGGTAGCAATTTTATATCTCTAAATTAATAAATAACTGGTCATCTTAACTTGTAATTTTTTAGTTTTTAACGACAACTTTTTATTCAACAGTTAATAATTAAATAATTAACTTTAGTTATTAGAATAATTTCATTAAAACCTATCAGATGGCACTAAATCCATATTCCTAGCTTCAATAAATAGCAAAATATATTGATTTAAAAAATTTATTATCTAATTATAACAATTCATTATTCATTTTCCTGAAAATTTATTAATTAGAATTTTTTTTAGATTTTACAGATTTTACATGAGAAATATTATAAAAATTAATTAAAATGTTATAATAACGATCTGCAAAAGTCCCTGCGGAATAAAATAAGGTTAAAAAAAAATGCGCCATTGTGCTTGTGATCAATTGATCATCATAGTTGCATTTTGCATAAATATTATTACCGAACAATTATAGCGTTTAAAGAATAAATTAAATAAATAAATAAGAAATTTGGCGTAATTATATAGTCATGGCTCATAGTAATAATAAAGGTAAAAAGCATAGTATGGCATGATTATTTAATAGAAAGTAAAATTATTATTTGCTAATATAATAAAAATTAGTTTCAAGTAGCGCCAAGGAATCTAAAGGTAAAATAAACCAAAATTATTTGTAATAAATAATTTAAGCATTATTAAATTTTATATAAATATTTACATGTAATTTAAATAATTTAGCTCGTAAGTTAATGGACTATCTTATAATACTTATATTTAAATAATAATAATAATGGTCTATTTCATATAACTTTAATAATTAATAATACTATAGTTGGTAAGTATCAGCTATTTATTTTTACATCATTTTATATACTATTCGGATAACTAAATTCTTTGTTTAAATAACTATAATAATTAATTATATCATAGATGGTAAGTTACAATATTTAATTACACTATATTTATTGTTCAATACCCGCATGTAATTTGAACTGATTATACTATTTACTTAAATGCATGATTAGATTGTAAGTGTTGTCTTTATTAACAGTATATACTTTTGTAATAATATTTCTAATTAATTAATAAATAATACTACAGGGTGTAAGTTGCATATTATTTGCATTTCTGTCATTTATTTGATTTAATTAACTAAATTCTTTATCTAAAAAATTATTTGGCAATTTACTTTAGTTGGTAAGTCGTATTCTATTATTACATATCTATATAATATTTAGTATTTACATATAATTTAAACTAACTATATTCTTTATTTAAAAAATTATTTGGTAATTTATTCTAGATCGTAAGTTATAAGTTATTTATTTAATTCTATTATTACATATTTATCATATAATTTAAACTAACTAAATTCTTTATTTAAAACTTTATTTAAAAAAAAAATATTTAATAATAGGGAGTAAGTTATTTATTTAATTCTATTATTATATATATGTATAATATTTATGTATAATTTAAGCCCTTATAATCAATTTGAAAATGTTAAATATATTGGTAAAGGAGGATTTGGTATTATATACAAGGCCATTTGGCTATCAAAATATAAAGAAATAGTTCTCAAAAGTCTCAGCAATCTGGATGAAAATAATTTGAATGAAAAATTAGCTGATTTTTTAAATGAAGTACAGTATAATAAGATATTATTTTTTTAAAAAAAAATTCTATTATAAATCATTTATATTAAAATATCCGATTACAACTTTTTTTAGTGGGATTGTCATGAGAAATGTCTAAACTCAAACAGAATTATTGATTTACATGGTTTTACAAAAGATCCGGATACTTCACAATATATGATAGTAATGGATTATGCAGATAAAGGTGATTTAAATAGAAATTTAACAAAAGTGATTAAAAATAATTGGGGTCAAAGATTACTCATGTTATATGAAATTATTTCTGGTCTTAATGAAATACATAGACAAAATCTTATTCATTGTGATTTTCATCATGGTAATATTTTAAATCATGGAGAAAAGTCAAGAAACCAAGTTTTTGTTGGTGATTTAGGATTATGTCGACCTGTAAAATCTTTAAAAAAAGGTGATATTTATGGTGTTATTCCATTTATGGCACCTGAAATTTTAAGAGGCAAACAATATTCTCAAGCTAGTGACATATATAGTTTTTCTATGATTATGTGGGAATTTACATCTGGAGTTCCTCCATTTAATGATAAAGCACATGACCTTCAACTTAGTTTAGATATTTGTAAAGGTGAACGTCCTGAGATTATTGAAAATACTCCACAATGTTATATAGATTTGATGAAAAAATGCTGGGATGAGGATCCATTAAAAAGGCCATCTGCATCAGAAGTGGAAAATATCATTAAAAATTGGATTTACCGTCCTTCTAGTAATGAAATTAATGATGAATTAAAAAGCAATATTATGGAATTTATAAATGCACCAATTGTGAATAATGATCTTACTGCTGAATTACATCCGCAAGCATGCTATATAAGTCGCCTACATGATTTTACTAATGAAGAACTGAATGAAATTCTTGATGAATCAAGTGAAAAATTGGATGAAATTGTAGAAAGTGAATGCTTAAATTATACAGTTATCCCTTGACAATATATAATTCAGATTTATGGTAAATTTTTTTTTTTTTTAATGATATAATTTTTATTTATTTTTATCAGAATTATTTAAACACTAAGGTTAGAGTAGTAAAATATTTACACGTTTCTTAGTTTGTAATTTAAATAATTCTTTTTTTTTGTATAACTTATCAAATATTCAAATATATCATATTATTAAGTTTTTTTTCTTTAAAATCGCAATGTGTTTAAACTAATATGTACTACTGACCATAAACAATAAAATTTTAATTAAATAAACTTAATCAGACTTGAGGAACTTTTAATGTTTTAAACTACTTTTAGGACTGGGGTAGTTTGTAATATGATCAAATTTTAGATATACTTTTCGAGATATCTAAGCATCATTTTCTAAATCTATAAATTCCTAACGAAAATTTTATAAATATTAAATATTAGCAATATAAGATAATAAAAAATTTAACAAATTCACCATTATGACGTTAATATCTTCATATGTTTAAAATATGAATCCATTAATTTTTCTGTTCGCGTTGGTTTGATAAGATGTTTTTCAACCATGTTCATTAATTTACATAAACTTTCCATTTTTCTTCATCAGGCAATAATAATAATTTTAAATATAACTATGCATAATATCATTTGTAAGAACGTTTAATTTAAATTATTCGCCAATGAAATGAACTAAATAAAGATTTTGTCTCCTAATATTTGCAGCTGCAAAATATTCATTCATACGTTCTTTTTATTTAAAGGTGATGTAATGTTTAATTTACACGAAAAAGGATGAAATTTTCAATTTGTCTAGCTGCATAAAGCACCGAGTCACCGACTATCCTGGTTAAATTTACGCAAAGACGTAGTCCATCGTTAAACGTGTAATTTATGTCTATATAAGCTTAATAATTTTTGGATTTCGTAAGGGCAGTGACATAATATTTTAGGGGGTGGGGGTAAGCGAAAATCTTAGGTTACACAATTTTTAAAAAATATAATTGGCTGCACATGACCAAGACAACTTACCTGGGGGTAGTAGGAAAAGCACCTATAGTAAAAAAATATTAGCTAATATATGTCATGCCCTAAACAAGTGATGAAATAAAGTGATTGCAATGAATGTACAATTTCATACCGTTCCCTCTGGTTTTTTCCGATTGTTATTTGCACGCGATCTAACAATATAGATCGAATCCACAACAGTTTGGGGACATATCAAAGGGAATGTCTCACTTGTCTTTAATGCAATCGAAATCGCGATGATGCACAACTACAAGTTGAAAGCAAAGACTTGTACTTACATAATTACCATATATTTTTTTCTGCGTTAATAAAATAATTCAATTACAGAAAAAGGATGAAGCTACATTCATCTGATAGAACGCTTATTAGTGAAGAGGAAAATATCAGGTATATGGAGAAACTAACCCAGTTTGGAATAGATATGTAAAATGCAAAAGTGTATAGTGTTCTGTCTGAAAAAATAAGAGCGTTAGGGAGAAAAATTATTATTCTCGGCACAAAGAGCTCAAGAGTTGGCTATATTTGTGACATCCGAGGTATTCAACTCTAATGAAAGCGTAAAAAAAGATGGTTCCTTATGAACGACAAAGGATAGTGCAACCAAAGTGTAAAAAGCGACACACATAAAAATTAAGCATATTATTATTTATTAACGATATAAGCTTGTTGAAAAATCATTTTTCTCTAAAATCAATAATCTTTCTCTAAAAATATTAAACCAATTAATAAGATTAGTAAATGTTACACAGTAGTAAGAATGTTTTATGGCTCTAAACTTGTGAGGCTGTTACAAAGGAATTTTAAACTCCTGTACGCCATATCATATTAAAGAATTATTAATATTCATAACAATAAAAAAAAATAACGTCTCTTTTCTAGGATCCCAAAACATTATTGAGCACAATATAGAACTGTAGAAAGAGTTCTTGACGCACGCCTTTGTAGATTCGAGCAGCACCAGGCAACACCTATCAACGCCTCGACAATATCGATAAACGCCTCGGTCCGCATCAATACGATACCGTTAAACATCTCAAAGATATTGGTAATATCTTGGTAATCGTCTCAAGCATCAAGTCAGAAGCTTTGATTCTATTGATCAGCATGTTAAAGAATTAGAAGCAGCCATTAGGGCAGTGACATATATTAGCTAATATTAAAAAATCTTAGGTCACACGATTTTTAAAAATATGATTGGTTGCACGTGACCAAGATGGGAGAAGTGTCAGTAGTAAAAAAATATTAGCTAATATATGTCACTACCCTTACGTTATCTAACTTCACTAAATCCCTTTTTTTCTAGTTCTTAACAACTGAGAAATTTTTTATTTTTTATATTAACAAAAACAGCTGACTAGATAGTTTCTTTACTTCAATATAATCATTTTGCTTCAAAAAATGTAATAATAACAGAAAGATAATAAATAACAATTTGCCAAAGTTGCAATGAATATGTTTGTATGCGCAAGTCAATCAATCTGGTATATTGGACTCGGTGCAGAATACTATTCGAGGCCGACAAATACAGTGAAGATCAATTCAGGTACGACACGTTAGAGGATTAACGCCAGAGAATAATAACGTGTATCGTATCAAGCTTTGGTCTAGATTGAAATGGTGGAATTGCTTATTCACGAGAACGAAACGTCATCTATGTTAAAGGATTATTTAGGCAAGCCTGATAAACTAATTATTGATTGAGAACAAATTTTTCAATTATTACAGAGAGGCGTAAGGCGTTTGGGGTTAAAAATCAAGATATCAGATATCCTAAAGCAGTAATCATCATCCGCAACAGTAATTATAATCCATAGTTTCGCTGAGCCACAAATTGTACGACAAAATAATCAATCAGGTCTGTGCGACATATTGATTGCTATATAAATCAAAATACTTCTATTTTTTTCCACAAACAAATAGTGCTAACAAAATTATGTTATGGAAGGCTAAGAACTTCGCAATTTCGAGATCACCAAGCTTTAGCTCAAATATGCTGTTTGCAGTGTTCTCCATGTGAAAAGAGATGAAAATTCCATACTCATGTGCTTTCAAAGCTTTCTTGGCATCAAGCGATAATGTTATTCACGTCTCATATCTCTTTTCCTCCTTTTCTGCAAGATATAAAACATGTAGGAACTTGTGGAAGTTCAACCAACCTTCCCGCAGAAATTTAAAGTATGTGTATGCCTGTATGCCAGGAATAATACTTTCATAAACCTTCACTACTATGTTTCTATGAGAGTAGGAATGTCCAACAATAATATCATTACCTTCTGCTTTCGCTTTAAGGATGATGATGAACGTAGAAACGTTTCGTTAAAGACAAAATTTTTTTAAACAAATACGAGGAAGGGAATGTGAGAGAGGAGAGGAAGAGGGTGGTACAGTATTAATATCAAAACAACGCGAACTGTTGGGGAACTGTTGGGAACCTTAAGAATGTGCTTATAAATGGGAGGCATGTTCATTTTTAATGCCGTATTTTTTTCAAATATAGAAGAGAGCCTTTTAGCAAAAGTACTTAAACAATCAGCTCACTGAAACGCATTTAATAAGGTTAAATCGCGCTGTAACTTTTACATTTATTTACAAGTAAGCTACTATTTTTCTCTGCAAAAGTTACAGAGTTGTATTCACATTTTACTTTTTATCATTTCATTCATTTTTTTTTTTTTTTTTTTTGTAGAGTGCTTAGCGTGATGTATTACTTTTATTATCAGATAATAATATCACGAAAGAACACAAAACAGCGTGAAACAAATTTTGAAGCTTCACTTAGAGCCTCATTCGTTTACTTATAGCAGTAATGTCACAGAAGTTGGAATTCATATTTTGGACTTTCAAATCTTCAATTCCAATATTACTTCAAACGCTGAAAATTATTGAATGATTGGAATTGGAAGGAATTTAGAGACTAATTTCATTGGAATCTTCAAATAAGCATCACTACCTATGGGTCGTGAAACTAGGCTTCGTAGAGTCGAATATCTTAATCTTCACACCAAAAATTTATAACGGGTTAGAAAAAAATGAAATCAAAGATCCTTGAAGGTACTTTACAGAAGGTGTATTAACGTCGTCTTTGTATTATGGTAGAGAACACATATACAGTATATGCATTTACTTATATTTTTAAATATTATTATTGAAAACGAAAAAATTATGTATTATAATAATAATAAAGGAACGAAATAATTTTAAATTGCATCGTTGTTTTATAATTTTAAAAATACTACGCTCATGATTGATGGAATAAAGTTTACCTTTATTTATTATTATTTATTGTACAAAGAATATTTCAATCAATATCATTTCACGGAGCCGTTGATCATAAGATTACAGGTTTTAATTATTGACTTTTAATTTATCCTTCTAACTAAACATTATCTATAAAATATCAAGGGATCAAATCAATCAATAAATCATTAATATTATGGATCGTTTAGGATAATAAGATCATAATCAATCCGAGATATAGCCGAAAGGTTTTTTTCATAATATTTAATCGTATAATATCTAACATTTACACCACAAAGTCCCAAAGATTAAAAAAGGGTTGATGATCGTTAATACGATGATTGATGAGAAAGATCGATCAAATCGAAGAATACAATTTAAGATTTGCCGACCTTCATTCTTCAAATTAATTCATTTTTTCATTAATTTATTTTTATTAATTAAATTTTTATTTTCTCCTTAATCAATAAAAGAATTATGTGGGATGAAATAAGAAATTCCTTTATATTATAAAATCAGAATATATATAAAACAGTATATTAACAACTTTAACTAGTCTAAAACTTTATAGCTTCGAACCAATGAAAGGCGATTCGGTGGTGGTTCGTTATAATTGCCAACTTAAATGCTTGGAAAGGGTAAAACTAATTAATTCGCAGTATTACGCGAAAGTTACTATTGTAGATAATCAGTAGATCACGTGGCTAGCAAATTGATTACCTAATATATAAAGGGGTAGAGGTGGAATTCAGGAGTACCCAAAGTTCATTTTATATATTTTGAATAATTTTTTTTTCTTTAAAAAAACTTTTATTCATTTTATTCTAGGTTGCATAAGTATTAAAATTTAGCCTGCATAATTCAATGAATTCAAAGAGTATGATTGTGCTTGATATAGGTGTAGGTTCAATTTCGATTTATTATTTTTTTTTAGTAAAAATCGTAAGATTGGATAAGAAGGATACGTATTAGTTAAAAATCTCCTCAATCAGTCATCTATTTTATTAACATACTGGTTTTTCTTAGTTTGAAATTAACAAGATCCCATTGTTAAGCCTACTATTTATTTGATGAGGACGTGATGACGTTCGAACACGAGGCTCCGTTGTGTTGATGCATTTTAATTCAACATTTATTGTTGAATTTTTTAAAGGGCAGAATAACTAAATTTGTCTCAATCATGTAACGAAAATTAATTTATATTCTTACCAATTTGTTTATATTAATTAATATCTATTTATTTTTTTAATTTATCATAATTTATCAAATTCTGATCCTTATACTTTCGGCTCTATTTAAATGAAACTTATTACTCGTGATACAAAATTTTGATTACTTTCTATTCAATCAATCAAAATCTAACTGTTATTAATCTTCTCGCAAACTTAATTATTAAGATTGAAATTGATGCGCTCTGCACAAGGTTTGATAGTTAAATTGTTAAATGCAAAAGATTGCTTATTATAGTATGATTTATTTATTTTTATTTCATTTATTATAAAGGATATTGATGCAGCTGATTATCTATCCAGCAAATGGATCACATATTTATATATGTTCATTCACAAATTGGAGTTCCGTTTTCTCTCATAGATCGTAGGTGGTTTAAAAATAAAGAATCATCAACCTTATCATAGCATTTTTTGGTAACAATATTATAACTAATTTTCAACATATATATATATATATGAAAAAAAAATAATGAATAACCCACTTTTCCTTCCATAAATTTTTTGATAGTTCAAAAGTCGCTTTAAGCTTCAACTTCGCGATTACCATATAACGTGAGTCTCCAATCATTAGCAAAATTCATTATCGTTATCACGTTATCATAACTAAAATTTCGTATTATTTCGACTTTATAGATCAAAGGAATGGGAAAGATAAAAATGATTATATAAAAAAGACCTCGGAATGATAGTAGATAAATATCCATACTCAATATCTATATCTATATAATTATATCCTTTCTCGATGCTTTACTCGATAAGCTTGATCAAAGATTTATCAACTTAACTTTTCGGGTATTTTGAGAAAATTTTTCTACTTCATCTTTTATAAGTTTTGTTTATAACATTATTTAGAAGTGAAATGTACAATTCAGTTGAAGGCTTTGGAACTAAATGTTCTTGACGTATTTTCTCATTAGAATACCGAAATTGAACAAAATGGTCGTTTGATTCTATGATATCCATTACCATTATTTCTAATTGGTATTAACAGTACAATGTTGAAATTCGATGATTGGCACTTTCTTGAACCTGGAGAAGCAAAGGCAGTATTGTCTCTCATTATGCTCAGGTAGTTGTTCTGTTACAATATATTTGTTAACAAGTAATGATTAATAATAAATTTGCTAGGTTATTTATGAAAACTTTAACCAGTGAATTACAGATCACATGATATGGTCGCACAGTGTTGGGTATGTAGGCTACATGATTAAGTGTTTGTCTTTTAGATAATAAACTGACCGCAGTTTAATTAACAGCAATGACAATAATGACAATGCATTTGCAATTAGCGCCATCAGTAAACAATTTGTTAATCTCCGTGATCAGGAAATTTTTTTTTTCTACACCAAATTTCACTTCCTTATCATCGAATTGCTTACCAGTAGAAGCTATTGAAATAATTACAAGTCTGGTCCTTACTGAGCGTTTCGTTGATTAATAGAGAATAGTGTTTAATTTTGATACTTTATCTGTACATCTGTAGAGTATCCGTTTACTAAAATAAGTAATAAGGCGCGCTTCGAAACTCACCCAAAACTTGACTTAGACCATAAAATACAACAACTGGAGCGGCAGAATACTGGCATTTGACGCGTTGTCTTTGTTAAAGAGTTGCGCCAAGAACAGGCACTTAAAGCAGCAATTTCACCTACATACCACAAACCTTTCAATAAAAAAGCTGTTTTCGGAGAGGAACTTTACCAGACTAGTACGATTGAAGGTCAACCAAATACATAAACATGCAAAATTCAAACTATTGAATACTAAAACTTTTTCTTTTTATTTCAATTCATTTTGACAATAATTTAAAATGAGAGAAGCCAGTTCGTTTTCATATCTTAATAATACGATATTATGAAATTGGTTTCAACGCGAACCTCGATCTCAGAATTGAACGAGTTCCCCTGGAATTGCCATGATCTATTTCACAGACCACACTGTAAATATTCATTTATTTAAATAGCTGTCATGTATATGATGGTATTACACAATCTGCTAATTGTCATAATCATTTTATCAGCACCATTTCAAACAAGAACCATGCTAAATCCCTCTGTCGTGGATTTCTTGGAAATGTTGTAACACCTTTATAGTTAATGAAATTTCCCACTTTTTAATATCGAATGTTCGTAGCTACAATATAACCATAGATCATCAACAGAATTAACTGTCCAAAATCAACAAGTTGTTGATATTAACGATAATTAACCTATTTCACATTTTAAGAAACAAAAAGGTACCGGTAACGGTGTTAACTTATTGTGCATTGGATCGATCACTTTTGTTTAAATAATCACATTCTTAATTAAAAATTCTTGTACAGAAATTTGACAAATTTGATAGGCAACAGAATCACTATATTTTATTATATGACGCAATAATTTAGCGAAAAAAACTTTATTAATAAATTCCAGATATAATAAAATGATGATGAATGAGGATTGAAATATGATTTCATTACAAAATCTGATTAGAAAATTAATTATATTTTAATATCTGATTTATTTTTATAAATATAATATTGGATATTAGATATTGATATAATTAATTATATATAATCAAAAATATAAATATATATTACTACTTTACAGTATAAACTTTATTAATAAAATCTTAAAATCTTAAAATTAAATTGCTATAACAATTTTCCTAATAGATATCTTAAAAAATAATAGTTAAATAATTAAATACATTGTATAATTCCCATTTTACTAATAGTCTATAGTAGAATTATGTTCAATACTATTATTATTACTTTCAAATTATTGTAGATTTTTATTAACATATGTTTACTTCACGATCAATCGTGATGAGCTACTAAAATTATACTTACTAATTGCAAATATTTTAGAAGATACAAACCAAACATAATTTATAAATTATATCATAAATATTGATTATATGTAACAATTAAATATATAATTGTTATTTATCATTAATGTGTTTATCCCATTTTTCAAATTAAATCAGCATAAAGCCTCCCTTTACTTTTTCAGTTCTTTTCGCTCTCTTTGTGGGCCTCGCTTTTTTTTTTGAATATCAAAAATGCACTCCCTATTACGTTTTTGGCACTGCGTACAGACTGGTTCACCGGAACATTTTGCTTTCATTTTCCGGCACAAGTTGCACGCTACCGTTACTCTTTGCCTAGTTTTTGGCATATGAGTATAACAGTTAAGAGTAAGAAAAAAGTTGATGATTTAAAAAAAAAAAAAAATGATTATAATAATAATTTGGTTAATAAAGAAAAGTTTTTATAATTTTTTTTTTTTTTCTAATTGTGAAATTTTTTATATTACGCGGTCATTAAATTTCATTCAAAGTTTAACTTGATACGTTCTATGGTTCAAAGACTAACGCGTAAACGATCAAAGAAGAATAGATTATCGATCGTACAACAAATAATTTAATCGGAAAAAATATTTCTTTTCAAGTTGTGCACCTTATGAAAATCAAAGTCTGATAATTCATTCAGATAATGAAAGGCAATATTTATTTAGTGTTTAGAAAATAATGGTCAAATCATAAAAATGATAAAATTTAATAATTGTTTCGATGTAATTGGTGTAATTGGGACCGTCTATGACAATGATTTTCAAATAAATGTACATAATAAATAAATTAAATTTGTACAATACATTCGCGACATTAATATTACTATATCAGTTGATATTTAAATTATTGATTTAATTAAATAATTTTATGGGTAGATTGACAAGGTTATTTATAGAACATAAATCTTTTTTAGGAGAACAAAGACTTCTTATGTACGTACTGGATGTTTCATTGTCCGTTTTTTTTACTAGTAATTGGAAAACAAAAATCCATTGAATCCATCAATAGTAATTCGTTAAATGACACAATAGGAGATACTTCGATCTGATTAGAAGTATTGAAACACATAATACGAAACGTTAAAATGGAATTATGTAACGATTTTAATTATTTATGTACAACAATAATGATATTCAAATGAATGGGATTTGATCGTATAAAACAATGTGTAACAACAATTAAATTCTTAAACTAAGGAATCAAATATTTATATTTTATGTTTTGTCCATTGTTTCTGAATTCAATTTAGTACAATAACCTGGTAATAGTACATGAATGGTACACCATCAAATAATAATATGCAGGTTGGTTTGTCAACACAAGGATCGAATTGTTGGACCCACAATTCGCATTTTTCTACATATTCAAAATGTTTATGAATGTTTTATTGGAATTTTTAGTTAGTTTGTTTAAAGATGATGGTGTGAAATAATCATAACACTTTTCATATAATATAAATTTTTTCGTCCTTTCATATCACGTGACCAATATAATAAACTAACTAATAAAATTAGTCGAGTGTGTTGATTTTGTTTTTATTTTATTTATTTTTTTTTTAGAGTGGAACGTGAAATATGGAAGTTGGTTGATGACAATAAACTTAAAATTCTTTAGAGCTTGGAACCGGTTAAGACGGTTAACCGGCATTAACCGGTCAAATTAACTGGTTAAATGCAGATCATTGTCATATATAGATAATATGTAACATCTCAGAGAAATTTTTTACTGTTTAATTCGTGATCTGTGTAACAATCGGACAATCCGAAGCCGGGATATTAAGCATATGAAAAAATAAGTCTAACCTGAATCCAGCTTTTTTTTATACCCAACCATTTTTTTTAACACTTACAAACTATGCCTAAACGTAAAAGCCAAACTAAAAGTTATAATACAACTCTTCTTTCTATTGGAAAAATTATTTTGGAAACACATTATGGGCACTTTTCTCGGGAATGGTGGATAGCAACCGAAAGAAATATAAACGATCAGGCAACACTACTAGTTCCAATAAGATTGGGTATGCAAACACTTACAAAACTCAATGGCTATGACTTTATTATCACTGTTTTGGAACCAAATATGGAAATTTCACCCGGTCCAAAATATCAAGCAATTTGTTATTTTATAAATAACGAGTTAATAAATGGTGATATATGTACAAATTCTTCATTTGCAATCACATCATTATATAAACATCTTTTTGGGACAAAAACAAAATTTTCTGGGCCACTTGTTATGGGGTTTGACCAAGAGATTATTGTAGAACAATTACTAAAGGACGTTCAATTTCGACCTTTTGAATTTTTTGTGGAACAACTTCAAATAATAGTTTTTGGAATTGGAATTTCTGAAAATCAAGAATGGAACTATGCTGGAGACGGATATCGATCATCTTTTATTGATAATGTGAATAAAAAACAATTTTTATATGTTCAAAATTTTACTGCTAAAAAATGTATTCTTACTGTCTATGAAGGTAATAAACTTAGGAGTATTATTTGTAGGAAAACTCCAGCAGATGTGTGGTCTCATGTAGATCATAAACCAAAATTTGATGCGAACAAATTATTTGGAATTGATAATGAATATACACGAGCGTTAATTAGCGAGCTGCAGATTCCATCGTGTATACCAGAAGAATGGAATAATTCACCTTTATTACAACAAATATTTGAATATCATCTAAAAAAACGAACAAAATCTGGTGTCAATTGGATGGAGTTTATTGAAAATTGGAAAAATCAACAGAGTGAAATAATTGAATTGCGAACTTCTTTGATGCAACTATATGGATCTGAATATCAAATAAGTTCACGCAAATTTAGTGCTTGGAAATCAATGCTTAGGCATATGGGTTGTGTAGAAATTACACCATATAATAAAAATCAATGTGAGGTAAGAAATGAATATGTTAACACTAAGTAATAATACAAAAATATATCTATTCATCTAATTTGAATTTATATTTGCAGTTCGAATTTTGGACAAGATTGGTAAATTCAAATAAAGATCATGAAACATTACGAATTTTATGTGATCTTGGTTTCCTTCATCCTGCACCAAGTGATCAGGCTGAAATTTTATGGAATTGTATTCAGGAATCATTGAATGCAAATAAAAGGGGTCAAGATGGAAAGAGACGTATTTTATCCATTGTTGCAGATTAGTTTTCATATTGTAAAATCAAAAAGAATTTGAATGTTAGTAAAATTTTTATTTATACCTTTGGGAAAAAATGAAATTTACAATAAATAGTATTCAATTCAAATTTTTTTTATTAGATTTTTTCATCAGATACGATCAATGAAGCACGCAAATATGCAAGACTCCATAGTCCAGGTGCTGAACGTATTGAGAAACCTATTTTTACATGAACAACAATTCCACGTGAAAAACTAGATCAGGTGCAACAATTTTTGGATGACAAAAACAACGTGGTAATGAGTAGCTATAAAACAGAAACTAAAACTGGACTTCCGGTAAAATATCTCAAATATATAAAAGAATGTTTGTGAGAAAAATTCAGCTGCCAGTTTCCAGATGGTATTAAAAGAACATTTTTCATGACATTCTTACGAGAAAAACAATATATTTACCAAGAGAATCTTGGTGGGCTTTGTTCAATTTGCAGTCATTATGGATATGAAATTTTTGCAGAAATGAAACATTTTATTGAAAAAAACATTCAAGACAATAATCTTCAGGTAAAATTTGCAATTGCAATTTGTTTTATTTATAATATATTACGAAGTTTGTTTATTTATTTTGATTATTTTACAAATAATAATTTAGAAGGATTACATCAATAAACTTGAGCATTTACGCCGATATCTTAAAAAATCCTATGAACAAGAATTTGAAATTGCTGCAAATGGAACTGTTATTCATAATGAATGTATTAGCCACTGTCTTCCATACGCCTTTAGTGTTTGCACAGAATCACATAGTCATGAATGTGTTGGATGTGAACAATTATTTGCAATTTTTTACCAACTAAAAAATGATATTCCAACTACATTGTATACCAAACTAGATGAATATCAGGAGCATCTCTTATACTATCTTGCTCATCAAATGAGAAAAGTATACCTAAATACACAATTCAATGCAAATTTGTTAGAATTAGATGAAAAAGAAGGTCGTCGGTACCCGGCTACGCCAGGCGCTGGGCTGAAGCCCCAGTATACATCCCCCCTCCGTGGGTAAAACCCTATCAGATCCCCTTCCAGTTAGGCGGGGCGCCTT
The DNA here is from genome assembly GCA_015698045.1 of Rhizophagus clarus. Classification (NCBI taxonomy): domain Eukaryota; kingdom Fungi; phylum Glomeromycota; class Glomeromycetes; order Glomerales; family Glomeraceae; genus Rhizophagus; species Rhizophagus clarus. The sequence goes on from BLAL01000228.1 coordinate 317,399, forward strand.
ACGGCGCCATCTCTAACAATACCATGGATAAATACCATTTCCATACCATACCCCCATCTGTCCCAAAAAATACCACATCTGTCCCACCATCTGTCCCATATATAACTACTCAAATTACTAATCTAACAAAGGAAAGAACAAGAAAACGAATAAGAAAGGAGAGTATAGGACAGATGGGACAGTAGGACAGATGAATATAAAAAAAAAAATCAGATCACATTTCCCAGAAAAACTTTTGAAATTCGGGTATAAAATGTGTCCCATCTGGCCCAATCTGTCCCATTTTCAGGAACGAGCTCAGACACACTTTAAAGTCCAAGTAGATATGCAAAAAAAAACCCTATCACCTAGTATGATCCCCTATATATACCCCCCCATACCATCCTCATATTAGTCATCGATATTGGGCTATGCCTAAGAGGTGGCTATATTACCGGACCTATCCATAGAATACCGTACCTAAAAAAAATTGTAATTAAACATAGTCGATATATAGGTATCAAAAAAAAAATAAATTAAACAAAACTTCTACTAAAGTATCCAACTAACAATGAGTAATCAAGTAGTAATCTCAAAATTCGGTGAATCTAAAGTAGCATATAGTATTGATATACTAAAACAGCTTATCGAAGAGGCAAACAGTTTAGATGACATTATAAAAGCAAAGCGATATATTTGCAGTTACTTCATTCTCTGTTCCAATCCACATGGTGTATTTATGTGGCGACCTGATATTAAGAATTTTGAGCATATTCCCATGAAAAATATTAGTATGCTTATTCGTCCTATAACTAAAACCTTCTTTAAGCAAACTAATCCTGAACATCCTCCAACGAAGACAGAATTTAACATTGCCAAATGGTTTATATATGATAATTCTTCAACATGTGTAGCAACTTGTGATCCTGTAAAGCAACGTATTTATAAAATTCAAGGTCAACTCTATCTTAATATTTTCCCAGGATTCTTACACCAATTACGTCCTTTAGCAGACTTTTCAGCCAATATTCATCAGGCAGTCAAAATCATATTTACTCATATTCGGGATGTCTGGTGTTCAGGAGATTGGAATGTAACTGAATACATTATCAAATGGTTTGCTGGTATGGCTACTGGTAGAAAAATGTATTCGATTCTTTATCTTAAATCAGGTCAAGGCTGGGGTAAAGGTATTATAACTGATTTTATCCAGCGTTATGTTTTAGGTACTCAGCTAGTCTATAAGACGAGCGATCCTGAAACAATTTTGGGTAGTTTTAACGGGCAATTATTAGGTAAAGTACTCCTTTTACTTGAAGAAATGCCAACAGAAAAAAGCCAATGGAATTCATTATATCGCGCTCTTAAAGATAAAGTTACTAGCGATACTATTGAAATTCATGAAAAATATAAAACACCTACCCAATATAAAAACTTTATATCTACTATCGTTCTCACTAATGAAAATGCTCTTAGAGTTGAGAATGATGATAGACGAACAGTTTTCCTAGATATCTCACCTGCTCGAAAAGAAGATTTGCAATATTTCAAACGGTTAGGTGATGCAATGAAATATCCAGGAGTGGGTGAGGCCTTTTATGCTTACTTTAAAGCTATTGCCGATAAATATCCAGATTTTAATGGCAACCCACCTCCTATGACTGCATCTAAGCAAGAGCATATCGTATCTACTCTTCCACCTTTGTTTCAATTTATAAAGGAGACGTATATAGCAAAGGCTGATTATACTACTACATCCTTACCAGTTCACATATTATACGCCACCTATACGAGTTACTGTGAAAATAGAAGAATTACACCATTATCTAAAGTTGTGGTTGCAAGAACATTATCTAATGAGTTAAATATAACAAGTGAACGAATTTATATAGATAAAAACCGTACTAGAGTTTACAATATATCTAGAGAGACTTTATACAAGAAATATCTTAGCAATAACTGGATTCATGAAACTGATGAGATTGATATCGAGGAGATTGATATTCCTAAAAAATCTGTATCTGATCCTAAAGCTCTCAATCAGTTCTTAGCACAAATTGGAGCTGATATACCAAATAAGCAAAAGAAAAGTCCACTTCCAGTTCCTCCAAAGCCAGCGCATCTAAAGGTAGAAGTATCATCAGAGCCCACTGCTTCAGAATTTGAAAACCTAATAGATGGTTATTTAATGGAACTAGATAATCTCATATCGGCTTCAGCTAAACCAAAGCAAGAACCAGAGATAGAGCCAGAACCATACGGAATACCTGGTTCTTCTAAACCAATCGAACCATCTACACCACAAGAATTACCAAAGCAAGACCTAAAGTCAGTTCAAAAAGTTGATCCAGATCCCATGCCTAAAATGAATACCGCCAAATATTGGGAATGGATAGATAGACATAAAAATGACTACATAAAGCCCTGGTACAAGAATTCTCGTGATGATATGATAAATGAGCTATATTCTATAGCCAAAGAATGTTGGGCTAAATATTACGAAGATGATCAATATGACTGGGAATTACTCTTAGCCGAATTGGAAGAATTTGATAATGTTGTAAGAAGAGATAATCTGTATCTCGTCCGATTTGGTGATGCCATAGATAAGCTAAAAGAATGGATCAAATATAATGATGAGGTGAATAGGCACATAAAATGCGTAGAACTTGCTGACTATCTAAGAAAATACATTGAGAATAAGGAAACCGTATTTGTAGAACCTCCTTCTGGCTATAAAGTTGCAAAATTACAACCACAGATAATAGAATGCCATAGCACAATAAATGAACGTGAATGTATGGAGGCCAATGGTGACGAATCTGATTATGATAAGGATGGCTTATATGATGAAATTGATCGAATATAAGGGTTAGTTATTTTATTTTTTTCAAATCTAGTAATGAAAAATTAGCAATTAAATAAATACTATATATTTCAAAGAAATGTTATCAAGACTAGTTCGTCGTTTACCAAAAAGGCCAGACATCATAGAAGTTAAGTATAGTGGCCGTTCGTTCTCTAGAGGAGGGATAGCAAATCTCGATCAAAAACTTAAAGCCCGATATCCAGGCAAAAAGTTTCTAATCCTACTTCCTTATGAGAACTGGAAGCCTGGTCAATGGACTACAAATGGAGAAGACGCAAACCTTTTCTCTCTACTTGATCACTATGATGCGAGTCAATTGCCACCTGACAGTGGTGATCCAGAGCGATTTGATAAATTTATCATCTATATGAGAGATTCACCAGCAGTATCAGGTGGATGTAGTGATACAAATGATTGTCTTTATCAGTGCTTAAAAATGGCTTATGGCTCTTATTCGAATATGCCTCAAACTATTGAAAAACCTGAGTACATTAAAGATTATCTAAATTTGGTACGAGATGATCCTATTCCAATTGCCTGTATTGAAAAAATAGAACGATTAGCTCGAAGTATTGCTATCAATGTAGTAGGTGATCATACTTATATTTCTAAGAGTCCAGCACAAAGAAGAATAACCCTCACTCTCACTAATGGACACTATTCTCTCCTACCCAATCCAGATAGAAAACATCCCAGCTTTGAATGTAAAAGGCCAAAGAAGCCTATAACTTATCGGGAGAATGAAGTAAAAGATACTGTTGAAATATATAATGGAAAGGAGATCCAGTCGACTACCGCATCATCCCAGCAGTTTCAAAAACTTAAGTTTAGCAAAAACTACTCTTTCGTTCCAGCTAAACGTCAAGAATCATTGGAAAAGGCATATATCAGAATTAATGCTGAACGAGATGCCTTTTTACAGGAGACGAAAAAGCTAGGCATCCCAATTGATATATCATTACTTGATTGGAACATAAAGAAAACGGCTTTATGGTTATTCGAAAAATTAAGTGTAGGTATTCCTGCTAATGAACCTCTTGATGCGCTTGAAGCACAATGGATAAGTAAAGCAATGATGGGAGGGATTATCTGGGCACAAAATAACTGGAAAGGATATGGAAGAAGTTACGATAAAACAAGTCTTTATCCTAGTATTCAGCAATCAGCTTTAAACTTTCCTATCGGTAAAGGTAAGTTTCAGATTTTAAAAGACTTTACTAACCATCGAGGATATAGCCATTTTGGAATATTTCGTGCAAGTATTGAAAAAAAGGATACTCCACTATTTCGATATAATTATCATAATATATATACTCATATTGATCTTACACGTGCCAGAGCTCTTGGTCTCCAAGTTACATTAATTCAGGATGGAGTCTCTAATGCTCTTATTTATGAAAAAGAAACTCGAATTCGAGGCAGTGTAATCTTTGGAGAGTATGTAGATTTTCTCTTAAAAATTAAAAATCAAGGTGGTATCGCTAGCCAAGTAGCTAAAAGAATTCTTAATACACTATGGGGTGCACTTTGCCAAAGAAAGAAAACATACAAGACTCTTACAACATCGAGTAAATCTTTTGACTTTCCAGATGGTGAGGTATTAGACTCGATTGTACCAATAGGAGAAGAGCAGTGGAGATTCCAGTTCACGAATCCAGGTAATCCCTTTAAAGGTGAATACCCTAGAATTGCTCCATTCCTTCTAGCACATGGTCGAAAGTTTATTTCTGAAATGGTACAACCCTATGTGGATAAAGTCAGACGTATTCATACTGATGGGTTCATTCTAGAAGAAGACGTTAACTCTTCTCTTCTTATAGCCTGTGCTAAAGATGCATTTAAGACTCTAAAAGCTCTAAAATTCGAAAAAGAAGGAGAGTGTTATGTAAAAAATGCCAACCAAGTGGTATGGACCGTATAATTAAATATTTTTTCCTTAGATGTAGAAGTACAAAGATGGAACACGACGACTCATTCCCATTCACAAACAAGCATCCTAGTTTTAACGGGCCAGAAATGTATCTGGCCGAAATTATAGAAGCTTTAAAAGGTGTCATATTGGCAGGTTTACAAGATGGATATGGTAAAGAAAGTTATCTTATAAAGAATCACGTAAACTATATTAAGAAAATAAAATCTGCCAACAATCCAGAAGGCTATATTCGTTATACAGCTAAGAAATTATTGCCAAATGAAGAATCGTATTATGAGAAAACTGCAAAGATTCGAGCAAAGTATTCACATAATCCAGATCTTGCTTTAAGAATTATAAGGGTCTATGATTTATATAAACATATTCCTGAAGAAACTAAAGAAGCACCACCTAGACGTAAACTTACTGAAGATGAAGCTGAGGACGTCTTAGATGAACTTCTTGGTAATAAGCTATAAATTTATTATTAAAAATTTTGTGCAAATACTGATGACGAAGTAACTTTGTCACTAGGCATTTTTCATTTTTTGCATAAAAGGCTGATGACGAAGTAACTTTGTCACTAGGCAATATTAAAAATTTTGTGCAAAGGCTGATGACGAAGTAACTTTGTCACTAGGCAATATTAAAAATTTTGTGCAAAGGCTGATGACGAAGTAACTTTGTCACTAGAGATTTTTCATTTTTAGAAAAAAATCGTAATTGAATATAGCCTATACTAAAGTAACAATAAAAAAAGATGAGTGCTAATAGATATACTACTAATCCATTGACCGGCAGAACAATTCGTGTTGGTGGTTCAACTTTCAATCAGCTAGTTTTAGAAGCATATGATTATCTTGATAGCGGATTGGTTCGAAGAGCAACTGCACCTCCACTTCCTTCTGTAAGGGAAAGTTATCTCAATGTAGATACTGGACGTATGGTTCAATTTGGAACTAGAACGTATTATTATTTAATTCAAAGGGCTGGGTATGAAATAATAGAAGATTACTATCTTGTTCCTCCAAGATATGCAGAAATCGTGCAGTCTAATCCATCTTTATTGTATTTGCAAGATACTCAGGTTAGACTTGAATACTTGGAAACTGCACGTAATATAACTGTTCATCGTGCTGAATGGGAACGACTTAATCCAAGTTATAGGCAAGGGGTTGAAGAAGCACGCCAATTTACTAGACAAAGAAGAAGAGAAGCACAACGAGAGGAACAATCAAAAAGGCTTGCCGAACTTAATATTGCCTTATGCAGGGAGTGCCAAATGCCTGTAAATCTTAACGAATTACCTGAGAGCGGTTTATGTGAAGACTGTAGTAAAGAATAAATATAAAAACAGGTAATTAAATAATTTCATTTTTTATGTAGATAATTCTGAAAAAAATGGTTGAGCAAATTAGAAAATACTGCCCAGTTTGTGGACTTGTATTGGCTAAGCCAAGAATAGGCCTATCTACTATCGAATTCAGACGAACTGTACAAAGATGTACCGATATAGACAGCTTACATGAAAATATATATAAGCTAATCAAAATATATAGATCAGTCTCTCTAGATAATGAACTTACTTTTACCTTTACTCGAGACTATGAGGAACAGTTAAATAGTATTGAACCAGATGTTAAATCGATCAAGATTTGGCTACTCAAACGAATTAATGAGCTAGATAGGGATGTAGGAGAAAAAGCTTTATATCGATTTTTATTTGATTTCTATGCAGTAGAGGGGATAAATGAGCCCTTTGCCGTATTTTATGGTATGTATTGTACTGTAATAGATAATCCATTAAGCAAAAACTTTGTTTCTCGTGCATTGAAGGCCTTTGGCATAGTAACAAAAATGTCAAGAATAGTAGTAGATGGTAAGGAAAAAAGTACTATAACTATAAATACGACTAGAGAAGAGTTACTTGAGCTTTTTAGAAAGAATGGAATAGACTATTAATTCCCACTTGTAGGGTAGGCTTTTTCATTAAGCCATCATTGAATAGTTTTAGAAGTGCTCCAATACCTTCTATTATTTTTTCGTCACTTAGAGGACGCTCATTCAAAAGTTCTCTATATCGATCAAAAGGTGTTACTGATACTGGGGAATTATTTCTAGTAACACATATATTCTTAACTTGGGACAGGAATTTCTTATACTCATCTCCAAGAGTACGGTCATTTATTCCATAAGCTTCTCTAAAAACATATTTAGCCCAAATTTCTGAATTTTTTGCTTTCGGTAAGGCGTCTGGTATTAAGTAAAGTTTACGTTCCTTAGGAGAAGGAAAGTTTCGGGCAAATTCCTTTAACAAATTATTCTTTTTAGCTTCAGCTATTGCCTTCTGCCCATAAGAAGTAAATCGACATCTTAGATCGATCTTAGATGAATCTGTGATGATTCTAGAATCGTTCTTGGATGATCTTAGATCAATCTTAGATGAACACGTGATCATTTTAGAAGCGTTATTCAAGGACGATTCCATAAAAGTTCTAAGACTAGTATCCCATCGAACTCTGATTGCTAAAGGGTCAGTTTTAGGGCGTCTTAAGTCAAATACTATGAATTCCCTACCTAAGGTTAGTTCATCAATGATTGGGGCAAGAGAATCAGATTCATTAGTATATTGTCTAATGATACGCTTTGTATCACTTAAACTACCATGCCCACCATGTAAAGAAATATAATTCACATTTTCTCGAATTGCTTTTGGGATGGCAAAGAATCTTTGGGCTACATAAATAGCCGAAATATTTCTATGTCGTCCATGGGTAAAGTATCCAGTTATTTTTTCTTGGATGTTTTTAGGGGCATCCATTAAATCCTCAAATATAACTACAGTAGCAATTTTGGGGTCAAAGTCTTCTACATCCGGTATTTGGTGATATGAAATCGCTCTAAAAGTAACGTCTTCACTATCATCAAAGAAATCTTTTACCATTTGCCATTTAGGTTCGTCTAAATACCTACAAATAAGGACTATTTCATCACAAAGAATATATCGATTTCCATCCTCTTTGGCTTTTGCATCTCCCATTAGTAAATTAAGAAGCATAGTAGTCTTTCCAGAATCTGAGCTACCGGCTACAGCAAGACGAAAATTCCATACTGGAGCATATTCATTTCCTTGCCTAGTATCACTACTATACTCATCCAAATTGTATACATATAAGTCCATTTTAAGCAATTAGTAGTATATAGTGTATAGTATATTCAAAATGGCATATGTTCCCACTGATCCTACAGGCGTCCCTCCAGCACATTTAGTAGCTATGGATATTAATCAGCTAATTAATGCACTTAAGAATGGCGCAGATGCCCTGCTGGTAAATAGTCGAATGACTGTTACACCAAATCTTATAAATATTAATCATGAGATTAAGCATATTATTGGATTGATTATAGCTCATGGTATACAGGTTGAAGAAAGAGCAAGACAAACTAGAGAAGAGCTTGATACTTCGACTGGTTTATTAAGATTTTTGCAAGAAGTGACTAATGCTAGAGAACGCGAGATTCAGGGTATTAGACAACGTCTTATTGTATGTCAAAATGAGAGGAACAGATTGCAAAATGAAAGAAATCATCTGGTAAATGCAAATCGTGATCAAGCTAATCAATTACAAGTTCAGCAAGTACAGCAAAGAAGAATTAGGGATAATTTGCAACAAGGAAATGATAGATTAACACACCAACTTGCAATAGAACGACTTACATCTAGAAACTTGGGACGAATTCGTGATAGAATGCAAGCACAACTGGCTGTACTTAGAATTCAAGCACAGTGGTTTCGAATTAGACAAGCAAATCCCATAGTCAACAATCCTCATCCGGATAATCCCACAGTAGTATGGCTACCGTTGCAATAGGAATGCCAGTTTTTGCTGGAAATGATGACGATGATCTTGAGAGATTTTTTGAGTTATATAAGGGCTATATTCATAGTATTGGAATTGATCCATCGGCTGTTGCTGGTAATCCAGCGGGTTGGGAGAAAGCTATGGGTATACTTCGTGCTTGCTTAACTGGTCCGGCCTCCAGATGGTATGATGCTAATATCCTAGGAAAGAGAGTTAGACTTAGAAATATTCTTCTTAGTAATTTGCATGGAGATGAGGCCACATTTAAGGGTATGGCTGGTAATGCTGGTGTTAATTGTCCAGTAGCTACATGGGTTAACCCTTCTGGTGCAAGAAATATTATGGCACCTGGTGGTGTAGGTGCTAATGTTCTAGTTACTAATGTCTGGCCTGATTATGCCATAGAAGGGAATAGAGATATTTGGCTGAATCGTGCTGGTATGGAATTTACTAATGATCCTCTTAACCACAATGTTGCTGGTGCTGGTGCTGGTGCTGGTGCAATAATTCCTGGTGGAGCTGGTGCCGGTCATCCGTATGTAATTCCAGCCCGTCCCTGTCATGTTCTAATTAAAATGCGTAATGAATTTCCTACACAACAGAATGCCAGACGTCAGTTAAGGTTTGGTAACCTTTTTCAGGAAAATATGCCTGTTCGAGATTTCTATGATAAAGTTAGAAGAAGTGCTGAACTATTAGGTTATGGTAATGATGTTTTAGTTAATCAGTTTCTAAGAGGTCTGAATGATGATTGTGCTATTGAGGCTGAAAGGATTGGTGCTGAACGAGATATAGAGGAATTAGTAGGTCTTCTTGAACGAGTTGAAAAAAGAAAGTCTGAATTACGTCTTGGTAGAGAAAGACGAGAAAATATACAGTATCAGAGGGATAGACAAATTATTCCAGAGCAATTACCACCAGTTAGTCAGGAGCCAGTTATATTAAAACCAGTCCAACATCATGCAGTTACCCAAGGTGAAATGAGTCGATTATTACAACAACAGGCTGAAGGGTTTCAATCCCAAATTCGCCAATTACAGGAGAGTCTTAAGGCTAGAGATCTAAGACCAGTTAGGCCTAAGCCTAAACCTAAGCCTCGATATCAGGATGATTGGGGATTTAATGAAGAGGATCCATACCCTGATGAAGGTCCTAATCCGTTTGATGAAGATAGGGATGATGATAGGCATTTACAACAGATATTTGATATAGCAAGTAGATCTGCTCCTAGAAATACATTGGAACAAAGATTAGCTGGTAAGATTGCTAAAAGAATCGCAAAAGCTAGAGAAAGACGTGAAGATGTAGAGTTAAATAGGGCAATGCGTGAACTTTCCTTAGATGATCATGATGATCCTATGGATACTTCCAATGCTATTCGAGGTGTACCTATAGAATTGGTTCAAGGTGAGAATGGAGAAATTATGCTCGTCCAAAAAAAAAGATAGTTTCAAATAAAGGTAAACCATCACCACCAGCAATTAAATCAGCACCATCTAAATCGACATCTAAATCCACTAAAATGGTAAAAATCCCTGCTGTTAAGCCATCAACGAATTTTACTAAAACGGAGCTCTTAAATCTTCTAAAACTTGCTGATATCAGAAAGATTATTCAGGAGATCGTTTATAAAATATTAGAAAATTATGATAGCGCCCCTCAAGAACAACCAGCAGTACAGGAAGAGTATTTGGGTCCAACGGCTATGGATATTGATGTCGCTCGATTGGAAAATACTAAAGATCTTTTAGCTATAAATGGAAATGTAAATGGGGTGAATATTCAGTGTCTAGCGGATTCCTGTGCTAATGTTTCCTTTATCCAAGAAGAAGCATGTCACGAACTAAAACTAAAAGTTGATAAATCTATAAAGCATAGTATTACTGGTGCATCAGGGGATGGTGAGACATTTGGTATAGTAAAAAATGTATCGATAAACCTTTCACCACCACAGAGTGGTAGTTGTATCATTAAAGAAGATCTTGTAGTCCTGAAAGGATATAAGCATAGAGAGATTGGTTTGAGCCGAGCATGCCTTAGAAGATATAATTATGATATTCATGAATCTCGAAATCATATCGCCCTTACCTGCAATGATAAAGACTATTTTATTCCTATAATTCCAGATGCAAATAGGACATAAAAAAATATAAAATTAGATCCATTTAATAAGGGTAGTCTGGATCTTCATCAGAATCGCTTGAATCATCACTTAGATCCTCATCAGATTCATCAGATTCATTCGGCATCAATTGCCAATTTGCAGGATTGTCTGGATCTTCATCTCCCCAGTAATCTGGTTGCCAAGATGATTCTTCTTCTGGTTCACCGAATCCTGGGATTTCATAAGGATCCAACCCATTAGCTAGCATGTTAATATGATAAATTATATAAATCTTTTCTGTATCTTTATATGCAAATCCACCTTGTAACATAATTTTTTCTATCTCTACCTGATACGCAAAGGCTTTTTCTTTTTTATCGGCCAAATCCATAAATTTTTTGTATAGTTTATCTGTAAGAGCTTTATTCGTACCTAAATATTTTTCAAAAACAGGATCTACTTCTTTATCAAAAATCTTATAATCTTCTACAGCTTTCCAGTAGTCCTCTTCGGCAAGCTGGTTAAGTTGATACATGATGACACGAGCAATTTCATGTATCTGAAATATATCGGTTCTCTTGAAAGTAGCATTAACATTGTGGCCAGTTTCCTTGATTGGAGTATTTAGCCAGTTTTCTACCCACTCTGGGGATATATCTAAGAATGTAGCAATGCCAGTATACATTTTTTAGTATATAATGGATATGTTTAATTTCGAATATTTATTATACCCTTATCTTTAATTACAATTTTAGGATTTTTCGAAAAAAAAATATAACCTATTTTGTATCATTATAGATACGTACTAGATTGGGGACGTCTTCTTGTAATCTATCAGCTGGCTCCCATGTAGATTCATCTTCTGGATAGCGCTCCCATTTGACTAAGTATTGGAGTTGACCCTTTCTAGTGCGGTGCTTGAGAATTTTCTCAGGTACATATCTTTCTGGCCGTCCTCTTATGACCGAATCAGGTGGGGGTTTTTCATTAGCTGGAATAACCTGTAGTTCTTTTCTAGTATATGCACATCTAGATACTCCTAACCTGCCATGTGGTCCATCAAGTAAATATGTAGGCGGTTGTTCAGGAGAAAGGATAAGCTTCTTAATTATACGAACTTTTGGGTCCCATTTAATGTCGCCTATTCTGAACTTACCATGTAATTTTTTTCCAAGTACTGATATAGGTTCAAGAAGTTTGGTTCGAACTAGTGTCCCTTCTAGTAGTAACTCTGTATTTTTATCAATTTTAGGTGGACCTTCTGGGATTTTAGGCGGATCTTTTTGCCACTGTTCATCTACTAATCTTACTATATCATGGAAATCTTCAGACCATTCCACTGACGTCACACCAGTTTTTAGTTCCTGTGCTGTCATTCTTCTGAAAAGCGGTTTTTCTATAGCCTGAATTGCTCTCTCTGCAAATGATTGCTGTTTATGACGTTCAGGTTCTCCAAATCTCATCATAACTCCAATGCTATTAAGGAAAAAATCACGTATTTGTGAATTGGTAAATTCTGAACCAGAATCAGTTTCTAGTCTATGGGTAGGGGGTTGGATACGACCACGTCCATATATTTTAATAAATGCTTTTAATACACTATTAGCTGTCTTATTTTTGATAGGCTCAGCATCTACTCGTCTTCTGGATATTTCTACTACTACGAGAAAATAATGGTATCCCTTGGGGTCTATAGGCATTTTTGCTAAATCAGACTGCTGGGTAGCATTTTCTTTCCAGACGATTACTTTTGGACACTCAGATCTTTTCTCCTTTAGAGGTCTTCGATAGATGTTATAATGCTCTTGGTCTTTAAGAAGACGTGCTGGTACCCCTGATAGGTTATAAAATTTGTAATACCTCTCTAAAGGGGTCATATCGCTCAAAATTAAAGTTTTACTTCTATAATTCAAATTTGTGGATATGACAGAGATACATTGTGCAAAGTGTAAAAAGAAGACAAAAACCTCTTCAGAAGTTCAGGATATGACTGATAAAGGTCGATATCGAATTCATGGTGATTGTATTATTTGTGGGACACACAAGAATACCCTTACTGGTGAGAATTGGGAGGTTAAAATACATAGTAAAAGAGAGGTTTTAGATGCTAAGAAAAAGAGAAAGAAGACGGCTACAAACAAGAAGGCTAAGAAACTTGGTCTTAAGATTTTGGATGCCGATGATAAAGTTCAGGCTTATATTAAGAAGTATTTAAGAGAAGTGACAAAAGAGGATTAATTGAAAATATGATACAATTTATTAGTGACAAACATAACAATGAAAAGACCAACAACTCCTCCAAGTACTTCGAGATTAGAAAGTGACGAAAAAGAAGAGATACCAGCTCCTACACAGGGTGATGGCACTGTAAGTGAATATTTTGAGTTGATAAAAATGTTTGCTATAGCCCGGAATGAGGATTTAGATGATGTAGACATTAAAGTAGCATTTATTCTTGGATTAAAACTAGATTATGCAAAGCGTGCTAAAGAGTTTGGTTTTAAAAAATCATTAAAAGAGATAGTTGAACATTTAGTTGGGTGATCGATATTAGCTGTTTTTTTTTAGGTACGGTATTCTATGGATAGGTCCGGTAATATAGCCACCTCTTAGGCATAGCCCAATATCGATGACTAATATGAGGATTGTATGGGGGGGTATATATAGGGGATCATACTAGGTGATAGGGTTTTTTTTTTGCATATCTACTTGGACTTTAAAGTGTGTCTGAGCTCGTTCCTGAAAATGGGACAGATTGGGCCAGATGGGACACATTTTATACCCGAATTTCAAAAGTTTTTCTGGGAAATGTGATCTGATTTTTTTTTTTTATATTCATCTGTCCTACTGTCCCATCTGTCCTATACTCTCCTTTCTTATTCGTTTTCTTGTTCTTTCCTTTGTTAGATTAGTAATTTGAGTAGTTATATATGGGACAGATGGTGGGACAGATGTGGTATTTTTTGGGACAGATGGGGGTATGGTATGGAAATGGTATTTATCCATGGTATTGTTAGAGATGGCGCCGTAAGGCGCCCCGCCTAACTGGAAGGGGATCTGATAGGGTTTTACCCACGGAGGGGGGATGTATACTGGGGCTTCAGCCCAGCGCCTGGCGTAGCCGGGTACCGACGACAGAAGCGCTTATTATTGTGAATTATAAAATGAAGGTATTACCTAAAAGCGCAAGAGAGACAAAAGAGCAGTTCTTTGGAAAAAAAGGATGGACACTCCATTCAGTATTGGTATATACTCGCAAAGAAAATTCTTTTGAACTTGACATCCAAGCATATGATCATTGGTCTAACGACCCTCGTCAAGATGCTTGGTTTACTGCTTCCAGTCTTCATACTGTTATTGAATCTATAAAAAAGAAACCAGAATGGGTAACAATTATTTCTGATAATAGAGGTCATTATCATAATGCTGATTTGATGATGATTTTGAGACATTGGCCAGACTAGTATGGTATTTGACCAAAAAAATGGATATTTCTTAAGCCTGGAGAGGCTAAAACAACAATCGACAGCCATCATGCTCAGGTCTGTTCAAATCTGTTCTTTGAATTAGATGATATTGACTTACTTCATGTTTGAAATAGATTGCACATTCTATCAATCGACATGTAAAGTTAGGATTTGATATATCATCAGGAAAAGACATTGAAAATGCAATATCTGGAATTTGTAGAACGTCAGTATCTCATCTGGAACCTGATAGAAAAAAAGGTTGTAAATTGGAAATTATACTAATGAATTATTGTTTAGTTAGGTTTGTTTGCAAATTCTCAAAATGCCTTTTTTACAGAATCTGGAAAAGGAAGAAACAAGTTACCTGGTATTTTCAATTGGTTTGAGTGGTCATGGCCAATTGTTGGAGAATATTCTGGTTATATTCAAGCAAGAGATATTGCAAATCTTGGCACTTGGATGAGTTTTTCTCCAAAAGATTTGGAAAAACTACAATCAAAAACAATTGAGAAACCAAATCCTAGTGTATCAACACCCACAATATCTGAGAATTCTTGGATGGTTCTGTTGCCAAATAATACAGGTTTTATAGATGTTAATTGGTCTAATTAGAATTATTAGAATTATTTGATTCAGATGAAACAACTGATTCAACATGTAAATATAGGAATTCAGGTAAAGAAACTAAAAAAAAACCATGTAAAAGAACAATTGGAAGCTCGTGGTATTCTGAAGGATATAGATACAAATAAAAGCGATTTGGTAAAGAAGTTGGAAATAGCGTTGGCCAAAGATACCTTGTCGAAAATACCAGGCATATAAATGTAATTTTCACGTTGATACCTTGCGACATTATGTAATATTTTACTATTCATCAGTTTTAGATATTTTAGATAATACGAATTATTTATTAAGTCACAATCTCTACTTGGATAAAGGCAAAAATTCGATTAGAGACAGAAATAAAGTAATATTAGACCCAAGGTATACAATTTGAAAACTAAATAGTTATCCAGTATAATAACTTATATCCGCCTTTAATATTTTTAGCTCACAATTTTTGTTTTGGCCATTGGCCTGTGGATGGGCACTGAAATCTGCACAAAAATTTGGAAGAAAAGGGGTGGTAAACGTATTTCTAAGAAAGTGTGAAACCTCCTACAAGAATATTTTTTAGAGGTAATGTTAATAAAAGTGAAAGGCATACTGCAGAAAGTATGCTTACACAACTAAAGAAAAATGTGGAAGACGGGGTGATCGAAGAAGAAGAAGTACCAAAACTGGAGACTATACGTAATTGGATCTTTCATTATGCAAGTCAGCACTGTCAAGAAGCAGCAATAGTAGTTCAAGCGTCTAGGACATAAATAATTTTATGTTTCTTTCAAAATTTGTAATAAATAAGTCGTGTATGCAGAGAAAACGTGAAATTTTTGGTGTTAGAATCCAACTGGCATACAAGTAAAAAATTTTTTTGTTTTTTTAAAAGTTTTTAAAAAATTCGCTAAACGTACGATTTAGGTATTGGTGTACAAAGTAATACAAGTTTTGTATTGATTAAGCCACATAAATATGGTGTTACATTTATATTGAAAAAATCGATTATTTAATTTTATTAAGAAGATCAGCAAATTTTGCCCTATTTTTATCTAATAAACTAGAATATGCAATTTGCGGGGGGACTTCGTCCTCCCTAAGCACAAATAATTTTAAATATTTATTGCAAAGTAAGCTAAAGCGTTTGATTAATTATAAACGCCTTTTTTTAAGCGTTTATCGCCATTTTCAAAATGATGTATGCAGATATATCTGAATAAAAAAAAAAGAAAACTGAAAACCAGACGAAAACTGGATGAAAACCAAACAAAACATGGATGAAAATTGGATGAATATTGGTATTCGAATATTCAATCATGAATAAATAGCGTACACCATTTTGAAAATGGTGATAATTACAAAAAAATGCCTTTTTTGGGCGTTAATTAAAGAAACGCTTTTTTAAGTGTTTAATCAGAAAAAGCGCTTTTTCTAAGCGCTTAATTAAAAAAAAATACGCTTTTTTAATCATTTAATTAAAAAAACAACGCTTTTTTCTCAGCGTTTAATTGAAAAAAAATGCTTTTTTTAAGCGTTTGATTAAAAAGAAAACGCTTTTTTTAAGCGTTTGATTAAAAAGAAAACGCTTTTTTTAAGCGTTTGATTAAAAAGAAAACGCTTTTTTTAAGCGTTTGATTAAAAAGAAAACGCTTTTTTTAAGCGTTTGATTAAAAAGAAAACGCTTTTTTTAAGCGTTTGATTAAAAAGAAAACGCTTTTTTTAAGCGTTTGATTAAAAAGAAAACGCTTTTTTTAAGCGTTTGATTAAAAAGAAAACGCTTTTTTTAAGCGTTTGATTAAAAAGAAAACGCTTTTTTTAAGCGTTTGATTAAAAAGAAAACGCTTTTTTTAAGCGTTTGATTAAAAAGAAAACGCTTTTTTTAAGCGTTTGATTAAAAAGAAAACGCTTTTTTTAAGCGTTTGATTAAAAAGAAAACGCTTTTTTTAAGCGTTTGATTAAAAAGAAAACGCTTTTTTTAAGCGTTTGATTAAAAAGAAAACGCTTTTTTTAAGCGTTTGATTAAAAAGAAAACGCTTTTTTTAAGCGTTTGATTAAAAAGAAAACGCTTTTTTTAAGCGTTTGATTAAAAAGAAAACGCTTTTTTTAAGCGTTTGATTAAAAAGAAAACGCTTTTTTTAAGCGTTTGATTAAAAAGAAAACGCTTTTTTTAAGCGTTTGATTAAAAAGAAAACGCTTTTTTTAAGCGTTTGATTAAAAAGAAAACGCTTTTTTTAAGCGTTTGATTAAAAAGAAAACGCTTTTTTTAAGCGTTTGATTAAAAAGAAAACGCTTTTTTTAAGCGTTTGATTAAAAAGAAAACGCTTTTTTTAAGCGTTTGATTAAAAAGAAAACGCTTTTTTTAAGCGTTTGATTAAAAAGAAAACGCTTTTTTTAAGCGTTTGATTAAAAAGAAAACGCTTTTTTTAAGCGTTTGATTAAAAAGAAAACGCTTTTTTTAAGCGTTTGATTAAAAAGAAAACGCTTTTTTTAAGCGTTTGATTAAAAAGAAAACGCTTTTTTTAAGCGTTTGATTAAAAAGAAAACGCTTTTTTTAAGCGTTTGATTAAAAAGAAAACGCTTTTTTTAAGCGTTTGATTAAAAAGAAAACACTTTTTTTAAGCGTTTGATTAAAAAGAAAATGCTTTTTTTAAGCGTTTAATTAAAAAGAAAACGCTTTTTTTTATAAAAAAAATGCCTTTTCTTTAGGCATTTAATTAAAAAATGCTTTTTTTAGGCGGTTTGATCAGAAAAAGTGCCTTTTTTAAGCATTTAATTGAAAAAGATGCTTTTTTTAAGCGTTTAATTAATGTTTAATTAAAAATATACGCTATTTTCTTAGGCATTTAATTGAAAAACGTCTTTTTTAGGCATTTGTAATTAAAAAAAAATGCATTTTTTAGGCATTTAATTATAGAAACGCATTTTTTAAGCATTTAATTGGAAAAAATGCTTTTTCTAAGCGCTTAATTAAAAAAACTTTTTTCTTAAGAGTCTAATTAGCTTTTTTTAGGCGTTTATTAAAAAAAAAGAAGCCTTTTTTTAGGCGTTTATTAAAAAAAAAGAAGCCTTTTTTTAGGCGTTTATTAAAAAAAAAGAAGCCTTTTTTTTAGGCGTTTATTAATAAAAAAAAGCCTTTTTTTAGGTGTTTATTAATAAAAAAAAAGCCTTTTTTGTTAGGCGTTTAATCAGAAAAAATTTTTAAGCGTTTAACTAAAAAAACGCTTTTTTAAGGGTTTAATTAAGAAAACGCTTTTTTAAGGGTTTAATTAAGAAAACGCTTTTTTTTAAACATTAATTAAAAAATTCCTTTTTTTAATTTTTAAACATTAATTAAAAAAGAACCTTTTTTTAAGCGTTTAAATTAAAAGAAAAACGCTTTTTTTAATTGTTTAATTAAAAATTGTTTGTTTTTAATTGAAAATGATTAAGAAGAATTTGCTTTTTTTAATTAAAAATGATTTTTAACAAAGTTGTTGAAATCGATTCTTTCATATAAACATTTTTAAAAACCATTAAATTGTTTTTATTATGATGATTAAAAGAAATTATTTAAAAAAATAATTAGAAAAAATAAATGATTAAAATCGTTTTTAATTAAAAATGATTAAAAAAACTTTTTTTTTATTATTGCAAAAATAAAATGTTTTTTTATTTAAAAATGATATAAAAAAAATCATTTGTTTTACTATAGTGACTATTTTAAATGATCAGCTTTTTTACCTCAATTACCTGCGTTATGATCGACAAAATCAATTTTTTGCAGCAAAATCGTTTACTTGATGGTTAAATATAATTAACAACAAAAGTGGCACAGGAGTGCTTTTTTTGCAATTTTATTCTAATGATATCAAAAGATGCAATATAGCATAATGCAAATAATCATCACTTTTATTTTTAAAAAAAAATAGCGCATAGATAGATATACTGTAGCTATGGCAATAACCATATGCATATGCATATGCATTGCTATTGCATTGCTATTGCATTGCATATTGCAATTAAATAGCTATATAAATTTTAACTTTAAAGTTCACATTGCGCATTTCCACTTTCATGAAAAAATGCTTAAAGATCGTACAACAATTTCCAAATTAAGCGAAAAAGTACATTAATTTGGAAAATAATCGGCAATAATTTGTCGGTCAAAAACATACTATCGCCAATTTGTCCAGTTATTACACAAAATGCGAATTAACGAGTATTTTATTTAAACATTTTTTAAGTCAATAAATTTTTTTATTTAAATAGGACACTAAAAAATAAATATCTTTATTTTATAAATTACAATTATGACTGAACTGCCAAAGATGATAATTTTTCTGATTACTTTAACAAATATATTACAGAAAAATCAGATTATACTTACAATCCTTATAAATGGTGGAATAAACATAAAAAAGATTTCCCATAATATTCATATTAACACAAAAATTTTTATCAACCCAGCCATTTCAATTCCTAGTGAACGCTTTTTCCAGATGCTGGGAATATATAGGACAAAATAGGGGTTCTGGAACAAGATTTCTGAATAGGTATAATTAGTGTAAGCCTCTCCCAGCTTATTTCCTAATATACAAAATTTATGTAATCTTTTGAGATCCAAATTCGTTTGAAACCTCAGAAAACATATCGAAATCTAATATCGAATTCAGACTTAAGATCAAGCTGGGCTCAAATCCTGTTAACATACCCATCTTGCCCAAATTTTTTGTTTACAAGATAAAGAAAAACACCATTTTTGTTAATGCGCTAGCCGATTTTTAATCTCAAATAATATAACAAAAAAAGTATGCTATATTGCTTAGGTTTAAAAAAGGCCAAGAGCACTGAGAACCAAAGTGTCCGAATATGTCCGCAGGCCGTAAATGCAAGCTTATTTTGCATATCAGATTTTATGTTATCCTAGAATTAATTTTAAAGCTGATTCATTAACGTAAACAAATCCAGGATAAGTCTCACCTCAAAGAGGTAAGATTTAACCTGTCCAGTATCCAAATTCTTGATTAAAAAAACAATCGAGTCTATTCTAGCATACCATTATTTTCTTGATATACAGGAAACCATTCTAAAGTCAATTCATTTAAAAATTCATTAAGAAAAATAAATCTCGCCTCTGAGTGACCATATTTATATCGCACCTAAAAGTAATATACAGGAAACCTTTCTAAAGCCAATTTGTTTGGAAATTCATTAAGTCAAATAAGTCTCACCTCTAAGTCTCACCTTTAAGTCTAACCTTTAGGCGAAAAAAATAAGTCTTACCTCAAAGTATAACCTTTTCATTATATATGATTATATATCAAGGCCTTATCCCGAAGAATATTCACATAACGAATCTGATAATTGCTCTTATTACAATAGCTACATAAGTCATTATCAATCCCTGGAGGTTTATTTATCTTTGTAGGTCTACCACATGCTCTGCATGGTAGGCGCAATATAGCCCCTATTTTTCTCATAAATTCGAAAATATAAAAAAAAGGTAATTAAACATTAGAGGTCATAGGATTAAATATTTTAAATTGAGAAAAAGTTTACACGATATATAACAGGTGAGACTTATTGATAACATGCCTAGATCAGATAAAAAAGATACTACATGTGTTTGCTGTGGATATAAATTTACAAGTCCAGCTAAACTTTGTTAGCATTATCAAAGTAATAAAAATCAATGCAATCAGCCACCAGAACATCAGGAAATTTTTTTAGGGGATATATATCGATGGATAGGTCACATGATATATATCGATAATAATCAGACTCGTCAAGTAGTATCGATGTGGGTAAATGATGACAAATTATCAGAATTTAACTAAAATGACAAATATCGATAGAGATGTATATCGATGGAAAGGTCACATGATATCTATCGATAATAATCAGACGCGTTGAGTAGTATCAATACGGAAAAGATGATTACTTATCAGAATTAAGCCTAAACGATAAAAGTCGAGAAAATTTCATACGATAAAAATCAAGAAAATTCAAACGATAAATATTGAAAATATTCATTGCGATTATTAACGTAAATTTATTTATTTATTTATAATAATAAAATTCATAATAAAATTCATAATGATAATAATTATAATTAATTATAAAATATTAGTATGCCACCTTAAAATAAAACATCACTTTCCAACCTATGAATAATTGCTAATCATCATAAAACAAGTCGTCATGCAACGTCATTAATGTATCATCACCTCTGAGAATTACATCTGTTTCCTCCTCCTCTTCAAAAGAGCCTGTTTTCGGGATTTCTGAAACTTCTTCCCTCAATATCTCCTGCGCGTCATGTATAGTAAAACCTCCTTTTTTTTCGAATAAATCCTAATAAAGTATTAATTCGAATTTTATCTAACTGAATAGATTTCAAATTATATAAATTGGTTTAAATAACAGCCACATACCTTAAATTTCTGATATCGTCATTCTAGAGGTTTTTTCCCGCACTCTACGTCAGGGTAGCTAGGATTCAATACTATATCGCATATCGCTGACGTATAAATATAGATATTCTGAAATGACTTGTCGGTATCAGATATTGCGGGAAATGCGAGTTTTGTTATATTTTCGATTACATTATCGTTATCATCATATAACTTATTATAACACTCTTTAACTTGTGGTAAATTTTTCCAGCTCGTTATATCTTGCAGGCTTTTTCATTTATTACCACTTATTGATTGTAGACCGAATTCCTTAAAAATAGCGCTTTTCACTGCTGCAACGTGTACTCCTCTCATATCTTTCATTTTTCGCATGAGCTATAAAAGAAAATAAAAAATCCATAATGATAATCGAAAAATTTAAATTAAACACAACAGTTATGATTACGATTATTAATAATGATAATCACCATAGAATGATGGCATCCTGAAAATGCGTTCGTCCACTCTCTATAGCCTACTTCACGAAGATAATCAGGATGATGTTGATTTAGCCAATTTTCGAGCTCCAACTTAAAATTTTCAAAGGTAGGCCACATATTATCCGGAAAGGATTTATTGCACACCGAGTTATAACCTTCCTATATTAGTGTGTGATAATAAATAATTGCAATTATGTTGTGATTTGGTGACGGATGGTATAAGAGAGAATAGCACCAGGTTTTCGTTAGAAACTTACATTGAAGACCTTTTCGCTTAGGTCAATTTTTTTCTTTTTCTCATTTTGCAACTTAATCTGGTTCTGGATCCATCCGACTTTCTCGAGCGTCTCTTTATGTAATTCATATAGAGCTCGTATTTGCCTACCTTGTTTTATAAGCATGTCCTCGCAACTTTTTCTGCTTTTAGGAGGTTGGACATTGATCTCCGGTGTTTCTTCTGCAGTTGTAGTTGACGAGCTTCTTCCATGCTCAACAGCTGGCGTGGTCGGCTTACTGCGCCGTACATTTTCTCTATTTGTTTCCGGTACAAGCGTTTCAGAATTTTCATCGCCAGCTGACGTTAATGTATTAACCCAGTAAATTGTATTAGGTGTAATAGATGTAAACTGAAATGAAATGTCGACAATTTTCGAGTCTGGAAATTATCACTTACTTTGCTTTGATTGTCTGCCGTATGTTTTGAGTTGTTTAGAAATATATTCCTTTATCCTTCGAGTGTTATCTAAAAAATAAATGATTGATTATGAAAGGTTTATTAACATAATATCTAACAAATCATAATAAATATATATGGATCATTACCTTCTGCTAGTGGTGTAGTTTGCGAAGATTCCGCTACTACTTCCATTTCTTCTTGATCACTATCTGATCCCTGGTTACTAGTATCTGATTTTTTGGCTGTCTCTTTAGCTTGTGAACTAATAGTATCTGATTCTTTAGCAGGCTCTTTAGTTTGCGAAGTATCTTTCTGCTTTACGATTTTTCTTGGGCCTTTTTGTTCATTATTATATTCGTTATTTGATTCCTGAGACTGTTTATCTTTGTTAGCTCTAGTGGAATATTTTCGTTTTTTTGGCATTTTTTTAAAAAAGGATTGAAACAAATTAGTAAAAAAAGAAAGATATAATGGTTAGACTAAAGAAGAGCGAAGAAAAATTTAGTATAAAGTGGAAAAAGGAGCGAACGAAAAAGGATTGAAGAAGAAGCAGATGAAAAAGGATTGAAGAAGAAGCGGACGAAAAAGGATTGAAGAAGAAGCAGATGAAAAAGGATTGAAGAAGAAGCGAACGAAAAAGGATTGAAGAAGATTTGAATGTAAAATCAGAGATAAAAAAAGTTTAAAAAAAAGGTTGGAAAAGTATCCTATATATAAACTTTTCTAAAGTTTGATAAACTATTTAGATCAGTAAAACTCGATGTGACGCATAAATAATTATAATGCATACTAATTAAATTATTATAGCGACGCGTTATTAATTGTAATGCATAATTAAAATATTATAACGATGCATATTAGTTAATTGTACTCAAAATTAAATGGATTAAACAAGGGATAACGACGCATATTAGTTAATTGTACTCTAAAATTAAATAAATTCGAGGGATAACAATGTATATTAGTTAATTGTAAATAAATTTAAGGGATAACGATGCATATTAATTATTTGTAAATAAATTCGAGGGATACGGTAACAATGCACATTAGTGTTAATTGTACTCTAAAATTAAATAAATTCAAGGGATAACAATGTATATTAGTTAATTGTAAATAAATTCGAGGGATAACGATGCATATTAATTATTTGTAAATAAATTCGAGGGATACAGTAACAATGCACATTAGTGTTAATTGTACTCTAAAATTAAATAAATTTGAGGGATAACAATGTATATTAGTTAATTGTAAATAAATTCGAAGGATAACGATGCATATTAATTATTTGTAAATAAATTCGAGGGATACGGTAACAATGCACATTAGTTAACTGAAAATATCCAATCATAGTAGTAAATGGTATCGATCTCTTTCAATTACTCAAAATTAAATAAATTATTTGAAAATTTAACAATACAAAACAATACAATTAATCGAGATATAACGATGCATATTTAATTGTTGTACTCAAAAATTAAATAGATCAACAATACAATTAAGAAAAGTCTAAAAATATCTGTATTGTTTACTAATAAAACTGATCGTCGTCTACTACTAGTAAAGATGAAATAATGAAATATATATATTACATTGTTTTTTGGTTTTGTTCAGGCAATAAATTCTGTTTTTACTAGTTTTGTTCAGGCAACAAATTCACTTTCATAAAATTTGGTTCCGTTCACCATCGCTAAAATCACTCAAAATGACCTATAAATGTTCATATTGTTCATGTACTTTTTCGTCAACTTATGCATTAAAACGACATATTTCGGACAAGCATCAATATATTGACGAAGATGAAGAAGTAACCTTTCAATCAAACATGCCACACGAAGAACCTGATCTCTGGGATGATGATGATAAAGAAGTATCAAAAGTGCCATATCATGAAGAATCCGGTCTCTGGGATGATGATCTTTCAATGAAAGATGACGAATCTGAATCGAAAATAACATTAGAACAATCTGTAGAATCTCATAAAAATTTACAAATTTCTGAAAAGTCGGATGAGGAAAGTGGGGAATTTGATGACAACGATGAGTCGGATGAGGAAAGTGGTGAATTTGATGACGACGATAATGAGGATAATGAAGTTGACTTAACATACTCGTTATCTATCGATGCTGAAGATTTTTGTGGGACCACACTAGATGATGCAATAAAAGACAAAACACATCCACCTAACACTGAATGGCTGAACGACATTTATCGTGAATTCATGGAAATTGTTATGGAATATCAATTATCTAATTCTTGCGGTGATAGGTTAATTAAGTTAATCAATAAAAGCAGACAAGAGGCCGAAAAAACCCATTACCAATAAATACTAAGGAAGGTCGTAGATTTCTTGATGTTAACGAATTTCCTTATATGAAATTCAAAAAAGTCCTTATCACGAAATTCTAGGATAAAGATTATTCTTTTTATTATCAACCGATAATTCATGGAATTAAAGTTCTGCTTCTTCAATCCGAAATGAATGAAGAATTTGTTTTTAAGTATAAAAATCACAATACATTGATTAAGACTTATGGTGAACAATTCGAAAGTAATTGGTGGTATATCACGGAAAATAAAATTCCTGTCGATAACAAATTATTATCGATAATAATCTACGCCGATTCCACAACTTGTGATCATCTGGGCAAAACTTCTGAACATCCTATATATATTTCACTCAGAAATATACCAAATTGGCAGCGAAATAAACCTAACGCTAAAGTACTTGTTGGTTATTTGCCAAAATTGAAAGCAAAAGATAATACTACAAGGAATTCTGAGTCTTTCCGAAGATTACAGAGACTCGTTTTTCAGAGATGTCTCCGAATATTATTATCGCCGATAATGAATCAAAATGACATGTATTTAGTTGTTCAAAATAAAATACATCCATTTACACCAAAATTATCGGTTATCCTTGCTGATATGGCGGAAGCAGGAGCATTTACCGCAACATATCTTCCATCAACTTCTAAACGACCATGTTATTATTGCTTGATAAATAACGAAGATCTTAATAATATGGCATTATCTCATATTGATTTACGAACTCCAGAAAAGATGAAACTAGCTATTAGTGAGAATCAAGCAAGTGAATTTTCGATTCATAAGGAGTTTAATTATTTTTGGGATTTTGACGATTTTAATATTTATAAGGCGACTGCTCCAGATCGTATGCATTTACTCGACCTTGGAGTAACAAAGTATCTCATAGAATTTACTCATGAATTGTTACACCGAAAGGTCAGCAATAGAGCAGTAAAAGATATGGACCACAGATTGTGCGCAATCCCACGATATCCAGGCTTAATAATATTAAAAAACGGATTGGAAAATATATCTAAATTTACTGCCAATGATTATCGTAATATAATGAAAGTGATTATTTTCGTTATAGATAATTTATACGATGATTATAAAGAAGGTGTAATACCATGTAAGAGACTGTGCAACATTTTTCATAAATATTTGGTAATGTATATGAAGTTGCGTCAGGAGTCATTTACGGATACCGAGTTAACAGAATTAGAGGTAAATATCGATTATTAATTCTAAACCAAATCTTTAATTAGTATTTAATTTCAGTTTTTTAAAAATTTATTACTACTATTACTAGACGTTAATAACTGAATTCTGTCAAGAATTTGTAACGATATTTGCCAAATATTCTCCAAGTCGCTATAAAATACCTAAACTTCATGTGCTTTGTTATCATGTAATTCTGTCAATTCGACTTTATGGTTCGATGAATGGGATGTCAACAGAAACATATGAAACTTTGCATAAGAAGAGCGTTAAAACTCCATATCGAATGATAAATAAAAGAAATTATGTTCCACAAATGTTAACTACGGTAATATTATATGATCTGTTTCGTCATAATCTATTTTAATCGATTAATTTAAATTTGATATGATAGGTGCGACGTCAATATTTAGCCTTGAAACAAAAAAACCTACGATAAGGAGATCTAGTGGATTTCGAAATCTTTTATGGGAGTTCAAATTTACTGAAATTGAAACAATAGTTTCTAAAATAAAACAAGACACCGATATCCATCATCTGTATAAAGAAGGGTTTGATAACCTTCATGCAGGTTTTGAAGAGTTTTTGACGGAAAATGAGTTAGAATATGATTATGAATCTGGGCATTTTAAAATATATTCTAGTATAGCTGTTGAATCAACTGATATTATCCGAACAGCAGGAACCTTTTATGGTAATGAATGGTTCAGTAATGTAGTAGTCTCTTCCAAAGAAACTGCGTGGTATGGAAAGGTATGATATGCTTAAAATTTTTTATTAAGATTTTTGTCATGATGACATGTTATTAACTGAATTAAATTTAGGCACTTTTATTATTGGAATTTTCTGCAAAAGGTTTAAAAGAGCCAGTAAATCTTGCTTTGTTACGATGGTATGAAGAAGTACAAAAAGAAGAGATCATATACGACTGTCCAAGATTATGGCTAACTGATCAATATACATGTGTTTACTTAGATTCAGTTGATATGTCAGTTCACATTATACCAAGAAATAACTGTGAAAATGAATATTTTTTAATACATATATTTTTTAAGGTGTAAAATAAAATTAGATTAATATTCTTAGTATTTATTTGTATATGAGTGCGTTTTATGATTTATTAATGAAACAATAAATAATGGATTTAACTTGATTATTTTTGATAATTGTCAATATCACAAATCATCGTTGAGATTATTTTTGATAATTGTCAATATCGCAAATTATCAGTGCGATTATTTTCGATAACTGTCAATATCGCAAATTATCAGTGCGATTATTTTCGATAACTGTCGACATCGCAAATTATCAGTGCGATTATTTTCGATAATTGTCAATATCGCAAATCATCGTTGAGATTATTTTCGATAATTGTCAATATCGCAAATTATCAGTACGATTATTTTAGAAAAAGTTAAATATCGTTGTATAATTGTGAGATAATTATCGAATATTATCACATTATGTTGACCATCGATTTATAAATACGATATTTATCGATAAAGTGATAATTATCGATGTATATCTTCTGAAAAAATTTCCTGATGAAGATAATACTCAAAGGAGTGTACCCAGACCTCTATCACTAACACCCGCTCCAGTAGTCCATGCCTGAGGAAAGGATCAAAGAAGTGAGAAACCTGAGCCTATTCAAACTCCCATTCTGAAAGACAAAAATCAAGAGAATGATTCCAAAACAGGTCCCAACCCATCAACCAAAGCAAATAGAGAAGAGCAGGCAGGACCTAGCGAGGTCACTCAAGGTAAGATTATTGATAGGCATGCAAGAAAGCCTAGAAAGCATATGAAAACATGGGATGCCAGATTGTGCCGAAGATGGTTTGAAATTACTGGCGAAGAACTTGATTTGCCACTAAACTTAAAAGAATGTCAGCGTCTACATCATGATCTATTACAAGCTGATGATGTGGCTTTCAAGGAAAATATTCCTCAAGAGGTGGGACCTAGCGAAATTGAGCGACAAGACGTTCAAGAGCAAGATGCAATCCCAAAGGAACCTACTCAGGAGGATATTATCTTTAAAGAATGTCCAGTTGGAAGGGATCCAGAAAGACCGCATAGAAATCATTCTTTAATGAGCAAATGGGTGGGCAAAATTCCCCATCCTGATGACAATCCAACATATGATTTTATTCAACCAATAGCTAAGCCAGAAGAATATAAAAAATTGCCATACATACCTCAACTTATAGGATTAATTCATCCAAAAATAAAGGAAGTTCTTCAAACAGAGCTTCGTAAAAAAGATCAAATAAAATCAGCCATAGTAGCATTGTGCCAATATTCAATTACTAAAAGAAATCCAGATGATATAAGCGAACCAGTAAAAGTAGAGAAATATCATAGAGGAAATATGTGACCAATTCTTTTAGAAGGGGATATAGAGAAGCACATAACCAAAACTATTGGGGAAATAGATGTGCAAATTGAGGAAACATTAAAGAAAGGATCTGGTTATATTCTCAAACAAATTCTTGAAATATCTATTGAGACATATACACTTCATAGAGCTCTTGGAGGATCTTACATCCCTACTCCCAAGAAATTAGCTAATACAAAGAGTACAATCAATCCAGATAATCAAGGTCTCATTAATCCAGAAATGAATAGGCCTTCAGAAAGATGACTTCAAGGTGCATTGGGTGCATATTTTGCTCATCAGGATGGACATACAGGTCATCTAGAACGAATCTTTCGAGCTAAGAAATACAAGCCCTATTTAGATATTGTTAAGTTAGATAGTATCCTAATGCCCACTCCCATCTGTTCACGTATATTTGATAAGATTGAGAAGATGAATCCAGATATCTTCATCAGTGTCTGGGGATGGAATGAAGAATTGGCCACCCCAAAACACTAGTCAAAAAAGGACAATTCGGCCTAAATTTGACCAGGTCGAATATAGGTCGAATGACAATCTAACCTATGTCAAATTGAGGCCAATTTTTTTGGCGCATTTAGGGTGCCAATCGTCTCAAATTTGGAAAGAAAATTCGACCATCATTTTACCTATATTAGGACATTATTACATATTTATTTGACCCTAAAAAAACTATATTCGACTACTGTATATAATCTGAATATAATTGATAAATAGGTCGAACTAGAGGTTTTTCAAGGTCGAATAATAAAGCATCATTTTGTATTTTATAAGCAAATAAAAACCATTTATTTTATATATATTGACGTATATAGTATATAGTAATATAAGATAATTATATAAACCAACCCGCATATGATCAACCGTACAAAAAAAATATAAAATATCCAGTAATAATTATATAACCAAAAAAAAATAAATATAAAATATACTAATAATATTTGTCTGCATCAAATATTTCATGGAGTTCTTCGTCTTCCTTTCCTTTTCAGTTTTTTTCAGCTTTTTGTTGCTAATATGATACAACATATGATATAAACAAAATTAATTAACGATATTTGCGACGTAAAAATATTAAAATAATTCAACTTACTGTTGTCGAATTTTCACCGATCTCATCCAAATCTTCAGGTCTAGTTGAATTCATTTCTGCCGAATTTAACAAGAAATCTGAATATGGCTCTGTTAAATTCAGTTCTATTGGCACACGATCCTCGTAAGATTGAATCAAATCATCAACCATGTCATCATATTCGCTAACGCCAATTGTTTCGTTTGTTTTATCTGTCTCGTACATTTTCATTTTATCGAGCGCCCATTCAGGCGCATTCTTGAGAGGTTTACTAAACATGAAGTAAATATCATCATTATAAATTTGCTCCCATTGCTTTTTTGCGCGTTGAATATATTCTGCTTCAGGGTCTAATACGTCTTGTAATAGCTGTTTTAACTATTAAAACAAAGATAAATAAATATCGAATAAATATTAAAATAGGTTAGGAGCAGTAATCACTTTAATACCTCGTCTGAACGCCATGACCGATTATATACATGCAAGAACTGCTTATTATCAGGCAATTTCTGTCTTGAATCGTCTTCAGAATCTGATTGCTCAATGGAATGACAATCATTCTGTACAAGCATTGGTAATAATTCGTCTTTATCGAATTCCTTTATGTTGGTGTCATTTCTTTTGTATAATTTTATTGCCGCCTTTACTTGTCTATTTTTTTTCTGTTGAATATATAAAGATTAATTTTAAATGACTAAAAAGAAGTGCATTAAAATAAAATACTGCTCACTTCGGACAATCGCGCATTCACGTGCATCCTACGGTCGACTTTGTCTAATTGGCCTGATAGTCATTTCCATTGTCTATCTCTTTTATGCTTGTGAATCAATCGTAACCAGTTCGACAATTGGGTTACAGACGGACTATAATGTCCACTCATCAACCTCTTTAATTCAGGTATCAATTTTTCGTACATCTTTGCTGTCTGTTCACTAAAAGTCTTGCCGTAATCCAACCGATATTCTTCAGGTATTTGACCTTTCAAGAGGTTCTTCATTTCGTCCTAAACAATAAGAGGAAATAATAAAAGCTGTATATATACATTAACACAATTCGGCTGCAAATAGTCTTGTAAAATTCTTACTCTTGCAGCTGAAGCGGCAACTTCATCAGGCGATTTCTCTCTCAATTTTAATCTTTTATTGGGGCGTTTTGGTGAATATTGCTGCGGAGAATCGATAGTCTTTCGAGGTGTGCAAAGTTGCTTGAGTCGTTGAAGTTCTTCTTGGAGAGTTTTATTCTCTTCACATAATTGGTTCGATTCATCACCAAAAATTTCATTAAACTACCATAGTAAGGAATTCTCCTCCTCGACCCTACGAACACAATCTTGCAAATTATCTATTTTTCGTTTCATTTCTGATACTTTGACCTTTTCCTGATTCAATTCGTTTTGTAGTCAAAGGGTTTTATTTTTTAAATTTCTTAGCTCTAAATTACCTATTTTAAATTATAAGGATATGTATCAAATCGTAACGAACAGATGTAATATAATAAATATTAAAATATAACAAAAAATTCAGTTTACCCGCTTCTTCATTACTCGGTCGAACATTTCTTGGTGCTCCTTCTTCGTGATGTGAACGGTAACTTTTCAGTACATTAATATTAGGATATCTTTTAATAATATCAGAAGTTCGTTGAGATTGAGTTTGAGTTTGACTTAATGAGGCTAAAATATCTTGCGAAATAACGAGTCTAAAGGGAGCTGTAGTATTAGTATTTAGTGATGTTGGTGTTGAAGCAATATTTCGTGGTGTGGCAATATTTCGTGGTGTAGATGAGACAGTGGTATTAGTTGGTGTTGACGCTCGTGGTGTGGCAATATTTCGTGGTGTAGTATTAGTTGGTGTTGACGCTTGTGGTGTGGCAATATTTTGTGGTGTAGTATTAGTTGGTGTTGACGCTCGTGGTGTGGCAATATTTCGTGGTGTAGTATTAGTTGGTGTTGACGCTCGTGATGTGGCAATATTTCGTGATGTAGTATTAGCTGGTGTTGACGCTCGTGATGTGGCAATATTTCGTGATGTAGTATTAGTTGGTGTTGACGCTCATGATGTGGCAATATTTCATGATGTAGATGAAACGGTGGTATTAGTTGGTGTTGGTGTTGAAGCAATATTTCGTGGAGGAGTTGATGTTGTATGTGGCGATGGTGTAGACGAACCAGCAATATCTGGTGAAGGAGCATTTGGTTTTGATGGTTTCTTACGAGCCATTATTGTTTTAAAATTATTTTTATTTTTTATTATTATTTTTTAAAAAAGAAAAAAGGGCAATTTTTTTGTATAGAACGAGGAAATTGGACCACTATTTATATCTATTTCTTTACTATCAAATTAGACTTTTAACAATTAACGATCACATACATTTGTATAAAATTAGACTTTCAATAGGCGTGATTAAATTAGACTTAAACTTTCGCATCAAATTAGACTTTTAATTAAACATATATTAAACATATCAAATTAGACTTTCAATCATTAGCCGTTAATGATCAGATTAGACTTAAACTTTCACATCAAACTAGACTTTTAATTAATTGAACAGTTAAATCGCATTGAGTGCGTGGTATGGTATATATTTTATTTTTTAAATTTCAGTTTTTGTTTAATTTTCTATTCAACTTCTTACGTCTAATTTTTCGTATTCGAATTTGTCTATTTTGTTAATTATACCATCAATATCATTTTAAAACGGAATATAATCACAATATCACTAAAAATTCGACATCACTAAAAATTTGATATTAATAAAAAAACCAAAATATCACTAAAAATTCGACATCACTAAAAATTTGATATTAATAAAAAATCACTATTAATTAAATATAACAAAGTATATTATAACTTTATTCAACGTAAAAATCATATTACAACTTTATCGTATCTGACTTTTATCAAAAAATGAAAAAAGGGGGAAGAAAACGCATTGCTGCTAATATCATAGACGAATATAATAAGCTTAGTTCATCGACCTCTGAACAAACATCTACTGAATTTACAATCAGAAAATCAAGAGAGAAGGTTCTGTGCTTTTACAGCCATTGTAATGGGAAAATGGTCGATATGCATACGAAGAAGGAACATGAGCAAACGAATGAGCAAATGACTTCTTTGGAACCATTAAATCGCGATAAGGCTCTAATGTCTCAAGAGTTAGTAGAACTGATTGATTCGACAATATCGTTAGCAGAACTACAAGATACGACAATGTCTATTGATACACATTCTGATAATGATACGTATGAGAAACAGAAATATATATTTCTTCCATGCAAAAAAAGGACAAAACCAGGCACATTTCGTCATATCACTGAAGTTGAGCTAGTCGCTGAAGATTTCTCTTATAATGTGCCAGCTGAATATGACACGAATGATATCTACACTAGTGAATCTTCGACACAAGAAGATTCTCCTAACGATGAAGATAACGATTTTTCAGATAATTTTGAGAATTACTCTCATCCTATATTCGACATACCGGATATTTCAGACACACCAGATATTTCAGAATTACCAACAGATGAATTAATTAAAGGGATTTTGATATGGATTATGAAGTTCAGGTCGAGTCACAACATACCAAATACTGCAATTGAAGAATTAATACAATTTATTAAAATAATATTGAAAGTATGTAAAAATATCAATTACGAATCATTCCCAAATTCATTGTACATGCTAAGAAAAAAGTTAGGACTTTTTGATCAATTTACGCAGTTTGTAGCCTGCCAAAAATGCCACAAATTATACAAAAAAGAGGAGATAATATCAAAAGATAATAATACCGTTATGAAATGCAGCCATGTCGAATTTCTAAATTCAGCTACAAAGAGATTAAAACAATGTCGTACTCCTTTAGGGAAGAAAATTTCTTTAAATAATAGTATATCAATTGTTTCTGAATTAATTTATCCGGTCTTGAGAATACAACAGCAGCTTTCTAGTATGTTCAAGCGGCCAGGATTTGAAGAATTACTGCGGCATTGGACATGTCGTTCAATAATTGACAATGTTCTATCAGATATTTATGATGGCCAAATATAGAAAAATCTTAAGGAATCGTCTGAACAAGGGTCAAATAACTTTTTCCGACCAGACAAGGCTGATGCTCATCTAGGATTAATGATGAATTTGGATTGGTTCCAGCCTTACGAAGAAACGATTTACAGTACAGGTGTAATATACGCAGTAATATGCAATCTACCTCGGGATGTTCGATTTAAGCCTGAAAATGTGCTTATACTCGGCATATTACCAGGGCTCGATGAGGTTCAATTGCATAAAGTTAATCATTATCTTTTGCCAATAATAACGGAATTAGAGTCACTTTGGGAAGGCGTGAATCTTAATCGCACTAATGAATGTCCAAATGGCAAAGATATTCGAGCTGCATTAATAATTGCTTCGTGTGATATTCCTGGAGCTCGAAAATTATGCGGGCATATCTCTGCCCTCGCATCATGTCATCGATGCGAAAAAAGGGCCAATAATCGCAATTTTGGTGGCATGGCAGATATGAGCAACTGGTTTATTATGAAAGATCCAGTAGAGCATCATCAAAAGGCTTTGAAATGGCGATGATGCAAATCTAATGCAGAAAGAAAGAGATTCATCAAGGTGAATGGCGTAAGGTGGTCTGAAATATTAAGACTCTCGTATTTTGATCTGATTCGGTTTGTTGTTATAGATCTGATGCACTGCCTTTTTCTAGGAATTGCAAAATGGATAACAAAACGAATATGAATCGATGAAGATGTATTAACAGAAAAAGCTCTTCAATCAATTCAAAAAAAAATGAGCGAATTTAAGCTACCATCAGATTTGGGACAAATTCCTGGTAAAATCCATTGCAGTGAAGGTTTTTCTAACTTTACCGCTGACCAATGGCACAACTTTTCCTAATATACGCCACTGTTGTGTTATGGAATCATCTTCTGAATAAAGATCGCAAAATTCTTACGTATTTTGTAAGAGTTTGTATGATTTTGGTTAGACGAATTGTGAAGATTAATGATATGAAAAAAGCCCATGAACTTTTAGTAAAGATAATTAAATTGATCGAAGAGCATTATGGCAAAGGAAAAATAACGCCAAACCTCCACCTATCATTACATCTATGTGAGTGCTCTTACGATTACGGACCCTTGTATTCATTCTGGTGCTTTAGCTTTGAACGAATGAATGGCGTATTAGGTAATTCAAATTTAAATTCATTTGCTGTGTCGATTTTTCAAATTATATTATTCCATTAAGCAAAGATTAATAATAAAATATTTATTAGGATCATTGCCTAATAGCCACCGCCAAATTGAACCTGAACTAATGCATCAATTGACGACCGAAACACAAATAAACGATATTATCAGCTCAAGTTCAGAAGTAATCAGCATCGAATTACTCAATAAACGACCTTCTGTCGGTTCTCTTTCCGAATTTCCAACAAATGAAATGTATCAATTTTTGATGAATTTCAGAAATATATTGGAATCACCAATTACTGGTTGCGAGGAATTTCCGGGTATATTTTTAGCACCGTGATCTGAAGATATTCGTCTTGATGAACAAATCTATGATTTACTTATTGAATATTATAAGGATACATACGTAGATTCTATATTCAGAAAACCATTCACGAAAAATTTACCCAATTCAACAATCATTATCAACAAAGTGAATCGATATGGAAGATGTCAAATCGGTGCAAAAATTTTTGGATCTGCTGCTGCAACACGACATATTAAGAGTCATTTGTCTTAGCTAAATTTATTAATCGTGATGGGAATAGCGTTGATACTTACCCAGGTCAAATCCAATTTTTTTTCGAACATAGCGTTCATTTATCCTCCCATAATTTGACACACAAATTGACTTACATCAAATGGTACAAACCGGCAAATTTGACATCTTGATTCCATTTCAGTATTGACGATGATGTCAAAACTTGTAACGTCGAATTATGGGAAGATAGTTTCTATTTGAGCAGTAGTGACAATATAATCCCAATACACAACATTTTAGGTCAGTTTATACCTGTAAAATACAAAAAATCAGATCGATCTAATGACAAAGAATATTTAGCCGTTATTCCTATAAATAGAAAATTCCATTTGCGTTGATTTAATATAACATTTATACTAGTCCAAATTGTTTAAACATTTTTTAACAAATATTGTATCATTGTTTTTTATTATACTTAATAATATTAATATAGTAAATATATTATAACCATTATTTAATATAGAAAAGTGAATACAATTCGGCCATTATTCGTGTGAGGCTGAACATAGTTTAATTTTTATTATATGTAATTTGACCATCATTTGGCTGGATCGAATCAGAGTCGAATATAGATTGAATTGCATATCATTACTAATTTAGGTCGATTTTTTTAAAAATTGGCCGAATCTAGGCCGAATTTTTTGGAGGCCGAATATTCCTTTTTCAACTAGTGTGTAGACTGGATAGGAACTTACATAGAAAAGCAAACTGGCCTAGAGGCTGGCAAAGAACTAACAGGTTCGTTTAGCTGAAGAAGCTTATACGATAGAGGAACCCAGGGAATCTGATTCAGATAATATGCCACCTATCATCATAAAAAGGAAGATTCACAATGAGAATAAAAAATCTGTCAATAAGAAGGTGAAACCTAGTTGGAATCCAACCCGAGCTTGTAAAAATAATTGAATCAGCCAAATTATCTAAGTAATGGGTAACTGGCTTTATTATTGTTAAGAATATAAGGCAAGATAGGGTAGTAGTCGTGTCGATTATCCTAAACTGTGTGATTATCTGAGAGTCCGATCCAGTGATAATTAATAATTATATTTTTTTTTCTTCATACATAATTAGACTAATTTCAGCAGATAAGGAATGGAAAACGATAAGAAAAAGGAGTCAGAGACTCAAAGCTATGCTTTCTCATCCAATAATTTACCTAGCGAGCCTGGAAAAGCAATCAAGGTATTCGAGAAAAATTTGGAGAGACTAGAAAACCTTGTAAAATTGTTTAAAAGCGATGTGAATAAAATGTTTGATATTTCCGATTCCAGTTTTTCAAGCAGTTCGATTAATGCTAGTCCAGAGAAATGATCATCATCTCAGAAGAATTGCTAAGTCATGCACTGCGCCTTCAGCCAAATTGTGCGACAAAATAAATTTTTTCCCCAAACAAACATGAGAAAAAATGTGAAAGAAGGTCTAGTTGCAACACAAGGCCTACCATATAAGTAAATAATAACATCAAACCATATGTTATGGAGGGCTGAAGGAGTCACAATTTCAAGATCGTTAGGCGTAAAGCCAACTATATGTCTTGTAAAGTAGATCTCCATGTGAAAAGGTATGAGGATTTCGTTTACATGTGCTTTTATAGAACTCTTGGCATCAGACGACAATGTTAATCATATACCTGCTGGCTTTTTATTATTTCGCAAGCCCAGAAATAAATATAAAGCACGAAAATACAGGTAGAAGTTGAGTCAACCTTCCCGCGTAAAATTATGGTGCGTATATGTTAAAAGTCGTGCTTTCATGCGAGCAAAGCTTTTCCTCACTATAAACCTTGTATTTAGGAAAGCACAAACGAAATCATTCTTAACTGTATTATTATTCCTATTGGTCCACTTCATGGTCTTCAACTCGGCGAAATTACCCCAGTCGTTACAGTTAACAAGAATCAAATAGTTAGCGTACTTGAAGTCGCAATTCAAAGCACATTGCGGGCACCATTTAATAGTGTTCGCTTAAAACTTTTTCAAATTCCTGATGAGATGCGTATGCAACCGCAGGACTTGGTTACCTCTTTTTTTAATACACAACATCGATTAGAGCATTACCATATCATTGTTCATCCGTTGTAAGAATAATTTTGTATCGTGTAGTGCGATAGGCCTAGACGTTATGTATCACGGGCAAAGTCCCAAACATTTGTATTTATTTTTGTATAATATATTAAAAAAATTTTTTCTTGGCAAATGGAATCTCATTCAAGAACTTCAAAAGGCTATATTATGCCAAAAATAGCCGAATAGGCACTGTATTTTTTTCCTGATTGCTGTCTGAACATTGTCCGATCTGTGATGAAACACTGTCTGAAACACTGTCAGAACACTGTCTGATCTGTAATGAAACACTGTCTGAACACTTAACTGTTTTATAATGCTGTTTTAACCTACAGGAAAAATGGAATTCTTTACCACAATGCATGCATGTACGGTTTGCTAGTTTTTTTTACAGGTTCTGGCTCTTTTCCTACAGTAAAAACATTATGCTGGGACTTGTGAACTGATAGGGGGATGGTAATAGTTTTTCTGTTAGATGTGGCCTTAAATTCTCCTTTTATTAAAGGCTCCCATCCAGCCTGATATTGCCATTGCGTTCCAAAAATTACTAAAGATTTAGCATTTCCATCCTGATCTTTTTCCGCAGGCACAACAGAAAATTCATCTGTTATAGTGGCTGTATTTTCTTCAAAACCAATTGTTATGGGAACATTGTCCATAGTGCCAATGGATATGGATTGACTTGCGACTCCATTAAGCCTATGAATTTTTTTCTTATTAATTTTAATACCTAAAAGCTCTTTGACAAGTTCAGCAATGTTATCAGAAAATATGGAAGAATCAGAGCCCGTATCAATCATTGCGCAAGGTATTACCAAACCTCCTATTTTACAATAAATAGTCGCAACATTATCGGCATCCTTTATTTGTAAAAAATTTATCTCTAGAGGCTTGGGCCAGTATATATGAACTATGTCACTTTTTTTTTCTGCTGAACAACTCTGGGCATATGCCTTAATAGCATGGTTTAGAATATGGGAAGGTGCGGTCTCTTGATGATTCTCTGAATTATTAACTATTATACCATCCATGGTATCGATTGAAGACTTTGCATTCTTATCTGATAGGACATCTAAAAGGGGCTTCTGCTCAGTATTTACTGCTTGCAATAGTGGAAACAAAATATCTTGAACTTTGCTTGTAATATTCTCCCATGCTAATTCCCTTCTTTTAACCGTATTATTTGGCATAACAGTATTTAAGCAATGGTCTTTTAATTTGGGAAATATTGTATTAATAAATTTTGAAATTTCTATAAGAATCGCTCTAGGACAATGGGAGACTAATGATGATATAAAAGATTTTAAGGCTATTTGATACATTTGATCTGTAGCTATACGAAGCGCTTCATGGCTATTGCCTGATGATTTGCTAGCACGAGATTTGGAAGTAGGGGATTTCTTAGTTACTCCTTCTTTCAGTTTGGCGCTCTTTTTCATAGGTACTCCACTTCGTACCACTTTTTTTTTACAGCATAGCAGTTTCGGGATTCGTCAGCATCAATATATTCGTCATCTTCTTCTACTTCTTCTTCTTCAGAATCCTCTATATATTCTTCTATGTATTCTTTTTCAGAGTCTTCAGGATCTTCTACCTCATCTTGGTATACATGATTAACCTTCTTAGTCTGCTTGCCTTTAGGGCAATTAACCTTTGTATGACCAGCCTTTCCACATGCTAAGCAATTCCTGGTTTGCTTAGCTTTTTATACCACTTTTCTAATAACTTTCTTTGTGGTATATGCACTTTTGGGTGTAAAGGGGCTCTTTCTAACATGAGCTGTTTGACCTCCTAATCTCTTTTTAAGTTCTTCATAAATAAAATTTTCTAATGTTACATCATCTGTTCCTATTCCTGTATAAGCCAAATCTCTTGCTAGACGAATTTTAAAATCATCTTTTTGTGGTTGAGCAGGTAAAGCCTGGTTGGGATAAGATTATTGTTCTGTTATTCGTCCTTTACTTTCCAACCAAATTCTTCGTAAATCTGTAAAGAAAGCACCTAAATTAAGTGGATTAGCCTATCTAAGTCTCATTTCTATATATTGAGGCATATGGGTATATAGATAAGGCAAAATATCAGCATAAACAAGTCCTTGGGCATATGGTTTAATTCTCTTTTCATAAGTATCTGCTGTATCCATTATAGAGAATCTTTCTGTCATAAGTGCTCTCATGGCATCTTGATTAGTTCCAACTATTACTTCACGATACTTACCTTGTAGCCAATTCAGGAATTCAGGTTCATTATTAATTGCATTATTTGCATTATATGGATTAGTTGCTAAAACAGGATGGAATCTTCCTGTCATCTTTCCTATCATTTTATTAGTTCTGGCTTGGAGATTAAATTGAGCAACTGCTAGTGGTCGGGCTGTTTCATTTATAGTTCTAAATTTTGCATAATATGAATCTGGTTCTTCTTACCCATCATAATATGGAAGGGATGCTCGATGAGTTTGTGTACATCTACTAAGTTTGCTATGTTTCCTAATTGCGGATTGTTTTGTAAATTCAAAATAATTTGTCGTGAATTTAATTCCCTTCCCTTCTATTTTTGATATCTATTAAATACAAATGCCCGATTGAATTCTGCTAAGTCTGCCTCAGCTTTGCGTCTCTGATTTATTAGCTGAAGGATGGCTTTTTCTCCTACTAATACATTTATTCAGTTTTGCTTTCTTAAGGCTATTCTTTGACCATTAGTTTGCCTATCCTGAGCTATTTGCCACCAACATCGACGCTCATTTACCTCATTATTATATGCTAAAGTCAGTAGCTGAGCTCTTTGAAGACATTGATTTCTAGTAGTTGTTAAATCATTCCTAAGGCCATTGATTCGATCATTAGCTATACGGTATAAACCTTGCATGTTAATAGCATCTTGAGCATGTCTTTGCATGAGTCCACGAGCAGTTGTTAATGAGATTTGTATTCCATTTAGTGTATTTTTGGGGTTAAATGATGTATCCCCATCAATATATGCTTCCACCTGATCTAGTGCTGTAGCAATATTTATTAAAATATCAGGTATGGCCATATTTTCTTCCTCTGGTCGTTCTTCTTCTTCAGAATGTTTATTACTAGATTTAGATAATTCTTGTATACGAGATTTAAGTTTATCTATTGTGTCTTCTAGCTGAATAATTCGATTATCTTGAATAACTAATGCCTCCTCTTTTAGCTTCAGGTGATCCTGAAATTTTTTAAGTTCACCTAGAATAACCATACATTTATCCTTTAGCTGATTAACTTCTTCATCATAAGATTGTAGATTCTTTTTAAAATGAGAAATATATCGCTCACAGGCTTTAATTTCCTCTTCAAGTTTGCGGATTTTCTTTTGTACTAACTTTATCCCTAGATCAAAGTTGCTGTTTAGTTGTTCAAGATATGTCTGATCAACTCCCATTATTACCTATTATTTCTATAGATTCTGGTGAAACTCGAAATCTTGATATTTCTATTGCTTTGAAAAAGATTTATTATCAGCCTATTGGTTATCATCAAAATGCTAAAAAATTATATGAAGCTTCTATTAAAACTGGATATGATTTCACTATTGATGAAGTGAGTAACTGATTCGATAAACAAGCTGTACATCAGATACATAAGCCTCGTCCTAAATATATCACTCGTGCAAGTTTTTGCTCTGTTACTATCCCCAATGAAGTCCACCAGGCAGATATTCTTTACATGCCTTATGATAAAGTAGGACGAATTACATATTTTTTTTGCCTTAATATGGTTGACGTGGCTTCAAGATATAAAGCCTCTATCCCTATTGGTGCATATAGTGTTGAGGATAGGCAGGGTATCTTAACTTCTGCTACTATTGCTCGATCACTTGAGAAAATCTATGATGATCCTGAATGTCCTTTGGTCTGGCCAAAATTATTAATTACTGATAGAGGATCAGAGTTTAAAGGTGATTGTGAGAAATTAATGAAAGAGCATGACGTGAAAATTCAGAAGGCCAAATCTAAGCATACTATGGGTATTGTTGAAAGGTATAATCGCACCTTAGTTGAAAAGCTATTTCCTTCCCAGAATGCTTCTGATCTTTTGACTTTAGATAGACGATCCAGGGCTTGGGTAAAGAATTTGCCGATAGTTGTTGAGGACATTAATAATTTTATCACACGTCAGCTTGGTATTTCTCCTGTTGATGCAATAAAGGAAAAAGAGGTCTTTGCTAAGCCTTCTTACCTTCGGGATGGTCCTATAGGCTTTGATGAGAAAAAGCTTTCTAGCGATGTATTAGTAAGATATTTGTTGTATCCTATTGATTTAGAGGATGGGAGGCATCGTGCTGGTGACTTGAATTAGTCTCCACGTATTTATCATATCTGGGAATCTATGGTGCAAAAAAATCAGCCGGTCTTGTACTGGCTGGAAGAAGTCCCCTTTGGACTAACTGATGATGATGATTATGTAGTCAAACATCCTGAAAGATCTTTTGTGCGAGAAGAGTTAATGGTTATTCCCTTTGATACAAAATTGCCTCCCCAGTGGGTGCTCACGAATTAAATCTCTAAAGTGATGATAAGAAGTCTTCTGTCTCTTCATCAACTTGTTTATCAGTAATGAAATGATCCTTGGCTAATTTATAGTATAATTTATATAGTTCCATAATGGTATTAAGAATCTTTGGATCCTTCCCGTAGAATTCTTTGTAATCATCTTTGACTTTATGATATTTGGCTTCATTAGGGAATATGGTCATGGCTAGTTTGAGAACATATTCTTGAGAATCCTCTGCCTGGCATAATTTTTTGATTCGCTCTTTATATGATTGCATGAATTTACCATCTTTTGGCCTTCTATAGTAGATGCCTGCCTTGACTACATTTATTAATGCCTGTTCGATTTCTTGATATGTAGGCTTGGTATCTGCTAATTGATTTTGTGTACTCATTGTATAATTAGTATATGTTTTACTATATTGTGTAAAGATTTTTTCAATTAAAATTATTTATTCATCTAGAAGAAATGAAGGCAAAATTTGTTTGTTATCATCTTAAAAATACTGGTGAAATTTGTGGTAATGGTTGTGATAAACCTGAAGGATGTTATTTACATTGCAAAGCTATGTTGTGCCTACCATGCAGAGCATGTGGTAGATCTACAAAGATAAATAAACCTCCAGGTATTGATAATGACTTATGTAGCTATTGTAATAAGAGCAATTATCAGATTCGTTATGTGAATATTCTTCGGGATAAGGCCTTGATATATGATCAATATAATGAATAGGTTATACTTTGAGATAAGACTTATTTTTTTCACCTAAAGGTTAGACTTAAAAGTGAGACTTAGAGGTGAGACTTATCTGACTTAATGAATTTCCAAACAAATTGGCTTTAGAAAGGTTTTCTGTATATTACTTTTAGGTGCGATATAAATATGGTCACTCAGAGGTGAGATTTATTTTTCTTAATGAATTTTTAAATAAATTGACTTTAGAATGGTTTCCTGTATATCAAGAAAATAATGGTATGCTAGAATAGACTCAATTTTTTTTTAATCAAGAATTTGGATACTGGACAGGATAGACTTATCCTGGATTTGTTTACGTTAATGAATCAGCTTTAGAATTAATTCTAGGATAACATAAAATCTGATATGCAAAATGAGCTTGCATTTACGACCTGCGAGCACACTCGGACACTTTAGTCCTCGGTGCTCTTGGCCTTTTTTAAATCCAAGCAATATAGCATACTTTTTTTGTTATATTATTTGAGATTAAAAATCAGCCAGTGCGTTAACAAAGATGGTGTTCTTCTTTATCTTGTAAACAAAAAATTTGGGCAAGATGGGTATGTTAACAGGATTTGAGCACAGCTTGATCTTAAGTCTGAATTCGATATTAGATTTCGATATGTTTCCTGAGGTTTCAAACAAATTTGGATCTCAAAAGATTACATAAATTTC
This sequence comes from Rhizophagus clarus, assembly GCA_015698045.1. Taxonomy (NCBI): domain Eukaryota; kingdom Fungi; phylum Glomeromycota; class Glomeromycetes; order Glomerales; family Glomeraceae; genus Rhizophagus; species Rhizophagus clarus. Next base: position 360,520 of record BLAL01000228.1, read on the forward strand.
GTATATCAGGAAATAAGCTGGGAGAGGCTTACACTAATTATACCTATTCGGAAATCTTGTCCCAGAACCCCCATTTTGTCCTATATGGAATATATGACTAACAAGCATACATCCTTAAGCTCAAAATTTTTCAAGGAATATTGTTCATAAAAGAATTGTAAAATTTATGGATATATTTACAAAACTTGCTAATAAGGTAAATAATATTATTAAACATTTTATTTGAATTTCAAATACCAAATTAACATCATTTATAAAATTTAGAAATAACTTTTATGAATATCAATGAATTACCAATTATTAAATTATCTTTTTTTTTATTGATATTTATTTAAATTGTTTATTTGTATTTTTGATGCAAGGGGAATTTTAGGTGAAAATGCAACATCATATGTATTATAATTATAATATATTTTTTTTTAAAAATAAATAAATTTATGTTTTATATAAAATATTTAATATTTACTAGCCGTTCCATACAATAAATTGAAAAAAACATATTATTAACCGGTTAATAACTGGTTAACTATATCACAAATTAACCGGTTAATTAACCGGTTAAGGTACTTTTTAACTGATTTTTAACCAGTTAAGGTTTTTTGTACCGATTCCAAGCTCTAAAATTCTTAAAGAAATATGAAGTACTCAAAACATAAACTAAGAAATTGTCAAAAATAAAATTCTTTCCAAAAGAATCATTGAAGAAATGAACCTGTTTGTGGATGTATATTTCGTAATCAGTAAGTATAGTAACAAAAAAAATTTTTTTTTTTCTTAAAAAATCTGAATCTTGCTTACCTTTAGTTTGTATGTATTTCATTATATAACTGTTTCCATTTTCATTTTTTTATTTGGAAATAAGAGTATCGTCTTTTGGTAATCTCTTTATTTAAAAAATCTTCTTGGGAAGGACATTGGAGATATTGAAGTTGCTGAGGTTGTTAAACATATTGAAGATATTGAGGCTGATAAGTTGTTGAGGGATATTGAAAATATTGAAACTCTGAGGTTATTGAGGATATTGAAGATATTGAGGCTGTTGAAGTCGTTGAGTTGTAATATTCTTGATTCATTGTCATTGGCTGTTTTTTTGTAATGGCTATTAGCAGTAAGCAGTAGCGCTTTATTTAACATTCATATAGAGTTCTTTTAATCTGATTTTAATTATTTTGTGGTTAAATTTTGCTCTTTGTCTTTGAATAAAAATTGTTATCGAGAATTTATAATTTCCATTGATTCAATTCTGTTGGTTCAAAAGAGATCACGTTATTCTGTAGGGACGTAAACACCCTATGTTATATTAATGTAACCTTTTTTTTGGACTATATTCTTCCCTTCCTGAATATGTAATTCTTTTCTCAGATTATAACTAATTTGTATTACTGATTGTATTTAGTATCTTCCAATATACACAATTGTAACCGATACTCTGACCTTCGGATAAAGATTGCGTTACTGCTATATACATGCGCATGCGCATCTCTCCATTTGCTATACCAAGCGAATAATACAATATGTTTTAAATTTCGTATGTAAATTTTTAACGAGTATTTCTGTGATCGGGTAATGTATAATTCTAGATTTCATATGCTCATTGGCCATTGGGCCAGAAATTCTCACCTTGAGCAGGCAAAACGCTGTCCTTCGTTTCATTGAAGTTTTGATGAGTTGAACTTTATTTTGATCATTTTCCGTATTTTCATTAATGTTTCGGGCGAAACCCAAATTTGGAAATATTTTGAGTTTGGGCAGATGGGCGAAACTTAAAGGCGCAATACAGAGAGACTTTTTTCAACGGGCGAAACTTGTAATTTATTTGTTAACTTTAGCCACACTTATTTACATAAAAATAAATCAAATCTATTTAGTAAATTAAAAAGTTAAAAAAGTTTGGGCCAGAGCTTAAAGGTTTAGCCCGAAACATTAATTTTCATGTATTTATTGCATGTCTGATTTTTGTGCGATTCTCGTCTAATCTTCTCGGATTATCGTAGATAATCTTTTCCTGACTATTGTCAAATGAACTAAATGATTTTAGAATGTTAATGAAATTTTTAGTTAGGTAAACAATTATCAAACTACCAAATTTCATTTTTACTTTACGAAAAAAAATTTCTAGGCAATTAGCATGATAAGACTTTTTTGATGTGAGCTTTGATCCGTGTGGCGGCACCAACTTGATCTCTTATACGTATATACATTCAATTCAGCACCACCACACAATGTACAGTAATTTTTATATAAATATATGATATATACGATTTAAAAAAGGATTTCCAGAAGATCCAGTATGGAAATCGATCACAAAAATTGTTTAAATTTATAATAAATCCAGGAATTTAAAACTGGACCAGATTGCTAATCCTATTCATATTTATCAGAGTAGTCCAATTGGGTGAGTAATTTGAACTGACCCGATCGGATGATGGTTTAGACTACAATTATATCTATGTATCCGTAACGTTTAGACTACGAATTTACTATATAAAATCACGTTTAAAATAAATCTATGCATATATTATATCGTATTTCTATTTATATTTATAAATTATAACCAGAAAATTGGAACCGCTATAAAAATTTTATGCTTTTGAACTATGTTGTAATGGTAATAAACAAACTAGAAATCAATTATTATCCATGTACTATGTTTATTGTCAATAACAGATAAATCGTGAAGAAAACTATACATGCGAACAATTACTTTTACATAAAAAAAAAGATAAAGTACAAAAATACGAAATGAATAGAAACTAAAGAAAATCAAAAGAAACGAGAAATATAAATATAATAAAGAAATCAACATGAAAAAAGTCATAAAGTACAAAGAATTTCCCAAGTATTATTAACCGTTACTCAATAACAAAAATATAAGATTACTTTGCTGAAATATGTTAAATCACGTCTGAATAGTAAATAAATAGTGACCAAATCGTACAAATAATCGTGAATTTTCAGCAATGGTTTGGATACAATATAGTTAATAATTCGTCTACATGCAGTTACTGCACATTAAGACGATCGTGCACCAAAATTATCAGACTGGAATCGTTGAACAGACGATTTATAAAAAATTATGTATCAATTTAGTAAACATATCGTAAAGAATCAGTTAATATTTATTTTTTTGATTAATGAATCATTTATTTGAAATGGTGACAGTTTATTAAAGCTTCATAAGTAATTAACAAAATATTTATTACTGAATGGTTATCAATTTAGAAAACATTTTTTGTCGAAAAATAATCAATTTAAAAACACTTATTATCGAAAGATTATTGATTTAGAAAACATTTATTGTCGAAAAATTATCGATTTAGAAAACATTTATTATCGAAAATTTCTTGATTTAGAAAACATTTATTATCAAAAGACTATCGAAATTGAAACTACTTAGAATATGTTTAAAAACAATAAAAAATTTAAACAGCTGTAAAAAAATACAGGTTTCTAATGTACGAATTATTTCCAAGATCATGATTTCCTTCGACGCATCCATCATTGCAGTTGTGAATAAAATGAGCAGTGCTGTGTGTGTCAACTTTACTTATAGGGAAGATTCGTCGGTGTTCATTTGCAATTCGTAGTTTATATATTGGACATTCTAGCTTCATTTGATTTGTGATTTCAAACCAATCAACAATAATAAAGGCGTAATGTTGATTGTTCCTTTGATGACTAAAAATTGATCGTACTATCACAAAATTTCGATCATCATTTTCAGCCATTATAGTTACAACTTCACCAACGTGTAGGCGATACTGGATGATGGTGTCATTATCTTCTACTAAAAAACAAACATATTCATAAAATTGATAGAAATTTCCAAAAATAGCCGATTCATAGCCCATATCATGATAAGCTAAGGCAAGTTCTACACAAAAATCGTGATCATTCGGCAAAAATTCTCCAATTTTTTATTTTGAAATACGCTTTTTCAAATTTATTTTTGAAATAGAATCAACTGGAGATTGTACTGGATAAATAAATATAATCAATTATTTAAATTAAATTTAAATTAAAAGGATTCACAGCAACAAACCTTCATGCAAATCTTCGCTTATGTCAAGATCAAAAAATTCCCTAGTGATAAACCAATCATTTATCAATCGTTTTAAGTGACTCGAAAGGTTTGTTAAAGCATTATTTGAGGAAGAAAAGTGATTATCAACACCTCCATCAAATAAATGGCGCAGTGCAAACAATGTAGTGTAACGTTTTAATAAATCGAGGTTGACATTTTTCTGATTTGTCTGTGAAACGATATTCTTGAATATGCGGTGAACCATTTCCTTTGTTTCTACACTGGTATTCAATAATGTTGCATAATTTTTGGCATGTTGCATTAGATGAAAACTGACATGTAGGTTTGGTAAGTTTTCAAAATCTTTGAATGCCTATTTTATAAAGTAAGTAAAAGAAGTGGATAGTCGAAATTTAGTAATAAAAATAAATGTTAATAAATATTAATTCTTTAAAGAGTAATATTACTCAATTAGGCAAATAGTGACAATACATAAATATCAATACCCGTGATAAGAGCCTTCGTTCATTATCTAAGCATTCACGTAATTTAGCATAATCATCATCAGTGAAAGAATGCATAAATGCCATTTTCATCATTTTTGCTACTAATACCCAGCATTTTAACCAAAGCTTCACAGCTAAATCACTTTGGGAAATTCCTGTTCGTTGTTGGAATGAAGTAAGTTCAGATCTTTTAAAATGCTGAGGCTTTAAGAACCTATTAAAAATAAAAGGAATCATCATGCCCAATCTTAGACAATCTGACATCATAAAGCTATTGATATGAGAAATTGGATTTGGCAATTTTTGCCAGATTCTTGGATAGTCAAATGACCTCCAAAAAATGATGAATGATGATTTTCCCTCTAGAGAAAGTGCATCAATTGTTATCTTTAAAAACCTTAGCACTTTGCCAGCTGTAGCATGATATACATCATGTGGTGATTGGAGGTGTCTCTCCCTTTTCAATTCATCAAGTATTGATGGCTGTATGCACAATTCGTATCCTGCAGCAATTTCTTCACGTCTTACAATATTTTGTGTAGCAGAAATTTCACCAAATTGACTATCTGTAAGATGGTGATAACGAGAAACCAATAACATATCAACATTATCGGATGTCCAGGAATCTTTTGTCATGTTACAAGTGCGACATCCTTTTGCAGCAGCATGTCTTTTAACTCCAGCCAAATCATTGCCTTGTGGTAAATCAGCTGTTACATCCCCAAGACTTGCAATCACAAAGCTTTGATTTCCCTGTATGTCCATTATTTTACCTTCCTCCAACTGTTTCATCTCAACAATAAATGGCTCAATAAATTCGTTAAATTTACCTCCAAATGGAACAAACCCAAGCACAAAATAATTCTTGAGTTGTTTTCTTTTATTGAAAGGTAAATTTCCGATTTGGATGTAAACGCCTCCCAATGTATGATAGACATTGCGGAATGTTCCAAAATCATCATAATACAGATCTATATATAATTTATAGACTGGAAGATTTGTTTCTGGATCTTTTAATGCTGCAAATTCAGAAGGATGTTGATAAGAATATGCAACATTCCTTAATTTCCAACGGCCGTGATATTTATAAAGAATTTCACGGATAATAATACTAGAATATTCATTAGTATTATTTTCATATAGTATCGTAATTGTTATATGCCTAACAATTGCTTGTAAGTCAGTAATTATGGTCGCATTCTCCACATTTTGATCCAATAGCCACACTTCTCTTCCATGTGTCCTTTCTCTGCGATTATTACTCTGCAAGTTATTTGGCAATTCGTTGAATACTAAAGTGCGTTGAATTTTTATTTTTAGTATTCCACTTGATCTCACAATTGCCAAAATTCTGCCAATTCTTGTTGCTGATTCTCTATAAACTATAAAATCTCCACTATTATATATCACTAAAAACTTAAAAGTAGATAAATGACTAAGAAAATCTAGCATTAACCTATTGAACACTTAACTCATACCTCCATTAATTTTAATTGATGCCTGCCCAAATCGTGGTGATTCTTTCCATAAATCTCCATGCCAAAGCTCTTGATTCCTTTCAACTTGTTGACCTGGCCCAAAATACATTTGACTAAACAGTGAAGGATTGTTTAAAGTATACCAGATGATATCGGTGATAGATAAATAGTACATATCCTTTATTCTTTGGGATGTAGATGACGTTTTTTTGTCAGAGATATGAATAGATCGTGACCTAATTGGAAGCAATGGTAATCTCTGCCTATGCTTTCTAAATCGTCTAATATTTGTCACAACATCTGCGTTTTTGAATTGTGGGTGAATCCACCAATTCATCATACGCATAAGTGGCTAAATGTGGAAAATTTAGTATCTCATTTACAAGTTACAACCGATTAAACTCAATCTGAATAAACTTCAACATACATATATTGTGTTTTTGAATCCAACAAAACATCAAAGCCTCGGTAATGTTATTAAAGTATGGTGCAAACTCCCCATTAATAGGTGGCATTTTTTCATTGCACAAGGGTTCATCAACAATTTCATCAGGTTTGTCTTCGCTGACATCACCACTTGAAGCTTCTTCATCATTAAATTCTTCACTTGAAGTTTCGTTAACATCAAATTCTTCACTTGTAGTTTCATCATCATCAAACGATTCACTTGAAATTTCATCATCATCGAATTCTTCACTTGATGTTTCATTATCAAATACTTCGTTCATCATTTCACTGGATTCTTCCCTTGATACAACACCCATTCGTTCATTAAAAGCACCATACCTTTCATCATTATCAGGCTCCATTTCAACATAGGTATCGTCAGAAACATCATTTTCATGCGTATATACTTCCTGGTCTATAAAGTAGTTGATTTAGTTATTTTATTGAAACAATCACACTAACTATATTTACCATTTATTTCGGTATTTCTTCCATTATTTAGTATGGTGTGTGATGGTATGCTTAATGTATTGCGCGGGCGTCTTATGTAATTTTGACGATGGTTATAAGAAACGTAACGATTGCGAAACATTTTAAAAAATGATAAAGAATGTTGCGAGAAAACAATAAGAAAAAAGCAGATTCACACTCTATTAACGTATAATAACATAAACCATACTGTATTATCAAAAGTTATTTAACTATCTACACAACATTTTACTATTTTTTGATTATTACTAATAAACTTTCGGATAAGAGCTTAAATTACTGGCAAATAAACTTTATTAATAAAAGCTTAAATCAAAGGTACTGATAAATAAACTTTTATTATTAATCATTTTTTTTTAATCATAAATTTAAGTCATTCTTTATTCTTACCATACTTACAAACTTAACCATGCCTAGAACTTCTAAAAAACGCGCAAACGAAAATTTAAATACAGATACTGTTACAAATAAACGAGGTCGCAAGAAAAAGGAAGAAATTGTTTCTCCTTTGCCCTCTAATGATCATGATAAACCTTTGGATAGTACTAATAATCCAAAAGACAAAAAATCGAATGCTGGGCACAAAAAAAAAGAAGCGTCTGTCCCTCCGGTTGCTCCACCATTTCCGAATGACGATCAAACAATTGATGATATTTTGAATGATTTAGATGCTGGAACAAATCATGATGGCGAAGGTACAGATGATGATACAGAAATTGCAAATATTATTGAGATAGAATTATCTCAATCTAGTATTGGATCAAAAGCTAGTACTTTGGATGGGTTTAATAATGATACATCAGTAATTGCGCCTTCAAGACCTTCACCAGCAAAAGTTATGAATATTGCACCTTCAAGGCCTTCACAAACAAGAGCTATGAGCGTTTTTAGCGATGACTATGTTCCTTCTCAAGGAGCTGCACCTCGATATACTCTGTCAGGATCATCGCCAGCACACATGAGCGTGTTTTCAATCCCATAAATAACACGTTGAACGCTTCTAATAGTGTATCTCGTCATTTTGATACACTAAGTGAAGATATTCCATCAGCATTTAGAGAAATGACGATTTATCAACTGTGTTTGTGGCTATGCAAAAATCCAAACATCTTACAACTTGCAAATAGCATGAACTTATCTATGAAATCAGCAGTTGTAGATGGATCTCTTTCCACATCTCAAACATTACCGATTGCGTCACAACCAATAATTCGGGAAGATAAAGTAAGATTAAAAAGGATATTTTTAAAAAAGAAACTTGGTGAAAATTAATATTGGAGTATTTATTATAGGCAAAAGTTGGGCGTGATTTTCTGGAAGAACTGAAATGCCTCTTCCTTCGTATCCGAGATCCCCATAAAAGTGCAATCGAGGATTTGGTCCGACAAGTGATCAAATGTGATCTCAATTCAGTTGATGGTATAGAATGGCTGAGAATCGGAAATAGACATTTCGGTGACTTCCGAAATAAATTACTTGACGGAATAGAAAGTTTAATTGAATCATTTAAAGAAACAAGGTAAATTTATCTGTTATTATTTTATGATCCTTAGTTTGTATTCAATAGAAATTTTTTTATTAGAAACGACTCTACTACTTTACCGCGAAAAGAAGAGGTGGATAAGTTCATTGATGAAGAAACCACAAAAATTGTATTACGACGATGGCTGAATGCTACAAGATTGGATGAATTAAAAGCAGAGGGCTCGTTAATTTATTTGTGTCGTTTTGTTAGAAGTGCATTTTTTATCAATTATAGAGCTAGAGATCCCGAAAAGACAAAATTATTAGATAATATAACGAAAAGTATTGCTATACCCTCGCGAAATGGAAAAAATTTCGCTAGCAATTTACGATTGTAAAGTTATTATAGGAGAAACTTAATAATATTTTAATTATCATTTTACTACTATTTATAATCTTTATTTTTATTACCATAATTTTAAATAATATAATATTGCCTTACATTTTCGCACTTTTAATGGATTTAAAAAAAAATTAATCAAAAAAACGTCAATATGTGGTTGTATAATCGCTAGGATATTATAAAAATGCCCCGGATTAGTCTATTCAACTAGTTTTCAATGGAATTACGACTTCTTAACAATATTAATAACAATTCGCCATATCCTCGAAACTAATTCGTCAATGAAAATCAGCGAAACTTTTACGATTCGTGATGATGTAGCTAAGATTATATGCAGTAACGTGATCGATGCGAATTCCTAACGAATAAGAGTCGAGTTCGTAGCGAATAAGTGACAAATCAACAGGTTTCAGCAAAGTATTCATCAATCATCACAAGTGCGATATTGCATTTTAAATATTCACCGGAATTTAAATCACATTCTTTTTCGCAATTAGACAAGTCTTGTCCTTCTAATTCTTTCATTGATGCATTTTTTCCGCTCTCTCTGGAATCACAGTTTGTCGACAACTTATCGTTCTCAGATTTAATAGAATCAATACTATTGAGGTCTGATATCACTTTGCAAATATTTGGTCTTTCATCTGGCTCACATTTCCAACATTCTATTATGATAATATTAGATGTGATAAATACTATAAATAAAACATACAAATTCCTCTTCGCATAATTTTAGGTAAACCGAAACGAATTTACTATTTGTATTTGGTATAGGATTCTCTCTTTTACCATTAAGAATTTTGAGCATGATTTCCAAATTATTTTTTTTCGCCTCATAATCAAAAGATGATCTACAACTTGTCAATTCCCAGAACACTAATGCCAAACTGTATATGTCAGATTTTTCTGTTAAATCACAAATACCATAAAAAAATTTAGGATCCACGTAGGGTATTGTGCCACGTCGTCTAGTAGATACTTTATCCTCTTGCTGACGAGAGCATCCAAAATCAGCCAATTTTATCTCTTGTTTATGTATTAAGATATTATTTGGATTCTAAAAAAGAACATGTTAAAGACGTGTTATAGAGAAACCTTCATTTGAAAGAACAAAATATAATTGTACTTGCAATATCTCTGTGAATAATTTTATTATGATGTAATCAGGAAACTGCACCCGCAATCTCTTTAGCAAACTGTAATTGGCTTTCCCATTTAAAAGTCTCAACGTTAGTCCTTAAGTAATTTCCCAATGTCCCACCGTTTGCATGCTCAAGAACGAGTGAATAATTTGGTTCGCCTGAAAATAAAGATGTGTAAACGTACTTTATTTTATTACGTTTATTATGTAATCAATTTACCTTGTAATTTCGTAACCCCATAAAATCAAATTATATTTGGGTGATGAGAAGCTATTTTCATAATCTTGATCTAGAAAGAAAAAAATGGCAATATAAGTAACCATAACAAAAAATTATGTAAGCATACGCACTTCATTAATGATTTCTTCCCGAAAACTTTCATTAAATATCTTAACCACAAACTTTGCTAGCGTGTTATTGCAATAAGCAACCTGAATAGAAGCTGATCCTCTGGAGCCAATTATTTTGGGATGAATCTTAAGGTTATATTTAACTACGTCCCTAAATAAATTGCTGAAACTTGACTATTATATGTGAGTAACCTCCGGGACAGATGACACAAAAAAGAGATACTCATCCCTCAAACTTTACTGTTTCGATACTCAGCAAATGTGTTTGTAATCCATTTATGCATAAATACATACAAATTTTGAAGAGTTTTTTAAGTTATAGGAGAGTGAGGCCATGTTCGGGACAACCAAAAAAAGCTGCGGACATTAAAAATGTACAACAGTATAATTTCCGGCTTCCACGGCTGAATTATTTTTCTTTTAGAAACGACTTCTATGGTCGAGCTTTTGATGGAGGTGTTTTTAACTCAATAGACAAAAATAACGGAAACAAATTTTCAATGAGTAAAAGTATAAGAAGAGAGTCAGTCTCTATTTATAAAAAGATATACATTCAATGCAGAGATATGTAGTGCCTGGTTACAAACACATATTGTGCAACCTACGTTCCAAAAACTAATGTTCATACAATATGACTAGGGCAGTTTTTTTATATCGTAATCATATATCCAGGTTCCCAAAAAATTTAACTTCGATAGCAGTAAAAAATAAAATACTATAATCACATACGGCGGTGATCAAAATTATTTGGAATAATGGATGCATATTTGAGTGAAACTGGCTAAAGCCACTATTTTTTACGCATTTTTGCGTATTTTCCCCATTTCCGCTTTCCAAAAAATATTGCTCACCACTGTGCCTTTGAAAGAGTTGTCGTCGGAATAATTACGGCATTTTACTACGGTTACGCCGCGTAAAAACCGGAATCCGTAAAACCTTAATGCATACCGTAATGCCGTTAATAATACGGTTGAGATTTATTCCGAAATGCCGTAATTGCCGTAATTGCCGTAATGTAATGTTTGTTGCACATAATCGATGATCACCAGGATCACTACCAATTATAAAATTTTCTTGACGATTATTTATAGACGACGCAATTTACAAATTGATTTTTATTTAGCTATTATGTTTTATGATTAATTATACTTTATTTATAATTAACTTTATTCTTTTAATTCCTCATCAAGTAATGCTTCAAAATTAACATTAGGGTTCCCATGGTTTATAAGTTGTGATTGAATTCCAATATTTAAATTTACCGTTTCGTCGTCTTCATTTCTTTCTCTAAATTCTGGTATATTTAGATTTATAGCATCTGCTAGAAGCAATCATTCATGTTCACTCCATTTAAATTAACGTCATCATCATTAGAAGAAATAATTTCGTCTTCTTCCACTTCTTCACTTTCCTCTTCCTCAACATCAACAAAAGATCATCGTCATTGATCATAGCCGTAACAACTTCATGAATTTCATATTGCTGCTAGTAAATCTTAATTCAGATTTGGCATTGGTGATATAATAAGAGTATATTTGGGACATAGGTTGAAGCCGTGCAATATCTAGTATTGTATAATTAGAAAATATTTAATATATAACGATAAATAATAATATAATTTAAGGCATGTTAACATAAATAATATTTGATAATATATAGAATAATTTTGTTCGACCAATTCGATACGAGAAAGTTTTAACATACTCGACTTGAACGAATAAAATACTATACTTTACAATACAAAAATCACGTACAAGATCGGGAAATTTTTTATCGTTAGTATTCAATTATCTCGTCAATTGAATTTAAGTTATTTAATTTAAATGACTGCAAAGAAAAAACACGAATTAAATGCGAAATGATTTGAACAAAAAAAAAAAAACGATAATTATTAATATTTAACAAAATTTAGAAAAAGATTATACAATTCAGAGAATATAATTTTAAAAATGAAATTTAAATAATTTATTAATATTTATATAAAAATTTTTCAAATATTTGATTCAATTAAGAATAATCTTAATACAATTTACTCAATTTACTCGGAAAAAAAATAATATATCGCGTCTTCCCAAGTTAATTTTTCTAACCAAGACAATATAACCTCAAATATTATTATTATATAGAGAGTGGTTCGATTTAAAATATAGTTTTCGGATTATTATTCGAATTATTCAGTACTTCTGCGCTTTAATAGAAATACTTTATATTATTAACGTAAATAAATCTATTATAATCTGCAATATTTAACACAATTTCGTCGATGAGTTTATTATAATTAAAAATATTTTATATTATTAATATAAATAAAATCTAACAAAAAAAGTAATTTCTAATTAGTAGTATTACATGCGAATAATAAGATAGATGAAATTTTACATACTTAAATTATTATACATATGAAAGTGATAAAATTTTGTTACAATCTGCAATAAACTAACACAATTTCGTCGATGGGTTTATAATTAAGAAATAAAAATTAGTATTATTAATATTAATATATATAATTAAAATCTAACAAAAAAAAAAAAAATACTAGTTAATATTATATACGAATAAAAGGTAAATGACATTTTACATACTTAAATTATTATATTTATGAAAGTGAATCTTTTAAAAATAAAATTTTATTATAATCTGCAATATCTAATACAATTCGTCGAAGGTAAAGCCAATTCCCGCTTGGCACGGACTTTGAGTTTTTTTTTCTGCCAGTTTGACGCTAGCTTTCCATTCTTTTAAGCCTTTCCAATGAGAGCTTACCAAATATTTGAGTAAGTTAGCTAAGCCATACGTTTAAGCGAGTTCATCAAATTGCTTTATTTCTCTTTTTCTTCGGTTAAATTGAAAATTAATTGAAAAGAATTGAAGAAATGGTTTATAACTATACAAAATTAAGTTAACACCATCATTATGGTGAAAAAACCGTGTAAAAAAAAAATTGATTATTAATTATTCGGAAGTAAATGTGTTAAGAGGTTATTTTCGAGAAAAGGCGATAAGGAATGAATAATAACGTGTTATAAAGGACTGTAATTTATTTGATAAAGTTATATACCATTGTGGGAAAAAGAAGAAAAGAAATAATAAAGGAAATATTAATGATGATTTTAAAAAAACGCTAGCGGAACGGCTAGCATATTTACAGTATATAAAAAAAATTTTGCGATTTGTGAATTTGCGAATTTTTTTTTTTTTTTTAAAAAAAAGATCAGTTATTAATCATAAGACAGATCATAACAACTAAAATAAGATCTGGTTTATAATACCTAATGTCTAAATAATAATTTATTAGGGCTTTAGGGGCTTGGCGGCTTTCTGTTTTTTTTCCGTTTTTCCTTAATAAAAAACCAGTCAACGGTGAGGCTGATAGAATTCCGATTATAATTAACAATCGGTTTATAATGTCCGGTGGTCAAAACAATAATTTTTTAGGGCTTTAGGGGCTTGGTAGCTTGAAATATTCTAATTTGGAATTTGTTTTTTTCCATATGAGAACGTTCGATGTTTGAAAAAAGATCGAAAATTTTCAATAATAAGGGAAGACACTAACGTTGAGGATGATTTAACGACAATTTTATTCGAGCGATTACAGTGATTATACAAATGAATTTTATGAAAGTTTGTTATAAAGAATGTACTTGTATTATCAAAAAGAAAAAATTTAACCTTTTAGCGATAGCCTTATTAAAATCATTATTAGATTACCATATATGGGGTTATGTAATTTTAATTGGAGACTAAAAATAGATTCATTAAACCATCGGTGATGACTTTTATTGATGTGGAATATTTCTACCAGTTTAGGATGATTATTCAGTCATAATATTTGTTACATCAATGAAACTTAATCAATGATCATCTTATGAAATTTTCATACAAATAAGCCATTTCATGAATAGGGGAGATAATTAGTGTAATACTCGCTTGTACCCGATCCAAGTATTAACATAGTAACAAATAGACAATGTTATTGTTTCCAATTTTGGGCAATAACATAAAACAATAACAAGGTGCCACGAAAGAAAAAGGTATAGAGATAAACTGTACTGTACGATCGGCTAAACTGTACTGTACGAATTTTTTTTCAGAATTTATCGTACAGTACAGTACAGCACTATATAAAGCGCTATATTGTACTGTACAATAAATTAAAAAAATTCGTACAGTACAGTTTATTACTATACTTATAATTTATATTTATAATAGGTATATAACTTTATTCACTTGTAACTGCACTTTTCTCATTTAAATAAATAAAATAAATTAAATTATTTAACAATTTTTATTAATCATTGCGATTGATTTACATAAAATTCTTTTTACAATTTGACACAGATTTTTTATTTCTAATGAGTTTTAAAGGGTATTTTATTTAATATTTTTATAGAATACGATTAATTTAATATTTTTTTTATACCAAAACTGCCTTTTAAACATAGGAAAATAAAAAAGATTATGAGTAGAAATAAGTGTCAGGAATTAAAAAATACGAAAGTAAAGTATTAGAAAAGAAAAAAAAAATGAAAAGAGATCATCAGGAATGAAAAAAAAAATAAAAGGGAAGTGTCAGGAACAGAAAACAAAGAAAGAAAAGCATCAGGATAAAAAAAACGAAGAGAAAGGATCAGGAATGAAATGAGATGCATCAGGAATGAAAAAAAAATGAAAAAAAGGCGTTAAGAATGAAAAACAACAAAGGGAGACATCAGAAACGGAAAAACAAAGAGAAGTAGAAGTATCAAAAATGGGAAATAAAGGAGAGGTATCAGGAATGAAAAAAAAAATGAAAAACAAAAAGAAGTAGGAGTATTAGAAATGGAAAACGGAAGAGAAGTATCAGAAATGAAAAAAATTAAAGGAAGTGTCAAGAACAGAAAGAAAAGAAAAAAAAGTGTCAAAAACGAAAAAAATAAAAGGTATCAGAAATAAAGAACAAAAGATGGGACGTATCAGGAATAAAACATAAGAAAGATGTTAGGAATGAAAACAACAAAGGGAAGTGACAGTAACGAAAAAAAAAACATTAAAAACAAAAATAAAATAAAAAAAGAAAACCACCACCCATGAAAAAGAAAAAATTATTAATAAATTTCAAAATCAAGAAGTAATAGAAAACAATAAAATAATAAGAAAAAAGACATACTTCAGTTCCTTAGTAGCTAAAATATTTCAGCAAGAAGCAACTGTGTCGAAATTGTCTAAAAAAAACAGTTAGCGAAAGTAAAAAAAACAATAAATAAATAAATAAATAAAACAGTAGAATAGTAAAAAAAAAAAAAACAATAAAAACTACCTTGAACTGTACGCTAGAATGTTCTAAGAAAGTTATTCCAAGCTTCAGAGAAAAGAAAAAAAAAATACTGTTTCAAAAATAAAAAAACAAAAAAAATAGCACACGGTAAAGAGTATGAAAAAGAGATTATCTGCGATAATATCCGCAATAAACAAATGTACGCGTGACAAATCACGTGAAAAAAAGAACTGTACTGTACGAAAAAAAAAATCGTACAATGATTATTCGTACAGTACAGTTTAGCTGATCGTACAGTACAGTTTATATGTATACCCATAAAGGGCCTTGTGACAGATATAGCCTCACATCCAATAAAAGTGTTAATCGTTCTGACGCTTTTTGATCATGCATTAATTATTAATAACATAATAAACTATTATAAATAATAAGCTTTGTATATTTAATTTTTATTATTTTTAACTCATTTTATAAGCTTTATATATACTTCCTAAAAATTTTCATTTATATATTTTTTTACTTCACTTTATCATATCAATTATATAAATCATGCAATATTATTATGCTTAATACAAATATCGGTCTATGAAAATCTGCATGGCTGAACGATAACCGTACTCATAAAATAAAATAAATTAAATAACAATTTAATCAATTTTTTAATATTCTTTATTGTTATATCAACGCATCATAATATTTTATAATAAAAAAAATAATCATATTAATAAAATGCCCATATAATAATTGTTATATTATGTACAAATATTATTGTAATTAAAAAGGTTATTAATATAAACCCAATTTAGCTAGTAAATTAAATAAGCAATATCAAGAAAAATTCGCGCGAATTTTTCTTGAGGTCATCGATGACGGTTTTAATTTATTTAATTAGCAATTTAAAATTAAGAAAATTTTCAAGAATTTTTCTTAGTAAATAAACCTGGGCGCGTTTAGAGTTTATTTCATAGATTAAGTTTTATATTATACTTATTTGATTATTTTCTTATGCTAGAAGAAATTAGTATTTTATTTATATAATATTTATATATAACTTAAATTAACCAAATTCTTTCTTTACTTAAAAATCATTTATTTAATAATCAGCAAAAAAAATAATTCATAAATATTATTTTATTTTGCTTATATAAATTATATTTTTAAAGAGTAATTTTAAAATATAATAAAAATTTATCGTAAAATTGATGCTAATCTAAATAAAAATTTTGGCAGATTCTTCTTCGAATTTATAATTTTTCATTATTTTTCCTTTTTCCCACCTACTAACACTAAATTTTTTTTTTTTTTTTTGTGATTATAAGATTTTCATTATCTTTCACAACCTATCATTTTTCATTTAGTAGTTATTTCTTAATTATAATCTAATGGTTTTTTTTTTGTGATTATTATTTTTAATATTATATAATCTATAATTTTTTTTTTCGTGATCATTATTTTCAAATTATAATCTAATATATATTTTTTTCTTTTGTGATCGTTATTTTCAACAATCTAATATATATTTTTTTCTTTTGTGATCGTTATTTTCAACACTTCTCCAGCATTTAATATCTGCTCTACTTCTTTCATATAATGCTTTTCCTTTATCTAAAGTATATGATGGATGATTCACAAGGAAAATAATGTATAAATATTTTTTTTTCACCACAGTAGAAGAGATCTCAAAGGCTATTAAGATTCCTGTGTGTTTACGAATATTGCATTATACTTGTACAATTCATTCGTCACTTCTGGTCTTTCATTATTTCTGGCTGTAGATCTTTAATTTCTTTCATGAGGAGACTTTAAGGAAAATTAACAAATATTATTCCTTATTTAATTTCTTTTGGTCAAATACTGTTTTGTGATTTGTCTTTTTGGTTCCATATTTTCTACAGTTAAATGGATGTATTTTCTTAAATAAAGATCTAGATCTGAAATCTTGAATATTTGGAATTGTGGATAAAATGTACATTTTTTTTTCTACAAATAATAGAGCAGTAAAACTTTGCTGGATTTGCATCTAAAATAAAGAATTTAATTAGAAAAAAAAAGGTTTAAATTAATAATAAAAAAAAAATGATTAAAGAATTAATAAATTCTAATTTAGCATACCTTTTGTATATTAAACATGTATTACCCGTTTTTGATTTGCGCATTATTTTAATCAAATTATAACTATCATAAATCAAAAAAAAATAAAAATAAAAATCCTCCCAAGTCCCATATGTTGATATAAAAAAAGCAAAATAAAAAAAAAGAATAAGTGTACCAAATAAAGTTATTAAGGTAAGAATGGTACATAGGAATGATAAGGAAATAATAAAAATAGTAGTTCAGAGCCAAATTGGTTAAAACCATACAGGATGAACTGTCATTTAAAGATTAATGACTAAACTATTAGGATATTAATAAGGGCAAGGATTTGATAATTCATGTAAATAAAGATATATAAAAAATTAATACAAAAAAAAAATAAAAGTTATGAAATTTGAAAAAAAACGAGCGAAAAAATTTTATTATAAGAAGAGAAGGGGGGAAAAGAAATATAAGAAAATAAAGAAAATGTACCAAATAAGTTATTAAGGTAAGAATGGTACACTAGGAATGATAAGGAATTTATAAAAATAGTAGTTCAGAGCCAGTTTGGTTAAAACCGCACAGGATGAACTGTCATCTAAAGATTAATGACTAAACTATTGGGATATCAATAAGGGTAAGGATTTGATAATTCATGTAAGGATATATAAAAAATTAATACAAAAAAAAATAAAAGTGATGAAATGTGAAAAAAAAGAGTAAAAAAAATTTTATTATAAGAAGAGGGGGGGGATAAGAAAAATAGAAAGAATAATGTACCAAATAAATTATTAAGGTAAGAATGGTACAAAGGAATGATAAGGAAATAATAAAAATAGTAGTTCAGAGCCAAATTGGTTAAAACCATACAGGATGAACTGTCATTTGAAGATTAATGACTAAACTATTGGGATATTAATAAGGGGAAGGATTTGATAATTCATGTAAAGATATATGAAAAATTAATACAAAAAAAATAAAAGCTATGAAATTTGAAAAAAAAAATGAATGAAAAAATTTTATTATAAGAAGAGAAAGGGGGAAAAGAAATATAAGAAAATAAAGAGAATGTACCAAATAAGTTATTAAGGCAAGAATGGTACACTAGGAATGATAAGGAATTTATAAAAATAGTAGTTCAGAGCCGGTTTGGTTAAAACCGCACAGGATGAACTGTCATTTAAAGATTAATGACTAAACTATTAGGGTATAAAAAAGGGGTAAGGATTTGAGATATAAACCATATAAATTAATTTTATATATATAAAAAGGTAATATACCCTATTATATATATATATAGCTAGATCAAAAGAAGCAAGCAAAAAACTAGGAAGAAATTCAAGCAAAAGAATAGGAATAAATTTTAAAAAAATTTTAAATGAAATTTCAATTAAATGAGAAAAATAATAAAATAAAATAAAAAGTAAAATAAAAGTTAAGAGAAAAGTAAAAAGAGAAAATAAAATTTGAGTGTCATTACTCAATTGTGTTTCCACAATTGAGTAGTGATAAGAAAAACACTTATTAAGAGAGATTTCAGTTAAAGGCGAACGTACGAAATTGGGGCAAAGATCAAAAGACATTTTGAAAAAATTTTAGAAGTAAACAGGAGAAGTAGAAAGATTTTTTATAAAAAAAAAAAAATAAGAGAAATACCTATATTTATAGAACTTTAAATCAGTATAAAATATAATTAAATACTATTACAATTTGTTGCATACATTTTACCCTATATGAGTCATTTACAATCTTGGTAGATTATTTTTACAATCGATTACTCATAATCTTTAAAATTATGTTAAAAGTTCGATTATCTGTCATAAATTATGAGTAATCGCGAAATTGTAAATAATTGATCGCGTAAATTGTTATGATCTATACTGATATGATTTAATCACATGACCTTTAAATTATGACTCATTTATCCTGTATAATAATAATAAACTATTTCACACTTTGATTATTAAATAATTATTTAAATAAAGAAATTAGTTAGTTTAAATTATATGTAAATATTATATAAATATGTAATAATAGAATTAAATAAATAACTTACGAGCTATATTGTTAAATAATTTTTTAAATAAAGAAATTAGTTAGTTTAAATTATATGTAAATATTATATAAATATGTAATAATAGAATTAAATAAATAACTTACGAGCTATATTGTTAAATAATTTTTTAAATAAAGAAATTAGTTAGGCTATATTGTTAAATAATTTTTTAAATAAAGAAATTAGTTAGTTTAAATTATATGTAAATATTATATAAATATGTAATAATAGAATTAAATAAATAACTTACGAGCTATATTGTTAAATAATTTTTTAAATAAAGAAATTAGTTAGTTTAAATTATATGTAAATATTATATAAATATGTAATAATAGAATTAAATAAATAACTTACGAGCTATATTGTTAAATAATTTTTTAAATAAAGAAATTAGTTAGTTTAAATTATATGTAAATATTATATAAATATGTAATAATAGAATTAAATAAATAACTTACGAGCTATATTGTTAAATAATTTTTTAAATAAAGAAATTAGTTAGTTTAAATTATATGTAAATATCATATAAATATGTAATAATAGAATTAAATAAATAACTTACGAGCTATATTGTTAAATAATTTTTTAAATAAAGAAATTAGTTAGTTTAAATTATATGTAAATATTATATAAATGTGTAATAATAGAATTAAATAAATAACTTATAACTTACAATCTAAAATAAATTACCAAATAATTTTTTAAATAACATATTTATATAATATCTGTATATACTAATTTCTTTATTTAAAAAATTATTTAATAATATAGATAGTAAGTTATTTATTTAATTCTATTATTAAATTTATATATAAATATTTAAATTAACTAATTTCTTTAATTCGGTAATTTATTTTAGTTCGTAAGTTATAAGTTATTTATTTAATTCTATTATCACATATTTATACAAATATTTACAACTATTGACTAAATTAAAAAATTATTTAATAATATAGCGAGTAAGTGATTCTATTATTATATTATTCAACAATATTTAATTCATTGTTAATATTCATATAACATTTACAATTTAAATTAACTGAATTCTTTATTTAAAAATTATTTGGTAATTTATTTTAGTGAGTAAGTCGTATCCTATTATTATATGTTTATATATTAACATATAATTTAAACTAACTTTATTCTTTATTTAAAAATTTATTTAATAATATAGCGAGTATGTTATTAATTAATTCTATTATTACTCTTATTGTATATTTAAATAACATTTACGTAAGATCTATATAGTTAAACTAACTAAATTCTTTCTTTCTTTAAAAAATTATTTGTTAATTTATTCTAGATTGTAAGCTATAAATTATTTATTAATTCTATTATTACATATTTATATAATATTTACATACAATTCAAACTAACTAATCCTTTATTTAAAAATTACTTAATAATATAGCGAGTAAGTTATTTATTAATTCTATTATTAAATATTTGTATAATATTTACGTATAATTTAGATTAACTAAATTTTTATTAAAATATATTTAATAATATAGGGAGTAGGTTATTCATTTAATCGTATTATTACATATTTGCATGATATTTATATAACTTAAACTAACTAAATCCTTTATTTAAAAAATTATTTGGTAATTTGTCTTAGTTGGTAAGTTGTATTCTATCATGATATACTGTATTTATAATATTTACATATAATATAAACTAACTAAATTCTTTATTTATGAATTATTTAATAATAGGGAGTAAGTTATTTATTTAATTCCATTATTACATATTTATATAATATTTACTTATAACCTATATTTTAAACTAAATTCTTTATTTAAAAAATTATTTGTTAATTTATTCCAGATTGTAGGTTATAAATTATTTATTTAATTTTATTATTCATATTTATATAATATTTACGCATAATTTACACTAATTAAATTCTTTATTTTAAGATGGTAAGTCATATTCTATTATTACATATTTATATAATATTTATGCACATATATTTTAAACTAACTAAATCCTTTATTTAATTTATTTTAGTTTGTAAGTCGCATTCTATTAATACATTTTCATATAACATTCACATATAATTTAAACTAACTAAACCTTTTATTTAAATAATTATTTAATAATATAGGGAGTAAGTTATATAGGTTATTTATTTAATTCCACTATTATATAACTAAATTTTTATTTAACAAATTATTTAATATTATAGGGAGTGAGTTATTTATTTAATTCTATTATTACATATTTATAATATTCCATATAATTTAAACTTAGTACTAAATTCTTTATTTAAAAATTATTTATTAATATAGAGAGTAAGCTATTTATTTGATATTATTAATACATATTTATATAATATTAATATATAATTTTAACTAACTAAATTCTTTATTTTAATAATATAGGGAGTGAGTTATTTATTTATTAACTCTTTTATTACATATTTATAATATTGACTTATAATTAAGCTAACTAAATTTTTTATTTGAAAAATTATTTAATAATATAGAGCGTAAGTTACTTATTTAATTCTATTATTACATTTTTATGTAATTTAAACAACTAACTAAATTTTTTATTTTATGATATAGTTCGTAAGTTATAAGTTATTTATTTAATTCTATTATTGCATATTTATATAATTTTTACATATAATTTAAACTAACTAAATTCTTTATTTAAAAAATTATTTAATAATAGGGAGTAAGTTATTTATATAATTCAATTATTTCATTTTTATATCATATTTACATTTAATTTAAACTAACTAAATTATTTAAAAATTATTTAATAAATATAGGGTGTAAGTTATTTATTTAATTCTATTCTTACATACAGTCAACTCTTGCAATGAATTTTGATACTGTATATCGAATTATACGATACAGCGAATCTTCAATGTGGTACAGATTTTATATATTAAAAAATTTTTATTACATCGAATGTTACTAATTAAATGCTGTATACCGTTTAACGAAGTAAATCCTATAAACTATAAAATGACACTCCTTATAACATAGTTTTAGTTATATAGTTATATTGAATGTTTTTAATATAACTAAGTACATTATGTAAAGTACCCAACATATTGCAATATATCAAGTTTTACCAGATTTTTCTATTATACCGAACTTCGCTATAGCAAAATTCTTATAATGAAGATCTGAATAGGCCCATATGCCTACTTCGTTATAGCAAGAGTCGACTGTATTCGTATAATCTTTGCATATTATTTAAACTAACTAAGTTCTTTATATAAAAAAATTATTAATAATTTAGGGTGTAAGTAATTGTTTATTACATATTTATATAATATTTACATATAATTTAAACTAACTGAATTCTTCATTTAAAAATTATTTAATTATATAGTCTGTAAGTTATAAGCCATTTGTTTCATTCCGTCTATTATTGCATATTTATGAATGTTTACATATAACTTAAATCTTTATTTAAAAATTCTTTAATAATAGTTTGTAAGTTATTTATTTAATTCTATTATAATATTTACATATAATTTAAACTAATTAAATTCTTTATTTAAAATTATTTATTAATATAGGGCGTAAGTTATAAGTTATTTATTTAATTCTATTAATTACATATTTATATAATATTAACATATAATTCAAACTAATTAATTCTAAATCTTTATTTAAACAATTATTTAAAAATATAGTTCGTAAGTTATTTTTTTAATTCTATATAATATTTGTTCATTTATAATATAAACTAACTAAATTCTTTATTTAAATAATTATTTGGTAATTTATTTTAGTTGGTAAGTCGTATTTAATTATTACATATTTATATAATATTTACATATAATTTAAACTAATTAAATTCTTTATTTAAAAAATTATTTTGTAATTTATTTTAGATCGTAAGTTATAAGTTATTATTTATTTAATTCTATTATTATATATTTATATCCATATAACTCAAACTAACTAAATTCTTTATTTAAAAAAAATATTTAATAATATAGAGTGTAAGCTATTCTATTTATTATCGATTTAAACTAACAAAATTCTTATTTAAATATTATTTGATAATCTATTTTAGTTGGTGCGTCGTATTCTATAGCATATTTATGTAATATTTCATATAACTTAAACTTACTAATTTCTTTTTTTAAAAAATTATTTAATAATAGGGGGTAAGTTATAAGTTATATATTATTTAATTCTTTTATTGCATATTTATATAATATTTACATGTAATTTAAACTAACTATTTGAAAATTATTTAATAATATAGCTCGTAAGTTATTTATTTAATTCTATTATTACACATTTTTATAATATTTACATATAATTTAGGCTAATTAAATTCTTTATTTAATAAATTATTTAATAATATAGTTTGTAAGTTCAGTTATTTAATATATTTGCATAATATTTACATATAATTTAAACTAATTAAATTCTTTATTTAAAATATCATTTAATAATATAGGGTGTAGGTTATTTGTTATTTATTTAATCCTAATATTACATATTTATATAATATTTACATATAATTTAAGCTAACTAAATTCTTTATTTAAAAATTATTTGATAATTTATTTTAGATGGTAAGTCATATTCTATTATTACATATTTATATAATATTTACATAAAACTAACTATTTAAAAATTATTAAATAATATAGGAAGTAAGTTATTTATTTAATTCTATTATTACAAATTTAAATAATATTTACATATAATATAAATTAACTGAATTATTCATTTAAAAAATTATTTAATAATATATATAGGGAGTAAGTTATTTATTAAATCCAATATTATATGTTTATGTAATATCTACATATAATTTAAACTAACTAATTCTTTATTTAAATAATTATTTAATGTTTTACTTTAGATTTATTTAATAATATAAGGGAGTAAGTTATTATCACATATTTATATAATATTTACACATAATTTAAGCTAACTAATTTGTTTGTTTATTTTAGATGGTAGGTCGTATTCTAACATTTCATACTTACATATAATTTAAACTAACTAAATTCTTTATTTAAAATATATTTGAATTTTTTAAATAAAGAATTTAGTTAGTTTAACTACGTGTAAATATCATATTAATAAAATACGACTTACCATCTAAAATAAATTACCCAAACAATTTTTTAAACAAAAAATTTTAGTTAGATAAATTATATGTAAATATTATATTAATATGTAATAATAGAATTAAATAAATAACTTACTCGCTAAGTTATTAAACAATTTTTTTATAAATTAAGAATTTATATATAAATATTATATAAATATGTAGTAACAGATAATAGAATACGACTTACCAACTAAAATAAATTACCGTATAATTTTTTAAATAAAGAACTTAGTTAAAATTATATGG
The DNA here is from genome assembly GCA_015698045.1 of Rhizophagus clarus. NCBI lineage: Eukaryota > Fungi > Glomeromycota > Glomeromycetes > Glomerales > Glomeraceae > Rhizophagus > Rhizophagus clarus. The sequence goes on from BLAL01000228.1 coordinate 385,558, forward strand.
ATATAAATATAATAATAGAATTAAATAAATAATAACTTATAACTTACGATCTAAAATAAATTACCAAGTAATTTTTTAAATAAAAGAATTTAGTTAGTTTAAATTATATACTACATAAATATGTAATAATAGAATACGACTTACCATCTAAAATGAATTATCAAATAGTTTTTAAATGAAGGATTTAGTTAATTTAAATTACAAGTATATGCAAATATTATATAAATATGTAATAATAGAACTAAATAAATAACTCACACCCTGTATTATTAAGTAATTTTTAATAGTTAGATTTTATGTAAATATTATATAAATATGCAATAATAAAATACGACTTACCATCTAAAATAAATTAATTATTAATAATTTGTTAAAAGAATTTAATTAATTTAAATTATATGTAATTATTATATTAGTATGTAATATAAATATGTAACAATAGAATACGACTCACCAACTAAAATAAATTAAATAATAAATAAATGAATTTAGTTAGTTTAAATTATATGTAAATATGTAATGATAGAATTAAATAAATAACTTACGAACTATATAATTATAAAGAATTTAGTTAGTTTAAATTATATGTAAATATTATATAAATATGTGATAATAGAATTAAAATAAATAACTTACTCCCTATATTATTAAATAATTTTTTAAATAAAATAATTTTATAAATGAAGAATTTAGTTAGTTTAAGTTATTATTTAAATACGTAATAATAAATTACGACTTACCAACTTTTTTAAATAAAGAATTTAGTTAGTTTAAATTATATGTAAAAATATTACATTAACAGTTAATATAAAATAATGGTTAATTAAACTATAACAGATAAATAAAAATTATATATATATAATAACATATAGTAACTTACAATAACTAAAATAAATAAGTAAATAAATATAATAATAATAAACCACTATCAAATATCAAAATTATGCCAAAGCGTCTTATTTAATTCTAAGTTTAGTTAATTATCGAACATTCAGTTTTCACTAATTCGGAAATTTGAATTGGTTTGAATTCCAATTTGATATAAAGGTATGTTCTGTCTAAAAAAAAAAAAAATAATGTTTTAGTCAAAAATTGTTGTATTGAAGTATTTAGGTTTCCTTTTTTTTGTATAAATATTTTTACATTAGCGCTGTTGAAGGAATATATATTTGTGTCATCATGTTCAAAACCTATTAAAGACTGTTTCATATCAGAAGAAATTATATCCGTGTTATTAGAAAAATTGAAAGAAAGCGCAAAAGTTAAAAATGCTGTTATTTTAGTACCAATCTACCTTAATATTTCTCAGTATCATTCCATAAAGGATACTAGTTTGATAAATTTCATTAATTCCCCAATTACGACAACCTTTGCTTACGGGACGAACGCGAAAGCTACTGAAGAACTAAGTACTCTCGCCTTTGATTTGGACTGTGGTATTCATAATACCTCCATCTTAATGAAGGATCCTTTGAAGTAAAAAATCATAGCTTAGAACAATCATATTGATGGTAAAGTCTTTGATAATCATCTTTTGTACAAAATTTCAATAGCTAAAAAAAATATTGCGAACATGCAAAACGCACACTTTCAACACCATTTTTATGTATTGATTTCTTTTCAGCAATATCAACTATCCTACTTCTTTACTACGCACGTCGCAAGTGTAAATTCGAAGAATTGAATTTATTAATCCAGATAAAACAGCAGCTTATGACGCTATCATGCCGAATTTTATTCAAAGAGTCTCGAGATATTCATCCCTTTACTTGATATTATCGCTTTATCTCTTGGTATCAAGATTTCGGAAAGTGTCATAATTCCACTTATTAAATGTAATTCCACCAAGAACTCTCAAGTTTCGAAAATTTTTCACAAAATTTATCTTCTTTTGCAGAATATTTCTAAATTTATCTAACGCATTAATGGATAACGTGAACTGACAATGTCTTCAGTATCAGAAACTGAAAGCATTTTTGATCTTGATCTCAACTCTATATTAAAGTATGCAGCACAATTTGATTAAAAATTTTTCAGTTTCATTTTATTATAGGTTTCTTCCGTCCGTTGATATAAAATTTGATAGGTCAAAATAAAAGTAGTTTTGCCACCACTAATGATGAATATTTATGTTTAAATATTACTATTTTTTTCTTAATGTAATATTTTTGTAAGATAGTCATAGAAGCTAAAAAATATCATGCAGAAAAGGAAAATATTGTTCAGAAAATGCAAGTACGAAATGATTTTGAAAGTTATGTACGAAATATAGTATAATTTGAGTAAGTTTCTTCGATTATTAATTAATACTAAAATTTGCTTAATCATATTTATAAATATTTCATTCTTATAAATGAGAATCTAGTACCTCGACAATACAAAGGATGTAGATTGCATAACTTGATTATAATGAAGAGGCAGGAAAGGGTAAATAGTAAATTCGAATGTAAGCAAAAATTACGATATGACGAAACTTTATGACAGATCTTGATCCACATGCATTTGATAAAAGCGGGTAAACTATATATTAAAAAAACTAAAATTATGTCAAGTTACTTTTTCCGATTCACTAGTTAAAACATTCGTGATAAAAACGTATTTAAGGAAAAAAGATTGCCCAATAAAGATGTTTTTCAAAAAATTTATTAAGAATAAATTTCTATTAGTGATATATTAAATAACATATTGTAATATACCGTTTTTGTAATTGTCTAACAACATTTCAATTTATTTGATCCAGCAATCAATAGAAGATGTTTAGAAATAATTAAATTAATAGAAGGGCGTTTTCATTAAATAATAGTTCAATAGCATAATACAATTCTACGTCAAACGTCACTATTACTACCTTAATACCACATTTGACAAATAAAAGGTACACCTTCTGCGGCATATTGACGTGGGTCCTTAAGATACCTTCTAGACAAATTTATTTTTCATTATCGCGCTATGTGACGAGAAATCACGTGAATTAGATTTGCAAGTGCACGAATAGAAATCGTCATTCATTTATTATAATGTAGAATTATTTTGACTTAGTTCGTTGTATATTTGAAAATCACAAAATGTATCACTGGAATCGACAAGTTTTACTTTTTTAAAATAACATAATTCAAATTCGGAGTAATTTTATAATGCCTTAAAAAATTGCAGATCCTTAGCTGAACGCGTAGGATACATATCACGTGAAAAATTTCCTTTTTCGCGTTTTAACGGTCGAAGGAAAGGAAGTTCAATATGTTATTTTGGCGTCTAAATGAATGATGCAAACAAATGCAGCAAAACAATATGTACAACAAGGGCGTATTTCATAAGACTTTTTTAAGTTATGAAATTCTGTAAAAAGAACGATTAAAAAGAAATTTTATTATTTTAATCAAATCATGATAATATAATTGGTAACTCATACGTGAAACGTAAAAATAAACAAATAAGCTTGTTTCACTTCAAAAAAATTTTTTTACAATGTTTATTATAAGTATACAATATTATACATACAATAAGAATACTTATCAAATTCTTGTAATAGATTAATTGATTATAACAGGTTTTAAATGATAATTCTAAAAAGATTTTTACATTTTTAGGAATTCCGATGTATGTTGGCGTTTTAAAATGAGTCATCTGTCGAATTTCTTTTTTTTTTTTGAAAAAATAAATAAATAAATAAATAAAATAAAGAACCTAAATAAAGCATCTTATCAAAGAAAAATAATTAATATGAACAAATTAGGTAAATTCTTTCTTTTTTTCTCAAAAAAAAAAGGGGGGTTGAAATATTTCATCATGCGACCTTGAAAATTTTCTTTTATTTTATCATAGTAATATAAAAAATTTTGTGACGGAATTAGACAAACAAACAGCGCCACGCAGATCATAACAATTTCTGTATAATCACAATATTATTAATTTTTTTTAAAAAAAGTTTTGGAACACCCAATCTCGGATGATTGGTTTAGAATATTCTGGAACCCAGTGATGAATGAAATTAAATATAGTATTTATAATATGCGTACTCGGCAGCAATTTCTCCTTACTCTTGTCAATGTTAAACCCTAACAAAGACGTACTTTCCTTAATAACCGAAAATTTGGAAGATGACAAAATTTCACTTCATTCATGTCTTTTGGTTAACAGATCTTGGTGTGAGGTAGCGGTACCAATATTATGGAAAATTCCTGGACGAATCATTTTATCATCTAAGAAAGCAGAGGATAGATTATTTAATGTAATAGTTTTGCATTTATCAAAAGAATCAAGGGTTATTTTGAAAGAACAAGGGGTCACTTTTGCAGAAACTTATCAACAGCCTTTATTTAACTATATTAATTTCTGGAGACATTTAAATCTGCGGCTTCTGGAAGAAATGCTTTCCAGAAATTTAGGAAATTCAAGTAGTTTAACCGTATCTATGATAAAACTCGATTTATTAAGTTTATTTATCAATAAAAATACAAAATTTATTTCACTTTATATTCCAGAAAATAGTAATTGGGAAATAAATAATATTTCATGGGCTGAACAATGTTTTTCAGATCTTAAAAACTTATGTTGTGATGATATAATGAATCAAAATATTTTGAAAGAATTAACTAAAATAAGTGAATCAATTAAAAAACTCATATGTGATATTTCAAAAAATTCTAAGAATATTTCTGGAATCGTTAGATTAATTGAAGCTCAAAAAAATTTGAATGAAGTCAATATTTTTTGTAATGATGGTGAAATAGTGAAAATTATTGAGGAATTACTAATTAAAAAAGCAATTACTATCCAATATTTACGTTTATCTTGGGAACCTGCTGCAAAATTTTTTTCACATTTTCTAAATTTGAAGATTTTGGAAATAGATACTCCTTTCTTTTTCCGGCGACCTATAAACTATGCAAACTCAAATCAGGAAAAGTCGCTACCTACTTTAAAAATCTTAAAAGGTAATTTATCCTCGTATATGATCTTAATGAGATTAATCAAAAGCGCAAATGTACATCTTACTACAATTAGTATTCGTTACTGCAGTACGTTTTATGGAGATAATGAAGTCAGAGAACTTATACAAACAATTTATCAAAATTGTCCAAATCTTAGATATATTAAGGTGCCTTTTAAAAGAAGCAATCTCATTGATTTTGAAAAGTTGTTGGTTAATTCTAAATATTTAGATGGTTTAGTTATTGATACTGTAAAATTGGATATTAATTGCAGGGATTTGTTTAAAATATTACTTAGATCATCATCTTTAAATTTGTTTAAAATTAAATTTACTTTTGATCGAATTAAATTTAAATTATTAAAATCATTTTTGGTTAATTGGAAAGGTAGACAACCTATGTTATTACAAATCAATTTCGTTAATTTTATAGATACTCCTCAGGAATCGAATAAGAAAAGATTAATGTCTTTAATTGAAGAATACAAAAAGAAAGGAATAGTTAAAAAATTTGATCTTAATCAGCATGAAATTTTTGAAGAATTCGAATGGGTTCATGATGAATCTCAACTTCATTATTGGACATTTTAAAGATTTTTTTTTTTTTATTATATAATTATGAATAATGCAATATTAAGATTTTAATAAATACAATCACTCACATTACGAAAAAAAAATAATTAATATAAACATTTATTGCTCTAGTTCTCACATATTTTTCTTTTCTTTCTCATTTCATCATCATCACAGATTAGCAATTTTTCTGGTAATTAGTTCTTGTTGTTTTGGTGAACATAATATTATATATAAACATTTGTTATAATTTTGTGGTTATTGTTTAAACATCTTATATTTTTACTACATAAGTTGAAATATTTGACCATATGTTGGCTATCTATTGCTATCTGTCAACAATATATTTGTTACATTTTTTTAAAATCGACACGTTCAGCAGTAACCCTTTCATCATTATTGATTGTAATGTGTAATAAAAGACCCAAATATGGATAAAAATTAAATTTAATAATCAGTAAAATTTATAACTATTACAACTTATTATTTATAATGAACGATAATGTAAGTGTATTTAACTGATTTAACGTGCTTTTTTTATCATGATAAACATGAAAAAAAAAATAGAAATAAAAGTAGAAATCAAAGAAGAAATAATAATAATCAAAACACAAAAAATGTTATAGTATATAAAAAATTACATACTATAGAAATTTCATATCTTTTTCTGTACTTTTTAATAAAAAAGTGATTTTTTTTTAAGTGGAAAGGTAGCGTAATGTCATCGATAAAGTGGCCATCTCATTTTTTCCTTTTTACAGACGGTAGTATCAAGTCATGTGATTAAAATAGGATTACTGGTTATCATTGGGTAGTCTATAGTTTTGCATAATCATAATTTATATTTTTATAATTAATAGTATTTATAAATATGTAGTTTTAATTAATATGGACAGTGGTATATGATTTTAATGTCTTATTGCCATACTGATGGTTTCAATTTTAGAACCACAGTTTTCAGCCAGACTGCAAAACTGATCGATAAAACGAACCATAAAACTGATTACATAATTGGATAAAATATTAGAAAGTGTTGATTATGACTTTATTTAATCATATCATTATTTAGATTTACATGAATGATTTTCGATAATAAAATTTTGCTTATATGATAATTTTAAAAATAAGAACATTGTATCAAGGGTTAAAGGGTTTTTGCTCCTCTGTGGTAGATGTTTAGCATACTGGGTTTATAAAGTAAAAAATTAGTTTTATTAGTCTTACGGTTTGAAATCTTAGGATCTTTGAGTATAACTGTAACGTATCTGTGCTACCATTGTTAAAAATAAAATAAAAATATTGTACAGTTTGATCACCTTATAACGAATTTTTTGTCTGAAAGAATGGGTCTTCATTATAAGAAAATCGTTAGCATAATGGGAAATCTGGTATCAGGCACTATAAAAAATCATTGTAATGCGAATCATTTAATACATGCAGTTATTACTAACAGTCCATAGATTTTACTTTCTTATACAGTATAGCATTTAATTAGTAATATTCGGTATAATGAGAGTTTTTTATATATTAAAATTGGTGCTATACTAAAATTCGTTTTACCATAAAATTTGTTATAACGCGAATTCATTACTATAAAGTGAGCTGACCGTAGATATAAATATTAAAGTCACATTTCTAATGTATTATTGATCGAAAAACAATATTTCTTTAAATAAATAAAAACTATTTATGATTAACTGATCTGTTTTTTTTTTACTGTATCAATTTTTTTATATATAAACTGATAGTCAGTCTTGGACTGAAACTAAATTGATAACTGAATCAGTAAAAACCAATTATGCCCAGTTGTAACCAAACTTTTGGCATTCCTAGTTACAGTATATATATTTTTTATCTTGTGATATCAATGGTATTATTTCTAGTATCATCTTCAAGAGTCCCATCCTATTCAACCTCGATATTATTCATAATAGATTATATCACGGCAGATTTATGAAATACCCCATAATTTATCCATCATGTCAAATTTAAATTTATATTTGACATTATTTTAGTTACCAGATCTTTGATTTAAGTCGCTGAATTTATTAACCAAAACTTGCGTCTAACCAATTTTCCCACTATCTGACCAATTTTTCCAATATTAAAGACATATCATTATTTGACATTTACAAGGAAAAAGTTAATCAATATCATTTTGATTTATAGGACAATTTTAATTCCCAAGTGTGCAGCACGGTTTTTGCCTAATTTGCCTTATTTCACCAAATCCACTAATTATATTATAAAAGTTGTTGCTAAATCTGCCGCAATGAAAAAAAGAAACAATATTAAGCTAATATATTTTTTAGTACTCTTTTTGTTGTTTATAAACAGGTTCTATAATTTGATTTTTAATTTTATTATTTCAGTTGGTTTTTTACTTACAATATACAGTATTGTTCCATCAAGAGAAACTTTCTAATTCTTATGAATCATCAACTTTTATCGCCATTTTCAAAATGATGTACACAGTTATATCTGAATAAAAAAAAAAAGAAACCCAAAAACTGGATAAAAAATGGATGAAAGCTGAATGAATATCGGTATTCGAAATATTCAATCACAAATAAATTGTTCACACCATTTTAAAAACGGCGATAATAATAAAAGAAGTTATCTAGGTGCCACCCCGGGTGGTATCGGTTTTTCTGCCACCCCTGGCACGTGATTTAAAATAAATTTTAATTGCCCAATCTTAATCAGTTAATTTTTAACTTTAATTTTTTTCGTGTAAAAAAAATTTTTTTCGCAGCGATAATCTTTAATAAATTACAATTTAAACCAAAATTAAAAAGTATACTTATATCTGATGTGATTTTAAAAAGAAACTTTAGTTATTGTATTCAGTACTTTTTTAGTTAATTATTTTATTAAATATATGTTACAAGTGAATTTAAATCTAAACGATTATTTATTTTTAACAGATCTAGTAATAAATGATATAAATAGGTAATCTAACAACAAACTACAATGATAAAAAAGAAATAATTAGTAAAAGCGAAAGGAGATCAAAGGGAAGCAAAAGAAGATGGAAAATAAGGAAGAGAAGAACAAAAAAAAAAAAGGAGAGGTGGAAGAATAATGAGAAACGAAAAAAAAGGAAAGAGTTGATGTGAAATGAAAAAAAAGATATGAAACGAAAAAAAAGAATGATGCAAAACGAAAAAAAAGAATGATATGAGACGAAAAAAAAAGGATGATATAAAATGAAAAAAAAAGGATGATGTGGAATGAAAAAAAGGATGTTGCGAAATGAAAAAAAAGGATTATGCGAAATGAAAAAAAGAATGATGCGAAATGAAAAAAAAAGAAGGAAGTGAAAAAAATGATGAAGAACGAAAAAAGGAAGGAGAAAATGATGAGGAAATGATGTGAAAAGAAAAAAAGGGGAAATGATGATGAAAGAAAAAGGAAAATATTATGAGGAAAGAAAAAAAGAAGAGGTGATGATAGAAAACAAAAAAAAGGGAATAAGAAATGAAAAAAAGGATAGGAAAGGAAAAAGATGATAGAAACCAATAAGGGACGAATGGTAATGGAAAAATGATAAGAGACGAAGTGGAAAATTGAAATAGAGAAATAAAATTACAAAAAAAACCCCAACCAAACAAAAAGAAAAAAGAAAAAAAAAGTTAGTTACTAACGAAAATAAACTCCCAAAGACCCAAGATGTTCAAAAGTGTTTGAACTTACCACTTATTAAAAGTTCTAATATCAAAGTCTAAGGTCACTAAAAGCCGAAAAGAATTACCTACAAAAAAATGAGAACAGCTTAAAAAGCGTTAACGCTAATTAACGAAAAAAACATGCACAATGTTAAACAAAAACTTACCAAAAGCCCAAAGTTAAGAAAAAAAGCACCTACAAAAAAGAGAAGTCAGTCAGTGCTGAAGTGCTGAACTGCTGATTAATAAAAACAATATAAGTAATATCAAAAACTTACCAAAGTCAAAAGCCGTAAAAAAAAAATCGTGTAATAAAAAACACTAAACAAATGATCGGCATGACGTAATTTTATAATTTAAATTTGAATCACATGATAAGGGGTGGCAAAAATCATGTTACCACCCGGGGTGGCACGAGGACTTTTTCATAATAAAAATATAACTGGTAATTATAGATTTTTGGTAATTATTAGTGCATAGTATTGGCTACTTCAAAATTAAATGAATTGCTTATCATATTTAGTAACTAAAATTGATAAATAATAGTAATTTTAATGGTTTATGTAATTTTCTGAACTTTCACAATAAATTACTAAATGGTAAAAAAAAATTAGTCCATTTATAGAATTTAATTAATACTATGGATGCTATGGATGAATTTACAAATTCTATGAAATTTCCATGGATTACGGTAAAAAAATTTTGACAATCACTAAATACTTTCATTTGACATAAAAGTTTACATTTATTATTCTAAACATAAACAATTCAATTTTTATAATTTAATATTTAAGAAATACATAAATAAAATAAAATTACCACAATAAAAATAATAAAGTTTCTAACTTATTTTGAGCATCTTGATCCCCCTGTTCGGCTGATTTTTCATACCAATAGATTGCTTTACTTATATCTTTGACAATTCCTTCTCCATTTTCATACATAAAAGCAAGATTATATTGAGCTATATTATTTCCTAAATCTGCTGCCTTTTGATATAATTCAAATGCCTTTTTCTTGTCAATATCTGTTTCAATTCCATTTTGATAACAATATCCCAAACTATTTATTCCGTATGCATTTCCTAAATCTGCTGCCTTTTGATATAATTCAAATGCTTTTTTCTTATCAATATCTGTTCCAATTCCATATTGATAACAATATCCTAAATTATTTATTCCTGATGCATTTCCTAAATCTGCTGCCTTTTGATATAATTCAAATGCTTTTTTCTTGTTAATATCTGTTCCAATTCCATTTCGATAACAATATCCCAAACAATTTATTCCGTATGCATTTTCTAAATCTGCTGACTTTTGATATAATTTAAATGCCTTTTTTTTGTTAATATCTGTTCCAATCCCATTTTGATAACAATATCCTAAGCTATTTATTCCACTTACATTTCCTAAATCTGCAGCCTTTTGATATAATTTAAATGCCTTTTTCTTGTCAATATCTATTCCAATTCCTTCATCATAACAATTTCCTAAATTGTTTATTCCTTTTGAGTTTCCAAAATCTGCTGCTCTTTGATATAATTCAAATGCTTTATTATTGTCAATATCTATTCCAATTCCATTTTGATAACAATATCCTAAATTAGTTATTCCAAATGCATTTCCTAAATCTGCTGCCTTTTGATATAATTCAAACGCCTTTTTCTTGTTAATATCTGTTCCAATTCCATTTTCATAACAATATCCTAAATTATTTATTCCATCTACATTTCCTAAATCTACTGCTTTTTGATATAATTCAAATGCCTTTTTCTTATCAATATCTGTTTCAATTCCTAAATGGTTAAATATTCCAAGCAAAATAATATAATTTGAGCTATTTTGATTATTTAATAATAAATTGTTTATTTCTTGTAAATTTATATTTTGATTATTAAAATAATTTAGGACTTTCTGTTTTGCTATTTTACCAACATCTATTCCATTATTATTTTCAAGAAGATTAATTATATCATCAACTATTATGTTAAAACTATTTTCAGTTTGGTTATTTGTTGACATTAAAGATTCTATTTCTTTTGTTTTGGTGTAATCAATAACTTGTAATGAATCTTTATAAAATGAATGACAATTATTTTCAGAGATTTCAGCAACTGAATTAGGTTTGTGGTTACTTGATGGTTGGATGATATCTTTGTTATCATCATATAAGTTAAAATCTTTTATAATTATGTTTTCTTTTGTTATAATTGTTTTTAATTCATCAACTACTTGATTAATAGTTGGTCGATTATCAGGCTCAATATTCCAACAATCTACAAAAAAAAAAAAAAAAAAAAAACGATTAAAATCATATTGCTTATTAACCATATTATTAAGTGTAATTTATATTTTATACACACCGGTATAAATATTTATATAGTCTTCAGATGTTTCAGGTATAGGTGACTCTCTATGGCCTTGTGAAATACTTATAGCTAAACCAACACCATATGGTATACAATCATGAAAGGGAGGGCGCCCGCTAGAAATTTCCCATAATAACACACCAATGCTGTAAACATCACTTTTTTTATTTAATAAATATTTTGGTTTTATATTTTCATTAAAACTTTTTGGATCAATGTAAGGAATTATTCCAAATATTTTCGATTGAGAATTAGAAGTTTCTTCAATACTTTTTGATAAGCCAAAATCTGATAGCTTAATAGCATGCTGATGGACTAGAACATTGTTGGAGTGCTATTTATAATTATATGAAAATAATACGATTAAAATAATCATTAAATAAAACATATAAATTGTTAATATTTACCAAATCACGATGAATGATCCCCTCATCGTGTAAACATGATACTGCGTGAACTAATTGAAATGCGAGTTTATATTTATCATTCCAATTGAGATTTTCGAAATTTTCTTTCAAATAGCTTCGGAGGGTACCATTATCAGCATATTCTATTACTAATGAATATTCTTTTTTTTTATTTTCTTTTTTTAAAAAAAAATTACAAATGAGTTAATTAGTTATTGTATATTATAAATATAATATAATGAACTTATAATACCCTCAATGGAAGTTGTGACGCCATAAAAACGGATGACATTATGATCGTGATGATCAACTTCACGATGAAGTTGAATCTAAGTAGTAAAAAAACATTGCATCAAAAAATTTATATTATTATTATTATAAATATCATAATAAAATATGAAATTATAATTACCTCACGAACAATTGCTTTAGCTGTAGCATTATCGATTTTAATAAATGATTTTAATGCATAACGGATATGAGATTTCTTCCAGTTTGCACGATAAACCTTTGCGAAGACTCCAGAACCGATTTCTTGAATATTAGAAAAATCTTTAAATTCATAATATCTAATAAGTTTTTTAGAAATGGCTTCTTCAATCCATTTATTCCAATCATTTGAATTATTAATAAGTTCAACGTTATTGGACATAGTTGGGTACAGAAATTTCTTACTGCAGTATCCTTTTTTTTTTTCTAACTATTTATAAACAATATATGATATCACTAAACGCCAAAGGTCGATCATTCCATTTCTGAAAATCGCTTAGGTGGTCACAAAAGTTTATGAATCACTTATTTTAAACTACTTCGATAAGTAAATTAAATTGTTTTATCGATAAATATTTTTTATATTTTTACTTTTATTTTTAATTTTTTTTTTTTCATACAATATTAGTTATATTTCGATAAGAATAATTCTTCAAGCAAATATATTTGCAGTATTATTTTTAATAATATTGTTTATTCTAAGCTTTATAAAATTGTGCTTACTATAAAAGGCTTCGATATGATATTCTTTAGTTAAATAAAAATTTTATAATACAACCTATAATTACAGTACATCAATTGTTCGATTATAACTTGAACAAAAAATATGATTATAATATGTAAATGTAGTTGGGAATACAACCCTTTAAACTATTATGACAACATTGCTTGACGTGTTTCATAATAATAATCTATTGCTTAAAAAATAGAATAAAAATAAAAAAAAGGTTAAACAAGGATAAAAGATATATAATTTCAAAATTAGTTTGTTCTTTACGTTTTAAAAGTTCTTCCATTAGAACGCCCTTAGTTCCTTGTTCAACAGATTTTTTATATAATAAGTTGTTTTATTGGACTCTTGATGAATTCCTCACAAATATATACATATATGTGTAAATTGCAGATAGGTCATATTTATAATGATTTCTGTGATAGCGTTAAGTAGTAATAAAGATGGAGTTAAACCAATTTTTCCTGATTGTCGAAATGAATAAAGTTATATGATGAAGGTGAAAATATTGAGCATGAAAATTCTGATAAATTATTACCTGAATAACGAATTTTTTCTAATAAATTCAGAAAACCAATTTATTTTTTCATCATATTAAATTCATGGTGTAAGAGTAAAAAATATTTGTTTGCAAAAAAAAATTTTTTTTTTGAAGATTGGCTAGTAATTTCTTATGAAAATCAAGAACTCAACTCCAAGTAATTAAGAAGCTCATTATAGTCGAATACACCAATTCTCAGTAATCCTCTCTTTTTTAAATGAAATCTGCTCACATTGAAGTTTGTGATTGAATATGTACGCGTAATTTAATACAAAAAATATGTTTACAATTTACAAGTTATGGGTGTTGCAGTTTCGTTGTTGATGGTAATTCGGTGGTGCTTAATGCGCTCACGGGTCTATGATATTTATGATCACATTCCATAAATCGCAGAAGTAGTGACGTGTAAATAATTTGTAAGAGTAGATAGTCCTACGCTTACGCTCCGCACAATTAGTAAAAAAATATATATAGAGAGATTTCTCTTTATTCTGAGTTCTGAATTTTTAATGAGTTTTACCTTACGTTATCTTATCAAATCTATGATATCACTAATTAGATTCGTCATTGTAAATTCTGCAACTTTTCCATTCAGCTCATTGTACGTAGATCCGTGTGACTAACCGACCACAACTCATTTCACAACTCTGCTTCTAAAATTCTAAAACTATTTTTTTTCTTTGATAAAAGGAGAAATAATTTGTTAATATTGGCATTTCTTGAGAGTTTCCGAATGTTAAAAATTACTAATAATCGTCATTTTGAACTAATCAGAAATTAGAATAAAAGAAAAAGATATTTTAAAAGTTCTAGTGACGCTTTTTTTTCTTTCAGTGTAAAATTATATCTGTACTATCATATTGATTCCAAATATATATAAATATACGTATTTTTTATTAGTAACGTTAACGAAACAAAAATAGATCCTTTATTCGTTTTTTTTTTTTTTTTTTTTTGCAGGAATTTATTATTCTATTATCACAAAATCGCACAAAAAAAAATTTGATTTTTGATAATCCTATTTTTTTGCATAATTTGTACAATTCTTTTTTAAATGTTTTTACTTGATCTTGTTAAACCAAAAAAAGGAGGTAATTAGTCATGATCTTGCCCAGAATTAATTACGTAAAACAATAACAATCAATATATAACAAATTAGAATAACTCGTTCACATACTTAATTTATTCATGTTTTACGGAAAAATTTTTTTTAAGAATATATATATTATATTACTATTATAAATCGTTAATATAAATTGATTCGTATTTAAAACAAAGAAATATGTTGAAAAATATAGAAAAATGACTACCCTTTAGATTGCCTGTTAAATTTTGTATGCACGTTATATTTTTACTTACCTAGAACGAAATAATAAATATAAATTTCAAAAAAGAAAAAAGAATTTTTTTTCTTTCTCCAACTATGAATAATTTTTTTATTATTCAAAAATTAAAACTTGAATAATTTTGTTTTTAATTACTTTGTACTTCTACGATTCTTCCCCTTTTATTTTAAAAATATAAATTATCTATTTCTGTCAATAATTTTAGTTTTCGTATTTGGAAAAAAAAATTTAAGGAAAAAAAAAAATCATGACAGAAGAAAATTATGCTAGTATGTATATATAATAATTATATACTCTTAATAAATTTGCATACATAAAGGTTCTAATAATTGATTATTATAGTCGGTATTGATTTGGGAACATCGTACTCTTCAGTCTGTATCTGGAAAAATGATGAAGTTAAAATTATCGAAAATGATTATGGTTATCGTACAACACCATCATACGTCGCTTTCACTGATTCAGAAATTCTTATTGGAGATGCAGCAAAAACTCAAATAAATTTGAATCCTTGTAATACCATTTTTGATATTCCTCGTCTTATTGGTCGTAGTATCTACAATAAGGACGTTCAATCTGGTATGAAGGTATGTTCTTTAAAAAATTTGAACCTATCGAAAAATTGGTATTTTTTTTTTTATCTAAACATTATTATATTAGTACTGGCCATTTAGCGTCGTCGAAAAGAATGAAAAACTACATATTCGAGTGAAGTACAAAGAAGAATGGAAAGACTTTACTCCAGAAGAAATTGCGTCATTGTTAATAATAAAAATGAAAGAAACAGCAGAAAACTACCTTGATAGACAAGTTAAAAATGCTGTAATTACAGTACCAGCTCACTTTGATAATTTACAGTTTCAAGCTATAAAGAACGCTGGTTTGATAGCCGGTTTGAAGATAATTCGTATTATTAATTCTCCAACTGCAGCGGCTATCGCTTACGGGTTGAAAACGAAAGCTATTGGAAAACGAATTGTTCTTGTCTTTGATTTGGGTGGTAGTACTTGTAACGTTTCTCTCTTAGCCTTTGATTGTGGAATCTTTGAAGTAAAAGCCGTTATAGGCAACTATGACCTAGGCGGTAAATACTTTGACGATAGTATTGTAAATCATTTCGTACAAGAAATCAAAAGAAAATTTAAGAAAAGTCTATCCAAAACTGATCTTTGTCGTATAAGAACACATTGTGAACGTGCAAAATGTAAACTTTCAACATCAGATTGTGCTCTTATTGAAATTGATTCCTTACTCGATGATTATAATACCACTTTAACACGTGCCAAATTTGAAGAATTGAATGAAGATTTGTTTCAATCTGCAATAAATCTTATTAACAAAGTACTTAATGATGCTAGAATTGATAAAACTGAAGTTCATGAAGTTGTTTTGATTGGTGGTTCAACACATATTCCTAGAATTCAAAAGTTGATATCAAAATTTTTTGATGGCAAAGAATTAATTAAATCTATTAATCCCGAAGAAGCAGCAGCTCGTGGTGCTGCTATACAAGCTGCAATTTTATCTGGTAATAAATCTAAAAAGATTCGAGATGTTCTTTTACTTGATGTTAATGCTTTCGCTTTTAGTATCGAGACTTCTGATGGTATCATAACTTCGTTTATTGAGCGTAATACCACATTGCCTATCGAAGAATCTAAATTATTCAAACTTTCTACTAAAGGTTCCTCTTATAGAGATACTTTAGATCGTAATCCTAAAAACAATTATAATATTTTAATTCAAATATATGAAGGTGAACGTTACTATACAAACTTGATAGGACAATTTGAATTGCCAATTTCTTCTTCAGCATCAAAAATTGAAATTACTCTGAAACTTAATCTCAACCTTGTATTAAAAGTATGCATTTTCAGGTATTCTTTTTATTAACAAATTTTGAAATTATTCAAATTAATTGATTTTCTATTAAATTATAGGTCTCCGCTGTTGAAAAAATAAATGGTAGAAATAGTAAAATAAATAAAAAAGAGATTACCATCAATAATGGATTATCAGAAGAAGAAATCGAACGCATGGGTTTGTAATATTTACATTAAAATCGTATTATTATCATTTTTAATAAATTATTTTAATAATGATAGTCTCAGAAGCTGAAAATTATCGTACAGAAAGAGAAATCATTATACAAAAAATGCAAGCACGAACTGACTTTGAAATTTACATACACAGATTAGATAGGATAATTAATGTAAGTTTTTTTTTGGTATCTACTTGATCATGTTTATACTGTACTTCATAAATTCTTATTCTATATAATATATAAATTGGATTTAGGATATCAATAATATGAATATGAAAAATAAGCTTGAAAAAGCAATAAGCGAGTCATTCACTTGGCTCGATAATAATGAAGAAGCAGAGAGGGATGAATATGAACGTAAGAAAAAATTACTCAAAGAAACTGTCAACCAAATAGCAGATGAAACTTTATGGCACAGATAACTTAAAAAGCAAGTAAATACGTATGATTAAATTTCATATTAAAAAAAAAACTTGTCCAATTAAGATAATTTTGGTTTTAAATCTTAAATAACAAATTTCAGTTGTTGGAATATATTAAAAATTATATTACATATATCACCACATTTCGTTAATTGCTGTAATAACTATCTGATGAGTGATATAATAATTTAATATCGCAAGGTACCTTTATTTATGCATAAATTATGTAATTTATTTAATTTATAATAGTCTACCAACCGAGTTTTAATTTGGACTTTTGGTCTTTCAACCTATTAAAATTTAGAACTATATCAATGATGCAATATCAGATATACTATTATTTATATACATAATTATGAAAATATTATTTTTTAAAGAATTTGTTATTGAATGAACATAAATAATAAATGCGAAGGATCCTGTAAATTGTGATTGAGCGTTCTCTCTCTATAAGATGATGAAATTTCTTGTCTTCCCTTATGGATTAAAATAAGATAATTTTGATATGTTTAACAGCAAAATAAACGCATTTGCTAAATCACGGTTTATATCATGTGATATCTAATTCAATTTTTGTACCATTAATATTATCAATGTCAAATTCTTGATTTATTACCGTAAAATCTCGATTTAAAGCATCCCTTATTACAATCACGTGATTGATAAGATTAGAAAAAAAAAATCAAATTATCAAATTCGAATTTTTTTTTAAAAAAAAAAAAATAAAATAAAAATTCTTAAAGAAATTCCGCCGGTATAATCATATAATCGTATATATGACGCTCACATTTTTGGTTTCAGCTTAGGCAATCGACGATGTAAGTTCAACCAAGCGATTTACACGAAAAAAAAAAAAAAATATCGGAAATACTTAATACAAAATTATCTTACTGATTGCGCAAGAATCGGATGATATAAAACGGATATTATTGTCAATTTTTACCACTTTTCAGTACAATAACGTTAGAAATAAAAGGGAAAATCAAAAACATTCATTGTCTAGTTGATACGGACTTTTTATATGTGAAGAAGTATTAAATTTGTATAAACTGTTTATTACTGACACAAAAGAACCTCTTCCTTAATAAAAGATAGATCACGGTATGATCCCTTCAGTGATCTAAATATCCTTCGGACAGATTTTTTAAATACATACAGCAAAACTATTAGACTATTTATTTTATCTAAACAAAATCGGGCAAAACTTTATTACTTTTAAAAAAATTGGGAGTAGCGAGTTTCAAGGGAGAAATATCTCGAAGTTCCTTCCCACTATTCCGCATTACTATCTACATTTTCGTTAATTTTGCTATCTATCCATAAACCGATATAATCTATATCATTTAAGGTGATGTAAATATATATTCATTTTAAAATTTCAGAATTCAATCGACATTCAAGCATCCAATTCAAGCGGTTTTAGTGTCGTTAAAAGCTCTTTCAAATGATCCTAAATTCACACGAATTCAATCGCAGAAATCGAGGGTATATGATGTTCCTACTTAAAAATTTAGGATTACATTAACGATTAGGCCGGTATTTAAATATATATTACGATTGAAACAATTGGATGAGACATTGGCATTCTGTATGACTTGTCACAATTCGTTTATTAATTCCTGTTAAATATTTGTTAATTACCCTCGTTATGAAATTTTTGTCATTATTTAACTCACGGAATGCGGGAATGGTCAAGTATATGAAACTTACAGTAAAAATATGAGATATAAAGAAAGGGTTTACGTGATTTACGTGAACATTGATTACAAGTTATTGAGGACAATTCTCGAAAAATGTTAATCTAGTGCTCTTGATTATAATATTGGTATACGGTTTTTTGAAAACTGAAGTAGGTTAGGAAATTTTTTTTTTTTTTGCAAATTTTGAACGGGAAGAATCAAATTTCATTCATTTCTCTTTAATCATTTGATTGTGTATCTATAAAGTCATGTTAATTATAATTCATGGGATTAGACGTTCTTAATGATGGTAAATTGGATCAAGAAATAAAGTTGCAATTTTTTGGGATTTAAAGAATTATACTTATCAACAGAACATTTTATATTGGCAGTCAAGATGGGATCGGAGCGTCATATAATTAGTTTCCATCATAAGCATTTCGTCCACTCTTCCAATAGCTTTATTATGTAGTCGTACAATTTCCATATTTATAAATAAATGAAATAATGTGATGTAATAATCTCCAAAAAAAAAAAAAAAATGGCGGAGCTCGGAATTTTGTCATAATATAATACAATCCGCAGTAAAAAATCCGCGTATTGCGGTAAGACAAACAAATACAGAGAAAAACAACCGATCCACAGAAATCTTTTTTCGACTCCTATTTATAAATAATTACAGCCTAAAAAATATTTCTGTCACTTATATTCCGATAATTAAATATCTGCGAGTAAAAACTTACGAATTCCCACGGTACGTATCATTTGATAATGAATATGTTATATGTATCGTGCTTATTAAATTAAATTTCAAATTATGATGAAAACCATAGTTTTGTGCTATACTTTGAATCACCCTGTCATAATAAAATATTTTCAAAGTATCCCTTCCAATTTATACGTTTACTTACTGTATTCCGTTTATTAATTCTTTTTAACGAAACGATACGACTTCCTCTTAAAAATGAAACAAATTGTTAAGTATAATTCTTTAAATTTGCTATCGTTAATATCCATATATCTATCCGTCTTGAAATAGTCGATACCAGGATTCCAGGATCAACTACGTGAGGTGTTACGCCTTCAGATTCCAAATAAATCTTAATTAAGTTGTTGATTTAACGATATGGACGAACTTCTTGTGAGAATTCCTTTGAGAACCTGGCATATGATAAACGATATTGTAAAATCAAGTTTTAGGATCTTGATTTTGTGCCCATACTTCATTTCTTTAAATACTCGCTTTTAATAATTGAAATTAAAGATTTTCAGAAATGAAGTAAAGTTTACCGATTTAATTTGATAAATTATTAGACTGAGAGGCGAGAGCTAGTTTGTTTTAAGTAAATTCAAAATTTGTTCCCACCATACGGACTTATTTTTAATTAGATCTTTTCGTATATAATCAACTAGTTCTTGGAAATTTAAGCTCACCTGCATCAGAAAAACTTTAAGAAAGTCGGATCCAATCAGGAAAATGATAATTCAGTGAAATAGAATGTACTGTACCTTCGACAAAATGTACTTTCGGAGAAACATTCCTTCGTACATTCTTTGGTAATGGTATCAGTATTAGTAATTCCAGATAAGAATTTTTGACTTCTACACATATCCGGAAGTTGATATTGCGAGTGATCTCTTTGGCGAGATTTCCATTCACTCCTTTAAGGTTAAACGAGCCCTCCAACATAGGCATCATCTGGAATTGAGAAGGGTAGTCTTATATGTCAACAAAGGCAAGCTCAAAGTAAGGTACATAGGGTAACTCTCCTTCAAGAAACCCAGTTTCTTTCGGCACACAGCGTGTTATACCTATGGTATTGGCTAAAGACTATCGAAGAAATACCCACCTTTTTTAACACAATATTATGCTGTAATTCAGTAACTCCAAATTCATGGTGAAATCTGCAAACTGATTTTCTTATTGGATGTAGTAATGATAGTGATCTGGAATTGAGAAGGGTAGTCTTATATGTCAACAAAGGCAAGCTCAAAGCAAGGTACATAGGGTAACTCTCCTTCAAGAAACCCAGTTTCTTTCAGCACACAACGTGTTACACCTATGGTATTGGCTAAAGACTATCGAAGAAATACCCACCTTTCGCTCTTTCTGAATCTAAGTATTCTTCTGTTTGCAAAATGCTTCATTGTAATGTCTTTAACTTGTTGTCAGTCCATTTCATTTTGAATCATTGGATAACTCAGCTAGTAGAGTGACTTTAATTTAAAAGGGGAGAAAGTCCGTCTACTGAATTTGAAAAAGCATCCGTGTTATTATTCCGGAAGTACCTTCTTTTTCTTTGTAATGTCTTCACACATATTCGCTAGAGATAACTCGAGTAATAGAAAAAAATCTGAGGTAACTCTGTTAAGCCATTGTACGAATTTTTAAGTGAAAGTATTGTTGCGAAATTTATTTTGATGTTCCATATCTTGAAGGTAAAGGACTTTCGTTTCATTATTGTGTTTTAACTGTTAACGGATAAAAAAAGTCAAGATTTTTTTTTTAATAAATTTTATTTTTATGATTATATTTTTTTTGGAGAAAGTTTTGAAGTTTGAAAAAGTTTGAGGGTATATATATACCTTTCTGAATACATATCAATGGCTTTCTTCGAAAATTTGACCAAACTTGATGAAATGTGACTTAATGATGATCTGGTTCTGACTCATGTAGAATCATTTAAAAAGTAAATAATATAAAAAATGTACTGTTTAATTTATTTTGCCTTTTTTGAGAGTTGCACAACTAACTTATAATCAATGAGTCACAGAGTCAATTTCATGACTCATAATTATTACATTATGAGTGAACTTAAGTCACAATGTGTACAAAGTTTCAAGTTTCAATAATATTAAGACACAAATGTCAGTTTTAGAGACGCATAAAATTTGGAGTTTTAATAAATTATATTATTAAAGATATATTTTTACAAGCATTTCTTTTTTTTATATTGTCAGGGAAGAACTTTATAAAATTGCGTAATAATGACTCGTCTTTGTGACCATATTTATAGTCATTTTTTTCATTTTTTCTACTGACAAATTAATTGTTTTTATGCTGCTGATTCATTTCATAATTAGTCACGATGTATTCAGATGCATATTTATATGAGTCATGCATAGTAAAAACACCTCAACTTCTCATCGTAAAAAATAAAATAAAATAACACGTTATTTCTAAATAATATTGATCTATAAAATATAATCAAAGGAGTTGAAATATAAATATCCAACAACTTTTCTCATATAAACTTCTCTCGTAAATATCCATTCTCTCATGAAAAAAATGGTGCTGACTTGACACTGGTAATCTAAATTAGTATTAGACAAAAGAAAGTGGAAGAAGATCCCATAACTTCGAATAAAAATAATGAATATACGAAAATATAAGGCCACACAAATTCGATTTTTCGGTTCTCGTCACCCGGCCGGGTCACTTTGTCAAATTTCAGTAAAAAAAAGTTTATATATAAAAAGTTTATCACGTGACTATGAAGTGAATTTTGATTGGTTCATTAAAGCTTTATTATATCTGTATAATTCGTTTACAACTAACTAATTTCATCATTTCTTTGTTTACTAGATTTTACAAATTTCTTTTCTTTTCTTTTTCTTTTTTTATTTTTAACCAATGTGTTGCAGTCTTCACAATATGGAAAATATTCACCATAATTTGTATGTTCTTCACATTCTACACCACAATTAAAACAAAGTGCCTCTTTAAATAATCCACTTGAATAATATGAAATTTCAATCAGGCTATTGCATGTTAGAGTATAACAATAGAGAATAATTTTTTCATAGAATCATTTATGTCATTAGAATCTTGTATATTGTGCCAGCTAAGCTATAAAAAGTATCACCACATGTATATTAAATTTCATCTAAAAATTGTGCAAGTTCTTCCTTATCTTGTGAAGATAATTTTGATTTTGAATAAAGTACACGCCATTTGTCACATTCTCCACATTGAATTAGAGTTCCAACATTTTTACAGTTCTGTGCACTAGATTTAAAGCCCATATCATTATTTGACTTCTTTGTCTCACTTAAAGAAGGTCTATATTCTTCTGTCCACTTCATCAACTACAGGAAATAGTGAATTTTTTAGTTCTTTACTTCGAATTTGCTGATAGTCCAAATATTCTGAATATTTAGCCAGGATTTCACCAAATTTAGTTAGTGATTCTCTTAGCCAGTTAAATCTACTTTGTAACATCCAACTTAATTCAACATAATTAAGTATTTTTTTGCTATGCTGAGTTAATTCTTCGGAATTAAACTTCGGTTATAATTCTCTGGAAATGATCTCCCAAAAAATTCATCAAAAATAACAGGAATCTTAAACTTTTGATCTAAAGTTTTTACAGAACAGAACAACTATCAACATACCATAGTGCACTTGCCAAATCAGTTACAAATTGTTTTCCAATATGTCGTGCAGCATCCTTCCCTTTCCATCCACCTCCATGATTTTTAATCCAATTAGATAAATCTATTCGCAACTTTTCCAGTGCATTTTTTGGGAGATCATTAAATCCTGGAACACATATATCATTCGAACTAGCCCTTATAATATCAAAAGCATTAATAATATTAACGGCAGGAATTCTATGAGATTCTATTATTTCTTGTGAAATAAGATAAAAATGTCATAAATTCCATATTGACATGCAGCTTCCCGGGCAATGCATTCTGCTGAAATCTTCTTTCCGACTAACGTTTTTGATGGACTAAATTTCACTTCAAAATTTGAATTACACCATTCAGATGACAAATATAAAATTGATATATGTCTGAAAAAAACTTTTATTTTAGTTTCCCTGCCAATAGGTAGATCTTCCCAGTCCTTCAAAATTTCAGACTTGTAACTTATTTTTACATGTATGATAGGCATTTGGCAGAGTAAAATCAAGAAAAAAAAATTCTCGATTATTTTAAACGTGATTATCATATGTGATTATCATATAAGTTACTCCTTAAGGGTTGACCAATCAGAAGCCGTAAAAATTTATATATAAACTTTTTTTATTAATAAAAAAAAATTATTAATAAACTCCGGGTCCCCGGGTCAATTTTAAATTTCGATGTTACGTGAACCGAAAAATCGAATTTGTGTGGCCTAAAATGGGAAAAGGGAATAGTAATGAATTTTTTTTTCTTTTTCTTTATCCTTGAATTTACTACATTTATCATTTTCTTTTCTTTTCTCTTATTATTATTCCTTTCTTCCTTGTTTCTTTATTCTTTTTCATTTCATACAATTAATAAATAATAATCCATTTTACATACTGAATATAAGGACAACTGATTTATACGAAATTAGGTTGCAGAATATATCATCTATTCACAGCAACAAGTTGATTTTTAATAATTTTCACAACAAATCCAATGGAAATACAAGAATTTTAACAGCCTCTCTAGGAAGGAGAAAAAATAATACTAAGGTACTATTTCTATTATTAAATATTGTGATGGTTCGAAAAGCAATGTCCAAGTGACCTATCAGTAATTGTTGCATAAGTTCACTCAGTGGGCTTAGCACGTAATTGATGGATTATGATTTAGATTGGATTTCAAATTCCCTGTTTGTAGTTTTTACAACAGTCATCTTTTTCATATGCTCATTTGTTTTCATTAAAGTTTTTTTTGGATTCAGAGAACTGGAAGCGCTTCGTGGCCACAATTATGTGATATTAGCATGATTGTGAACGTCCTTCCTGTCTCCAAAAATTACTGAGGTGATTGTCAAATGTTTGTCATAAGGTCATTGCGCATGAGTAACAGACGTTGGTGAGGTAACTTGTGCAGTTTCATATGAAATATGCCTTGGGAAAGTCAATGAAGTGGGACCTGGAGTCCATTCATCTGCATTTATGCTTTTCTGAAAGGGCGTCTTTATATATTTCAGATTAAGCAAATGTTCTGTTATCATCATGCCAACCATTCATTATGTTTTTTTTTTTAGTTCTAGTACTATTACTAATTTTGTTTTACTCTTTACAGTAACGAATTTTGATATTTCTGCATTTGGGAATGATATACAAAGATTTGAAGTTGATATTCTACAAAAAGTTTTTCGTAAATTGTACCAAACAAATATAATTAAAAGATCTTGTACTTTTATATGTATCAAATTGGAACAATTTCCCAGAAAAACTTTTAACAGCGCAACATTACTACTGGATAATAAAGTGTTCATAGTATGGAAATCCATTTAAATATGAATATTCTTCTCTTATATGAATGGTACTTGTATTTACAAAATAGTATTTTATACTAGCTCTGGATTTTTTTTTATCAATTTAATTTAACAAACGTTAATATTAACATTCAATTTTTTTTTAATTTTGTTTATTACTTTTGTAGTCCAGAACACCGAACATGCAGCCTTGGACTTCATTTCAAAGGTAACTTTGAAAAAAAAAAATATTTAGTTGTTTTATTTTTACTTAGCGAATGTTAACTAATGTTTGATTTCTTTTTCTTTTTTTTTAGGTCCAGAACTCTATTTTGAGGTAGATCACTAAGTAAAAAAAAAAATTCATTTTTTTTTGTATTTTAACAAAATGTTAGTGACGTTTTATTTTTCTTCTTTTTTTAGGTCTAGAACTCCATTTTGAGGAGAACCATTAAGTAAAAAAAAATTTTTTTTTACTTTAATTTCAACGAATGTTAACTAACATTTGTTTTATTTCTTTTTTAGGTCCAGAACTCCTTTAAAGACAGACTATAATATTTCGAAAGTAAAATATCTTCAAAATTTTTATTTGTTTTTTGTTTTATTTAAACAAATATTACTAATATTTGTTTTTTTATATTTTTTAGGTCTGGAACTCTTTAGAGGCAGACCAGGTATAATATCTTTAAAATTTTATTTTTTTTTATGTTTTATTTAAAACAAACATTACTAATATTCATTTTTTTTGTATTTTTTAGGTCCAGAGCTCTTTAGAGGCAGACCAGTATTTTGAAGGTATAATATCTTCAAATTTTATTTTTTTTTATTTTATTTAGACGAACGTTACTAATGTTCATTTTTTTTTTGTTTTTTTTTAGGTCTGAAATTTAGAGGTGGACCAGAATTTCGAAAGTATAATAATATCTTCAAAATTTTATTTTTTTATATTTTACAAAATGAAACCAATTAACATTTCATTTTATTTTACATTTTTGTTTAGGTCTAGAACTCAAAGCAGACTGAAGATAAAAAAAACTTTAATTTTTGTTTTAATAAATATTAAACTAGCGTTCATTTTTTTAGGTCTGAAAGAAGTGGACCAAATTATTTTGAAGGTAAAAAAAAACTTCAAAATAAGTTTATTTTATATTTTATTTTACGAAACATTACTAATATTTCATTTCATTTTTTTTTAGGTCTAGAACTCTAATTTAAAGTAGACTAGTATTTCGAAGGTATAATATCTTCAAAATTTTATTTTTTTTTATGTTTTATTTAAAACAAACATTACTAATGTTTGTTTTTTTTGTATTTTTTAGGTCCAAAACTCTTTAGAGGCAGACCGATATATTGAAGGTATAATATCTTTGAAATTTATTCTTTTTTGTTTTATTTAAATGAATGTTACTAATGTTCATTTTTTTTTTATTTTTTTTTTTAGGTCTGGAATTTAGAGGCAAACCAGGATTTTGAAGGTATAATAATATCTTCAAAATTTTATTTTTTTATATTTTATAAAATGAAACCAATTAATATTTCATTTTATTTTACATTTTTTTAGGTTCAGAACTCGAAGTGAACCAAAGGTAAAAAAAAACTTTATTTATTTTTATTTTAACGAATGTTAAACTAGCATTCATTTTTTTAGGTCTGAAAGAAGTAGACCGAGTCAAGTTATTTCAAAGGTAAAAAAAAAACTTCAAAATAATTTTATTTTATATTTTATTTTACGAAACATTACTAATGTTTCATTTCATTCTTTTTTTAGGTCTAGAACTCTAATTCAAAGCGGACCAGTATTTTGAAGGTATAAAGCTTTGAAAAAATTATTTTTTTTGTTTCAACAAACGTTAACTAATGTTCAGTTCTTTTTTTAGGTCTAGAACTTTAATTCGAAGTGGACCAGATTATTTTAAAGGTAAAAAAACTTCAAAATTATTTTTTTTATATTATTTTATGAAATGTTACTAATATTTCATTTCGTATTTCCTTTTTTTTAGGTCTGGAATTCACTTTTAAAGCAGACCATGATATTTGAAGGTAATATAATATCTTCAAAAAATTTTAACTTTATTTATTTTAACAAACATTACTAATGTTCATTTTTTTATTTTTTTTTAGATCTGGATCTCTCTTTCATAGAGGACCATGATATTCAAAGGTAATATAATATCTTCGAAAATTTTAACTTCTTATTTATTTTAATGAACGTTACTAATGTTTGTTTTTTTATTTTTTAGGTTTGGAACTCCCTCTCATAGCAGACCATGATATTTGAAGGTAATATAATATCTTTGAAATATTTTAACTTTTTATTTAAATTTAACAAACGTTACTAATATTCATTTTTTTTATTTTTTTAGGTTCAGACTCTCTTTCACAGCGGACCATAAAGGTAATAAATAGTTTCAAAAAAATTTTATATTTCTTTAACAAACATTATTAACATGCATTTTTTTATTTTATTTTAGGTCAGGAACTTTAATCCAAAGTGGACCAGAATATTTCAAAGGTAAAAAACTTCAAAATTATTTTTTTTTATATTATTTTATGAAATGTTACTGATGTTTCATTTTGTATTTTTTTTTAAGTCTGGATCTTCCAATTCAAAGCAGATCAGGGTATTTTAAAGATATAAAGCTTCAAAATGATTTTTTTTATTTTATTTTTATTTCAATAAACGTTAATTAATATTTGTTTTCAGTTTTTAGCTGGAACCCCATTTTGAGACAGACCAGGTATTCCAAAAATAAAAAAAAATTTTTTTTGTTTTATTAATGAAATATTAATTAACATTTTAATTCTTTTTTTTTTGTAGATTTGCGGCTTTCAGATACCTTCTGGACTGAATTTCGAAGGTATTTACTTCAAAAATTATAAGATTTTATTTTTGTTTTTTTTTTAAAAATGAAATTTTAATTAATGTTCATTTTTTATTTTGTAGATTCATGGATTTCTGAAAGCTTTCTGAAACATAATTTTGAAGTAAGAAGTGATAGTATTTTTGAAGTTTGTCATTTTATTGGATCGAAGAAGTTAAAAGTTGTTTGTTAGAATCAAACCAACTGAAATAATGTCCAAACTGTTAACAACATGATTTTGCAGTATAAAAGTAAAGAAAGAAAAAAAGGAAGGAAACTTTAGTTTAGTGCATTTAGTAGTAAAATAGTGTAGATTAGTAAATGTACTTTTAAATTTGTAAATATTTTTTTTTTTAATGAAATAAATTAATTGATATTAGTTAACATTATGTAAAATTTTTCTGTGATGCACATCGGCATGTCCTCAGATTAGTGCAGAAATGTACTTTGCAGAACTGCACAGATCTATGAACCAAAATTTTTCCCAATGGCCAGTATAGAAGTGCCTAATTTGTAATTGATAAATTGATATGCTCTAATCAGTTTGCACCTTCATGTATGATAATTACATTCTGTGATAATTCATAACATACTAGTACAGAAGTAACCTAATTTGCAATTGATAAATTAATATATAATATTAATCGGTTATATCTTAATTGGATCTTAATTGAATACCATAGTCAGTATTAAATAACAATTAAATGTAATTAATGGTGGTGTTTTTTGGTTATAATGTAATCCTTTTTTTAATTACTTAAAAGTGTTTTTTGAAAAGGATATCGATTTTAATAAAAAATTATAATTTTTGCATATAATTGTATTTGCATACAATGTTTATCATCTATTATAATAACAAATACCTATATTGTGTAATATATACATTGTATAAGAATATAGCATCTGACAGTAAATCAGTAAGACAAAAACATGTATACTATTGCAAAAACGTATAAGGGTGTGGAATATACACAGGTGATAAATAACATTATGGCCCGCATTATTATAATTTTGGCCAGATTAATTTATTTATTATCAGTATATGGTATCACATAGGCCATTTGATTTGCCGATCATTTACTTTATTAAATTTGTAATCAGGTTACATCATTATGCTAAAAATAGTTAAACACGAATTATAAATAAACAATACTTTTGAAAAGACCTTTTTTTGTTAGCTCTTTCTTTTTTACATTTTTTATCTCAAAATACATAATATTACAAATTTACAGGTATTTTAAAACATTTTTCTTATTTGTACTAATTTTCTTTTTTTCTGTTTAAAGGCGTTAGTAACGCAAATATCTTTATTGTAAAAGTTAGATAGAAAAATCTACCACTAAATATACCGGAGTAAGCTCCTAGGGTCCAAACACCCCTGTTTAACCAAATCACCTAAAACACCAGGGCACTAAGTGATGCTAGCTAATCTAGACATCCTAAAGGAGAAATAGGTAGAAAAAAAGAAATATTCTAAAAACTAAAGATGAAATAAAATGTACACTCTTAGACCTAAAGTATTACTACCCTAGTCTACTGCCTAACAAGTGACTTCAAAGTTTCCATGATTGTTGCTATATCTGCAGCTAGCTTCTTCTTGGAAATCTGGGGTTTCTTCGGCAAGGATTTCTTAGTTGTGTCTGAAGAGCGTTGAGAGATCTTGAACGGTTCGCCTTCAGTCTTCTTTACTTGCTGGTAACCTTTACGATTACCTATAGGAATACGGTTCGAACCTGTGCCCGCAGTATTGGACTTTGGGGACGAGTTCTGTGAATTGTTAGTGTTGGATCGCTTACTTGTTTTGATCTTGTTTGTCTTTTTGTAAGCGGTCTTGTTGATTGATGGGCCTAGGTGGCGGGACTATTTTAGCTGAGCACCATTCCAAATCATAGGTTTATCGATACATTCTTTCATGTTGTCCCAAGTTGATAGATAACATCAGGAAATTTTTTTAGAAGATATACATCGATAATTATCACTTTATCGATAAATATCGTATTTATAAATCGATGGTCAACATAATGTGATAATATTCGATAATTATCTCACAATTATACAATGATATTTAACTTTTTCTAAAATAATCGTACTGATAATTTGCGATATTGACAATTATCGAAAATAATCTCGACGATGATTTGCGATGTTGGCAATTATCGAAAATAATCGCACTGATAATTTGCGATGTCGACAGTTATCGAAAATAATCGCACTGATAATTTGCGATATTGACAATTATCGAAAATAATCTCAACGATGATTTGCGATATTGACAATTATCGAAAATAATCACACTGATAATTTGCGATATTGACAGTTATCGAAAATAATCTCAACGATGATTTGCGATATTGACAGTTATCGAAAATAATCT
Organism: Rhizophagus clarus; assembly: GCA_015698045.1. Classification (NCBI taxonomy): domain Eukaryota; kingdom Fungi; phylum Glomeromycota; class Glomeromycetes; order Glomerales; family Glomeraceae; genus Rhizophagus; species Rhizophagus clarus. The sequence goes on from BLAL01000228.1 coordinate 415,955, forward strand.
CAACGATGATTTGCGATATTGACAGTTATCGAAAATAATCTCAACGATGATTTGCGATATTGACAATTATCAAAAATAATCAAGTTAAATCCATTATTTATTGTTTCATTAATAAATCATAAAACGCACTCATATACAAATGAATACTAAGAATATTAATCTAATTTTTATTTTACACCTTAAAAAATATACGTATTAACAAAATATTCATTTTCACAGTTATTTCTTGGTATAATGTGAACTGACATATCAACCGAATCTAAGTAAACACATGTATATTGATCAGCTAGCCATAATCTTGGACAGTCGTATATGATCTCTTCTTCTTGTACTTCTTCATACCATCGTAACAAAGCAAGATTTACTGGCTCTTTTAAACCTTTTGCAGAAAATTCCAATAATAAAAGTGCCTAAATTTAATTCAGTTAATAACATGTCATCATGACAAAAATCTTAATAAAAAATTTTAAGCATATCATACCTTTCCATACCACGCAGTTTCTTCGGAAGAGACTACTACATCACTGAGCCATTCATTACCATAAAAGGTTCCTGCTGTTCGGATAATATCAGTTGATTCAACAGCTACACTAGAATATATTTTAAAATGCCCAGATTCATAATCATATTCTAACTCATTTTCCGTCAAAAACTCTTCAAAACCTGCATAAAGGTTATCAAACCCTTCTTTATACAGATGATGGATATCGGTGTCTTGTTTTATTTTAGAAACTGTTGTTTCAATTTCAGTAAATTTGAACTCCCATAAAAGATTTCGAAATCCACTAGATCTCCTTATCATAGGTTTTTTTTGTTTCAAGGCTAAATATTGACGTCGCACCTATCATATCAAATTTAAATTAATCGATTAAAATAGATTATAACGAAACAGATCATATAACATTACCGTAGTTAACATTTGTGGAACATAATTTCTTTTATTTGTCATTCGATATGGAGTTTTAACGCTCTTCTTATGCAAAGTTTCATATGTTTCTGTTGACATCCCAACACAATGGCTAAGTGGGGGTTTAAGGACCGTAAGGTCCGTCCCCCCTTGCTATTGTGTGTTACGACCCCCTGAATGTTAAAATCAATATCGTTTTTTTATTATATGAGAATTAGTTCTAAAAGATCTAGAATATTAATTTCTATATTGTGTTAGAAAAGCTTTTAGCCGTCTTAGAAGGTTAATTTCTATATCAATTTTTTATTAATATATTAGAAAAGCTTCTAAGACTTCTAGAATTGTAATTTCTCTATTGTAAATAAATCTAACGAAAAATAAGTCTAACGAAAATAAATATATCAGGAATTAATTCTACAAGGATTAGCGTATTAATTGGCATATTTATTAAATAAGTCTAACCAAAATAAATCTAACGGTACTTATTACCCCCTAAATAAGTCTAACGAAAAAAAATAAGTCTAACCAAAATAAATCTAACGGTCCTTATTACCCCCTAAATAAGTCTAACGAAAAAAATAAGTCTAACAAGATTTTTGTCCCAACTTTTCTTCAATCAAGAACGGGTTTAATGCAGGCTAGCGCATCAATTAGCATATTTATTAATAAGTCTGATGAAAAAAATAAGTCTAACGAGATTTTTGTCCCAACTTTTTCTCAATCAAGAACGGGTTTAATGCAGGCTAGCGCATCAATTAGTATATTTAATAAATAAGTCTAACAAAAATAAGTCTAACGAAAAATCATGTGACTTTTTAAATCTAACAAACTTTTCTATATACAAGAATGGCTTCTGCGCAAGCTAGCCCATTAAATAGCATAATTGTTAAATAAATCTAACGAGATTTTTGTCCCAACTTTTCCAAAGCTGAGAACAGGTTCAGTGGAGTCTAGATAACCGAATAGCAAATCAGCTTCTGAAAAATAAGTCTGTCCGCCTTGCCGGGAATTTATTAATCTAACGAAAAAATATATATCAGGAATTGGCTTCGTACAGGCTAACTCCTTATCTAATACATTATTTATTTGTCTAATGTTTCCGCCCTGCCGGGGGAATTTATAAGTCTAACGAAAAAATCACATATCAGTAAATAATTCTGGCAAGCTAGAGCACATAAAAATCATGATCTAAATAAATCTAACGAGAATACATTACATTCCTATTATACCCTTAGTATATTCCAGGTTTAAAGCTTTAGTCCGCAATCTGTCATAATACTGGGTAACATAATAGCCTCTGATATGTAATGGGCATCGGCCACAAGAAGAAGCGGTAGGCTTCCCGCAGTCAGAGCATGGTATCCGTTTTTTAGCTTTCCAATGAAATCGGCAACCTTCAGGGCGAATACAAGGGTTATTGCAAACCTTTCCAGTATTGCAAAGATACGGACAAGAATATTCACCAATCATCCTATTTTTTAACACTAAAATTCAAAAGATTAATTAATAAATAGTTAATACTTAAGTTTTGTAATAGCCCAAAACCATTTTGGCAAGCCTGTAAATACTGCTTTTGGTAACGGCTCTATAACCGAAAACTGAAAAAAATAGGAAATAATTAATTAAAGAAAAAATTTTATAAGTAAGTAATAGTGCGACGGTTAGAGATAACACATATACCAAATGTCTGATGCTTACCCAGAATATATAGAAGAATTTAGTATAGAAATATCTGATTTTAATCCAATTGGTCCTACTGCCTATATACCTTTACCAGAAACTTTACCAAAACGTAATAATGGAATTATTAATATTCAAAATAATGATGATTGGTGTTTCGGATGGAGTGTTTTAGGAGCAATGCATCCTGTAAAAGAACATCCAGAGAGAAATCCACATAGGCTGTATGGAGGTTTCGTGGAAGAACTTAACATGGAAGGCATTCCAGTTCCAGTGCCAATCTCAACACCAGTTTATAAAAAGTTTGAAGAAAATAACCCAGAAATCAGTCTATGTGTCTATGAATGGCACAATCAAAACAAATGTCTTGACTTTCGCTATATTTCAGAAAGAAGGGGAGATGAATATAAGCAAGTAAATCTTCTAGTAATTACGGAAGAAGATAGAAGTCATTACTGCATAATCAAAGATCTGCACAAGCTGGTATACAATCATAGTAAGCATAAAGGACGAAAATATCTATGCCGATATTGCCTTCATGTATATTCAGCGGAGAAAGGGTATAAGGAACATTTGCCGAAATGCAAGGGTTTGAATAATGCTCCTCAACGGCCACAAATGCCGATAAAAAATAAGAGTATCAAAGCTTTTTATAATCATAAATGCATGCAACCAAACCCATACCGAATATTCTGGGATTTAGAAAGCTTAACCGAAAATCTAACTCCCGAAGAAAAAACAAAACTAACCCATACTGAAAGAATACAGAGGCATAAGCCAAGTGGTTATTGCTATATAGTGGTTCGCATGGATAGTTCACTTAATTATGAAATTGTGAGTCACGATCTATATAGAGGCCCAGATGCCTTGAAAAGATTCGTTACAAAAATCGAAGAGGAACTCCTAGCTATCCAAGAAGATTTATCTGCACCGGCTGAAATGATAATGGCACCAGGAGACTTGAAGGCGTATAATGAAGCGACTAAATGCTGGATTTGCAAGGGACCTTTCTTAAAACCAGCACCAGAGGTAATAAAAAAACTCGAAGAAGCAAAGCATAGATTATTAGAAGTTAAGGAATGGGAAACATGTATAGAAAAGGAGCATCCTGAAAAGAAAGAGGTGCAGAAAAGATACCGAGAAGCCTTAAGTGCTCTTAATCGAAAAGTAAAAGATCATGACCATATAAATGGAAAGTATCGAGGCCCAGCTCATGATTCTTGTAACAAAAAATTGCGAATAGGCTCTTTCGAAACCAAAGTGCCACTTATATGTCATAATTTCCGGGGATATGACTCTCATCCGCTTATGAAAGTTGTGAGCAAATTCACGGCTGATAAGCTAAATTGCATCCCAGAAAATATAGGAAAGTACAAAGCCATGGACGTAGGACAGCTTCGGTTCTTAGATAGCTTTCAGCATATGGGAATGGGACTAGATAAATTAGTAGAATGTCTAGGAGGAAAGCTCGAAAAATTCCCTCTAACTGTTAGGTACTTTACAGAGAAAGGCTACTCAATAGATAAGATCAAGCTTCTTCTACGAAAAGGGGTATTCCCATATGACTGGAGCAACTCATGGGACAAGTTCGACAAAACAAGCCTCCCACCTAGAAAGGGTTTCTATTCGCTTCTTAGCCAGCAAAATATTAGTAAAGAGGATTATGAACATGCTCAAAAGGTATGGCAGGAATTTGAGATGAAGAATTTTGGAGAATATCATGACTTATATCTTGAAACTGACGTACTTTTACTTGCGGACGTTTTCATGAATTACACTATCATGTGCTTGAATGATGATGGCTTAGATCCCTCTCATTATGTTTCAGCACCTGGAATGTTTAATGATTCCTTATACAAAAGTAGTGGAGCTGAACTTAAGCTAATGACAGATATGGACGAGTACTTGATGGTAGAGAAGGGCATTCGTGGAGGCATGACAATGGCAAGTCACCGTTATGCCAAAGCTAATAATCCTAAATGTCCTGATTACAATCCAGGCAAACCAACATCTTGGATCATGTATGAGGATAAGAATGCTTTATATTCAGGTGCAATGACCCAATACATGCCTACAGAAATTTTAGGTAAAGTGAGTCCAGAGGAAGTACCAGATATCCAAAGTATCGCGCCTGATGCAGAAATAGGCTATATGCTTGAACTTGATCTAGAAGCTCCAGTGCACTTGCACGATTACTTTGCAGATTATCCTTTAGCGCCAGAAAAGCAGATAATTCCAGAAGACTGGCTTAGCTTGTATAATGAAAGATTAGTACAAGATAAAGAAGTTGGGGGTGGAAAATATACAACAGGAGAAAAGCTCGTCCAAACCCTTTATCCCAAAAAGAACTACGTGATCCATTATCGTGCACTCCAGTTATACATGAAATTTGGGGTGAAAGTTACAAAGATTCACGGTGGATTAAAATTCCGGCAGTCTCCATGGATGAAAGACTATATTGAGGAAAATATTCATAAACGCAAAATAGCTAAAGCCACTGGGGATGAGTTTGGAGTTATGTATTATAAGTTAAAAAATAATGCAGTCTTCGGCAAACAGATGGAGAATGTCCGTAAACATATGAGAGTAGAGCTACTTAGAACAGAAGAGGATAAAAAAATTAGGCGTCTAGCAAGTTCACCATTATATGTAGGCTTTAAAGCATTCGAAGGGGGCATCACAGCAGTACACATGTTAAAAGGTACAGTAACTCTAAATAAACCAATCTATGTGGGGCAGGCAATTCTCGACATTAGCAAGGCCATGATGTTTAACTTTTGGTACGGTTACATAAAGCCTCGCTATGGAGATAAGGCCCGTTTACTGTATACTGACACAGACTCGCTCATCATGTGGATAGAAACTGAGGATATCTATAAAGATCGGGCAGAAAGACCAGACATTTTCGATCTTAACTATTCAGGAGACTTGTTTCTAATGAAGGATGAGTCAAAAGGAGATCCAATAGGCGAATCAGTATGCTTAAAGCCAAAAATGTATTCAGTTCTTCCAGCAGGTCATGATCCAAAAACTCCCGATGATCCTGATTCAGAAGAACCTAAGAAGAAACATGGCATCCAGAAGGCAAAGGGTGTTAAGAAATGCGTGGTCAAAAGGGAGCTTCGACATGATAAATTTCTAGAATGTCTTAGGAATAAGAAACTAACTCGGCATGATATGTATGGCCTCCGAAGTTATGATCATCAAATATATCTGGAGAGGGTAAATAAGATAGGGCTGAATCCATATGATAACAAGCGCTGGATCTTACTTGATGGAATTCGAACCCTCCCATATGGACATTGGCGAATTGGACTATATAATCGCCTGATAGCATCTGGAATATCTCCTGAAGAAGCAGAAGAAAGAGCTATGAAAGTTAGACTTCGTGTCAAGGAATAGATACTTTATAACAAATATTTTTTCCGGATAAAAATTATCAAAGAATATAATTTATTAATTAAAGTTTTTCTATCGTTATAGTAGAAACAATACAAAAATGGTTGATCATAAGGATATAGAACTTGCGCAAATAAAAGTCATAAAAACTGCATTGCGAAAAGGCAGAAAATATGATAATCTTGCAAAAAATTATGGAGACTATCTAAAGAAACTGCGAGCTGAAAAGGATCCGAATAACTATATTAAAACACTTGCAGTAAAGATGTTCCCTAAGGAAGAAGCATATACTGAAAGGCTAGAAAATTATCGCAAAAGGTATGAAGATAATGATCTATTTACCAGCCTAGAGGAATTATATGAGCTTTATTATCAAATAGCTAAGGAGGAGAATCGTGAAAGGTCAGAAGATGAAATAGAGCAGATGCTCAAAGCAATGGCAATCTAGTCATCTTTGGCAAAGCTTTTTACAAAGATATTTTTTCTGGCATGTTAAATATTTGATTATAGAATAAATCACTAAAATGACAACCAGCATAGTCGGATTAGAGGATATTATAGATGAAGTAAAAAAGAATATCAAAATGGTATTCCAAAATGAGGTTAGAGCAGAAGATCGTCAAAAAGTTTATATAATTGGACTACAATTAACATTAGATAGATTAGCACGAGAGTTAGATTTTGTGCAAAATAATTATCAAGGAAATCTAATAGACTGAAAAGACTTGACTAGCCTATGAAATTCATCATCAACAGTATAGTCATAGTCATAGGATTGGAAAACTCTGGCCAGTCTAAGAAATTCATTCCTTAGTTCGTAAAGCGAACAGACATCCTGATAGTACCTGTTTAGTTCATAGTCCTGTTTTAAATAATATTGCATTTTACGACGTGTAAAATAGACTAAAAATTGTTTTTTATTATGAAGTAGTTGACTTCTACTATAGCGAGAAGAATTTAAGAAATCTTTATGATCATATAATATAGAAAGCGAAATAGTCCTTGTACTTAATCGATTAAAAATATCACTCCATGTATCACTTACTTTGCAATAGTTAACAATTTCAGTAAGACTGAGATCATCATCATAAAGGTAAGAAATAATATTATCACGAATACTGGGAATACTAATAAATTCAGCTTTCCTTTTTTTCTGAATAATAAGCTTAGATACAGCATTCCATTGGTGGTTTACTCTAGCACAACTCCTATAGAGATCTTTCCTACTAAGAAAGGCAAAGATAGCTTCTAGTAATTCGGGTAAAGCTAGGGTGTTATGCATATTTTAAATTAGCATATAATATTTGTTAATTATGACACATTTAAGAGTTATATATTTACCAGAACTATTAAATCATATTTTATATTTCCTAGCAATAGATAAATCCCTCTATCCCATTCTATTTGTCTGCCGATTATGGTACAGATGCGGTGTTTCTGTTCTATGGAAACGAGTTGAGCTAAAGAATAGTAACATACAAAAAATTTTTATGAAAATAATATGTGAGAAGCAGAAGAGTCTCTTTGGGACCAAACCATTTTATTATTTGAATGTAACTCATTTAGAAATTCCAAGATACTGGCAACTTTCAGATAAAAAAATCAAACATATTACACATCTATTCCCAAATATAATTCATTTAAATTTGAATGATAGTATGGGATTCAGTGATAAAACATTAAATCGAATAGCAGAATCATATCCCAATCTGAAGTATCTCAACTTGGGATTTAATTATCGTAGAGTAGATGATACTGGATTAATAACTGATAAAGGTCTATATGCAATCGCAAATTCATGCTATAAATTAGAATATCTAGATATTTCTTTCCGTATAGAGTTTTCTGAAGAATCAATTTGTAATATTATTCATTCCTGCCTAAAACTCCAAGCACTTCATATTCAAGGTTGTAGAATTACTTATAAAACTATCAGAGAAACTAGATTGTATCTTAAATTAAAATATTTTGGTATAACTAGAGGTTGGGACCGATCTAATTATTCTTAGTCAAATTATTTAGACTATTTTCCACAGATAAGAAATGGAAAGCAATAAAAAAGAGAATCCAGAGACGAGCCAGCTTGACTATGATTCCTCATCCCTTATATTCCCTGATCTGACAAAATCAGCACAAGCTCTAATGGATAGCCTGGATAAATTGGAAGACATGATAAATTTGATAAAATCTGATTTGAAAAAACCGTTGCCATTAGATGTTTCTGACCTTTTGCAGAGCTTAGACAAGAAAGGGAAATAGGTTAAATTACTGCGCCATACACGTGACATTGTGAACTCGGTTCACATTCTCCTCCTTATAAATTTCAGGATAATCTTCCGCAATTCTTGGACAAGGAAAGGCATTTTCTCTGGCATTTTCTTGGTATTTTTTTCCCAGAATATAGGCTTCAGCAATTTTTTTGGCTAATTCTAGACGGAAACTTTTACTAAAAATATATGGAATACCCAAACTTCTGGGAAAATATGGAATTTCTAAACTTCCAGGAATAATTTTCTTCCAGGAATTTTCTAAAACTACATATTACTTACCCTATTCGAACATGGCAAGCCAACCACATTTTAATGAACACTATAAGAATTTGCTTGACCAATTACCTCAATCCATAAAAAAGGATGCATGGTTACGACTAACAACTCGCAAAAGTAATCCACTATCGGAGGAACAGGCTAAAGGTATTCGTTTAGATATTGAGGAATTACTTACTAAAGAAGTTGGAAGATACTTTAATAAAAAAAATCGTCAAAAGCTAAAGATTGAAGCAAATACCACTTCTGATGGTTCTAGTACATTATCAAGGCTAGATGGATTTGAGAAACAGTTAGAAGAGCGTGAACTTCGTGTACAACAACAGGAAAATAGTATTAAGAAAACTATTGAGACACAAGTTTCTGAGGAACGCAAACGTCTAAAAGATGAATATGATACTCTTTTAGCTCGAAAAGTGAGAGAATATAATAACTGTATGGTAGATATGAAGCAGAAATTATATTCATTTAGGTATCAGCTAGAAGAGCAATATAAATCCAGTAAGGCTGACTTGGAGAAACAATACCAATCTCGTATCTCTGCCTTGGATAAAGCTAATATTGAAAAAGATAGAGAGATTGGCAAGTTATCTGCATTACTATCACGATTTAAGAATGAAATAAAGGATCTTAAATATGTCCTTTCTTCGGTTAAAGATATTATCAAGACATTGGATGATATTATCTATTCTAAAGATCAAACAATTATTATTTATAATGATGGAATCCGTTCTATTAATCCTGGCTGTATTGATAGTGCTATAGAGCCAATTAGTTTTTATGAAAAAGATGCCAAAGTCTTGTGGAATAGATGGCGTGCTAATGCACCAGATAATCCAGATATTCGAAAAAAATATTCATTTCGTTCCTCTATTCGTACAAAACTTTCTGACCATCTTATTCAAGAACTTCAAAAGGTTATATCATGCCAAAAATAGTCGAATAGGCACTGTATTTTTTTCCTGATTGCTGTCTAAATATTGTCTGATCTGTGATGAAACACTGTCTGAAACACTGTCTGAAACACTGTCTGAAATACTGTCTGAACACTTAACTGTTTTATAATGCTGTTTTAACCTACAGGGATAACGGAATTCTTTACCACAATGCATGCATGTACGGTCTGCTAGTTTTTTTTTATAGGTTCTAGCCCCTTCTCTACAGTGAAGACATTACGCTGAGATTTATGAACTGATAGGGGAATGGTAATAGTCTTTCCATTTCGGATTGTCTTAAATTCTCCCTTTACTAAGGGTTCCCATCCTGCCCGATGTTGCCATTTCGTTCCAAGAATAAATAGTGATAACTCATTTCCATTATCATCATATTCTGTAGGGACGACAGAAAATTCATCTGAAATGGTATCTCTATTTTCCTTATCCTCTATAGTTACAGGAACACTATCAACCGTACCAAGAGAATGAGACTTACTTGCAACCCCATTAAGTCGATGAATCTTCTTTCTATTTATTTTTTGACCCAAATGAATAGCAACATTTTCTGAGAATATTGATGAATCTGATCCACTATCAATCATTGCATATGGTATAGTTATATCCCCTACCTTACATGAGATGGTTGCAACATCATCGGCATCCTTTATTTGGAGAAAATTTATCTCCAAGGGCTTTGGCCAATATATTTGGCTATTTTTTTTTTTAGCTAATGCATATGCCTTAATGGCTAGTTGAATGCTCTCTGGTATAACATAGTTAGAGGAAGTAGTATTGTTTTCCTTTATTTTAGTAGAATCTGTTATAACCATATCTTCATTTGAGCTGGGGGCATTTGGAACAGTTTCATTATTATTTTCTGGAACTTGTAAAAGAAGCTTCTGTTCGGTATTTGTGGCCTGTATTAGTGGAAATAAGACATCTTGAAATTTTTTTGTAACATTTTCCCATGCTAATTCCCTTCTTTTAACCGTATCATTTGGCATTTCTGTATTCAAGCAATGGTCTTTTATTTTGGGGAATATCATATTAATAAATTTTGAAATTTCTATAAGAATCTCTCTAGGACAATGAGGGACTAATGATGCTATTGACGATTTTAATGCTATTTGATACATTAGATCTGTAGCTATGGCTATATTACTAGTACGAGATTTGGAAGTAGGGGACTTCTTGGTGGTTCCTTCTTTTGATTTGGTACTCTTTTTTATAGGTACTCCACTTCGCACCACTTTTTTTTTAAAGCATAGCAATTTCGTGATTCGTCATCAATATCATCCTCATTATCATCTTCAATTTCTTCTTCAGAATCTTCTTCCAATATGTATTCTTCAGAATCTTCAGAGTCTTCAGGATCTTCTTCCTCATTTTGGTATACATAATTAACTTTTTTAGTCCGCTTTAGTCTGGGGCAATTAACCTTTGTATGTCCAGCATTTCCACATACTGAGCAATGCCGGACAAGTTTACTTGATGCTTTACTTGGCACTACCTTTCTAACAACTTTCTTTGTGGCATAGGCACTTCTGGGTGTAAAGGGACTCTTTCTAACATGAGCTGTTTGACCTCCTAATCTCTTTTTAAGTTCTTCATAAATAAAATTTTCTAATGTAGCGTCATCTGTTCCTATTCCTGTATAACCCAAATCTTTTGCTAGACGAATTTTAAAATCATCTTTTTGTGGTTGAGCTTTATAATTAACTGGAGCTATTGTATGAGCTTGTATTCTTTTGCCTGCACTTTCATGCCATATATTACGCAAGTCTGTAAAAAATGCAATGACTGTAGCAGGAGTAGCAATTCTAACTCTCATTTCTAAATCAGAAGGCAATTGATTAAATAGATAAGGTAAGGCATCAGCATCTGGCATTGCTTGTACTAGTGGTTTGATTCGTTTTTCATAACTATCAGGAGTATCTGTCTCTAAAAACTTTTCATTAACAAGAGCAAATATAGCACTTCGGTTAGTCCCTACCATAACTTCTCTATATTTTTCACGCAACCAGTTTAGGAAGAGAGGTTCAGTATTAATAGCTGGATTACCTCCTGCATAAGGATCATTGGCAGGAACAGGTGCAAACCTACCTGTCATTTTATTTATCATAACTTGACATCTTGCAACTGCATTAAAGCCAGCAACGGCTAAGGGACGTGCCATCTCATTTATATTTCTAAGCTTTTGATAATATACGTCTGGTGGTTCCTGCCCATCATAATCGGGTAATTGCGCAAGTAATGGTGCTAATGTATGCATGACATCTTGTATTGTAGCCATGTTTCCTGGAGGATTGTTTTGTAAATTCAAAATAATTTGTCGTGAATTTAATTCCCTACCCTTCCATTTTTGGTATCTATTAAATACAAATGCCCGATTGAATTCTGCTAATTCTGCCTCTGCTTTGCGTCTCTGATTTATTCGCTGAAGAATAGCTTTTTCTCCTATTAATACATTTATTCGATTTTGCTTTCTTAAGGCTATCCTTTGTCCATTAGTTTGCCTATCCTGTGCTATTTGCCACCAACGTCGACGCTCATTTACCTCATTATTATATGCTAAAGTCAGTAGCTGAGCTCTTCGAAGACATTGATTTCTAGTAGTTGTTAATTCATTCCTAAGGCCATTGATTCGATCATTAGCTATACGGTATAAACCTTGCATGTTAATAGCATCTTGAGCATTTCTTTGCATAAGTTCACGAGCAGTTGTTAATAAGATTCGTATACCATCTAGTGTATTTTTGGGGTTGAATGATGTATCCCCATCAAAATATGATTCCACCCGATCTAGCGCTCTAGCAATATTTATTAAAATATCAGGTATTGCCATATTTTTTTGTTCTTCTTCGGAATGATTATTATTAGATTTTGATAATTCTTGTATACGAGATTTAAGTTTATCTATTATGTCTTCTAGCTGGATAATTCGATTATCTTGAATAACTAATGCCTCCTCTTTTAGCTCCAGATGATCCTGACATTTTTTAAGCTCACCTAGGATGACCTTACATTTATCCTTTAGCTGATTAACTTCATCATCATAAGATTGAAGATTCTTTTCAAGATGAGAAATATATCGCTCACAGGCTTTAATTTCCTCTTCTAGTTTGTGGATTTTCTTTTGTACTAACTTTATCCCTAGATCAAAGTTGCTATTTAGCTGATCAAGATATGTCTGCTCAACCCTCATTGTTACCTATTATTCCTATAGATTCTGGTGAGGCTCGAAATCTTGATATTTCTATTGCTTTGAAAAAGATTTATTATCAACCTATTGGTTATCAGAGAAATGCTAAAAAATTGTTTGAAGCTTCTATTAAGGCTGGATATGATTTTACTATTGATGAAGTGAATGACTGGCTTGAGAGACAGGCTGTTCACCAAATACATAAACCTCGTCCTAGATATATTCCTTATGCAAGTTTTTCCTCTATTACTATACCCAATGAAGTACATCAAGCTGATGTGCTCTATATGCCTTATGATAAAGTAGGACGAGTCACCTATCTTTTTTGCCTCAATATTGTGGACGTTGCTTCTAGATATAAAGCTTCTGTCCCTATTGGTGCATATAGTGTTAAGGATAGAGAGGGAATCTTAACTTCTAAAACTATTGCACGTGCTTTTAAAAGTATATATGATGATGAATCCCATCCTCTTGTCTGGCCAAAATTATTAATCACTGATAGGGGTTCTGAATTTAAGGGAGAATGTGAGGTGCTTATGATGGAACATAACGTGAAAATTCAGAAGGCTAAATCTAAGCGTACTATGGGTATTGTTGAGAGATATAATCAAACATTAGCTAAAAGATTATTTCGTATACAAGACGCACATGACTTATTAACATTGCATTTATCTGAAAGATCTAGGTCTTGGGTACAGAATTTGCCTATAATTGTTGAGGACATTAATAATTCTATCACACGTCAGATTGGTATTTCTCCTGCTAAGGCTATAAAAAAGAATCAGGTTAAGGCCAAACCCTCTTGGCCTGCTAGACGTTCAATTGGCTATGATGAAGCAATTTTACCAAGCTATACTGAAGTTCGATATCTTTTTGAACCTAGTGATCTAGAAGGAGGAAAAAAAAGAGCAACCGACTGCAATTGGTCTCTTGAAGTTTTTATAATTGAATCATATTTGCTAAAAGAAAATCAACCAGTTCTCTATAAACTTTATAATGGCCCTGAGCGTTCATTCGTGAGAGAAGAACTACAGATCGTAAAGGATGTGCAATTACCACCTCAATGGATACTTAAGCATTAGTCTTACCTCCTCTCTCCTCCACTTGGTATAGAATTTGTTCGAAAGCATTGCTTAAGTAATCATCTATTTCAGCTCTATTATAGACTATAATTTGTGTATTTCTAAGCCAATCAGTTCGTGAATTCTTTTTTCCTGCTTTATCATTCCCAGGCTTATCATCTATAAGAAATTTGGTTAGAGAACATAGAGCAAACTTAAATTGTCCACGCTTATCAAATTCTTTTTCAAGTATTTCCTTAAATTGTCTTCTTCGGCTTTCTAGCATTTTTCGTATATCACTTCCATTGTCTGGATGAGATCGTGGGACTTTTGCACGATGCACAGCTATGGCTCTTCTTTTAAGTGCTGTGCCTAATTCTTCTTGCTCCCTAAATTCTATATCTCTTTCTTGTTCTTCAGTAATTCCTCCCAAACGCTTGAATTCTTCATTATTTGCCTTTTCTTGCCTACAGTACTCTTCATATTCTTCTTTTGTAGGTGGCCTACTTGCTTCAGGATCCAATTGCTCAAGATCATGATTTAGAAGATTGCATTCATGCAAGTTTTCTGGTCTATCTCTATCACCTAGTTCAAGTTCTTTCCATCTCTTTAGCAATCTCGCTCCCCATTTTCTGAAGTGTTCACCAGGCTTACGATTATTTGGATTAATAAATCTGACTGCTTCCTCTGGGATCTTAGGAAGTTCTGTTTCACTTGTTGTTAACCTTTCTGGAAATATTTCTTTACGAATTTCAGCTACAACCCCCTTCACATCTATATGACCCCCCCTCTCTCTATCAAATCTCCGTTGTAAATATTGGATTGCTGAATATAGAAATGAACTCCATTTTGAAGTAGTTATACCTGTATATGGTCGATCACACTCTTTTTTCATCTCTAAGTAGAAACGCTTTCTATCAAACTCCTCTGGCCTACAACATGTTTCCTGTTGCAAGTTTTTATAAGTGCCTAATTTTCTTTTTATATCCTGATAATTCCATTCGATATTAGGGTTTTTGAAAGGAATATCTTTACTAGAGTCTTGAATTGCCTCTTGAACAGGATTTTGGTTAATTTCTTGGGTTAGTATTTGAAGAGGTTCTTGGATAGCCTCTTGAACAGGTTGTTTGTTAACTTCTTGGTTATCTTCTTGAACAGGCGATTGAATTGGAGTATCAGTTTTAGGTTTACATGGATTTTTTCGTTTAAGATGCTCACGAAGTTTTTGAGGTGTTGCGCATTTTTGCCCACAACTATTACAGATTGTAATTTTCTTATCACTTCTTATTTTTCTAACCATTGTGTTATCTCTAACCGTCGCACTATTACTTACTTATAAAATTTTTTCTTTAATTAATTATTTCCTATTTTTTTCAGTTTTCGGTTATAGAGCCGTTACCAAAAGCAGTATTTACAGGCTTGCCAAAATGGTTTTGGGCTATTACAAAACTTAAGTATTAACTATTTATTAATTAATCTTTTGAATTTTAGTGTTAAAAAATAGGATGATTGGTGAATATTCTTGTCCGTATCTTTGCAATACTGGAAAGGTTTGCAATAACCCTTGTATTCGCCCTGAAGGTTGCCGATTTCATTGGAAAGCTAAAAAACGGATACCATGCTCTGACTGCGGGAAGCCTACCGCTTCTTCTTGTGGCCGATGCCCATTACATATCAGAGGCTATTATGTTACCCAGTATTATGACAGATTGCGGACTAAAGCTTTAAACCTGGAATATACTAAGGGTATAATAGGAATGTAATGTATTCTCGTTAGATTTATTTAGATCATGATTTTTATGTGCTCTAGCTTGCCAGAATTATTTACTGATATGTGATTTTTTCGTTAGACTTATAAATTCCCCCGGCAGGGCGGAAACATTAGACAAATAAATAATGTATTAGATAAGGAGTTAGCCTGTACGAAGCCAATTCCTGATATATATTTTTTCGTTAGATTAATAAATTCCCGGCAAGGCGGACAGACTTATTTTTCAGAAGCTGATTTGCTATTCGGTTATCTAGACTCCACTGAACCTGTTCTCAGCTTTGGAAAAGTTGGGACAAAAATCTCGTTAGATTTATTTAACAATTATGCTATTTAATGGGCTAGCTTGCGCAGAAGCCATTCTTGTATATAGAAAAGTTTGTTAGATTTAAAAAGTCACATGATTTTTCGTTAGACTTATTTTTGTTAGACTTATTTATTAAATATACTAATTGATGCGCTAGCCTGCATTAAACCCGTTCTTGATTGAGAAAAAGTTGGGACAAAAATCTCGTTAGACTTATTTTTTTCATCAGACTTATTAATAAATATGCTAATTGATGCGCTAGCCTGCATTAAACCCGTTCTTGATTGAAGAAAAGTTGGGACAAAAATCTTGTTAGACTTATTTTTTTCGTTAGACTTATTTAGGGGGTAATAAGGACCGTTAGATTTATTTTGGTTAGACTTATTTTTTTTCGTTAGACTTATTTAGGGGGTAATAAGTACCGTTAGATTTATTTTGGTTAGACTTATTTAATAAATATGCCAATTAATACGCTAATCCTTGTAGAATTAATTCCTGATATATTTATTTTCGTTAGACTTATTTTTCGTTAGATTTATTTACAATAGAGAAATTACAATTCTAGAAGTCTTAGAAGCTTTTCTAATATATTAATAAAAAATTGATATAGAAATTAACCTTCTAAGACGGCTAAAAGCTTTTCTAACACAATATAGAAATTAATATTCTAGATCTTTTAGAACTAATTCTCATATAATAAAAAAACGATATTGATTTTAACATTCAGGGGGTCGTAACACACAATAGCAAGGGGGGACGGACCTTACGGTCCTTAAACCCCCACTTAGCCATTGTGTTCCCATTCATCGAACCATAAAGTCAAATTGACGGAATTACATGATAACGAAGCACGTGAAGTTTAGGTATTTTACAGCGACTTGGAGAATATTCGGCAAATATCGTTACAAATTCTTGACAGAATTCAGTTATTAACGTCTAGTAATAGTAGTAATAAATTTTTAAAAAACTGAAATTAAATACTAATTAAAGATTTGGTTTAGAATTAATAATCGATATTTACCTCTAATTCTGTTAACTCGGTATCCGTAAATGACTCCTGACGCAACTTCATATACATTACCAAATATTTATGAAAAATGTTGCACAGTCTCTTACATGGTATTCCACCTTCTTTATAATCATCGTATAAATTATCTATAACGAAAATAATCACTTTCATTATATTACGATAATCATTGGCAGTAAATTTAGATATATTTTCCAATCTGTTTTTTAATATTATTAAGCCTGGATATCGTGGGATTGCGCACAATCTGTGGTCCATATCTTTTACTGCTCTATTGCTGACCTTTCGGTGTAATAATTCACGAGTAAATTCTATGAGATACTTTGTTACTCCAAGGTCGAGTAAATGCATACGATCTGGAGCAGTCGCCTCATAAATATTAAAATCGTCAAAATCCCAAAAATAATTAAACTCCTTATGAATCGAAAATTCACTTGCTTGATTCTCACTAATAGCTAGTTTCATCTTTTCTGGAGTTTATAAATCAATATGAGATAATGCCATATTATTAAGATTTTCGTTATTTATCAAGCAATAATAACATGGTCGTTTAGAAGTTGATGGAAGATATGTTGCGGTAAATGCTCCTGCTTCCACCATATCAGCAAGGATAACCGATAATTTTGGTGTAAATGGATGTATTTTATTTTGAACAACTAAATACATGTCATTTTGATTCATTATCGGCGATAATAATATTCGGAGACATCTCTGAAAAACGAGTCTCTGTAATCTTCGGAAAGACTCAGAATTCCTTGTAGTATTATCTTTTGCTTTCAATTTTGACAAATAACCAACAAGTACTTTAGCGTTAGGTTTATTTCGCTGCCAATTTGGTATATTTCCGAGTGAAATATATATAGGATGTTCAGAAGTTTTGCCCAGATGATCATAAGTTGTGGAATCAGCGTAGATTATTATCGATAATAATTTGTTATCGACAGGAATTTTATTTTCCGTGATATACCACCAATTACTTTCGAATTGTTCACCATAAGTCTTAATCAATGTATTGTGATTTTTATACTTAAAAACAAATTCTTCATTCATTTCGGATTGAAGAAGCAGAACTTTAATTCCATGAATTATCGGTTGATAATAAAAAGAATAATCTTTATCCTGGAATTTCGTGATAAGGACTTTTTTGAATTTCATATAAGGAAATTCGTTAACATCAAGAAATCTACGACCTTTCTTAGTATTTATTGGTAATGGGTTTTTTCGGCCTCTTGTCTGCTTTTATTGATTAACTTAATTATCCTATCACCGCAAGAATTAGATAATTGATATTCCATAACAATTCCCATGAATTCACGATAAATGTCATTCGGCCATTCAGTGTTAGGTGGATGTGTTTTGTCTCTTATTGCATCATCTAGTGTGGTCCCACAAAAATCTTCAGCATCGATAGATAACGAGTATGTTAAGTCAACTTCATTATCCTCATTATCGTCGTCATCAAATTCACCACTTTCCTCATCCGACTCATCGTTGTCATCAAATTCCCCACTTTCCTCATCCGACTCTTCAGAAATTTGTAAATTTTCATGAGATTCTACGGGTTGTTCTAATGTTATTTTCGATTCAGATTCGTCATCTTTCATTGAAAGATCATCATCCCAGAGACCGGATTCTTCATGATATGGCACTTTTGATACTTCTTTATCATCATCATCCCAGAGATCAGGTTCTTCGTGTGGCATGTTTGATTGAAAGGTTACTTCTTCATCTTCGTCAATATATTGATGCTTGTCCGAAATATGTCGTTTTAATGCATAAGTTGACGAAAAAGTACATGAACAATATGAACATTTATAGGTCATTTTGAGTGATTTTAGCGATAGTGAACAGAACCAAATTTTATGAAAGTGAATTTGTTGCCTGAACAAAACTAGTAAAAACGGAATTTATTGCCTGAACAAAACCAAAAAACGATGTAATATATATATTTCATTATTTCAGCTTTACTAGTAGTAGACGACGATCAGTTTTATTAGTAAACAATACAGATATTTTTAGACTTTTCTTAATTGTATTGTTGATCTATTTAATTTTTGAGTACAACAATTAAATATGCATCGTTATATCTCGATTAATTGTATTGTTTTGTATTGTTAAATTTTCAAATAATTTATTTAATTTTGAGTAATTGAAAGAGATCGATACCATTTACTACTATGATTGGATATTTTCAGTTAACTAATGTGCATTGTTACCGTATCCCTCGAATTTATTTAATTTTAGAGTACAATTAACACTAATGTGCATTGTTACCGTATCCCTCGAATTTATTTACAAATAATTAATATGCATCGTTATCCCTCGAATTTATTTACAATTAACTAATATACATTGTTATCCCTCGAATTTATTTAATTTTAGAGTACAATTAACTAATATGCGTCGTTATCCCTTGTTTAATCCATTTAATTTTGAGTACAATTAACTAATATGCATCGTTATAATATTTTAATTATGCATTACAATTAATAACGCGTCGCTATAATAATTTAATTAATTATTTACGCGTCACATCGAGTTTTACTGATCTAAATAGTTTATCAAACTTTAGAAAAGTTTATATATAGGATACTTTTTCAACCTTTTTTTTAAACTTTTTTTATCTCTGATTTTACATTCAAATCTTCTTCAATCCTTTTTCGTCCGCTTCTTCTTCAATCCTTTTTCATCTGCTTCTTCTTCAATCCTTTTTCGTTCGCTCCTTTTTCCACTTTATACTAAATTTTTCTTCGCTCTTCTTTAGTCTAACCATTTATATCTTTCTTTTTTTTACTAATTTGTTTCAAACCTTTTTTAAAAAAATGCCAAAAAAACGAAAATATTCCACTAGAGCTAACAAAGATAAACAGTCTTAGGAATCAAATAACGAATTTAATAATGAACAAGAAGGCCCAAGAAAAATCGTAAAGCGGAAAGATACTTCGCAAGCTAAAGAGCCTGCTAAAGAATCAGATACTATTAGTTCACAAGCTAAAGAGACAGCCAAAAAATCAGATACTAGTAACCAGGGATCAGATAGTGATCAAGAAGAAATGGAAGTAGTAGCGGAATCTTCGCAAACTACACCACTAGCAGAAGGTAATGATCCATATATATTTATTATGATTTGTTAGATATTATGTTAATAAACCTTTCATAATCAATCATTTATTTTTTAGATAACACTCGAAGGATAAAGGAATATATTTCTAAACAACTCAAAACATACGGCAGACAATCAAAGCAAAGTAAGTGATAATTTCCAGACTCGAAAATTGTCGACATTTCATTTCAGTTTACATCTATTACACCTAATACAATTTACTGGGTTAATACATTAACGTCAGCTGGCGATGAAAATTCTGAAACGCTTGTACCGGAAACAAATAGAGAAAATGTATGGCGCAGTAGGCCGACCACGCCAGCTGTTGAGCATGGAAGAAGCTCGTCAACTACAACTGCAGAAGAAACACCGGAGATCAATGTCCAACCTTCTAAAAGCAGAAAAAGTTGCGAGGACATGCTTATAAAACAAGGTAGGCAAATACGAGCTCTATATGAATTACATAAAGAGACGCTCGAGAAAGTCGGATGGATCCAGAACCAGATTAAGTTGCAAAATGAGAAAAAGAAAAAAATTGACCTAAGCGAAAAGGTCTTCAATGTAAGTTTCTAACGAAAACCTGGTGCTATTCTCTCTTATACCATCCGTCACCAAATCACAACATAATTGCAATTATTTATTATCACACACTAATATAGGAAGGTTATAACTCGGTGTGCAATAAATCCTTTCCGGACAATATGTGGCCTACCTTTGAAAATTTTAAGTTGGAGCTCGAAAATTGGCTAAATCAACATCATCCTGATTATCTTCGTGAAGTAGGCTATAGAGAGTGGACGAACGCATTTTCAGGACGCCATCATTCTATAGTGATTATCATTAATAATCGTATTCATAACTGTTGTGTTTAATTTAAATTTTTCGATTATCATTATGGATTTTTTATTTTCTTTTATAGCTCATGCGAAAAATGAAAGATATGAGAGGAGTACACGTTGCAGCAGTGAAAAGCGCTATTTTTAAGGAATTCAGTCTACAATCAATAAGTGGTAATAAACGAAAAAGCCCGCAAGATATAACGAGCTGGAAAAATTTACCACAAGTTAAAGAGTGTTATAATAAGTTATATGATGATAACGATAATGTAATCGAAAATATAACAAAACTCGCATTTCCCGCAATATCTGATACCGACAAGTCATTTCAGAATATCTATATTTATACGTCAGCGATATGCGATATAGTATTGAATCCTAGCTACCCCAACGTAGAGTGCGGGAAAAAACCTCTAGAACGACGATATCGGAAATTTAAGGTATGTGGCTGTTATTTAAACCAATTTATATAATTTGAAATCTATTCAGTTAGATAAAATTCGAATTAATACTTTATTAGGATTTATTCGAAAAAAAAGGAGGTTTTACTATACATGACGCGCAGGAGATATTGAGGGAAGAAGTTCTGGAAATCCCAAAAACAGGCTCTTTTGAAGAGGAGGAGGAAACAGATGTAATTCTCAGAGGTGATGATACATTAATGACGTTGCATGACGACTTGTTTTATGATGATTAGCAATTATTTATAGGTTGGAAAGTAATGTTTTATTTTAAGGTGGCATACTAATATTTTATAATTAATTATAATTATTATCATTATGAATTTTATTATGAATTTTATTATTATAAATAAATAAATAAATTTACGTTAGTAATCGCAATGAATATTTTCAATATTTATCGTTTGAATTTTCTTGATTTTTATCGTATGAAATTTTCTCGACTTTTATCGTTTAGGCTTAATTCTGATAAGTAATCATCTTTTCCGTATCGATACTACTCGACGAGTCCGATTATTATCGATAGATATCATGTGACCTTTCCATCGATATACATCTCTATCGATATTTGTCATTTTAGTTAAATTCTGATAATTTGTCATCATTTACCCACATCGATACTACTCGACGAGTCCGATTATTATCGATATATATCATGTGACCTATCCATCGATATATATCCCCTAAAAAAATTTCCTGATGAACCTATAATTTTCCTGGATCCATCTGGTAATTTTACTTCTTTGAACATGCGTATATCACGTTGTATTAGGGAACTAATGTTCTCTTTGAGGGCCAGCGTAGTTGTATTCATGTCATCAGGTGGTTGTTCAATCACAACTTGATATCGCTCTCTTTCTTTCCGTTCTTTGAGCGACCATGATGCTGAAAACCAACGCACAGGTAGTGCATTAAGCGGAGCCATCCAACTCTTATTTGTGTCATATTCCATGAAGAGCTCGTTCATCTCGAATTTACAACGTACGGTCTTATATTTCTTCTGCCGTTTGACTTGTACAGAGATGATTCTACCCCATGACGATAAGTGCTGCAGGATGTCGTAGTTGCTCCATTTTGCGGGAATATCGTATATTAGGATATCTCGAATGGCCGTCGATTGTGGCGACAGTAGAAATCCTGTAACAATATAATTTGCTTCATCTTCACCATATATATCCGTTGCTCTGTCTGTCCTTCCAGTAGTTTTGCCTAACTCTGGAGTACTGGACTGCTGTGGTGGAGATTCCTCTAAAACAGGGGGGTTCGAAAATGAAGAAGAGGGGATTGGTTTGGTTACCTGATCGGCTTCTTATGATTGGTTCTGGCGCGATTTCTTCGTTTTCCTTTTCTTCTTATCTTTTTTTGTGGACATCAGGAAATTTTTCAGAAGATATACATCAATAATTATCACTTTATCGATAAATATCGTATTTATAAATCGATCATCAACATAATGTGATAATA
Source organism: Rhizophagus clarus (assembly GCA_015698045.1). Taxonomy (NCBI): domain Eukaryota; kingdom Fungi; phylum Glomeromycota; class Glomeromycetes; order Glomerales; family Glomeraceae; genus Rhizophagus; species Rhizophagus clarus. Next base: position 438,651 of record BLAL01000228.1, read on the forward strand.
TTCGATAATTATCTCACAATTATACAACGATATTTAACTTTTTCTAAAATAATCGTACTGATAATTTGCGATATTGACAATTATCGAAAATAATCTCGACGATGATTTGCGATGTTGGCAATTATCGAAAATAATCGCACTGATAATTTGCGATGTCGACAGTTATCGAAAATAATCGCACTGATAATTTGCGATATTGACAATTATCGAAAATAATCTCAACGATGATTTGCGATATTGACAATTATCGAAAATAATCTCAACGATGATTTGCGATATTGACAATTATCGAAAATAATCTCAACGATAATTTGCGATATTGACAATTATCGAAAATAATCGCACTGATAATTTGCGATGTCGACAGTTATCGAAAATAATCGTACTGATAATTTGCGATATTGACAGTTATCGAAAATAATCTCAACGATGATTTGCGATATTGACAATTATCAAAAATAATCTCAACGATGATTTGCGATATTGACAATTATCAAAAATAATCGAGTTAAATCCATTATTTATTGTTTCATTAATAAATCATAAAACGCACTCATATACAAATGAATACTAAGAATATTAATCTAATTTTATTTTACACCTTAAAAAATATATGTATTAACAAAATATTCATTTTCACAGTTATTTCTTGGTATAATGTGAACTGACATATCAACTGAATCTAAGTAAACACATGTATATTGATCAGTTAGCCATAATCTTGGACAGTCGTATATGATCTCTTCTTCTTGTACTTCTTCATACCATCGTAATAAAGCAAGATTTACTGGCTCTTTTAAACCTTTTGCAGAAAATTCCAATAATAAAAGTGCCTAAATTTAATTCAGTTAATAACATGTCATCATGACAAAAATCTTAATAAAAAATTTTAAGCATATCATACCTTTCCATACCACGCAGTTTCTTTGGAAGAGACTACTACATTACTGAACCATTCATTACCATAAAAGGTTCCTGCTGTTCGGATAATATCAGTTGATTCAACAGCTACACTAGAATATATTTTAAAATGCCCAGATTCATAATCATATTCTAACTCATTTTTCGTCAAAAACTCTTCAAAACCTGCATGAAGGTTATCAAACCCTTCTTTATACAGATGATGGATATCGGTGTCTTGTTTTATTTTAGAAACTGTTGTTTCAATTTCAGTAAATTTGAACTCCCATAAAAGATTTCGAAATCCACTAGATCTCCTTATCGTAGGTTTTTTTTGTTTCAAGGCTAAATATTGATGTCGCACCTATCATATCAAATTTAAATTAATCGATTAAAATAGATTATGACGAAACAGATCATATAACATTACCGTAGTTAACATTTGTGGAACATAATTTCTTTTATTTGTCATTCGATATGGAGTTTTAACGTTCTTCTTATGCAAAGTTTCATATGTTTCTGTTGACATCCCATTCATCGAACCATAAAGTCGAATTGACGGAATTACATGATAACGAAGCACGTGAAGTTTAGGTATTTTACAGCGACTTGGAGAATATTCGGCAAATATCGTTACAAATTCTTGACAGAATTCAGTTATTAACGTCTAGTAATAGTAGTAATAAATTTTTAAAAAACTGAAATTAAATACTAATTAAAGATTTGGTTTAGAATTAATAATCGATATTTACCTCTAATTCTGTTAACTCGGTATCCGTAAATGACTCCTGACGCAACTTTATATACATTACCAAATATTTATGAAAAATGTTGCACAGTCTCTTACATGGTATTCCACCTTCTTTATAATCATCGTATAAATTATCTATAACGAAAATAATCACTTTCATTATATTACGATAATCATTGGCAGTAAATTTAGATATATTTTCCAATCTGTTTTTTAATATTATTAAGCCTGGATATCGTGGGATTGCGCACAATCTGTGGTCCATATCTTTTACTGCTCTATTGCTGACCTTTCGGTGTAACAATTCACGAGTAAATTCTATGAGATATTTTGTTACTCCAAGGTCGAGTAAATGCATACGATCTGGAGCAGTCGCCTCATAAATATTAAAATCGTCAAAATCCCAAAAATAATTAAACTCCTTATGAATCGAAAATTCACTTGCTTGATTCTTACTAATAGCTAGTTTCATCTTTTCTGGAGTTTATAAATCAATATGAGATAATGCCATATTATTAAGATCTTCGTTATTTATCAAGCAATAATAACATGGTCGTTTAGAAGTTGATGGAAGATATGTTGCGGTAAATGCTCCTGCTTCCACCATATCAGCAAGGATAACTGATAATTTTGGTGTAAATGGATGTATTTTATTTTGAACAACTAAATACATGTCATTTTGATTCATTATCGGCGATAATAATATTCGGAGACATCTCTGAAAAACGAGTCTTTGTAATCTTCGGAAAGACTCAGAATTCCTTGTAGTATTATCTTTTGCTTTCAATTTTGACAAATAACCAACAAGTACTTTAGCGTTAGGTTTATTTCGCTGCCAATTTAGTATATTTCCGAGTGAAATATATATAGGATGTTCAGAAGTTTTGCCCAGATGATCATAAGTTGTGGAATCAGCGTAGATTATTATCGATAATAATTTGTTATCGACAGGAATTTTATTTTCCGTGATATACCACCAATTACTTTCGAATTGTTCACCATAAGTCTTAATCAATGTATTGTGATTTTTATACTTAAAAACAAATTCTTCATTCATTCGGATTGAAGAAGCAGAACTTTAATTCCATGAATTATCGGTTGATAATAAAAAGAATAATCTTTATCCTGGAATTTCGTGATAAGGACTTTTTTGAATTTCATATAAGAAAATTCGTTAACATCAAGAAATCTACGACCTTCCTTAGTATTTATTGGTAATTGGTTTTTTTCGGCCTCTTGTCTGCTTTTATTGATTAACTTAATTATCCTATCACCGCAAGAATTAGATAATTGATATTCCATAACAATTTTCATGAATTCACGATAAATGTCGTTCGGCCATTCAGTGTTAGGTGGATGTGTTTTGTCTCTTATTGCATCATCTAGTGTGGTCCCACAAAAATCTTCAGCATTGATAGATAACGAGTATGTTAAGTCAACTTCATTATCCTCATTATCGTCATCATCAAATTCACCACTTTCCTCATCTGACTCATCGTTGTCATCAAATTCCCCACTTTCCTCATCCGACTCTTCAGAAATTTGTAAATTTTTATGAGATTCTACGGGTTGTTCTAATGTTATTTTTGATTCAGATTCGTCATCTTTCATTGAAAGATCATCATCCCAGAGACCGGATTCTTCATGATATGGCACTTTTGATACTTCTTTATCATCATCATCCCAGAGATCAGGTTCTTCGTGTGGCATGTTTGATTGAAAGGTTACTTCTTTATCTTCGTCAATATATTGATGCTTGTCCGAAATATGTCGTTTTAATGCATAAGTTGACGAAAAAGTACATGAACAATATAAACATTTATAGGTCATTTTGAGTGATTTTAGCGATAGTGAACGGAACCAAATTTTATGAAAGTGAATTTGTTGCCTGAACAAAACTAGTAAAAACGGAACTTATTGCCTGAACAAAATCAAAAAACAATGTAATATATATATTTCATTATTTCAGCTTTACTAGTAGTAGACGACGATCAGTTTTATTAGTAAACAATACAGATATTTTTAGACTTTTCTTAATTGTATTGTTGATCTATTTAATTTTTGAGTACAACAATTAAATATGCATCGTTATATCTTGATTAATTGTATTGTTTTGTATTGTTAAATTTTCAAATAATTTATTTAATTTTGAGTAATTGAAAGAGATCGATACCATTTACTACTATGATTGGATATTTTCAGTTAACTAATGTGCATTGTTACCGTATCCCTCGAATTTATTTACAAATAATTAATATGCATCGTTATCCCTCGAATTTATTTACAATTAACTAATATACATTGTTATCCCTTGAATTTATTTAATTTTAGAGTACAATTAACACTAATGTGCATTGTTACCATATCTCTCAAATTTATTTACAAATAATTAATATGCATCGTTATCTCTTGAATTTATTTACAATTAACTAATATACATTGTTATCCCTCGAATTTATTTAATTTTAGAGTACAATTAACTAATATGCGTCGTTATCCCTTGTTTAATCCATTTAATTTTGAGTACAATTAACTAATATGCATCGTTATAATATTTTAATTATGCATTACAATTAATAACGCGTCGCTATAATAATTTAATTAGTATGCATTATAATTATTTACGCATCACATCGAGTTTTACTGATCTAAATAGTTTATCAAACTTTAGAAAAGTTTATATATAGGATACTTTTCCAACCTTTTTTTTAAACTTTTTTTATCTCTGATTTTACATTCAAATCTTCTTCAATCCTTTTTCGTCCGCTTCTTCTTCAATCCTTTTTCATCTGCTTCTTCTTCAATCCTTTTTCGTTCGCTCCTTTTTCCACTTTATACTAAATTTTTCTTCGCTCTTCTTTAGTCTAACCATTTATATCTTTCTTTTTTACTAATTTGTTTCAAACCTTTTTTAAAAAAATGCCAAAAAAATGAAAATATTCCACTAGAGCTAACAAAGATAAACAGTCTCAGGAATCAAATAACGAATATAATAATAAACAAGAAGGCTCAAGAAAAATCGTAAAGCGAAAAGATACTTCGCAAGCTAAAGAGCCTGCTAAAGAATCAGATACTATTAGTTCACAAGCTAAAGAGACAGCCAAAAAATCAGATACTAGTAACCAGGGATCAGATAGTGATCAAGAAGAAATGGAAGTAGTAGCGGAATCTTCGCAAACTACACCACTAGCAGAAGGTAATGATCCATATATATTTATTATGATTTGTTAAATATTATGTTAATAAACCTTTCATAATCAATCATTTATTTTTTAGATAACACTCGAAGGATAAAGGAATATATTTCTAAACAACTCAAAACATACGGTAGACAATCAAAGCAAAGTAAGTGATAATTTCCAGACTCGAAAATTGTCGACATTTCATTTCAGTTTACATCTATTACACCTAATACAATTTACTGGGTTAATACATTAACGTCAGCTGGCGATGAAAATTCTGAAACGCTTGTACCGGAAACAAATAGAGAAAATGTACGGCGCAGTAGGCCAACCACGCCAGCTGTTGAGCATGGAAGAAGCTCGTCAACTACAACTGCAGAAGAAACACCAGAGATCAATGTCCAACCTCCTAAAAGCAGAAAAAGTTGCGAGAACATGCTTAAAAACAAGGTAGGCAAATACGAGCTCTATATGAATTACATAAAGAGACGCTCGAGAAAGTCGGATGGATCCAGAACCAGATTAAGTTGCAAAATGAGAAAAAGAAAAAAATTGACCTAAGCGAAAAGGTCTTCAATGTAAGTTTCTAACGAAAACCTGGTGCTATTCTCTCTTATACCATCCGTCACCAAATCACAACATAATTGCAATTATTTATTATCACACACTAATATAGGAAGGTTATAACTCGGTGTGCAATAAATCCTTTCTGGACAATATGTGGCCTACCTTTGAAAATTTTAAGTTGGAGCTCAAAAATTGGCTAAATCAACATCATCCTGATTATCTTCGTGAAGTAGGCTATAGAGAGTGGACGAACGCATTTTCAGGACGCCATCATTCTATGGTGATTATCATTAATAATCGTAATCATAACTGTTGTGTTTAATTTAAATTTTTCGATTATCATTATGGATTTTTTATTTTCTTTTATAGCTCATGCGAAAAATGAAATATATGAGAGGAGTACACGTTGCAGCAGTGAAAAGCGCTATTTTTAAGGAATTCGGTCTACAATCAATAAGTGGTAATAAACGAAAAAGCCCGCAAGATATAACGAGCTGAAAAATTTACCACAAGTTAAAGAGTGTTATAATAAGTTATATGATGATAACGATAATGTAATCGAAAATATAACAAAACTCGCATTTCCCGCAATATCTGATACCGACGAGTCATTTCAGAATATCTATATTTATACGTCAGCGATATGTGATATAGTATTGAATCCTAGCTACTCCGACGTAAAGTGCGAGAAAAAACCTCTAGAACAACGATATCGGAAATTTAAGGTATGTGGCTGTTATTTAAACCAATTTATATAATTTGAAATCTATTCAGTTAGATAAAATTCGAATTAATACTTTATTAGGATTTATTCGAAAAAAAGGAGGTTTTACTATACATGACGCGCAGGAGATATTGAGGGAAGAAGTTCTGGAAATCCCGAAAACAGGCTCTTTTGAAGAGTAGAAGGAAACAGATGTAATTCTCAGAGGTGATGATACATTAATGACGTTGCATGACGACTTGTTTTATGATGATTAGCAATTATTCATAGGTTGGAAAGTGATGTTTTATTTTAAGGTGGCATACTAATATTTTATAATTAATTATAATTATTATTATTATAAATTTTATTATGAATTTTATTATTATAAATAAATAAATAAATTTACGTTAGTAATCGCAATGAATATTTTCAATATTTATCGTTTGAATTTTCTTGATTTTTATCGTATGAAATTTTCTCGACTTTTATCGTTTAGGCTTAATTCCAATAAGTAATCATCTTTTCCATATCGATACTACTCGACGAGTCCGATTATTATCAATAGATATCATGTGACCTTTCCATCGATATACATCTCTATCGATATTTGTCATTTTAGTTAAATTCTGATAATTTGTCATCATTTACCCACATCGATACTACTCGATGAGTCTGATTATTATCGATATATATCATGTGACCTATCCATCGATATATATCCCCTAAAAAATTTCCTGATGGAACTGTCCATTTTAGGTTGATCTGCTTTTGTGATGTGCAATTGTTGTGCTGATTGGTCCTCCTCTGTGAAAGAAATATCCATTTCCTCCTCAGGGGCTTTTTGTGAAACAACTGATTTGGATTTATCAGCTGCTGTAGAACTGCTGGATATGGTAATCGGGGGTTCTGTCTTGGTGTCACTTGCACCTGAGTCACCTGACCACTCTCTATCACCTTGAGAAGCTTGTATAATCTTGAAGAAACGTCGTATAAGATGGCGACTTAAAGCCTCTATGAAGCCAAACATTTCCAGAGAGTAGGCCTTTTCTGCCCCACTGAACCTATCTTTTAGCGTAGACCAGTCCTGGCCTGGGAGACGTTTAAGAATATATTGCTTAAAGTGTTTCTCGTTAGACGTATTCTGTATCAACTTAGGCAATATTTCCACTACGTCGTTATAAAAAATTTCGGCGACTGCTTCGTCTATAGCCAACTCCAAGTTGAACTTGGTAACATAATAGTATTTTGCGTCGTCTGACATGTTGTTATCCTTTGACTACCTTGGAAAAATAAAAAATAAAATATTTTTTATCACAGAAAATTTGGTCCAGGTGATCATCGGGAAGAGTTCTGAAAAATCCCATTTGTACTAATTTTCTATTTACTTTATTTTTAATATTTTTAACTATATTTTTTCTTGTAATTGTTTTTATTTATCTTTTTACTATTATTTATTTATATATTATTATCATATTTCTTTTCTTATTACTAACTGCTTTTTTACTTTTTTATGTTACTTTTTTTTTATTATTTACTCTTTACTTTTTTTACATGTTACTTTTTCATGTATTATTTTTTTTACATATTACTAATATACTAACTACATCTATTTAATATGATACTAACTTTTCTAACTGCTTTTTTTATTTTACTTCTATTTTTTTGCATCACTAATATACTAACTATATTTAGTTAATATACTAACTTTTTTTTACTTCTTACATTATATCTCTTTAGCATATTAACCTTTATCTTTTTTTTATTCTATGCCTTAAACTCAGCATGAATTAATATTCTAACATCTTCATGTTCTTATATTTTTAAATGCAAAATAAAATATTGGGTAATGAATCCTTTATTACATTTACTTTTTTCTGTTATAAGTTTTGTATTCTAATAAAATTTACAAATTATAATAAAATGAATTATAATTTTAGTTAGCATCTAATATTACAATTGTAATTTGAATAAAATTTGTATATATTCTGTATAAAACCTGTATAAAATTTGTATATATTCTGTATAAAACCTGTACAAAATTTGTATATATTTATATATAAACCTGTACAAATATGTATATATTCTATATAAAACCTATACAAAATTTGTATATATTCTGTATAAAACCTGTATAAAATTTGTATATATTCTGTATAAAACCTATACAAATATGTATATATTCTATATAAAACCTGTACAAAATTTGTATATATTCTGTATAAAACCTGTACAAAATTCGTATATATTTATGTAAACCAATACAAAATTTGTATATATTCTGTATAAAACCTGGTTATAATGTGATTATAATCTGTTCAATTAGCATTATCCAGAATTTGTACAAATACAGAATATTTCATAATTCAGTACATTTACTGTCACTTATTGTACAGAATTTGTACAGAATTTGTACAATAATATTTTCTGGACAAATTCCAGATTTTCAATTTTTTACTGGGTAAATAAAGTATATTTTTCATTAAACTATCTAAGAATTGACGAGCACTACAAGTGGAAGATGGTAACATTTTTTTAGGTAAATTTGCATAAGTGCATAGAAATTTGAAAAATGCATCACCATCATCATTAGAAAGTTGTGATGTACTACTTAATTTGTCAAAAATTAGTATTAAAATAAATTATTAATTTTAATAAAAAATGCTTTGAAACATTTAACAAATTTAATAAAATCACATTAAATCTTATTTGGAAAATCTTATTCATCACTATTAAAGAAGGTTTGATCATCATTTTCAAAAAAGTTAGAATTTGCCATTCCATCTATATTAGCTGCAGAAATCAGATGTTTGATAATAGGAATAGGTAGATTACCAGAAATAATCTCATTTTCATCACTTTTACTTGACTCTTCATCTTCACTTTCATTCAATTCTTTATCTTCATTACTTTCATCTGATCCTCTACCTTCATTGTTACTATCATGATTACAAACATGAACATCATCTTTTTTTGAAAATATTTAATTTAAAGAAAATTTCTCTTCATCTGAACTTGACTCTTACTCACTACTGCTTATTTCATAATTAGATTTGTGACTTCAGTGATGATTATAATAACTTGTTGAACGGTCAAAAGTTTTGAAGCAAATATTGCATGTCCACATTTTTTGAAAATTGAAGTAACTTTTAATCAAAATTAATAAAATAGATAAAATGCAAGAATAAATGAATTCATCAAAATCGAAAATAGAAAAAAAAAAATATTTGATATATACTCAAAAAATAATTTATTTATTTGAAACTATAATTCATTTATAGCTAATTGTATAAGTACTATGATTAACTTAAACTAAAAAAAGGGTGACAAAGTAAAGTATGCATTTTTAGTCATACTAATATGTTATAATTATTGCATCTAATTGTGATGATCTAATTCTGCATTGAACTCTGTCTTTTAACTGATCTACAAAATAAATATATAGTACAATTAGTAAATTGTGATTTGTAATTATATTATCATTCCATATAAATAGTATAAATAAAGTAAATTTGAACTTTTTTTAAGCTTTTAGCTTTTTACTTTTTTACTTTTTACTTTTCGTTTTCTTTTTAATTTTCTTATTTACTTTACCTTTCATCACTTTGTTAATTTTTTTTAACCATGAGAAATCTTAAGTTAAACTCAAAGCGTAAAGTAGATGACCGGCAAGATATTGAATTTGTAAATACTATTATTACAATATATATAATGCAATGAACTTCAAAGAAGATAAAAAAAAAAATTTTTTTTTTATTTAGATTATTGATAAATTTAAAACAAATACAAACTCTGCATCAAACAATGAAAAGAAAAAATAGAAGACTATTGCACAGAAAATTAATAAGCCACTCATTTCAAAATCTACAATCAATAAAACATTCAATGTATCCAAGCCACCTGTTTCAAAATCTATAAACACTTCAAAATCTACTGATGATGTTATAGTATTCAAGCCATCTGCTTTGAGAACTATGCTTGATACTAATGATGAGTCTTTTACTCCAAGATTTGTACTTAACATAACATTATTAACAAATGATATACTAAATACTACAGATGATGATCTGTTAAAAGACTCATATGAATCACTTACAGTTGAAGATAGTTCTTCTCATTTACCATTAGCTGATATTGTCCAAAATCAAATTTCTACTAGTGCTACCAATCACAATATTAATGGTACGTTTCAAGAAATTTAATTGATGATGATTATTATTATTACCTAATAAATTTAAATCTTTAATATAATTATTAAAAACCAAATGAAGATACTTTTTGATCTTCATAAACAGGTGTATAATCAAACTATGGCTATGTTTTAAAACAAGAAAAGAATATGGTTCAAATTCAAATGTAAATCAAACAAATTAATAAATCCATAACTGAAAAATTAGAATGTATTACAGAAGGAAAGAAAAAGTCTGAATAGTGGGAGGTATATATATGTATTAAATATTGTTTTTATATTCTATTTTTAATTTCCATTTATATGTTAAAGAAATAATAAATGATTACCTATATCCAAAGAAAGAGTCACTTTTGTTGCATATAAAAAAACATTTAACAGTAATGATTCCTGAAAAAATGCAAAAATATGAACAACTTACTAAATGGAATATATTATGGCAAAGAATTGAAAGAAAGGTAAATTTAAATGTTTTTTTTATTTATGTTATTTATTAATATTATGCTAATAATCATACATTATATTAATAATTGTTTAGGTTAGTTCATATTGTTGTTCATATCATGAAAATTTATTTGGAACAATACGTCAACATATACTGTATGGTCATGTTTAAAAGGTCAATTAGAAAAAGTAGATACATCCACTAGCCAAACAGATCTTGCCATATGGAAATCAAGTAATAAAGTCCAGTGGTGGTTGTAAAATCTAGAAACTACTATCGATGAGAATGATGAGTCATTACTTTCTCAAATTGTTACAAAAGTGTTTAATAAAAATACAACTAAAAATAATACTTTTATAATTAAGACATGTGTTCAAAATATATTGGATCCCAAATACCCAAAGATTGAAATGGATGAAGATTACATTATTTCAAAATTAATTCAGTATGCAGTAAGTATAATATAATTCAATATTAATTATTATATAATATTTTTTTATAAATATGATATATTTTTATAGGATAATAAATGTAATAATGATGAGTCTGTTTCAATATCATCATCAGATGATTACTAGTTAGTACGATCATAGTAAAATTTAATAGCTATAAAATAATAAATTTGTGATTTTATATGTTTATAATATTAAATATTACATAAAAAATACATAAATTTTATTTGATTTTAAAATAAAAAATTTATATAATTTTACATAAATTTATTTCACACATAAAATTAGATCCACATGAAATTCACGTTGGGTCATTAAAATTATATAGAATAGTGTATATAGATTTTACATGTATTTTTTCACATAAATCTACATAGAATATAACTCCTGATGTTAGAAAATGAAAGATTAAAAAGTAAACTGATAAATCAAAAAATTTCAGTCACTATGGATGAAACTACAGATAGTTGTGGAAGAAGTGTACTTAATATATTATTTAGTTATAGTAAAACAAAATTGGTAAACACAATTTTTTTAGAAAGGGTAAATCATACTACAATTGCACAGTTCTTTGTTAATACCATCACTCTTTACAACATTTCCTTTAATAATCTGATATTTTATATTAGTGATAATGCAGCATACATGAAAAAAGCATACACAGTTGTTTTATTCCCTTTAATTCCTAATCTATTTCATAATATCTGTCTTGCTCATTCATATAATCTCATAGGAGAAACTTGGATAGATTATGAAAACTTCAAATTATTAGATACAGTGGTAAAAAATATTAAAGCATCATTTGTATATTCTGTAGCGAGAAAAAGGAGATGGAGGGAACATTTAGCTTTAAATTCTATTTCTTTAGATAATTTTTCGTTTGATTTAGAAGGTAATGCACAAGATATTTCTATTACATTACCGCCTTTACCTGTAAAGACCAGATGGAATTCTTGGTTTAAGTTTGTAATTTTGTTGGATCGTTACTTTAAATATTTCATTACATTTTATACTCAAGAATTAAGGATAGATAATAATAAATCTATAAAGGAATTAGTTAATGTTTTTCAAGATCTGAACCAATGCTTTTATGTGGAATTATTAATTAAATTTATTTCTTTTAACGCACAAAGATATGATTTATTACTATTTATTTATTCTTTAACTTATTTTATATTAAAATTTAAACTATTTTTTTTTTTAGGTTAATGTTGGACTTAGAATTTTTTAAAATAAGAAATTCGGCTATTGCTCCTTTTGTTGCATCAAGAATAGATCAAACAGGTGCATTTTTACGAAATGGAACTAATAATCCACCGTTTAGTATAGAAATGTCACAATTATTATCTCATAATAATTATCAAACAAATGATTTTTTTATTCCTATTTTTTCTGAAGCGTTTAAATTAGCATTAGCAAAATTTGAAAAACATACAAATAACCATTCAGCTTTACCATTATTCCGCGCTATTCAATGTTTTAATCCACAATTTATTCAATCATCAACGAACCATCATAATCTAAATAATTACAATTTAATTACAGAATTTCAAAATCCTTCTAATGAAATAATAAGTGAATGGGCGATATATTGTGGATTATCCGAGGTATTTGAAGAGGGAAGTTTAGATTTGAATCAATACTGGCAGGGAAAAAAAGGAAATTTTCCAAACTTATCAAAAATAGCGTTTATTTATATATGGTTACCTATTTCTGGTGTTGAATTATAAAAGGATTTTAGAAGATCGGCGTAGAGCACTTTCAGAAAATTCGATTGAAATGTTTTGTATTACAATAGTCAATAAATAAATTTTTTTTTATAAAAAAATGTTTTGCATTTTTTGCATAATTTAGCTTTTTAAATTGCATTTTTTATATTTTTGCATTGCACGAGTCTGGACACCCTAATACAAGATTATAATGATGTATTTCCAAATATTATCAAATTAATTCAAATAGCTTATTGTATTCCTTTTTCAAGTGTTGAATGCGAACGTGGTTTTAGTAAGCTAAATAAAATTAAAACCAAAGACAGAAATTCATTAGCTACAAATACATTAGATATGTTGATGCGCGTTTCTTTGGAGGGAGCAGACAGTTCAAAATTTAATTATAATCGTGCATATGTAATTTGTAGTAATCAGAAAAGGCGTTTTAGTATTAAATAACTGTAACTAGTGAGTTTTTGTATTAAAAATTTAAAATAAAGAATTTGACAATAAATAATTTGATGTTTTTTACGTATAAAATATATGTGATGTTTCCGGCACATGAAAAATATTCCGGAAATATGCTGCGCCACCAAATTTTCCCGGATTTATTAAAAATTTTTCGGAAAAACCGGGAAAATTAAAATAGATTTTATGCGCTGAATTACCTGATACGAAATGACAATAAAATTTATTAAGTTTAAAAATTCCGTATAAATTCCGTATAGGCGTATACATTCCGTATATATTAATTTTTTTGAAAAAATGTTCAAAAATGAATTGTGTATTAAATATACTGTAAATATACAGAATTGCTATACGGAATCTACAAAAACGTATGACAATTGTATACGAAACGCATCATTTCCATATACGGATTTCTTATAAGGTATAACAGATAAGTAGATCACAGATCTACTGTACGACCAAAAAATTATATAAATATTCCGTTTGTGTTTCTGATGAAAAAATTTTTTCTCTATTCTTGTATATATTATTTAAGGGTCGAAGGGTTCGAGGTCGTTGCTGTATTTATCAGTCACAGCACAGTCACTTCGTCATAACTAGTCGAAGTATTCCAAAATGTTTAATCGATCAGATTTTTTGAGTCATCAGCCAAAAAGGTGACTAATGTTAAGAGTCATATACAGTAATAACGTACGATATGCCGTATGACTAACGATGCGTCCATACAATATATTTATACGATGCGTCTGTACCCATTTCTCTAAACTCTCTTTCATCACAAATTGGTTCTTAAAAGCTCACTAACCCTCGACATTTACAGGAATATGGCCCAAAGAATATTGTATTGCTTCATTTTGGGAAACGCTCTTAACGATATTTTTCCGGTTACTATTGGTGAAGTGACCCGCGTCAATGGTGCTGATATTCCTTTTAAAGATTTCACTATTGGATACCTCAAGGATTATATAATTGAGAAAAAAAATCTTGCAAGTATCCTAAATATTTGGAAAGTTGGTATTATCGAAGGAAGTGAAGAATGGAATATACTTAAAGGGAAGCCTAATACCGAAATTGATATCGAACAAGAACTTAAAGGTAATAAGTTGGATTCGTCTATGGAACCTATTGCAGTGAGCTTTCCTGAAAGTCGTCCTAAAGGAATTGCTATTATCGTCCAACTGCCCGCCACCACTGGTAAGTGTCTCCCAATAATTTCTCGAACAAGAAATTCGCGTTATCTCATTCATTTTTAAATTTATTTCTAATATGCAGTACCTTCTCGAACGATCTCCCAAGTAGAAGTAGAAGTTCAAGATCTACTTAAAACGTATTCCCAGGAACTAGAAAAAGTTGTGACAAACAAATATGATCCTTATGTGTACTTCAAAGCATCGTACGATCATCCTTACAAAAACGAAATTGATGAGAAAAAAATTCCAATGCTCGGCGGTAACCCTAATTTGCTTCTGTATAACCTCCCTAGAAAGAATGAAGATTGCCTCACTAATTGTGAACATTTAGAAGCAGACTTGAAGCGTAATATTGTATCTAGTAGCATGACAGTTATTATGGGAACTTCTGGTTGTGGCAAAACTCGTCTATGTTTGGAACTTTTATGTCGCAATTATAGCCTGTATTTTGTTGCTGTACCATTGAGTTTTGGAGCCAAAGACTTAGAGAATGCATCAACCTGGACGGAGAATGCGATTCGTGGAAAAAAACCTAATGAGGTGAGAAAACTTGCAGAGCGGGCAGTATGGAATTGTATTACTGCACGGCTGGTATTACTTAATCATCTCTTTGATATGGCCAAACAACTTAATTGTGTGATGGAACCCAAATCTTGGTTAATCTTCCAACTAAGTAATCATCTTGTCAATGATCTACCTGTAATATTTGTGACATAGCGGATGAGGAAGCTCTTAGAGGATATTGCCTTAATATTATGAAAAGTATTAACGGCAAAGTTGAAAACATTTTTCCAATCATCTATGACGAGGCCCAATATCACACCTCATACTTACCAAATACATTCCCAACTTACAATGATGGAGATAAGAAGAGACCATTATTTACTGTAGTCATTAAGACCTTTTCATGTTTATCCTCGACATCTCCAAAAGCAATTGTTTGTATAACTGGATCTGGCTTATCACTAATGGAAGCAAAAGATCTAGCATTATCTAACGTGGCAAAGAAAGAAACACTGTAAGTTAAAATTTTCAGTTCTAATGCTTTTTGGGATAATTTAATTAATCTTTCCAAATTGATCTATAGTATTTCAATCTTTGGAGATTTTGGCCAAATTGAAACCTCAGAGGAAATACTTAAACTGGCAAGAAATATATTCCCCCTTGAAGATAAATATGCGTCAATGGCAATTGAATGGCTAAAGGTATGTTGTTGTTATGATGATTTATCGAATTCGATCCCAATTCTTACAATATAGTTTCTAAACAGGGTCGATATCGTTTTACTTGGACGTGGATACATTACCTCCTTAATTCTTACAATCCCAAAGAACAATTAGAAACACTAAAAGTTCATCTTACAACTAATTACAAAGATCCACGAAATCCAAAATTTAGTCTTTATTCTGGACTTGCAAGTCTTGTACATCATCCTAATGAGCGACATTCCTATATCGACCATGAGTCTATATTGGAACTTATAAAAAGAGCAATTACTTATTATGCAATGACAGGAAGGCGATTTTTGTATAAAAATACTAAAGAGATAGATATTATGTCTATTGGTTTTGCCCACCTTGAAACTCAAGAATTAACTGGAATCATTGACGAACCTCTTGCGATTCAAGCAGGAATCAACTATTTTATAAATACTAAAATAGATAACATGTGGTTTAATGTAATGTCACAAGTCAATTTTAATGCAAGCATGCCAGGATTTATTTGGGAAAAGTGTGTTACAAATTTTTTGCATGACATTATTTTTAAAAGTAACATACCTTTATCCTCACACAAAAAACTATTTCCCGATGGCAGTTGTCGCTACCTTCCTGTTGATTTTGAAAATTCACCTGAGCTATTACCATCCGGTAAAAATCGTGTAGGTGTGAAATCTGTAGAACTTTATGCACCTAAAGAATATATTGAGTGGCTTCATATAGTGTCATCATGGGAGAAGACTGGAAATGTTTCTGACGGATTTTGCCCAATATGTTATCCACCAAACACAGCAGGCCCTGATATCTCAATTGCTTTTTTCTTTCCAAAAGGAAAAAAAAGAGAAGCTTATATTCTGAACGTTCAGGTCAAGCTAAGAAATAATGTTGAGCTAAAGAAGGCATGTAAAACTGTTAATCCGGAGACAATGTTTACAGATAAATACTTGAAACCCAGCCCCTCTCATGATGAATTGCGTGAAATCTACAAACAACAAAATTGGGATAACCGCAACATACAGATGATTGTTGCCTATCCTTGTAATTTTAAAAGAAAAAGGAATTATCAAAAAACACCTGGGGTATCAAAAAGAATACGCAAGATACCAAGATTGATTATTGATGAAAATAATGCAGACGCATTGATTTCTAATGATTGTCAAAATTGGGTTAAAGTTTTAAAACAAGAACAGGGATCCAAAGTTGATTGGGAGTGTAGTGACATTGAAAATTCTGAAGATGAAGAGTAGTTTTAAAAATAACAAAGTATTAGTTGCATTTTACATTTTCATTTTTTTTTCGAATATATTGTATGATTTATTTTTTTTGTAAATTATTCATGTTAAATATATTGAGCAATAAAAGTGATATGCTTCTACAGCTTCCAAATTAAATTAACGAAAAATTTTTCATTCCTATATGCCATTATTTTTAACCAATTATCACAGTAAAAAACAATACTTTATATTTTGCTTTCACAACACTCCGGACTGATATACAGTGCCTTATAAATAAAATCATGAGAATAGTGGTTGAATTAAAACTGTAATTAGCATTATGACACTATCCTAGAATCAAATCGAAGTGTTCATTTGATTAACGACGTGTAAATAATGATTTACGCTTTACTTGCACAAAGCGAATAAAAGAGTTCATTAATAAAGGCCACATCTTTTTATAACTTGCAAATAGGTATCAGGATCGATTTAACTAATGTTACAGCACATTCATTTATCAACGATGATCGAAAAATATTAGCATACAACTTGTGGAGTATGCAACCAGATTATTCTTTTCACACCATAGGTGCAACCGTGAAGAATCTTCACGATCAAATCACGTGAATATTCAGGCCAAAGTTAGAGCACTTCAAGATGCCACAATATTATGCAGTCATCAGTGTCATGCGTAAAAAATTTATTCAATGTAACAAAAAATAAATACGAGTTGTGGCTTTGCCCGTGATACATGATGAAGTTACTACATCATAAATTACTACGTTTCTATTCCATTAGCCTATCTATTCCTCCGCAAGATTACTCATTGACTTTACCCTTTCATTCCTTCGATTCCTCTCCAGCTTTCACCGGGCTTCCGTGCCTCTTCAGCAATCATATAATGTAATCATATAATATGACCAAGGACTCTCTCTGCCTTGTCTTTCATAACCTAAAATTTCATCAGCATGGATGACATGTTTGATAACACTTAAAAAAAAATTGTTCACGCCGATCAAAAATTTCTGTTCCGGAAAAATGCCAAGAAAAATTTTTTATTAATACATGCAAAAATAAATACAAGATCGGGACTGTGCCCGTGATACATGACGTCTATGTTATTATAATACATGATTATTTTTTCGAACGATAACCCTCTACCCTAGCCTTCTTCCTATCAGGTTCTTCATCCACGCACTCCAACCTATCCTTCAACAATCCAACGATGACCTCCATAACCCGCTTCACATTTTTACGCAAATCTTTTTCTTCCTCCGATCCTTCCTTCAAAGCAGATTCTGAAAATCGAATATTGATGGGATCCTTGCTCGTGCTTGATATCCCATCCGAGGCAAAAAGAATAAAATACCAATCCGAGGCTGTTGTAACGATGCCGTATATATAGTCGAAGTCTTCCCCAAACGCATCGCCTGATTTACGTTTCCTATTCTTTTTATTAACTTGTAGAGCGTTCTCGCATTGGACCAGATTTTGAGCAAAGCCCATGGTTACTTGATGCAACTTCCCTTCCGTTATACAAATAAGTTCCTCGAGGGTCTTGATTGCATAATCAACCCGGCCAGTACTTTCTTCACCAACGACTTTTGACGATATATAGCGAAGCGTGAAGGATGGTTGAAATATATTCACAGCGCATGGCTTCGTTACTATCCGCGAGCATAGTTCCCATATTTCCCAACCTGCGCTTTATTTCCTTTATACATTGTACCAATTCCTCATCATCGTCTTCGAGGTTATAAGTCGCCTAGATGTCAGACCGGAGGAAGGAGAATAATGAGTTATTTATGCCGATCATGAACGTGATTTATCGAGCGAACTCCTGCAGTAATAAAAAACTCACTGGTGGAAATTGACGAATAGTGCCTATACCAATACCGTCAATACTGTATTTCGTCAACACCTCCTTCAAACTGCGATAGGTCGAGAACGCACGCTTCGGCTTTTCTTTGAGGGCCTTAATTTCTTTGGCAAGTTTTATTGCGGGTCCACCAGGAAAATTATATGGTGACACTAAAAGCTTCTCTTCAGTTAACTCAAGAAAGGCCTGGCCGTCAACTTTTTGCTTGCGAAGTATTCCCAAGTCATCGTCATCGAGCTTGAGGTTCTGCTCTTTCAAAAAATCGATAAGGGTTTCTGTATCCCAGTTCTCAACCGAGTAAGAGTCGTGTTCAGCTGTTGGGGTAGACATAGCGCTTTTATATCAGTGGTTATTAGGCTCGGATAAAAAATAGTGTTACGTTCCGGAGTGAGTTAAAAATTTATTTCTGGGAAAGGGCTGAGCGTTAATATAGGGTTTTATGTCGCACAGGCATTACATCATTGCACGTGACCCGCTTCTCATTTACATCCGATAAAATAATAATACTTTATTTATGAAATAATAAATCGTTGCCGGAAGCCGGCCTACAATACATGAATACATGAAAATTGCGACTATATCGCTGATACATGTTGTGAATAAAAATACTAATTATAACTTGGTGGGGGTATGGGGGATGCGACTACATGGCATAGGTCTGCTGGAGGATCACCTTCGGAAATCAAAGCCTGTGGTTGCATACGCTTTTCGTCCACACTCCCGGGATAATAAATTTGTCGGATATCAAGAAGGATATTATTATATGGAGGTGACAACTTGGCTTGAATAGCAGTTTGAAGTGTGCTAACTGATCCATTTCTGGGAACCGTAATTATTATAGTAATTCTATTGCCTGAAAGAGCTTTGAACGGCCCATTAGGAATAATGAGACACTTGAGAGTAATATTGGCCACGTTTCGTATTTCCTAAATGTAAGAGCCCATTGTGAGAAATTTTCGCTTGCAAAAACATAACTTCTGACATATACATACCTTAAAAATTTTCGCAGGAAAGTTGGCTGAACTTCCACATACTCCTACATGCTTTATATCTTGCTGGGGGGGGGAGTTAAGGAGATAAGAAGAATGATTAGCATTGTCTTCTGATGCCAAGAGCATGAAAGCACATGTAAATGGAATCCTCCTTTTCACATGTAGATCTAC
The DNA here is from genome assembly GCA_015698045.1 of Rhizophagus clarus. Classification (NCBI taxonomy): domain Eukaryota; kingdom Fungi; phylum Glomeromycota; class Glomeromycetes; order Glomerales; family Glomeraceae; genus Rhizophagus; species Rhizophagus clarus. The sequence goes on from BLAL01000228.1 coordinate 458,680, forward strand.
CTTGCAAGACATATAGTTGGCTTTACGCCTGACGATCTCGAAATTGCGAGTCCCTCAGCCCTCCATAACATATGCTTTTACCATAACTATTTACTTTTAGAGTTGGTCCTGTGTTGCTTGTAGACATTCTTTCACATTTTCTCATGATTGTTTGGGAAAAAAATAAAGAATAATGGTTAGCTAATATTTTCTTTGATATATGTGAAAATTAATATGTCGCACAAGACCTGACTGATCTGTCGCACAATCTGTGGCTCAGCAATTTCTTCCGATCTGGTGATCACTGCTCCGGACTAGTCAGAGTATCTTAAACGGAGAGGCTCATTATTACTATAGAGATATTCATCCTCTGATTCGGTTTCAGAGTCTGTTTCAGTATAATCCGAATCATAATATTCACTTATTCCATCGAATTCACGATCATGTTTGATAAACTTGGTTATTATGACCTCCTCATCTGAATTAATTGCGGTGAAATTAGGGAATAATAATTCGTAAAATGTATATAAAGGAGACAGTATATCAATATTATTTCTTAGATAATAAAGTCTTTCTCTTCATTATTTTCCCAATATCTGGCATCCCGTTTATCAATTTTGTCTCCCATCCAAATTAGCCAATTATTACCTAAAACCAAATCATATTCAGGCTTGTCAACAACTACAAAATTTCTGTATATCCAGCAAATGGACCACATATTTATATATGTTCATTCACCAATTGGAGTTCCGTTTTCTCTCATAGATCATAGGTGGTTTGAAAATAAAGAATTATCAACCTTACCATAGCATTTTTTTGGTAACAATATTATTTGGATTTAAAACTAATTTCAACATATATATATATATGTGTGTGAAAAAAAAATAATGAATAATCCACTTTTCCTTCCATAAATTTTTTGATAGTTCAAAAGTCGCTTTAAGCTTCAACTTCGCGATTACCATATAACGTGAGTCTCCAATCATTAGCAAAATTCATTATCGTTATCATAACTAAAATTTTGTATCATTTCGACTTTATAGGTCAAAGGAATAGGAAAGATAAGAATGATTATTTAAAAAAAGTCCTCAGAATGATAGTAGATAAATATCCATACTCAATATCTATATCTATATATATCCTTTCTTGATGCTTTACTCGATAAGCTTGATCAAAGATTTATCAACTTAACTTCTCGGGTATTTTGAGAAAATTTTTCTACTTTCATCTTTTATAAGTTTTGTTTATAATATTATTTAGAAGTGAAATGTACAATTCAGTTGAAGGCTTTAGAACTAAATGTTCTTGACGTTTTTTCTTATTAGAATACCGAAATGAACAAAATGGTCGTTTGATTCTATGATATCCATTACCATTATTTCTAATTGGTATTAATAGTACAATGTTGAAATTTGATGACTGGTACTTTCTTGAACCTGGAGAAGCAAAGGCAGTATTGTCTCTCATTATACTCAGGTAGTTGTTCTGTTTACAATATATTTTGCTAATAAGTAATGATTAATAATAAATTTGTCAGATTGTTTATGAAAACTTTATTACAGATCACATGATATTGTCACACAGTGTTGGATATGTAGGCTAGATTACTTTAGGTGATAAACTGACCGCAGTTTAATTAATAGCGTAGTCAACATAATGATAATAATGACAATGCATTTGCAATTAGCACCATCAGTGTTAAACAATTTGGTAATCTCTGTGATCAGGAAATTTTTTTTACACCAAATTTTACTTCCTTATCATCGCATTGCTTACCAGTAAAAGCTATTGAAATAATTACAAGTCTGGTCCTTACTGAGCATTTCGTTAATTAATAGAGAATGGTGTTTAATTTTGATACTTTATCTGTACATCTGTAGAGTATCCATTTACTAAAATAAGTAGTAAGGTGCGCTTTGAAACTCATCCAGAATTTGACTTAGACCATAAAATACAACAACTGGAGCAGCAGAATACTGGCATTTGACACGTTGTCTTTGTTAAAAAGTTGCGCCAAGAACAGGCACTCAAAGCAACAATTTCATCTACATACCACAAACCTCTCAATAAAAAAGCTGTTTTCGGAGAGGAACTTTACTAGACTAGTGCGATTGAAGGTTAACCAAATACATAAACATGTAAAATTTAAACTATTGAATACTAAAACTTTTTCTTTTTATTTCAATTCATTCTGACAATAATTTAAAATGAGAGAAGCCAGTTCGTTTTCATATCTTAATAATACGATATATGAAATTGGTTTCAACGCGAACCTCGATCTCAGAATTGAACAAGTTCCCTGGAATTGCCATGATCTATTTTACAGACCACACTGTAAATATTCATTTATCTAAATAGCTGTCATGTATATGATGGTATTACACAATCTGCTAATTGTCATAATCATTTGTTTATCAGCACCATTTCAAACAAGAACCATGCTAAATCCCTCTGTCACGGATTTCTTGAAAATGTTGTAACACCTTTATAGTTAATGAAATTTCCCACTTTTTGATATCGAATGTTCATAACTATAATATAACCATAGATCATCAACAGAATGCTACTTTAATGTCCAAAATCAACAAGTTGTTGATATTAACGATAATTAACCTATTTCACATTTTAAGAAACAAAAAGGTACCGGTAACGGTGTTAACTTATTGTGCATTGGATCGATCACTTTTGTTTAAATAATCACATTCTTAATTAAAAATTATTGTACAGAAATTGGACAAATTTGATAGGCAACAGAATCACTACATTTTATTATATGACGCAATAATTTAGCGAAAAAATCTATTAATAAATTCCAGATATAATAAAATGATGATGAGGATTGAAATATGGCTTCATTGCAAAATCTGATCATCAGACTCCTTAATTTACAATAGAAAATTAATTATATATAATCAAAAATATAAATATATATTAATACTTTACAGTATAAACTTTATTAATAAAATCTTAAAATCTTAAAATTAAATTGCTATAACAATTTTCCTAATAGATATCTTAAAAAATAATAGTTAAATAATTAAATACATTGTATAATTCCCATTTTACTAATAGGCTATAGTAGAATTATGTTCAATACTATTATTATTACTTTCAAATTATTGTAGATTTTTAAAATTAATATATGATCAATCGTGATGAGCTACTAAAATTATACTTACTAATTGCAAATATTTTAGAAGATACAAAACAAACATAATTTATAAATTATATCATAAAATATTGATTATATGTAACAATTAAATATATAATTGTTATTTATCAGTAATGTGTTTATCCCATTTTTCAAATTAAATCAGCAGTAAAGCCTCCCTTTACTTTTTCAGTTCTTTTCGCTCTCTTTGTGGGCCTCGCTTTTTTTTTTGAATATCAAAAATGCACTCCCTATTACGTTTTTGGCACTGCGTACAGACTCGTTCACCGGAACATTTTGCTTTCATTTTCCGGCACAAGTTGCACGCTACCGTTACTCTTTGCCTAGTTTTTGGCATATGAGTATAACAGTTAAGAGTAAGAAAAGAGTTGATGATTTAAAAAAAAAAAATGATTATATTAATAATTTGGTTGATAAAGAAAAGTTTTTATAATTTTTTTTTTTTCTAAATTGTGAAATTTTTTATATTACGCGGTCATTAAATTTCATTCAAAGTTTAACTTGATACGTTCTATGGTTCAAAGACTAACGCGTAAACGATCAAAGAAGAATAGATTACCGATCGTACAACAAATAATTTAATCGGAAAAAATATTTCTTTTCAAGTTGTGCACCTTATGAAAATCAAAGTCTAATAATTCATTCAGATAATGAAAGGCAATATTTATTTATTGTTTAGAAAATAATGGTCAAATCATAAAAATGATAAAATTTAATAATTGTTTCGATGTAATTGGTGTAATTGGGACCGTCTATGACAAAGATTTTCAATAAATGTAATAAATAAATTAAATTTGTACAATACATTCGCGACATTAATATTACTATATCAGTTGATATTTAAATTATTGATTTTTTTATGGGTAGATTGACAAGGTTATTTATAGAACATAAATCTTTTTTAGGAGAACAAAGACTTCTTATGTACTGGATGTTTCATTGTCCGTTTTTTTTACTAGTAATTGGAAAACAAAAATCCATTGAATCCATTAATAGTAATTCGTTAAATGACACAATAGGAGATACTGCGATCTGATTAGAAGTATTGAAACACATAATACGAAACGTTAAAATGGAATTATGTAACGATTTTAATTATTTATGTACAACAATAATGATATTCAAATGAATGGGATTTGATCGTATAAAACAATGTGTAACAACAATTAAATTCTTAAACTAAGGAATCAAATATTTATATTTTATGTTTTGTCCATTGTTTCTGAATTCAATTTAGTACAATAACCTGGTAATAGTACGTGAATGGTAAACCATCAAATAATAATATGCAGATTGGTAGATTGGTTTGTCAACACAAGGATCGAATTTTTGGACCCACAATTCGCATTTTTCTACATATTCAAAATGTTTATGAATGTTTTATTGGAATTTTTAGTTAGTTGGTTTAAAGATGATGGTGTGAAATAATCATAACACTTTTTCATATAATATAAATTTTTATCCTTCCATATCACGTGACCAATATAATAAACGAACTAATAAAATTAGTTGTGTTGATTTTGTTTTTTTTTTATTTCTTTTTTTTAGAGTGGAACATGAAATACGGAAGTTGGTTGATGACAATAAACTTAAAATTCTTAAAGAAATATGAAGTACTCAAAACATAAACTAAGAAATTGTCAAAAATAAAATTCTTTCCAAAAGAATCATTGAAGAAATGAACCTGTTTGTGGATGTACAGTATATTTCGTAATCAGTAAGTATAGTAACAAAAAAAATTTTTTTTTTTCTTAAAAAATCTGAATCTTGCTTACCTTTAGTTTGTATGTATTCCATGATATAACTGTTTCCATTTCCATTTTTTTTATTTGGAAATAAGAGTATCGTCTTTTGGTAATCTCTTTATTTAAAAAATCTTCTTGAGAAGGACATTGGAAATATTGAAGTTGCTGAAGTTGTTGAAGGTATTGAAGATATTGAGGCTGATAAGGTGTTGAGGGATATTGAAAATATTGAAACTCTGAGGTTATTGAGGATATTGAAGATATTGAGACTGTTGAAGTCGTTGAGTTGTAATATTCTTGATTCGTTGTCATTGGCTGTTTTTTGTAATGGCTATTAGCAGTAAACAGTAGCGCTTTATTTAACATTCATATAGAGTTCTTTTAATCTGATTTTAATTATTCTGTGGCTAAATTTTGCTCTTTGTCTTTGAATAAAAATTGTTATCGAGAATTTATAATTTCCATTGATTCAATTTTGTTGGTTCAAAAGAGTTCACGTTATTCTGTAGGGACGTAAACACCCTATGTTATATTAATGTAACCTTTTTTTTGGACTATATTCTTCCCTTTCTGAATACGTAATTCTTTTCTCGGATTATAACTAATTTGTATTACTGATTGTATTTAGTATCTTCCAATATACACAATTGTAACCGATACTCTGACCTTCGGATAAAGATTGCGTTACTGCTATATACATGCGCATGCGCATCTCTCCATTTGCTATACCAAGCGAATAATACAATATGTTTTAAATTTCGTATGTAAATTTTTAACGAGTATTTCCGTGATCGGGTAATGTATAATTCTAGATTTCATATGCTCATTGGCCATTGGGCCAGAAATTCTCACCTTGAGCAGGCAAAACGCTGTCCTTCGTTTCATTGAAGTTTTGATGAGTTGAACTTTATTTTGATCATTTTCCGTATTTTCATTAATGTTTCGGGCGAAACCCAAATTTGGAAATATTTTGAGTTTGGGCAGATGGGCGAAACTTAAAGGCGCAATACAGAGAGACTTTTTTCAACGGGCGAAACTTGTAATTTATTTGTTAACTTTAGCCACACTTATTTACATAAAAATAAATCAAATCTATTTAGTAAATTAAAAAGTTAAAAAAGTTTGGGCCAGAGCTTAAAGGTTTAGCCCGAAACATTAATTTTCATGTATTTATTGCATGTCTGATTTTTGTGCGATTCTCGTCTAATCTTCTCGGATTATCGTAGATAATCTTTTCCTGACTATTGTCAAATGAACTAAATGATTTTAGAATGTTAATGAAATTTTTAGTTAGGTAAACAATTATCAAACTACCAAATTTCATTTTTACTTTACGAAAAAAAATTTCTAGGCAATTAGCATGATAAGACTTTTTTGATGTGGGCTTTGATCCGTGTGGCGGCACCAACTTGATCTCTTATACGTATATACATTCAATTCAGCACCGCCACACAATGTACAGTAATTTTTATATAAATATACGATTTAAAAGATTTAAAAAAGGATTTCCAGAAGATCCAGTATGGAAACCGATCACAAAAATTGTTTAAATTTATAATAAATCCGGTTCAAACCCGAATTTAAAACTGGACCGGATTGCTAATCCTATTCATATTTATCAGAGTAGTCCAATTGGGTGAGTAATTTGAACTGACCCGATCCGACAGATCGGATGACGGTCTCGTCCTTAGATGAGGCGAATGATAATAATTCGATAAATAAGAATCTACTACATAATTATTTTCCTGCGTTACTGTAACGTTTAGATTACATATTTATATTTGTGTACCCGTAACGTAACGTTTAGACTACAATTTATATCTGTGTATCCGTAACGTTTAGACTACGAATTTACTATATAAAATCGCGTTTAAAATAAATCTATGCATATATTATATCGTATTTCTATTTATATTTATAAATTATAACCAGAAAATTGGAACCGCTATAAAAATTTTATGCATTTGAACTATGTTATAAATGGTAATAAACAAACTAGGAATCAATTACTATCCATGTACTATGTTTATTGTCAATAACAGATAAATCGTGAAGAAAACTATACATGCGAACAATTACTTTTACATAAAAAAAAAAGATAAAGTACAAAAATACGAAATGAATAGAAACTAAAGAAAATCAAAAGAAACGAGAAATATAAATATAATAAAGAAATCAACACGAAAAAAGTCATAAAGTACAAAGAATTTCCCAAGTATTATTAACCGTTACTCAATAACAAAAATATAAGATTATTTGTCAATCATCACAAGTGCGATATTGCATTTTAAATATTCACCGGAATTTAAATCACATTCTTTCTCGCAATTAGACAAGTCTTGTCCTTCTAATTCTTTCGTTGATGCATTTTTTCCGCTCTCTCTGGAATCACAGTTTGTCGACAACTTATCGTTCTCAGATTTAATAGAATCAATACTATTGAGGTCTGATATCACTTCGCAAATATTTGGTCTTTCATCTGGCTCACATTTCCAACATTCTATTATGATAATATTAGATGTGATAAATACTATAAATAAAACATACAAATTCCTCTTCGCATAATTTTATACTTACTTTGGTAAACCGAAACGAATTTACTATTTGTATTTGGTATAGGATTCTCTCTTTTACCATTAAGAATTTTGAGCATGATTTCCAAATCATTTTTTTTCGCCTCATAATCAAAAGGTGATCTACAACTTGTCAATTCCCAGAACACTAATGCCAAACTGTATATGTCAGATTTTTCCGTTAAATCACAAATACCATAAAAAAATTTAGGATCCACGTAGGGTATTGTGCCACGTCGTCTAGTAGATACTTTATCCTCTTGCCGACGAGAGCATCCAAAATCAGCCAATTTTATCTCTTGTTTATGTATTAAGATATTATTTGGATTCTAAAAAAGAACATGTTAAAGACGTGTTATAGAGAAACCTTCATTTGAAAGAACAAAATATAATTGTACTTGCAATATCTCCGTGAATAATTTTATTATGATGTAACCAGGAAACTGCACCCGCAATCTCTTTAGCAAACTGTAATTGGCTTTCCCATTTAAAAGTCTCAACGTTAGTCCTTAAGTAATTTCCCAATGTCCCACCGTTTGCATGCTCAAGAACGAGTGAATAATTCGGTTCGCCTGAAAATAAAGATGTGTAAACGTACTTTATTTTATTACGTTTATTATGTAATCAATTTACCTTGTAATTTCGTAACCCCATAAAATCGAATTATATTTGGGTGATGAGAAGCTATTTTCATAATCTTGATCTAGAAAGAAAAAAATGGCAATATAAGTAACCGTAACGAAAAATTATGTAAACATACGCACTTCATTAATGATTTCTTCCCGAGGACTTTCGTTAAATATCTTAACCACAAACTTTGCTAGCGTGTTATTGCAATAAGCAACCTGAATAGAAGCTGATCCTCCGGAGCCAATTATTTTGGGATGAATCTTAAGGTTATATTTAACTACGTCCCTAAATAAATTGCTGAAACTTGACTATTATATGTGAGTAATCTCCGGGACAGATGACACAAAAAAGAGATACTCATCCCTCAAACTTTACTGTTTCGATACTCAGCAAATGTGTTTGTAATCCATTTATGCATAAATACATACAAATTTTGAAGAGTTTTTTAAGTTATAGGAGAGTGAGGCCATGTTCGGGACAACCAAAAAAAGCTGCGGACATTAAAAATGTACAACAGTATAATTTCCGGCTTCCACGGCTGAATTATTTTTCTTTTAGAAACGACTTCTATGGTCGAGCTTTTGATGGAGGTGTTTTTAACTCAATAGACAAAAATAACGGAAACAAATTTTCAATTAGTAAAAGTATAAGAAGAGAGTCAGTCTCTATTTATAAAAAGATATACATTCGATGCAGAGATATGTAGTGCCTGGTTACAAACACATATTGTGCAACCTACGTTCCAAAAACTAATGTTCATACAATATGACTAGGGCAGTTTTTTTATATCGTAATCATATATCCAGGTTCCCAAAAAATTTAACTTCGATAGCAGTAAAAAATAAAATACTATAATCACATACGGCGGTGATCAAAATTATTTGGAATAATGGATGCATATTTGAGTGAAACTGGCTAAAGCCACTATTTTTTACGCATTTTTGCGTATTTTCCCCATTTCCGCTTTCCAAAAAATATTGCTCACCACTGTGCCTTTGAAAGAGTTGTCGTCGGAATAATTACGGCATTTTACTACGGTTACGCCGCGTAAAAACCGGAATCCGTAAAACCTTAATGCATACCGTAATGCCGTTAATAATACGGTTGAGATTTATTCCGAAATGCCGTAATTGCCGTAATTGCCGTAATGTAATGTTTGTTGCACATAATCGATGATCACCAGGATCACTACCAATTATAAAATTTTCTTGACGATTATTTATAGACGACGCAATTTACAAATTGATTTTTATTTAGCTATTATGTTTTATGATTAATTATACTTTATTTATAATTAACTTTATTCTTTTAATTCCTCATCAAGTAATGCTTCAAAATTAACATTAGGGTTCCCATGGTTTATAAGTTGTGATTGAATTCCAATATTTAAATTTACCGTTTCGTCGTCTTCATTTCTTTCTCTAAATTCTGGTATATTTAGATTTATAGCATCTGCTAGAAGCAATCATTCATGTTCACTCTATTTAAATTAACGTCATCATCATTAGAAGAAATAATTTCGTCTTCTTCCACTTCTTCACCTTCCTCTTCCTCAACATCAACAAAAGATCATCGTCATTGATCATAGCCGTAACAACTTCATGAATTTCATATTGCTGCTAGTAAATCTTAATTCAGATTTGGCATTGGTGATATAATAAGAGTATATTTGGGACATAGGTTGAAGCCGTGCAATATCTAGTATTGTATAATTAGAAAATATTTAATATATAACGATAAATAATAATATAATTTAAGGCATGTTAACATAAATAATATTTGATAATATATAGAATAATTTTGTTCGACCAATTCGATACGAGAAAGTTTTAACATACTCGACTTGAACGAATAAAATACTATACTTTACAGTACAAAAATCACGTACAAGATCGGGAAATTTTTTATCGTTAGTATTCAATTATCTCGTCAATTGAATTTAAGTTATTTAATTTAAATGACTGCAAAGAAAAAACACGAATTAAATGCGAAATGATTTGAACAAAAAAAAAAAAAACGATAATTATTAATATTTAAAAATTTAGAAAAGATTATACAATTCAGAGAATATAATTTTAAAAATGAAATTTAAATAATTTATTAATATTTATATAAAAATTTCTCAAATATTTGATTCAATTAAGAATAATCTTAATACAATTTACTCAATTTACTCGGAAAAAAAAATAATATATCGCGTCTTCTCAAGTTAATTTTTCTAACCAAGACAATATAACCTCAAATATTATTATTATATAGAGAGTGGTTCGATTTAAAATATAGTTTTCGGATTATTATTCGAATTATTCAGTGCTTCTGCGCTTTAATAGAAATACTTTATATTATTAACGTAAATAAATCTATTATAATCTGCAATATTTAACACAATTTCGTCGATGAGTTTATTATAATTAAAAATATTTTATATTATTAATATAAATAAAATCTAACAAAAAAAGTAATTTCTAATTAGTATTACATGCGAATAATAAGATAGATGAAATTTTACATACTTAAATTATTATACATATGAAAGTGATAAAATTTTGTTACAATCTGCAATAAACTAACACAATTTCGTCGATGGGTTTAACTTTATTATAATTAAGAAATAAAAATTAGTATTATTAATATTAGTATATATAATTAAAATCTAACAAAAAAAAAAAAAAATACTAGTTAATATTATATACGAATAAAAGGTAAATGACATTTTACATACTTAAATTATTATATTTATGAAAGTGAATCTTTTAAAAATAAAATTTTATTATAATCTGCAATATCTAATACAATTCGTCGAAGGTAAAGCCAATTCCCGCTTTGCACGGACTTTGAGTTTTTTTTTCTGCCAGTTTTACGCTAGCTTTCCATTCTTTTAAGCCTTTCCGAATGAGAGCTTACCAAATATTTGAGTAAGTTAGCTAAGCCATATGTTTAAGCGAGTTCATCAAATTGCTTTATTTTTCTTTTTCTTCGGTTAAATTGAAAATTAATTGAAAAGAATTGAAGAAATGGTTTATAACTATACAAAATTAAGTTAGCACCATCATTATGGTGAAAAAAACGTGTAAAAAAAAAAAATTGATTATTAATTATTCGGAAGTAAATGTGTTAAGAGGTTATTTTCGAGAAAAGGCGATAAGGAATGAATAATAACGCGTTATAAAGGACTGTAATTTATTTGATAAAGTTATATACCATTGTGGGAAAAAGAAGAAAAGAAATAATAAAGGAAATATTAATGATGATTTTAAAAAAAAACGCTAGCGGAACGACTAGCATATTTATATAAAAAAAATTTTGCGATTTGTGAATTTGCGAATTTTTTTTTTTTTTTTAAAAAAAAAGATCAGTTATTAATCATAAGATAGATCATAACAACTAAAAAGAGTCTAAATAATAATTTATTAGGGCTTTGGGGGCTTGGCGGCTTGCTGTTTTTTTTCCGTTTTTCCTTAATAAAAAACCAGTTAACGGTGAGGCTGATAAAATTCCGATTATAATTAACAATCGGTTTATAATGTCCGGTGGTCAAAACAATAATTTTTTAGGCTTGGAAGCTTGAAATATTTTAATTTGGAATTTGTTTTTTTCCATATGAGAACGTTCGATGTTTGAAAATTTTCAATAATAAGAGAAGACACTAACGTTGAGGATGATTTAACGACAATTTTATTCGAGCGATTAAGTGATTATAATAAAATCAAATGAATTTTATGAAAGTTTGTTATAAAGAATGTTCTTTTATTATCAAAAAGAAAAAATTTAAACCTTTTAGCGATAGCCTTATTAAAATCATTATTAGATTACCATATATGGGGTTGTGTAATGTAAATGGAGACTAAAAATAGATTTATTAAACCATCGTTGATGACTTTTATTGATGTGGAATAATTCTACCACTTTAGGATGATTATTCAGTCATAATATTTGTTACCTTAATCAATAATCAATGATCATCTTATGAAATTTTCATACAAATAAGCCATTTCATGAATAGGGGAGATAATTGGTGTAATACTCGCTTGTACCCGATCCAAGTATTAACATAGTAACAAATAAACAATGTTATTGTTTCCAATTTTGGGCAATAACATAAAACAATAACAAGGTGCCACGAAAGAAAAGTACTTAATCAAAAATCATTAGTTATTTAAAAGAACAATTTTTTTTTTTTTTTTTTGCAAATAATGAAGTATTTTCAAGACGCAATGCGAATAACTCAGATTTCATTTTGTCTGGCTTTTTTGATACAAAAAAAAAAAAAGGTAAAGATCAAAATATTACAAGTTACAAAATTTTAAAAAAATTACGATTTTCTGATCCTGTTCTACATTTATGGCAAATAGATTGATAAAAAAAAAAATGATACAAATCGTGACGCTGACACTGGGTACATATTAATACGTAACATCCGACCGATAAACAGTAGGATCTTAGAAAGCACACTTGAATAGAACTTTTTTTTCAGTTTAATGAAATTCTGTAAAAGGTAAAAAGATATTTTGACGAATTTTAATAATTAATTTCAAAAGTACAAACACATGAAAAATAATGTGATGTATGATTTTTACAAATTTGAATTTTCTGTAGAGGAATGCGGTAATTGTTTTTTATAATCGTTCCGATACCGGGAATTTTGCCACATATAACAAAAAATGATAAAGCCACAATTACAAGATTGAAATGGTTTTTTCAGGAGCAACAACTCGTAGATCAAAACATTTTGAACATGTATGTGACTTTATTGTACAACAACAACAGTTTCTCTGTGCAATAAAGACTGAAAATTCCCAGGTTTATTCATTATTATACTTATTATACACGAAAAAATTTAGATATGAGAATACGAGATAAAAAAAGAATAATTAGCATACATCCCATCGATTTTTTAACATATCGTTTAATCGAGAAAAAAAAAGAAAAGGAAAAAAAAAATTCGCAAAAACTAGGAACGGATGGGGTATATTTTTTTTCTTTTAAACGGAATTAATTTAACCGAAAAGGTTTAAAAAAGTTAAATCAAATGCAATTCAATAACAAAAGTGTCACTGAAAAATGTACTAACTCATATTATCTAGATCGGCAAAACATATGCAGTGACACTAAATCACGCAATATTCACAATATAATATGGTATGCTGATACGCTGATATGTCATATGATAAAACGTGTTTATTGACTACATATAATTGGACTTTTTGAGTTTCAAACCAAGGAATACAAAGCAATTGTTAACTCTAAAAGAGTCACAACATAATATATATATGTATGTATATAACAAGGATCCTTCATGACACAAATGTATACAACTTGAAACGTAACAAAGAAAATACCCATCGGGTTTTAAAGGTGCACGTTCATTCCTCTTAATTTTGTGAATTAAGGAAAATCGACTCACAAAAAAAAAGAGTAAGAGAAAATCAAAGTAAAAGATAATGCAAAATTAATCTTGACTTTTGTAACAATTTAATTTAGTTTTCTCAATAACTAATAATCAATCACATGAAATTAATGTATTTTTGTAAAGAAAACGTCAATTTATTTCGAGCTGGATTCCTGATCAGATATGAATTCTTTTGCGGTTGACTCACGGACCACGAATTTAAGTTCGCAATACGTCTTTAAAACTTAAAATTCTCTGAAATTACTGTGATTGATTTACAGTACTTAGTATTTAGTATTTTTTTTTTTTTTTTTTTTTTTTTGTAAAAATTTTGCGTGAAACAAGATATTATTATTTAAACCAATATTTAATGTTTATTTGATATGAAAACTAAAAATAAAAATAAAAATAAAATGATGAAATACATATTTTTATATATAGGTAAAAAAAGGGAAATTAATCCTTCGTAAAAAATCGGAATTCGAAAAAAAAATATGTGTATGATATCATATGTATAATAAAATTTGCCGGCTATGATTATAGTATTGAAAAAAATAATTCGGAGTTAATCGAAATAATTAAGGGCAGAAAACGACATAAAATAAAATAAAAAAAAAAAAGTTAAAATCATTTATATCATTGTAACGATTACGTTTTATATTGAACAAGGCGACAGTTAATTCGAGGCTTGAGAGGTTGAAAGAAAGGGAATTGAAATAGAAAGTAACGGATCGATTGAAATTTTGTTAGCGAATTTCGTCTATTTGATGTAATCGAAGTTGCAAAAAAAAAGTTTAGTTGATATTTTTCATGAATTATAAACTCAATGTAATTTAATTTTAATATATTCATTTTAACAAACCAATTTTTTTTTCATTTTCTTTACTATCGTTATGTTTATTTATTTTTTTTTTTTAGAGAAAAATTTAAATTCATCATAATTAAATAGATATGCTTAATTTTTTTTTTTTGTTCTTACATGATTTGGATTTTTCGAGACCCGAATGAAGGAGGCTTTTATATTCAATGATTATATATACATATATATATATATATGCATGGAATAAGTCTGTAAAGAAGAGAAAAGGGTAAGTGAAACATCGAAACAAGTTGAAACAAGACAATATATGGATAAATAAGGGAAACACGCTTCAAATCAAAAAGTTTTGAAAAAGAAAACGCGTGTGTTCAGTTACATGGATAAATATTATTTGGATGTACGAAAATCATAAGTCCAAAAAGATTTTATTTTCAAATTCTTTAAATAGAAGTAGATTCCCAAAGTTTTTTTCATTCAAAGAAATCTTTTTTGACGTCGTGGATATTAAATTTTGAAGCACGGCTGTATAAGTTGATTCGGCCGATGACTATTTTATTACCAAACGAATCGGAATCCGTTGCAGATCATAATTTTCCGGTTTTGATATTTTGAGCTACAAAATTTTCTCATCCAATATTTTTTAATTTCTTTAGCGTGGGCGTTTTGCGTACTGTATCATTTGTTGTGACGATCAACAATTCTTTTTGGTTTTTCTTAAACACCTTGAACAAAGACATGATTTAAGATAAATATGCTTTGAAACATCATATGCATATGTTATATGTTTAATTATTAAAATTGAGTCATTTGTGACAATTCTCTCCGAGTTCGAAGAACCGTTTGCAAGTGGATTATCGTCTCCTCCTTCACTTGCAGTTTCACTTTCTGAGTATGTTGTTTCTTGTATCTCTTTATTGTACACTTCTTCTTGATTTGGATCAACCTAATTGTTACAAACATACACAACTTCCTAATAAATAAAAATAATTACTTGATGTGCGTAACTTAATTATTAGTTTACCTCGTACAAGAGAATCGATCAAATAATTATTTATAGTGACAAAGAAATTACGAACGTAATTAATTCGTTCTGAACTTTTGACAAAGAAAAAAGTAAAAAATTATTAAATACATTTTTTTTTTTTTTTACAAGGAAATAAATAAATGAGCACCTAAAATCCATCCCTGAATAAGTTAAAAATAAAATTTTTACTTGTCGGGAATTGGCTTTGAAAAAAGGTGCTGACTGTGTTGACAATAAACCAACAAATATCAATACATAAAAAGTTTAGATTTAAACATGACGAAATGACTTGGTTTGCATACTTTATTGGTTAAACAGGTTTTTATTTATCGGAAAAACTCCGCGAATATACAGTACAATTTTATTAGTTTATTGTAAATAAATAAATTGTTTTTCTGATTATTAGTACTTCGTTACAAGATATAATTGAAAAACGGTAAAATACGGGAAACAATTTATTCAATGGATTATCTAAAAACGGACTATATTAAAAATTTTAGATTTCGTAACAGTATAAACATAATACTTATAGTTTTGTATTTTCAAATACCAAATATGCAGGATCTTTTGATGACCTTTTTCTTCTTATAGATGTGACATACCGGGCTACCGGCTAAATTACAGGTTTACTAACTTTTTTATTTTGCTTTTTTGGGGGATTCATCATATTAGCACGTGTACCATGCGTATTTTTAGTGTGATGATAATTTTCTTAAAATTCTCATGGAAAATCTTACGTTTCTCAGAAAGGGATTGGATTTCTTTAAATTTG
Source organism: Rhizophagus clarus (assembly GCA_015698045.1). Classification (NCBI taxonomy): domain Eukaryota; kingdom Fungi; phylum Glomeromycota; class Glomeromycetes; order Glomerales; family Glomeraceae; genus Rhizophagus; species Rhizophagus clarus. Next base: position 474,784 of record BLAL01000228.1, read on the forward strand.
TAAGTTTTTTCTTTAAATGTTTCTTTTCAGAAAGTCTCTTATTTTAAAATAGTAATTATTACATGTATTTAATTTTAACTATTTAATGATTTTTTTTTTATATAGAAATTGTTTTACGTTTCGGTTTAGCTAAATGGGGTTTTACATACCCTTACTTTGCTGTAATAATATACCTGAAAAAGTTTACAATCACAAGTACCCTAGTTGTACTTACTAGTGAAGGTAATTTACCAGCTGTGCGATATAAGAGTAATTTATGAGGGTGAGTGTCTTAAAATAACAATTAGCGTTAAATAATACACAAAATTAATTAAAATTTAATTAAACACAGGTCTACTAGCCTTATAAAAAAGAGATGTCCGGAAATTGCAGCGAGAATGTTCGGATATGTCTAAAAAATGTTCGGAAAAACGATTAAAATGTTTTGTAATCAGACAATATATTGAAATGTGAAAGATTCCGGTCATTATCATACATTACCTTAACAATGAAGGTAAGTTCCAGACAAATTTTTGAATTCGTAATTAAAAGAATTTCCCATAAAGTATCATCTAATAATGGATTTATCACTAAAAAAGCGTCAGCCTAGCTTTAAAGGAGTTGAAAAAGATTTTAAGACCGGAGATGGTCAATTAACAAGTAATGCGTCTAATTAGATGTCCGTTTGGATTAGGAGTACAAAGAAAGGCAAAACAGTTTAAGCGGCAGACATACAAGAAGCTAATGGATCGAAATTGGATGAGAAATGATAATCACAAATAAAAAGGTACTGTAATACAATAAATTATACATTTATACTGTTTACTGTACGTAAAATATAAGGATTGATGCTATTTCTTATATGCTTAATAGATGAGACAAAAAATGGTTGTTTAATAAAGCGGATACAATCGCCAAGCTGCCATTTCCCAATAACGAATTTGATTTCGTGTATCGAGATTATGACGTTTATTATCAAGCCAATCAATGATCTCTGAACTTTTTTTTTCATCTTGTGTAATAATTAAAACCTCAAAAGAACATAACAAATGATTATTATAGACGTAAAATAGGCGCAAAGCTCTTTAATAACTTTTTAAAAAATCAGTGAATCCTTTATTATCTTCATTTTCTCACCATCCCATCCCCTTCTCTATCCCTTTCTCTCGAAATATGCCCAATTTTAATACTATTTTCGATTTGATTCAACGGACAGTAATTTTCTTTAAATATTAGTCAGCCAAACACTAGCACGGATTTTATAATGATTAATTATCAAATTAATGAGACTTGAAGAATTAAGTCAGGATTTAGTATTTGCAGATTTTAGGCTAAGAAAAATTATAGTTATTTATTAATTACTATTGCTGTTATTTATTTATTTATCATATTCATCGCAATTTCATGCGAATTATTTAAAAATTTTATTATATCAGATATTATTATGAAAATTCATCACAATATAGAATTATTTTTTATGACAAAGTAGTACTGAGACAATTATTGTAGAAATAAACATGAAATTTCAAACAATTAATCAAAGGGATATAATTATATAATAGCAAATCACAATAAGTAGCAAATAATTTTTTCGTGTTATGAAGGTTATTGGAGCGAAAATTTCAAATCCACGTAATTTTAGTTATATTATTCGATTATAAAACGATCCATTAAAAATACAGTACTACAAAAGGGATCTCCCCTCCCGGTCCTATAATATCTTTTTATTAAAGAATTTCAAAATTTATCATTTCGGTATTTTGACTTTCGGGCTTATGAAGATTCAGTAGTTTGATTTTCAGGATTTAGATTGTCGGGAATATTAGTGATATGAGTGGCATGGGAGAGGATACCCAAGATTTCTTAACCAATAATATAATAATATTTAATGGTTTACGACAAAATCCAATCTTATTACTTTAAAATTTTTATTCTCGTCTTTTTAGTTTTCCTTGTTACGCGTTGATATATAAGGGGAAATTTTTAATTGATTACTTTGAAAACTCGTCATTTTCCATTTTTCCGGTGATTGGATCAATTTTTAGTAATAGCAACAATAGCAAATACATTACTTTTCTCTTTCATCACGAATAACCTTATATTTTTTTCCAAGTGACACTTTGTAATTTGTATAGAATTTGGAACAGAAAACAGCCTTAAAAATAAAGGAACTTCAAGGTGAAAAGCTTTGTAGACGGAGGACGCAAATTTTTGAAGATCGAAAGTATTTTTTTTCTTTCAATTATTGAGTTATTTATAGTAAGAGTCTTAAATTATATCAAATATCCAATTAAAGAATGACGTTCAATAAAGAGGAAAATTAAAAAGAAAAAAATCTCCAATTAATGCGGCCTCAATTAACGCCTGGAAAATGTGCTGCGACATGAGTTAGGTAAATGCACATGATAATTGTATATTCCAAATTGTTGAACAGCAATTGCTATCTTACCTTTTATTTGACTATGGATTGTTAGATACATCCCAATTATGGTTGTAAGTGCCAAGTTGGATTGATGCTTGATATAGTCAACCGCTGCTGTACTTTTATAATAATTAGACCCTATACATTCTAGTTATGATTGTAGGCGTATTTTGTTAATGGAAGTTGGCAATCATCAAGCATATTATACTATTGCAGTGTTTCTTTTGTGCTATCAAAATTTTACGAGTTATATCAAATCTTGCTGATATTACAACAAAACCAAATAATTATATTTAAATTACAAGTTTATGCAATTAGAGGGTGTTGAGTACGTGATTTGAAAAGTTTTACTTATATTAATTCTTTATTCCCATTTCCCTAGGGTCGCTCGCTGGAACTTTCGCAATACAGAGAGGAATTGAAAATATGTTTAGTTTTCATCGAGTATTCATTTGAATTTTCATTATTTCATAATTATATACTTTGGACTACCATGATTAATATCATATTTCAGCATAGCTGAAGCATTTATTATAATGCTTCACTCTCGTTGTCTTGTACTTTGTGGTGGGTATATATGCAGTATATACAGTATATACAGTATATGTATGTATGTATGTATGTATGTTTACAATTCTGAAGGTGGAAAAGGTTGTAAATTTAGGAACATGTATCAAGTAAATAGAGTAGAGTTGAAAATTTTATTCTATACGAGAAATTGGTACGAATTACATTTAATATTCTTTGTTTTTGTTACATGTAAGAAATTCTATTTATTTTAAAAACTTTTATAGGGATGAAACCTTTTAGAAGTCAAGGATCTCCCTATTCTAGGGACCCAGCAAATGGAATGAATTAAAAACTGATAAACGCACCACCCTTCATTGATTATTCTGAAAATCAAACGCCTTAGTATCTCGTTCAAGTTCTGGTAAATGATTTTATAAGGTTCTATCATAATTTATGCAGTCAGTTCTTGACAGTAACAGTATTTGCGTTAGCATCAACAGTTCCACAAAATTTTTTTCCTTAACCTCAAGTACCTAATTTTTGTAAAACACAAAAAATCTTTATTGTAATATAAATTTAATTGATTAAAAATTTTTATTTGTTTTAATATAAACTTGATGAGCGACAATTTCAATATATATATATATATATACTCGAAACATATACTTTAAGGATAGAAATGAATTTAAGCGAAAATCACAAGCTACAACCTATAGAAGTTAATCTGTACATTTTCATTAATTTAGTATTTGTTGCCCTACAAGTACACAAATTTAGTAGAACATCAGAACATTGCACTTTAACGTATATAATATCACTAAAATATTAAATATTATATTAATTGTAAATAACTCCAATACAACCAATAAATCATTTTTTTTAGGAATCGCAAATCTAACGTTCGTCTTGAACGAACGCACTTATGATACTTTACAATTTTTATTAAATTAATAAAACATTGTTAATTCCAGTATCACGCGATATTATTTCTTTTATCCAATATTGGCAAATTTTGCTACAACTACATTCTAATTCGGATCGTCCGATTACGCGTCATGTCGGTATATTTTAGACTTTTACATCGTAAAAACGGTTTACCGTCAGTAATTAACCTAACTGTGGTTTGATTGTCGATAATTTGGCAGATAATTTAATCGTCAATGCAAAATTGATATTATCAAACCTTATCAATTTTTTGGTGAATCATTACTTTACTTGATACTTTTACCCAAGACTTTAAAATATCTTATCAAATAATTCGATTAAAATGCTCCCGATTCTCTATGCCACTGATAAGAACGTATTTATTGTAATTAATCCATTTAAGATAATGTATTAATGACAATTAGGATACATTCATTATACAAATATTTGATGAATTTGATGATAGTGTTTAAACGCTCCATAATGTGGATGTCAAGTTTGAGATAAATGATTTATGTCGAAATTGAAGCGAGATTTAAAGAAAGGAAAAGGATCATAAAAATTCTATTTTTTTTTTTATTTTGCTCTCAACTTATTTGTTATAACGACTTCTAACCCATTCAGTCGTTTTAACTCGCGACTATGAAAATAATTTAGTTCTAAAAACTATCCATTTATGCTGCCAAAATTTTATAGATTATCAAATCAGCGATGACGTAATTTTTTTTTTTTTTTTTTTGAAATAAAAAAAAAATTTATTACACATTTACACATCATCTCTTTCATAAGTTCAAATAATTCTCTTTCATAAGTTCAAATAATTCCAATAATTCAAATGAAGAAAAAATTTATAATGTGTGACGGATCCAATTATACAGGATTTAATAAAAATGTTAAAAAATCTTTAAAATCAATAAATTTTGAAAGTATAATATTCGATTGTAATTGAAGTATGTATCTTACGTTTATTATGAATGTTACGTTGTTTGATTATTTTATTCACTTTTTATCCTTTCTATTATTAAAAGAGGTCATTATTATATTGTTGAGGAATAGGTACTAAAAAATATTTAAAGATTGGTATGAAAAAGCTGCATCGTAATAGCTATGAATAATCTTGGTATCGAGTATAAAAAGTATGGTGGATTATATACGGGTATATTAGATTAGATACGTTATTTTTATTCTATTTCGTGTATTCATTTATTTTATTGCTTTATTTTTATTTTTATTTTTTCCTCACTCTTTTTACATAATAATTCAATTAATCCTTTTATTTTCTTATTATATTATTAATTAACAATTATTTTTTTTTTCGTGTATTTCTTTCTTTATTTCCTTCCTTTCCCTTTTCTTTTTTTCTTTTTTCTTTTTTCTTTTTCTTTTTCTTTTTTTTTTTTTTTTTAATAAAATTGGTTAAAACTTTGAAATATAACGAACATATTTAACCTAACAATTTTATATTATCATTTTAACCATTGGCATTAATGTCTCGGCGCTTTTGTTATTTTGATAGGAAATTGCACACTTGTATTTTGATAATTATTTATTTGAGATTGGTACATGTTATGGAGCAAAAAATCCAATACAAAGATATTTTGAAACCCATTTTAATAATCCAAGTTTATTTATTATCCAAATAATTATTACAGATTTTAATCCGTCAGAGATTTCCATTAAAATTATTTATTATTTACAGTTCAATTATTTTAATTATCAAGACAAGCGCTAATAAATTTATAATCAAAAAATTTGAATTTAAATAAGTTTATAAGAACAATTAATTTTCTTGAATTCGCCTTGAATATTAATCATTATTATTTCATTTGAAATAATTGTCTATAACTTAATCGATAATAAAGTAGCTTGTTTGTTCGATTGTTCGCAAATCAGATATATCTTTTATTAATTCAATATTAAAAAGGATGAAATTATATATTAAATAATATATACTGATTTGATCCACTTTTTCACCTGAGAAATTCAAAGTCAATATACTAGATAAATGGTAATATTTTTAATCTATGATGTAACGTATTAGATGACAAGATCAATTGAAAATCTGAAAAAGAAGTGGAGTCTTAGGAGATGTGGCACGTTTAAGAGAAAGAGAAACCATTCAAATTGAGTTGAACTTACGAGTAGCGGAGTAGGTGATTCCATGCGCTCGTTACTGGTTATGCAACCATAACAAGATCAAAGCAACTGTGATTGTGAGTTTGTGACAATGCTATTATAACAAGTTTGGAGTAATTTTATGAAAGATCTTCCAAATTTCCAACAAGAAGTTCATTATCTTTTCGTAATTCAAAATAAACCCTATCTGCTATATTAGAATCAAAGTGAAATTGCTACTCTCGTATTCTCTTACGTAAATGTACTTATTATCCTCAAAAACTCAAATAAGAATATACATGTAAACCTTCAATGGGTCTTCTAGAATTTGATCCGAGAAGATCAGGAGAAGCACATTATGACAGAAAGATAAGTATACACAAGAATAAATACAATACCGACGAATGCAACAATACCCATGACCTTGTTCAATATATATATCTCACAACTTATCCAATCCACTTAACGATCTACTCATCCAATAGTTCATTATTTTACAACAGCTCATATATACTACGTGGAGTGAATAGTCGACAGGAACAACAGTAGTTCATTCGTGTATGTGGACAAGATGAAAAATCTATTTATTCCACCTTCATATACATTGTTATTTCAGCTAATTTCATCATTTTGGCCTGTTCTTATTCACAGAGTGGTATTGTCGTCTTCTCCAGGACAACTGACTAAGTTGATCCATTTGAATTCTTGTTCCCAGAAACATTATTTGTAAGTTAATTATTGTTCCACTTCGGATCTTTTTTTTCTCAGGCTTGCTAAAGTTTAATCACGTTCGATTGTTTAAGAAAGAAAAAAATGTACGCTTAATTTGCTCGACTTTGAATTCCATGATAGCATCTTCGTTTTCGTGTATCTATCCATAATTTTTAAAAATTGTTACAACGCTCTTATGTAAAGAATTTAATGAATTCTTTTGTTTTTTTTTTTTTGATTGAAAGTCTTACATCAATATTTCCTTGAGGATTCTCGCTTAAGATTTGAGGGTTCTATGCGGAATATCCTCTGATTATAATTCTTAGTTATTTTTTTTTTTTTTTTGCGTTCGTTCTGATCTAATACATTACACTAGTGTCCATTTCACTTATTTGATTTTGATTGTTTAATAGTATCATTTATACTTTCAGTTTTTTGGTAATCAAAGACTTAATAAGAGATTCTCAAAGAGTAAGAATATGGCTTTCACGAACTTCGCTTCTTCGCTTCTACCAGCTAAAATTTAGTTAACGTGTGACATTGGATTTCTTTAAATCTTGTTTTAAAGGTTTATTCCAACCAGCTTGGATAAAATTCCACCTTTACTTGTAACAATGAACGCCATATGTAGGTGCAATTCCATTCTTGTGATCCACGAATTTTATCTACTATGTCTCCATAAGGTATTGCATCAGCACCTTTTTTTATGCATTAGTAGACGATGTGGGAAAGATACTATAGAGAACTGTCTTGTGTTCACTCAGTAGCTTAACAAAAGATTCCAAAGATACAAGTATTTCATCATAGTTAATGCTATCATAACCTTCACACAAATAGCTAGTTCAAAACTCTACGAATTTGTAAATTCTCCCTTGTTGCTAATGCCATATCTGACCTTATTTGTTCGGCTCGAGGGTTGTTGAACTTCTCATGATAATCTTTGTTTTCTTATCAACAGTAAATATATCATCGATTTTACCATTAAGATACGTGTTTCTTTTCCGTAACATAAATTGGAGCTTTATCATTTGAAAAAATCCCCTTTTTTTTGCTATTAACTGATTCCAATTTTTTTGTCTTTGACGTCACTAGCTTTAAGATTAACCACTTGTACCCTTGAGTATTTGCAATAAGGTGTACAGATGGTGCATTCCAAGGGAACGTTATTTGATCTTAGATTTGAATTCTTTATCTCACTCGCTAAGCCATCTTCGCGAGATTTTGATTACTACAAAGATTTCTGAAATATCGTTACATAAACCTCTGAAATGTAACAACATAATATCAAATTTCTTGGAAAAAGTTCTAGCCAGTTATGACATTTTCCTTGATCCTAGATTTTCAATATTGTCCAACCACAACCTGATACCTTTTCTTATCGTCAGCATAATATATATTGCTTTTTTGATCTTGGCGTTATAATAGCGCGATTACCGAAAGTTTTATATACTACTTTTTTCCTGATTCTTCTTAAACGAAATGTTAACTTCATCGATCTTTGTATTTGAGCGATGTTGATTATTGCTTTTGGTGTTGTTTCTTAGTTTTTCTATGGATGCTTAAGAGTTGTAAATAATCCGGTACTTTGAGAAGATGCTTCATCATCAGTTTTCATCGGCATCATCCTTATTTACATTAATATTTATTTGTTCATTTTTGATAAATCGTGTTGATTGGTGTTGATGTAAGAGTAGTAGATTTTGAAACGGAGTGAAGTAGAAACTTTTGATCGCCGAATTCATCGTCTAAATCATGATGGAGTTGAAATAATTTGCTAAACTCAAAATTGACAATGTTAAATTATCACAATAAAGAAGTTCTAAGAAACTTACAGCTTACATAAGTCGTTTTCTTAAATCTTTACAAATCATTTAAAAGATTACCAAAATGCGTTTTTGGAGTTCTGAAAAAAAATCTTTTATGACAAAAAATTGGATGGATTGATATACAAAAAAAAAAAACGTTAAAAACGGTGAAAACATGAAAAAAAACATACAATTCGGTTATTAGTCATTTAATGCTTGATGATTTTCGTACTTGCTAAACAACCAAATTTATTGCGCAAACTACAAAATTTCGGTACAAAATTATGCATTGAAAAAAGAAAACTCTTACTACTGAACTAAGCTCATCATTTGGTGTAACGAGATTTACAATTTCTTAATTTCTTACCGGCCAATGGTACGTCGAGGACATATTTGTCACTCAACACGTGACAATGGGGAACACGCTGTTTATATTTATCTCGGCAACTCTGATGTTTTGGAGCAGTTTCGTGATATTTCTACCTAGTTTCGCCTGAGTTTTGGACGAAACCTTTTAGTACTGTTTACATCATTTTAAAATGATTAGAAATTCAGAACCAATGTAACCTACTTTATCATCCATCAGAAAATCGCTTTGCGCGTTTCGTTTCAGAATACCGGTTTCTTTACCAAGACCAACTTATCTAGATAATCGGTTGGATTAATCGATTTCTCGTGATATCCTTTCTGGAAAAGTTAAAATTTCTGACGATCATTCGGGGATTAGTATAAAATACGCGACACGGTTATAAATTTACTCTCGCGTTGTTTAATCTCTCGAAGAAACGGTATGACCGAATATTCATACTTTAAGGATACAGATTTTAACGCTTGGGACGTTGTTGGGTTCTACCGAAGATGGATAAGCGACTACAAGGAGGACGCCAGTAAGCTTAATTACCAGAAAGCCAAAGACAAACTTGTAAAGTGTCTTGAAGATATTGCTGCTTCATCTCCTACTGGAAACGAAGTCAGAAAGGCTCAAACACTCTTAAGAAAAGCAAAGGCGAGTATTTCTTTCTTTGTTTGGCATGATGTCGCGATAAGATAAAGGTCCCCTTGGGCCGTGGCCACAGCAACCGCGTTGTTAGTTGTGGTTTGGCTTTCTCCATGACAAGGACGTGCATCCGTTTGTTGCACCTCTGATGATCTGTTTGTTCGTTGTGGTCTACCAATTTTACTGGTAGAATGGGGTTCCTTAATTGCATTAGCCATCCATGACTATGGGGACAACCGCATGTTAGTCCTACTTATGATCTGCCTTCAGATCGTCATGGCTTATTGCTGCATGACTGAATGTACACGGCACGTCTCCTAGTTGTTTCATCAAATTGTTTGAATTTGAAACTTACAAGTTTTTGTCTATATAGCAAAGCCGTAAGAAAGGAGGTACCATCGATACCATATGGAAATCCGTCGAAATTGATGTATTCTCGAAAGAGATCGAGTTGGAAAAGGTGAAGTTGAAGCATGTTCAGGTAGATCTGAAAATAAAATTATTGTGGCATGTGCGAACTCCATATAATTTATTATTTGAATTTTTTTCAACGCAAAAAAGATAAGTGGAATGGTACGCACAGCAAAAGAGAATCAAAAATATGCAAGTACTATGAACAAAGGAGTTTTATCAGATTTGGAAGGAGAGTTTGCTGAGAGGAAGAAGAAACGATCGCTTTCTGAGGTTTGCAACTGGTTGCTGTTTTAGATTCAATGGTTGTTATATATTAATTGTTTTTTTTTTTTTTCTTATTTAGACAAAATCGAGTGAAGTCAATAAATATGAAGAGACTCCAAAAAAGAGACTACGTAAACAGGATTTAGTGGAGAAGGTGGATCTAATCATCTTGGTTCATTATATATCCATTGTATATAATATGATCACTTTATTGAATTTGTTTTGATGCTTCAGGCAGAAGACTTTTCTGGTAAATATAATGGACAAAGATTGGATCCGGAACTATTTCTCGTGGAGACTGATAAGGAATATGATGCTGATGAGAGTAATGAGCATCCCTTTGACTACGATGAATGGACTTTAAAGTCTGGCCTAAAAGTAATTGATCTTTTAAAAGTCGCGGCTGGTATTAATGGTCATTTAATGAGGTCAGTTATGGCTAATATTGCCAATTTGTGTCTGCAATACATTAATCATTCAAATCATATTAGACCAGAGGTATGGGGTATCGTCCGTTGCGGACTAAAAGTCGCGAAACCCAAATGGTGTGAAGAAGAGGAATACGTTGAAATACAGAAGACTATAAAACAACGTAGCATTATCGATCCTCCGGAGTTTGTTGTAAACTTACTGAAAAATGTACGCAGTGTCATCATCATTTTTCATATGCTATATTATTTGTTCAGTTTCTCAAATTTCAATCAAAAATGTTCAATTCTAGAAGTCTCTCACATTCTTGGAAATGGAACTAAACAAAATTAAAATAAAGGAGCTGATGAAGCTGAATGATGATTTGGAAGGGGCGAAACAATTAAGTCTAGTAATAGCTCCTCCAGATGCCCTGACATCATTTTTTGTTAAGATTTTGTCTCGGTTGTAAGTGCTTATTTTCTATTTGACTTCCTTTAAAATTTATCCACTGATTAAAATGTTTCAGTCATCAATTCGTTTTTCCACAGCAATCTATAATGCAACAAATTGGAGTATCAGAAGTTTCTTATGGCGCGTATATAATTCATCCTTGTCTCATAGAACTTCTCGCAGGATTGGAAGGTCAATTGCTTTATGAACCGTATGTTTTATCACTTGTTACATTTTTATTTGATGTACTATACAACTAAAATAAGCTTTTTTTTTAGAGGAGAGGTTACTCTATCATCTATCAAATCCTGTTGCGAGCGACGAAAGTGTGAGTCTTTTGAGCAAAAGGCGGACGGTATCTTTCTAGCACGCTTGAAAAGATCATGTATTGAGATCGGACATCTAGAAATAAGTGGAGGGTATGGTCATCGTGAGATTTCGCGATCTACTTGGGACGGTTGTTGTAAAGGACCTTTAGGAAATATGTATATGCTTGAAGAGGTCGGTGAAAGATATAGGAAAGCATCACCAAAGTCTTTTGCAAACACACGTGTCTATTTTGTGCATACTTATGGTAAATATTATTGGTTTTGTGATTTGTTAATACCAGGTAGTTTATCTACTCTCATTGTATTTATAGAAGACAAAATTGAAATTTGGCAAATGTACAACCGTGCTCGAGGAATTTTGCAATGGGAGCGTACGCACAAAGCAATTGTCCCGATCTGCTATGAAGAACAAAAAAAATATCTTTTTGATTTTGTGGTCTTGCTCTGGGATCTAAAAGTATATATCAGATATTATTGTTTTTGCAGATGTTTTTATTTCTTACTTATTAACCTCTCTATTCACGTTATTTAGGAAGGTTTAATCAATACAGTAAACATGGTCAAACAATTACAGGACGAAGACAATGATGGTATATCCAAGTTATCGGGCAGACTTCCTCCACACCCGGGTAAACCTGATAAAGAAAAACACAAAAAAGGTATAAATAATGTAGAGGTCAAGAGCGTCATGTCAAGTTCTCCTATTCGAGAGGATCAATGATGACAGATGGTGGATTAGGGGACCTGGTGTTGTATAGATGTTAATGGCCATTAAAATATTATATTCAACTGTTGAAAATCAAATAGAGAAATTGCAGAGTTTCATAAATAGCGTGTGGAATTCTAATAGGACATCCCTTTATTTGTCTAATGGAGTTAGTCATTTTACGTTAGTTTTATTCTATCATACAGTATGTGTAATTTATTAATTTCATATAAATAAATAAAATAATCAATCTTAACTGTGTTATATCATGAAAACCACGCTCGATTTTTGGGCTATTACGGAAAATGAGGTTGTGTTATTATCATGGAATATACCTAAGAAAAACTAGTCGTATTAAATTCAAATAGGTCCAATCGAGATTTCCATTTTTAACCCACTTTTTATCTATCTTTTCCGAGATGACATTATTATGAAAAAATCAATATTTAATTGTATAGATGAAGATTTTAATCATTTTTTAGCCATTTTAGACGAGGATTTTCTTTTCTAAAATTATTTTTTGAATAAAAAAGAAATTTGTCTAGCAAACTTTATTGATCATATTCTTATTTCATTTACTTGGAGGTGAAATTTTTATTACTAGGATTAGTTTCAAAATAGAAGAAAATTATTTGAGTAATACAATTTTATAATTAATATTCTAGCGACTGTAATTGGAAATGATGAAATGTTCATATTAATTTATTAGTATAATTTTCAACAATTAGACACGCAAAAAAATTCTGTTAATAAAATAAATATCAAATTTTTTTAAAATATTTAACAAATTAACGTTTGACCTTTAAAGGGGAGCTTAAAACATAATGTAAAAGAGTAAAATAAAGATGATTCTTAAAATTGTTGAAGACTTTAAAATTAAAAATTTAGCTGACTGAAAACAAAAAATTCACATAATTCTTAAAATTCTTAAACTATTATATAAAGTAAACTTATGGGTAAATTCATAATGAAATAAAACAAAATTCAATTATTTAAAGGCATAACAGAATCTAAAACAAATAGATGTCCACCGATTTTCTGTATTCTTAAAAAATTTTAAATATAATCCATAATTATAAACGTGAATAAAAAGAAGGATACTAGTATAGATGTGTTACAACAAATTTAAAAAACGAATAGGATTTTTGATTTACATAAACACTTTGTTAATTTTATGAGTGAATTTGATCGAGAGCCTTTTATGTTCCAATCAGTTCTATCTACTTATCGAACGTATCGAACAATCCAAATACTTGAGTTATTCCGAAATGAAATTTCTTGCAATTTTTGTGACAAATTGATCATTATCCTTACTAACAGTATTAAGTTTATCCCCATTGGACATTGTTGTAAAATAAATTTCTTCCAAATGTACACATTTCGAAAAAATATTACAAACTTCATTCAAATTATTAGAGTTAATCAATTCCATCGTTAATCTTCTTATCATTGGGCAATGTTCCGAAATCGTTTTAATTAATATTCTATTTTCAGTTGGATGATCAAGTGTATGACATATATCAATTTCCAAGATTTTACCACCAGACCTTTCAATTATTAAACATTCAATACTACTTGGTAAATATGAAGTTCCAAGGTATTGTAAATTTGGAAAAAAGGTCAAGCTTAAATAATGTTCCCATTCTTGCCATTTTACACTATCATATAATTCATCATCATCATCATTATATAAGGATAAATATTGTAAGTTCACTAATAATGGGAAAAATGTAGGTGAAATTAATGTAATGGTTAACTTCAATATAATTTTTTTTAATGTGACGACGTTTTTACTGATAACATCACTTAATTGTGCACATAAAAATGGTAAATTATTTTTCATTCTAATAAATGAAATTAAATCATCATCATCTTTACTATCCTCATCATAATTATTATTAATTACTTCAAGATTTGTTATGTTTTGACAAACCGCGGTAAGATTAAATAAAATTTCTGGTGTCATATATTCAACATTCAATTTTAAGTGACGTAGGTTAGAAAAAAATTCTTTAACGTTTGGACATAATAAAAATAATTTTTTACTTTTAGTCCAATTGAAATACCTTATATTTTTACATTTACTAAAAATTAAAAAATATATTTCATATTCTAATAATAATTTGTTGAATACGGAAGTAGAATCCTTCTTACATGTAAGTTGTACCATGTCTTCAATCCAAGTTGGTGTGAGATGAGTAAAAAAATCCATATAATTAAATAATAATTCATTCGAAATTGGATTTGAAGGTAATAATTCAATATTAATTTCGGTCAACTTATCTTTTGGTAAGAAATGAGCGATTACATTATAAAGTTTTTTACGTGATTCTTCCTTATGAATATAAGGATTGTAAGCACAGGAAAAATATTCCCATAATATAGGTATAGCTAACCGACACCAGGTCTTGTTCGCTAAAATACATGAATATAACGAAGCGGGATCACGATGCAATTCGGCGAAGATCAATAAGAGAACGTCTTCGATAAGTTGTGTCATTGTGGAATTTTTAAAATTGTAAATTATGAACGACAAATAAAATTATGAACGTTAATAAATAGGAAAAGTACGATAATAAACGATAATATATAGGAAGAATATGAACGAAAATGAAAGTTTGAACGATAAGTAATGTGTGATAATATAACAACAGAATAATGATTTCTGTTCTGCGATACACGTTTAATTTATAATTTCCGGCGCCTAAGATAACTCTTTTTAGGATATAGGGCTGGCACATTCATTCTTTGTTTCAATCAAAACCGAATAGATCTTCCCCTTGTACTTGCTTGTATAACGTTATGTCATTATATATTGGTATGACGATATCTCATTTTAATGAGGGCGGTTCAATTATTAAAACTGTTACAAATAATTGGTTTTGTTAGATTGTTAACCTGATTGTTAAGAAAATCGTGCACATGTATATTCAATTCAAACGTCCCCCATTTGGGTTTCTATTGTGGTACTTAAAATTTTTTTTTACAATGTGATCGAAAATCTTGTGACAGTTAGGCTACATATTTGTTTGTTTCAAATACGTAAGAACAAATCGGAATCCGTCTTCCGTATGAAATTTGAGAAATTTTATTCGATCCTTTAGACCAATTTATTAATCTTTCCAAATGATTTTAAGAACTTTCACAATAAAAGATATCAAATATTCATTGTAAAGAACAATGAGCTCAATTTAATCCATATTTCTATTTCTCAATTCGCTTAATTCAAACAATTAATTTTATTGGTTATTTGATAACTTTTCAATAAGATTTTTTTATATATTATAATGGATTGAATAGATTAATAAAATATAAATTATTAATAATATATAAATTCTTATTAAAAGTTCTTAACTTTCTTCAATCCCTTTTAAAGGAATTCTTGTTTTCAAACATAAAGAAATTTATTAGGAAATTTATTAGAATATATAGTAATGGAGAAAACCCTGTGTAATATCCGTTCAATAACCGATTTAAATTAGTAATTCCATAAAATTTTCATTGTTTCCAATTTTAGACTAATTTGTAAGGTTTCACAATCATTCATGAAGACTTTTGAAACATAAATATTATTTGTTATCAGAAAGATCTATTGTGTATGTAGATCGTTTATTAGTTGTATGGGCGCACACAACCATGTCTGAGATTTTGAGGGTTATATTTTTCAATTATAATCTAAAGGCCGAAAATATATACCTGACGCTGTACCACATCAGTGGTCTATATAATAAGTATTTAAAAAAAAAATTTTCATTTTCCTCTAAAAAAGGATAATAAGAAAAATTTTCCAATACAACTAAGCCATTTTTGTATTTATTGTAATACCAGTGTAATACCGTCAGAAAAAAGTTTGGATCTTTAAAGCGAAAGGAGTTGTGTAGCAACCAATAAAACGATTGTTTAGCATTCGGTGTCATTCATGTTTGAGTATCTCTGTTGCTTTCGTCGTATATCCATTGGGAAAAGATATTTTAGTTCACAATATATCTCAAAAAGTAAGGTCATATCAATCAATATATGGAGTTCAAGAGACATGGTTTTTGATTGGATAAAATATTAACAACATGATATTTTTGAACAGTCACATGACTTTTATTCAGTTTTGCCCAATCAAATTCATTAAAAAGGGGAGGGGATTCAAAACCCATTTTGAAAATAAAAAGGGAGATTATGTCAAACATACTTTTAACTTGGTTTGGCCTAACGTGAACAAGAAATTTTTCAATTTTATTTTCAATTTTATAGTAATTTCAGCACATTCTCATGGCCAATGATATAAAAAAAAACGACATTAAAATAAAAAAGTCATACTTAAGTTTTTAGTCTGCGTTACACAGATTTATAATTGAGGCGAAGTAAATTGCATAAAGTGAAGATCCTTTTGCTTGGCGAGCCACAGTACCCCCACGTGAAAAATCCCTATTTTTAGGAGACACCATTAAAGATTTTCTTTTTTTTTGAATATACTACAAGTTTTTAAAACCCTTCATTTATAATAATAGATTTCGTACACCCGTGGGTACAGAGTCAACCGACTCCCCAAAATTTGCAAGATATCCGGCCCGCGATATACGGTAACCGAATAAATTAAATAATGAATATGATGTGATCTCCGGATTGGACAGATACAAATCCTGATTATCCAATGGATATCCGTAAAATATGGATAACGGTCACAACTCTACTGGCTCGGTTTTACGATAGAAATATAATTTTGTAACTTTGAATTTTTTTTCAGATAAAATTATTGCTTTCTATTATCTTCTAGCATGATATTCAAAATTCACCTCATCAAAAAGCATTCATACTGCTTTTCTTAGTTTTCTATAAAAAAAAAAAATTTTCAAGTACATTTTTCTTTAAGCTATAGCATGATATTTAAAATTCGTAAATTAATAATGATCGACATCTGTAATTTCATGAGTGAATCATTCTAGCGAAGGTTGTAATGTTAAGTGCGTAAAATTATGTGCAGGATTTGTATTAATATGTAAGATTAATTAATTTTTTTTATGAGAAATACATATATATATATATAACTGTGATACTAACTTATTAACAAGCTATTACACAAGGATGTGAACAACGTTTGTTGATAAATTTAAAAGGAAACATTGGTTCAGACATTATATCGTACAGATTCCAAAATCAAACATTATGCGCATTTTCACTCCCTTCGCAAGTTTACTTAATAAGAAATTGGGTTTAAAAACCTCTAAAGTTTCTACAAAATTAAATAAAAGAGCCAAAAATTGCATTTAAAGCCTTCCTTAAGCAGACTTGTAGAAAAAGAGGAATTCCTATGAGAATTATTATTTTAGCTGAATAATATTTGTATTAAGTTTTATTCAAAAAACGATAATGACATGATTTATAATAGCTCTGATTTTTTTTAAAATGATGTCGATCTGTTTCTTACATGGCGTGGAATTTAGAACACCTTAGACTTCTTGATGAAAAAATTTCGCCTGATGGATTGATTTTGGATTTGAAGATCGCAGTTTCACAAAGCTTCTGGTAACACTCGTGTAATCGTGTTGCATGAATGACTGCGTACCCTTGCTCGTTTATTTTGTGATACCTAAATGATGTCCAAAAATCTACTTGCGGGCCCGCAGCATTAATTTTTAACATATTTGCACCAATGATATTTTATCGACAGTCATATTATATATTTTTTATAAAGTTTGTTCGAAAAATGAAAAAATCATTATAATTCGTCTATTTTTAAAATTTATGCGAGACATTAAAATCAAAATATTTTACGTCATTATGACAGCATATAGCATGTATACATTTGCTTACCTGCTTTTTTTTAGCAATTCTTTAGTAAGGTAAATTACTGATAACTTTCTAAAAGACTGAAACATTAGCAATTTCATTAAATCGGAAAATTTGTTATTAGTCCTTCATTGATCTCCGAACTATTTAGTTCTGTGTAGGTGATACAACGAAACTCATATGATTGGTGCACAACAATCATCCGATATCTTGTTTGACCTGTCCTTTTATTATTTGTGTAATAAAAAAAAAAGCCACTTTTTATATGAAAGAAAAATGGAATTTTGTATCTTGATAAAGAAAAATAATTAATTTAACCGGTTTGACGATTAAGTTATTCATGCATTGATAATTGGGATATGCCAATTAATAAAGAAAAAAAAAAAAAATTAAAAATAGAAAAGAAATCAAAGTTCAAAGAAGTAAATTTGTTTGATTTCCAATTATAATTTTCTAAAAATAAACGATATTATTGTATTCGTATAACGTTATCTAATTAAATGATTTCATCTGACTAATGCAATATTTCATAAATTACATATTGAATTAGAAATATATTTTAATTCAATTGTTGTATTGTTATTCTACTAGCTCAGATAGAGTAATTAATTAATGATAAATTAATTACATTAATTAGATTACATTGTTCTTGTAATATAACTTTTTGGAATGTTATAACCATATATAGTAACAACATGTTGATTCCACATATTAATAATAATTTAGATTGATAAAAAAAAGTGTTTTAGAATTTATCAAAGGTTTTTTTTACGGAAAATGCATATACCGTATTCTTCCGAAAATAAGGAATAATGACTTTTGTATATAATGCTTAAAATGTAGGTCAAAAATGCTAGTATCACTTATTTTCGGAAGAGTACGGTATTTATAAGTTTAGCGAACGCGTTTGATGAAGGTAAATTAGACGATTATTTCATATCGATAATGCATTATAATTTTTCATGTACGTGTGATGGCATTATTGTTCAAGTAATCCAAATTATTAACTGAAAATGTATAATAAAGACATTTTGGATAAACAAGTTAATATATTCTCCATCAGATCAGGCTTCAATGATTATGTTTCTCCTACGTAATTTTGACAGGTTATTGAAAAATGCTAATAAATAATGCGTTTACTTTTTAAAACCCGGAAGTTCTAATTGAAAATTTTATTAATAGATAGATCAACCGTTTCTTTGTCCGAAATGAACGAAATACTTATCTGTTATTATATTTACCAATAGCTTATCTGTTATGCTTTCTTGCAATATGTGATATGCATTAGGTTTAATGCAATATTTTGTCATTGAACATAAAACATATATAAGTCGCACAGCACATGCAAGGGGCAATTATTAACCAAAAATCATATATTGATCTATTATTGACACTAAATTTTGTGTCAAAATGCAAACTTTCATTATTATTAAATTATGCATACCACCTGATCATTTCACAAAAACATACTCAGTTCCACGTAGGGATTTATCATTGAGACTTAAATTTTTCTTATGTCATCAATACCAACGGCACACAGCAACTAATTTTCCAGTCGGAAAGTCGAAGCATAAATAGAAAATATATATATATATTTTTTTTGGATAGTATTAATTTTCATACTGTAAAATCACGTGCACATCAAATTTCCTGCGTGGCAAAGGATCGGTAATACAGTTACAGATCACATCTCTCCATGTACAGTATAAAACATTTAAATAGGATTAGTAAATAAATTCTTCACTCAAAATTTTTATAAAATTTTACGACTTCCTTTTAATTTAGCCCGCTCTTTATCTCGGATATGATTTTAGACGGCTTATACGGCAATTGTTCTGATTGTACACGACAACGAACTGCTATAGCATGGTGTAAAAATTGTGATATTACATTTTTAAAAGAAAATTTTTATAATTGGACCAGTGGAAATTCCATAATAGACGAATTTATTAGGAATACCCAACTAAACGCTAATGAAAATATGGACTATTTTGAATGGATTGATTTTGACCAATTTGATTTGGTAGAAAATATTAATAAACGAGGTGCTTTCAGTTCAATTTATTCCGCAATATGGATGGAAGGACCAAGGTGGAATCTTGATGAAGAAGCCGAATTATGGATTCGTAATGGTCCGACTAAGGTTATCCTAAAGCGTTTGGATAATTCTCAGAACATAATACAAGAATTTGTAATCCAAGTAAGTATTTTTATATTTTATATTTGTAGTATTCGGTCGACATTGTCATATGGTATTCTGATTTTTCTTTTTAATTTAAAAAAAAAAAGTTATATAGATATTACAAATGCTTGCAAAATGGAGCACTTGCAGACTACTTTGGCGTAACTAAAGATCCGACATCATGTTATATGTTCGTTATGAGATATTATGAAAATGGTAATCTATATTCATTTCTCGATGAATCTATAGGAACTCTTTGCTGGAAAGATATTGTAGATATGTTATGGTCAATATCCGCGGGTCTCAATGTTATTCATGAATCTGGTCTTATTCATGGGCACTTGCATGGAGGAAATATAT
Organism: Rhizophagus clarus; assembly: GCA_015698045.1. Classification (NCBI taxonomy): domain Eukaryota; kingdom Fungi; phylum Glomeromycota; class Glomeromycetes; order Glomerales; family Glomeraceae; genus Rhizophagus; species Rhizophagus clarus. The sequence continues at coordinate 495,144 of BLAL01000228.1, forward strand.
TAATTAAAAGAAAAATGAATTTAATTGAAGCTAAAATCGCTGATACCGGATTACATGGACCTGTTGACAAAAAGATATCCCAGATTTATGGTGTAATACCCTTCGTTGCCCCGGAAATATTTAATGGAGTTATACCAACAAAAGAATCTGATATCTATAGTTTTGGTATAATCATGTGGATGTTATCAACTGGTATACGACCTTATTTTGATCGGTCTCATGATTCACAACTTATACAACAAATTTGTTCAGGATTAAGACCGAATATTGTTAGTGGAACTCCACCTACTTTCGCTAAATTAATGTTACAGTGTTTAGATGCAGACCCATCGAATAGACCAACAGCATCCCAACTATATGAATGTTTAGGGAATTGGGTCACCGATTTACCAAATCAATTTGATACTAATGAAACTCCATTCGTAAATTTGGAGAAGTTAAGTCTTAAGTTATCATCATGTCATGAAGGAGCCATTTATTTTAGTCGTCCATTGGATTCCATCAATACTAAGCAATACTAAGCAATACTAAGCATTAAACTTAGTAAGTTATTCCTTACGAAACTCGACGTTAATTTACGAAAAAAAAATAATAAGTTTAATTTTTCCTAGTCAAAATCTGAATAATATCATCGTTTAACTAATATGTTTTTATAACATTTTTAGGATTTTTTATTTAAAAATATATGATCGGAAAATCACAATCACAAACATTTTCTTTTTAAAAAAAAATTTTCGAGGTTTTATAATACTATAATCGCTTTTTAGAAATTAATCGTCTTAGAATTAAAATTATTTATACAAAAAATAAAGAGAATAAAATCCAAATATCACGCTTCGGTTGATATTTTTTTATTTTAATCTATTTGATATCAGATAACTTATAAATTGTTTAAAATAAGATTAAATTTATTTTCAGTCACAATTGGCTTATTTATAATGTATATGGAAAATATTTACTCACAAAATGTGCTATGTGAATATAAATAAAGAAAATAGTTGTACATAAAGTACGTTACATGGCATTTGAATTGTTCTACCAGGAGCGAGTGGATGGGGATCACTCTTGATTTTAAATTAACTTGTTGGTTATTTCCATAACAATCTTGAGATGGAGAGGTAAATGATATGTCAGCTATAGTGTGCCTTGACAAAAGGTAAAATTTTTTCTTAAAATTAATCTTGATTTTTGGAAAGAATTGGAGGTGCTCGAGTTTCAGCAGTTAGTAAATAATGAAACAATTCTAAATCATTTCTCTGATAGCAATTTGATCTCCTCTTTAAGCTTATTAGTTGCCTCAGTTATTAATTTCGTAAAACCGGTAGTAATTAATCACTATCCGGTATATTTTTAGGTGTACCAATAATTCATATTGTACTAATTTTTCATCTTAATTGATATTGGATCTAAAGTACCTCAACCGTTGTACTAGTAACATTTGCTGTTACAAAATTGTTTCTTAGCCGGTAACATGTAAAGAATGTGCTTTATCATATTAATAGTTTAAATTCCAGACCGGGATGATCCGCATGACGAGAAAAATATAAAATTAAAAAAAAAAGATTAATTACAAAGCAGGATGAAAAAAAAATCACATGATTGCCTACCGATAAAAAAAAAGGACCAGAATTAATTGCTTAGTCCAAACTTATCCTTATTATACCTGATTTTTAAATTTTCTATCTTATAATCTTGATGAAAAAAAAATTATTGCCTGGATGATGGGTGATGGGAATGCCAACGTTAACGTTAACGTTAAACGAATCGATTCAACCGAAATCGAATTATCGCCATTTTCAAAATGATGTACGCAGTTGTATCTGAATAAAAAAAAAAGAAAACCGAAAACCGGATGAAAACCGGATGAAAACAGAACAAAACACGGATGAAAACCGGACGAATATTGGTATTCGAATATTCAATTACGAATAAATAGCATACACCATTTTGAAAACGGCGATAATCGAAAATCGAATCGTCTCGATTAATCGAATCTAAAAATCGAATCTCAATATATCAATTATTTTGATATTATGGCACAGCAAAAATAATCTTATCATTTTTATAACTGTACTTTGATAAAAAAAATCCCATCAAATTACTAAAAACGTTTGGAATATTACAATTTATTACAATAACAATTTATAATATTGTCGTACTATTGGGCTAAAACCGAATTTAGTTTAATTGTCGATCATTTAAATCCACAATGTCTCAGAATTTCATGAATGATATTGCAAATAGTAGAAAATCACATCGCAATATTATATTATCGCTGTTTTCAAATGGTTGATGCTGTTATGTTTAGAAGAACAAAAAAGAAACCGAAAACCGGACGAAAACCGGACGAATATTGGTATTCGAATATTTAATCACAAATAAATAACATCAACCATTTTTAAAATGCGATAATTCGATTAATCGAATCTTTAATCGATTCTCGAGATTCGATTTCGATTAATCGATTCCAATCCCTATTTAAACAGCAATCGTTCATCTATGTGTTTTTATATTTTTTTTTTGCTCTGGACACTCGTCGGTAGAGTAGATTTTGATTCTTTGATTATGAGAGGTTGAAAATATCTGCTTCTCGTTTATTTTCCAAGTGATTCTCTTAGAACATGGATAAAGACGAAACTTTAATAATTCATTGGTTTATCACAAAAATCGAATATGTTATTATTGGGTATCCTTATCGTACATCAATAAAAAAAAACGTCACGAATGAATATTATATAAATATTATTTTCAGATTTTTAGAGCGTAATTTTTTGAGCGAATTGGTTAAACTGCCTATTTTTTTGCGACCTTTATACTTTAAATTATTATTTTAATGAAGAAGTTGAAAATGTCTTTATTCTTTTTATCAGAGAATCAAATAAATTATTTAACATTACCACGCGTTGATATACTGTAAATGAGAAAATTATCAGCTAAACTCAAAGAACTAAATTAATAAATTTCCATTGATTTAAAAATATTATTTTTAAATGATATGTGTAAAAAAATGTTTTTCTAGTCATAATGGATATTCTAGGTAACTACATTAAGGCTATTTTGCATTTCTTCACATGAAATAGCAACGGTTACGAACTTACGATATTAGTCGGTCATGCATATGACCGTGCGTCTGTGACAAATTATCGGTCAGCCAAAGGCTTCGTGACCGACAACTTGACTGACTGTTTACCTGACTGTCATGCGATCATCTAAAGGAATATTTAAAAATTTATCATCATTATTAATAATATTTTAGAAAATAAATATTTAAATATTTAATAGAATTATAATTTTAATTCGAATTATGTAATTATTGATCATATTCGTTAAAGACGCACTTTTAACTAAAGCAGTCAGTTGGTCAAATTGTCAGTCAAAGCGGTCAGGTTATATTAGTAAAATCACAAACATTACAACCTAAAACTAATTATTTGTTTTTTAAACAGATACTATGCAAAATATTGTATCATTTAGTGATACTAACTTTTAAAATAATCTATTAGCTAGTGGATATTATGATTACGTTCAAAGAGCCATTCTTAAATATGTATGAATTTATGAATGAACGAATTATATTTTTTTACGTAAAAAAAAATTCCTTTTTAACGTTCGTTTGATTATTAATCAAATGTAATGTTTATCGGTAACAACGAAGAATCATTGTAATGAACGCTCAAAGTGGTAAACAAAATTAACCAACAAGATAACATGATATTATAATTTTTGCTCATCCAAAATTAGTTTTGATTAACATAAACAAGATTTCTACGATAATTAATTAAAATTTTGATTGTGAATCGCAAAATTAATAACAACAGATTCGATGAAAAAATTTTCACTAATGAATTGATCACAAAATTTCCTGTTTTATTTGTGAAACCCAAATAAAATATAATTAATTTTAATATTGTTACACCGGTGATAGTTGATTGTCAGCTTTGACAACTTTATTTAGAAGGGAATATGGTTTGTTCGGAAAAATGATAAAATTTTTAAAATTTGTACATATGTTTCCCTTAATTAGTAAACTGTAAATCTTATGTGCAACACTAATATCACGTCATATATACGAAATACGAATATTTTAACGACTTCTTTTTTTTTTTTTTAAGTAACACTTTAGGTTGTTTTTACGGTAATACAAATCTCTTGGCAGGCCATCCTTTTATTATACATTATTCATGTTAAATAATTTCTATTTTAATATCATTAGAAATTTAGTCAACATATTATTTGAATGTTAATTTACTGTAATTTCATTTGATATACCTTATAAGAGGAATAATTTTTTTTTAAAAAAATAAATATTTCATTACAATGAACTACTAATGACATTCCAAAAAAATTAATAAATCGGAAATTTCTATGCAAGTGGCACACAATTTCTTATGTGCATTGATAATATAATTGGTGCATTATCGTTCACAACAATCACTCGGCGTCCCGGCGTTAGATTGTCTCTCTTATATAATATATTAGTTGAATCCTTGCTCCAGAGGTTTCTGTTCCTTATCATATTTTACACAAAATTATCTGAATAACAACATTTATGTCCAATCATCAATGTTCCAAAAAAAGATAAATTGCATTACGTAATAATTTATTTACATATACAGTATACTAACTAATAGAATTACTCAGTAACTGTTGTCATTTTTATACGTCTCATACCAATTTTATCAAACTTTTTAAATATACGTTAAGATAGGAAAATTTAAATATTGGTTAACAAGTTATCAATAAATTAAACGACATTTTCGCTGCTTGATAAGCATTGTTTGTCAAAAATTTGTATAAAATTTAATTGTTAGGAAAAGTTAAAATTATTCGTTTTAATTCGTATAACTGACTTAACGATTGGTTTATATGTGGCTATGTACAGTACGTGAATGGTGCGTTAAAAAATTGTGACATACAATTAAACATTTGACTTTCAAATAAAGAAAAAAAAACTAAAAAAGAAATGATTTCTTTTGATTTTCAGTTATGACTTTCCAAAAATACAAATATTTAAACCGATTATATTGTTTTTTTTATTTGTCTAACGTTATAATATAATTAAATGAATTCATCTATGACTGATGTGACATTTCATTAATTAAATTAATTAAATCTTATTTAAACAATCATGGTCCCGTGAAGTAACTTTTAGAATGTCATTATAACCATACATAGTAACTATGTATATATGTTTGTTCTACAAATTAAATTAAGTCGATAAAAAAGATTGGTTTAAAATATTGGAATTCGACCGTATTTTTTTGTATTGTTATTTTAAGATTTTTTTGTTTCATATAATGCAATACAATTCTCTACGTATGTGTAACGGGATAATCTGGACTTCTATTTTTAATATTTACGTAATACCAATTATTAATATTGCTTTAGATAATATAATTTTAAAAATATCGAAATAATATTGTTTTAATATCAATAAAGAAAATGATATGTTGACAAATGATATCTTAATCACAATCTTAATATTGACTTTTTAGCATAGCATCGCCTTGTCTTAAAAATTGTTTTATATCTCGCATTATACTTTATCAGTTATGCCAACATTAGTACACATATATTTAAAATATTAACCCAGAGCAATAAATAATTACTGTATATATAAAATAGTAGTAAAGTAGTAGCATTATACAATTGAAATAAATAATAGTGTACAATTTATACAATTTAAAAAAGATTAAAAGATGTATCTGTTGTATTAATACATACTAGGAAACGGAAATCGTTATTAAGTCCGAAGTGCTGTTGTCGCCACGACGTCAAGACGTCACATGGCAGACGTAAACGATTTTAAAACGTTATCTGAAAGATGATTATCAGCTATAATAAATAATGCTGTCTGTCGTAAATCCAAAAAATCAAATAATTATAATGGTTGTAATCAGAATTATCATCTTCAGTTATTAACCACAATAACATAGTATTTACAACCAAATTACAACTTATGTTTATAATATTATTGTAATTCGAATACAATAATTATTACTCACGGCACGCAACCTTAATAATAAAGTATGACAATGTCATTATCAATAAAGTCGACCTGTAATCAGTATATGTTCTTCTTTTATCCTTTATGCATATTTTCTGTCATATAATTGAGAATCAAAACATAAAAATAGAAAGGATTGTTTGTATGCGTCATAAAAATTATGTGCGTAACAAATAGTGCACGAAACAAAATTATTGGTTCGAGAAATTAAATATCTGTAGATCATCATGGGCACTTCGAGACTAAAGAATGATCATTATCCTCATTTGGTAGTTTATTTTTGCCTCGTCATACCACAGTATTATAACCAAACAACAACAAATATGGAGTTGTAGAGTTGTAGACGTGAAACTAACCTAATCCTTTTCGGCGTGTTGTACATACCAATCGGAACGGAACCATTGCTAAGTAGATGTTTATTGGTTATTATATTCTTGAGTGTTTGGTACGAATTTTCTAGCATTGAAACATTTGATGCTGAATTTAAGATTTTATTTATGAAACAAAATTGATTTAAATAATTATTTATAATATGTACAGATAGTTTCGGATATAAATATTATGACATGAAAAATCGATTGTAATGTAGTATAATATCTGATTAGAAATACGTAATTATGGAAAGGGGGTTTTCATTCAATTCCTCTAATTTCATTTGTATTTCATTATTTGCTGTGCCTATAGATGATGTTTCTAGCGTGATATCACAAAACAAAGTGAAACTTTATTTTTATTATTTTTTTTTTTTTTTTTTTTTTTTTTTTTTTTTTATTTAATTATTTTTATTAATTTGTTATTTTTTACTATATTATTTATTTTGTATTTTTGTTATATCGTTTTTATTTTATTTTCGTTATTTTGTTTTTATGCCAGAGAATCTTTGAAGATTAGTAAAACAATAAATGGCATAACAGAAGAAAATTGTTAATTTGCCCGATCTGGAAACGAAATTAAGATCAAACAAAATTCGTACAATGAATAATTAAACTAAATCTTCATTCAATAAATATTTTGTTTATTTCGGAATTTTCCGAATTTTTTATTATATATCAATAAAAATATGTTCAATTAAACGAGTTTTCTCTTATCGAAAAATTGTCGACGAATAAAAAAAGGGTTGCTTGTCAAATTTAGTAAGGATAGAAAATATAATTAAAATAAGTAAATAAATAAACAAAAAATTCTTACAAATAAATATTAATGCTTTGCGCCAAATAATAATAGAAATTTTAATTGGTTATAACAAAAGTAAAGGTGTGTCACGAATTCTTTTTTGGCATCTATCAGCAAAGAGCACAGAAATATGCGTAAGAAATAAAAGATATTATGAACACAATTATTAATCTAAATTAAAATATTATCATCTAAATTTTTTATAAAGTCGGCAAGACAAATTAGGGAAAAAAGTTCATCCTTATTTTTTGTCGAATATATATTATGCTGCAATTCACTTTAGTAAATGATCACATGGTCACTCCTTCATTAATAAACTTCACTTTGAAATATGAGTGGAAGTTTTTAAAAAAGGAGTTTCATTCTTTGTTTCATTTTGTTTTTAAAACTAATGCACTTCCATCAAGAAATGAAATGAAGGAAAAATTGAGTGCAAGAATTTTTGTACGTGTTTTCAGATTTTAATATTTGTATTATAAATTTATTTGTGTAATACAAAAAAAAAATTTCAGATATTGTAGAACAAATTATGAAGTAATAAAGTAAAAAATCGTGATTGAAATTTTTTCATGCTATATTAGGATAATGATTCTTTGATTATTTGATCCCTGCATAATACTGCTTTCGTTTAGAGAAATAATCCGTACCGAAACTCCGGGTAAAGGGGTCAGTCACACCAATCTTCTAGCCGTAGAATCAGATCATCAAGTCTTTTTCTATATACGTGTAGGCGGAAAAAAACATTTAAATAGTAGCTTTTGAAAATAATTTTACAAGTTCCTTTTTATCCTAACCGTTCTTTATCTTGAGATATGGTTTTAGACGGCTTTTACGGCAACTGTTCTGATTGTGCACGACAACGAACTGCTGTAGCATGGTGTGAAAATTGTGATATTGCATTTTTAAAAGAAAATTTTAATAATTGGACCAGTGGAAATTCCACGATAGACGAATTTATTAGAAATACTCAACTAAACGCTAATGAAAGTATGGACTATATTGAATGGATTGATTTTGACCAATTTGATTTGGTAGAAAACATTAATAAACGAGGTGCTTTCAGTTCAATTTATTCCGCAATATGGATGGAAGGACCAAGATGGAATCTTGATGAAGAAGCTGAATTATGGATCCGTAATGGCCCGACTAAGGTTATCCTAAAGCGTTTAGATAATTCTCATAATATGAGTCAAGAATTTGTAATACAAGTAAATATTTTTATATTTTTATACTGCAGAATTCGTTCAGTATTATCGCCTAGTATTCTGATTTTTCTTTTAATCTAAAAAAAGTTATATAGATATTACAAATGTTTGCAAAATGGAGCACTTGCAGATTACTTTGGCATAACTAAAGATCCGACATCATGTTATATGTTCGTTATGAGATATTATGAAAATGGAAATCTATATTCATATCTCGATAATTCTATAGGAATTCTTTGCTGGAAAGATATAGTAGATATGTTATGGTCAATATCCTCAGGTCTCAATGTTATTCATGAATCTGGTCTTATTCATGGGCACTTGCACGGAGGAAATATATTAGTTAGAAGAAAAATGAATGCAATTGAAGCTAAAATCGCTGATACTGGATTACATGGACCTTTTGACAAGCGGATGTCGCAAATTTATGGCGTAATACCCTTCGTTGCTCCAGAAATATTTGGTGGAGATACACCTACTAAAGAATCTGATATCTACAGTTTCGGTATGATCATGTGGATGTTATCAACTGGTATACGACCTTATTGTGACAGATCTCATGATTTACAACTCATACAAGAAGTTTGCTCGGGATTAAGACCGAATATTGTTAGTGGAACTCCACCTATTTTCGCTAGATTAATGTCACAATGTTTAGATGCAAATCCATCGAATAGACCAACAGCATTCCAACTATATGAATGTTTAGGGAATTGGGTCACCGATTTACCAAGTCAGTTTGATATTACTGAAATTCCATTCGTAAATTTGGAAAAGTTAAGTCTTAAGTCATCATCATGTCATGAAGGAGCCATTTATTTTAGCCGCCCGTTAAATTCCATCAGTACTAAGTATTAAATTTTGTAAGCTATTTGCAAGCTATTTCTTACGAAAACTTAATTTATTATTACGTATGTAAGTTTACGAACATTTTAAGAATTATTTAGAGAAATATTTAAACAATCGATTTATTTCGTTTAGTGTAAATTCAGCAATCGAGAATTTCATTTCTAATATAAATACACGGGTTATTTATAAATCGGATTTAAACAAAATTCGTATACCGGATTTTGATACAACATTTTAAGCTAGCATTTTTTTTTTTATACAATTATGCCAACATTTTAAGATTTTTATTTAATAACATCGCGATCACAAACACATTCGTTTTTTCTTAAGGTGGTAATTATTTATTTTATGCCCATTATATATAATTGGTTAAAAAAGATTGGTCGTCATTTAACGTTAAAACTATTTATATAAATAAAGAATAAAGTTACTTCGGTTGATATTTTTTTATTTTAATCTATTTTGATATCACATAATTGTTTAAAGTTATTACATCACGAATTCCATCGAGACCCAAGTCACGGTTGATTTATTTTATCATAGTATTATGAACTGGGTAAGTACGTGATAATATCAAACCGTAGGGCAGTCATAAAACAACAAAGAATATTAAAGCCAGATGTTAGCACCATACAATAATGATACCAACGAAGACGTTTTGCAATGAGTATTACTAATAAAAAAGAATTATGTGATGATAATGTTGTATAGATTCTGGCTTGCGATGATAGATATGAAGGACCGTGGACAATCTTGCACTGTACACTCCCCTACAAAAAGTATCGGACCACCCTGCCGATCATTTGCCGATCATTTCTATTAAAATTAAGATTACGCCACAACTAACTATACATATATAAATAAATTTTTTTTCCCCATGTAGCTAAAGTCTTCGCCCACCCGAAAATAAAAAAAAAAATTATTTATAAAAATGCCCAAAAAGCGTGAGCTTACAGAATTTGAACGAGGAGAGGTTATTGGTCTCTGGAAAGGAGGTCATACTGAACGAAATATTAATGAAATACTTGATATACCAAAAACAACCATCCATAATACTATAATGGACTACAAAAACTCAGAAAAAATTTCAGCTGCTCCACGTTCAGGTAGGCCGCCAAAACTCACTGAAAGAGATTTAAGACATCTTTCAAAAATTATAAAGGAAGATAGGCAGCAATCTTTAGAAGAAATAACAAAAAAAATTAGTGATTGTTTATTAAGTCCAGTATCTAATAATACTGTAAGGCATGTTTTACATTCTGAAGGATATTTTGGCAGAGCTGGAAAAAGAAAACCATTGGTTTCTGAAGCTAATCGTAAAAAAAGACTAGCTTGGTGCCGTGAAAGAAAAGAATGGGATACTGAGTGGGATACAATTATTTGGAGTGATGAATCTCGCTTTCTATTATTTCAAAATGATGCTCACCACTGGGTTTGGCGTAAACCCCATGAAAAATATGATGTAAGTTGTCTTATTCCAACGGTAAAGTCTGGAAATCAGGGAGTTATGGTGTGGGGGTGTTTCGCAAAAGATAAACTTGGTCCTTTGATTCAAGTTTCCGGTAGTATCACAGGTTCTGTATATATTAATATATTAGAAAATACTTTTTTACCCTTCTATGATAGTTTAGAAAATAATTTAGAATATATTTTTCAAGATGATAACGCTCCAGTTCATAGAGCAAGGGCGGTTGGACAGTGGAAAGAGGATAATTCGGTTTCAAGTCTTCCATGGCCTGCACAGAGCCCGGATCTTAATCCAATTGAACATTTATGGGATGTTTTAGAAAGAAAAGTTCGGGCACATAAACCTCATCCAAAAAATGTTGGTCAATTAATGGAAGTTTTGGAGGAGGAATGGGGTAAAATTGAACCTGAAGTTTTAGCAAATTTAGTTGATAGCATGCCTAGAAGGGTTCAGGCTGTAATAGATAGTAAAGGAAATCCAACTAGATATTAATAAAAAATCCACGTTTTTCTGAGTCACGTGATATAAAATTTTTATAATGTTTATTAATAAATTGTTGAAAAATTAACTGTTAAAATCGGCATATTAATTTACCGATATTAAAGTGGTCCAATACTTTTTGTAGGGGAGTGTACATTATTGTCAACAACAACATCAGTTATCATTTACCAGAAACTAAATTCAGAACGTTCCTATCAGTTAACATTATCAAACCAACGAGAATAGCAAAATGACAAATCAGCTATCAATGTAGAATACAAAGGAAAAGTAAAATTTCGTGCCCGAAGAAATTTCATCCATAATATTGATAAAAATAGAAGAACATAAACAGTTAATGGCAATTAGATAAGCATATCGGCTGATGAGTAAGGTCCCCATAATTTTTATATACTAATAACAATAAAGTAACCTATCAATTATATAATGAACCCATTAACTAAGCTTAAATATTAATTGGACCAGCTGAATTTTCCAAATCAACCGGGTTAAAAGTATGAATTCTTACGTGAAACTAATATTTAATCACCTATTATTAGTGAAAAATTTTTTAGGCGCATTCTGGACACGAGACTTAGCCGAGTCTTTAAAAAAGGTCTTGTTGCCACCCGATCACCAATATTGAAGTGCAGAAGCTTTGATCAGGGGAAGGGAAAGGGAAAGGGAGAGATGAGAGGGAAAAAGGATGAAAGAAATGGAAAAGAAAAGACAAGAGAAGAAGAATGAGAGCGAAAAGGAAAGAGAGGGAAAAAGTGAAAGGATAGAAGGGAAAGGGGTTAGGATGGAGGAACGGGAGGGATAAGGATGAAGGGAAAGGAAACGAAAGGGAAAGAGGAAAGTGAAGAACGAGAAAGAAAAGGAATTCAAACATGCCCACCAATCTAAAACACGAAAAGAACAAGCGAAAAAAAGATCTATGAAAAATAACGAAATAAAAAAAAAAAAAAAATAAAAATGAAAAAAAGGTTAAAGAAATTATTCATAATAAAATTATTTCTATATACGAAATAAAGAAAGAAGTAGCAGAATTATCGATGAGTTGAACTTAATGATTTGCAGTCATTAATCAATTCAATTATGTATATTTATTAGTAATATGATTATTTCTTTTGGATCATAATTAGAAGATTTTTTAAAATTTTCCGCAGTATAAAAAGAGTTCTTACGCAATAAAATTATTAATAGGAAAGCGTCTAATAAAAATAAAATTTTATAATTTAACTAGATCAGGTTGACGTGCAGTGACTGCGACCCTCCAGATTTTCAAAGCTTTTAGATCATTAATTTGCCATTAATAAATAATAATAATAATAATAATAACAACAACATAGTGGGACGTTACAAAAATCATAAAAATCGATAATAATAATTGGCATTATTATCGCCGTTTTCGAATACTGTGATCGGTAATTAATTTTTAAAATTGTTTTAAGAAAATAAAGATAAATCACGTTATGCTATAAATACACTTGATATGTGTAATTTATTTATTTATTTATTTGAGGGGTCAAGTGATTATTATTACATATAATAGAAAAATAGAAAAATAAAAAAAAATCTAAATTAAAATTAAATCAATAATAATATAACCCAATCCAGCCAGGCCCTGATCCCGATAATGAGAGCGAAAGGAACGTTCCTATATAGGAAGATTCCGGATTAACCTCGGATTAAAGGGACTTGATATGCGCAATTTATTTATTTATTTATTTAAGTGAGGGATTGAGTCATCTATATGTATACATACAAGAAACTAATCTAAAATAAAAACTAGCTAAAAGTACGGTCATAAAGAATTAACCAAGGAAAACCCCAGCCTCGCTCCCGATAATGGAATGAACGAACACAGATAACCTCATATTAAGGGTATCTGATCGATCCACGAAAGGGAAAATTTAAGCACCTTTATACCCCCACCCAAAAAATAAAATGTTATCTAAACTAAACGGTAAATAACTATCTCTGTTAACTAAATGGTTGTACCACGGACCATTGTGTAAGAAATTACTAGACGTACTGATAATATATGCTACTCTGGCGTCAATTAACTCTTTAGAGTTAGTAAAGTCCGTAAGGTTGCGGGCTGAAAATAAATCGTTATAATAATTGTTGCAGACTTCAATGTGACTCTGTATTAATGTCGGTCTTTGTACGGTCATCGGACGACGTCGATTAGGTAACTGGTTTCTTGCGTTATCTAAATCTGTGACACGTTTCCGTTTTTTAGAGGGTCTACTCTTCGATTTGTATTTGAGCATTTTGGAAGTGATGTTTCTTTCGAGTTTCCAACGTTTAAATGCTAGGTTTCTAGGTTTCCAGATGTGTTGTTTTAAAAAAATGGCGAGTTCACTGAATAGCTGGAGTAAAAGTTTATTGCTTTGTCTTCTGATTTTAGCGCTGAAGAATTTTGTGAATATTGAAGAAAAGACATTGGTGACAAATCCTCTACACGTGAGGTAAAATGCGTGGTCTGTTGTAGCTGGTAAGTAACGATCTGATGAACGAAAGCTCCAACTGAAAATAGGGTTAGTTTTGAATGTATTACTAATGTCAACTTGAAGTGTATCTGCTGCTGCACGAATAATCGCTATAAAGCGTAACGTTAATTGTTTAACTAAAGGTTTAATTTTTTTCAATATAGTCGGGCATAACCATAAGTGTTGGTTAGTTTCATTAGCTGAGTGACAATGCCAACATAATGAAACGTTGGAGAAAAGGTCTGGATTATATTTCTGTAGGATGTCCATAGTCGGCAACGAGTTTGAACAATTTTTCATCTGCCAAGCTCTAAATTTTGTGAGTTTGCGACTGGTAGGCATATTATCAACGGGGTTGTGGTTGAACCATTCTTTGGTCCATTTCCAATCAATTGCGTTTTTGAACGATGCTTTGCGGATATCTTCGATACGATAGTGCGCTAGAAATTTGTTGAAAGCTTGAAAATTTGTGATGTCAGCAATCGCGTGTCGTATATTGCGGTCTATCACCAAAGGGTGGACGTTATCTTGATCAAACGCTTTGGGGAGATTCCACGTATAGTATGCATTGAGGTTAACAGTAGCTGGATTGATATCAATATATGTATTTGTTGTCGTACCATCTTTTGCTAATTTATCGGCCATATCGTTGAACTGATCGTTGGAATGAGCTTTCACCTTCCTTAGTTCAACGTCTAGTTTATGAGTAAAAATGATTTTTAAAATTGCTTTCCAGATTAAGAAATTGTTGACCTTTAAGATTTTTCTTGTCGACTGTTGTGATCGTACGTAATAAAACGTGTCCATTATGCATTTTGAGTCCGTGTAGACAATAATTTTGCTATGTTCCGGGCAAACTGCTAAGGCACTCGTAAGGGCTAATGCTTCAGCTTTTGTTGATGATGGAAATTTGTGTGCTTTGCATGAAAATTGTAAAGACGGTATTGGGATTGATGGGTGATTGGTAACAGCCCATCCTATGCCCATTAACGATTTTGTACTGTGATCCGTGATACAGGAACCATCAGTATAAAAAGAGATGTTAGTACAGTTAGTGAGAAGGTAAGCTATTCTATTTAACGTGGTAATTGAATGACTATCTAAAAAAAATAAATCTAAAAATTTACAACTATTATTAACTATATTAGAAGGCGTTGAAGTATTTAAATTGTGATCACGAGTATTGTGTGTAGTAATAAATGAAGCGTAATCTGCTAAAGCTTGCGCTTTTAGCGTTGATAACGGTAAAGTTAGAAAATATTGTTTTTTTTGTGTCGGTGTCGTAGGCGTGGGTACTATATGAAATCCTGGTGTAGTTGGTGAATTTGTAACTTTGATTTTGATGACGTTCGAAATTAATTTGAGTATAACACAGCTATATGAAAATGATCCTATAAATTGCGGATAGTGGAGTTTACAGCCTTCACATCTGCGGAGGGCGTTAAGAGTTTTGCGTGGCGTAATGTCTGATTGCGTTGTTGGGATGATGGGTATCCAGTGTTCAATATAAGCTGTTGCGCGATCTTTATTAGAGTAGTTTTTCTCGATGATTCTTCCTATCGTTAGGTTTCTAGTGATGGGATCCCAAAACGAGACCCATTCGTTTCCTCCTTTGACGATATTATGATGAGTTGTAGATTCTGTTTTTGGTCTTTTGGCATTTTTAACCGTTGGGTACTTGATGTCGATAGGGGCATCCAATCGTAGTGCTTGTTTGTTGATGAGAATTGTGTCTATTAAATGGTAGTACCATCCAGGGGTGCGACCTGTTTTTGCTGGTAAAGTATATTTGATTTCGTTCCAGGTCTTAAGAAAGACGCCGTCAGGGTGCGTGATTTGATCTAAAAATATAATTTGTTTCTTTTTCAAACTCTTAATGTACGTGAAGAATTTTGGTGTGTTGATGAGATAATCACATATAGGTGATGTGCCGCCTTTAATGTGATATGACCAGTTCGTATTAAATTCTATATTAAAGTGTCGTAACAGAAAGATTATCGACTCAAAAGTATTGAATGAAGCGTGAGGTTTTTTGAAGGATTGTATTAGTTTAAAAGGTGAAGTCGGATACCAAAATTTCAATTGTGATAGAATAGTTAAAATTTTAAAGCAATTTTCTGTTAAGGGGCTATTAGCTTGTGCTAGTAGGAGTGAGGCTTTGGCTTTCGCCATGTGATCTACAAAGTTTTTGGGTGAACGAAAAAGTGGAGAGTGAATTATTTCGTTCATCGTCGATTTGGCTAACGTCGTGATGTGTTTGTATAGTGAACGAAGTCTGGTGTTAATGAATGTGATTATTGACACTGGTAAGAATAAGTTTTGTGTGAGATATTCTAATCGTGGGTATAAAACAGATTCTATTACGTATGTAATCATATCGTTCGATAGTTTTTTGGGTTTTAACAAGTATACAAATTGTGAGACTATTCGTTTAATTTTGTTAAAAGTTTGTTTATGATTGTTGAATGCGTTGAAATAGGCTCCTAATATCCTGATTGAATTTGTGTTTTTGGTTATCTCTATTTCTACTGTTTCGTCTCCAAAAGGAAGTTGTATGGAGGACGCGTGAATTAGATCTGCATCGTTTGTGAGAAGTTTACATTTGTTCTTGTTGATTTTGATATTGGCTAATGAGTAAAATTCATCGGCTATTTTGAGGGAAGCTGCAAGGTTCGATAATGAATCGTTCGTCCACGTGGTGTCGTCGAGATATCCTAGCAACTTGATGTTTTCCTGTTGTATGAACTTGTCATTGGGATCGTGTATCGATTTGGGGATACTGGCGCTTAAAGTTATACCTTGATTGGTTAGGTTGTTGATTGCTTCGAACAAGGGATCATAGTATGTTATCCACAATAATGGTGAGCATACTTCCCCTTGTATGATACCCATTTTGAGATCAAAATTTTCTGATAGTAATGTCGGTAGAATGATACTGTTTTTGTGGTTGTTAAATAAGTTAATTATAATGGTTGTGAAACTATCTGGTAGGTTTATTCTATTCAGTGATAACTTTAATAAACTTAGATTGACTCTGTCGTACGCCTTTGAGAGATCTTGAATCATGATGTAGAATGGCGATCTGGTGTCGTTGGTGTTCTTGTGATAATCTATTATTGTTTGTATTTTAAAAATAATTTCCATGGTTGACGATCCTTGTAGACCTGCTTGGTTAGTTTTTTGAAGGACAGAGGTTTTAGTTAAATAACGTTGGAGGCGTTGTGTTAGAATTTTTGTAAAAATTTTTCTGAGGGTATCTAATAAGATAATAGGACGTGTTTTCGATAAATCGCAGTTCCAATATTCCGGCTTTGGTATTGGATATAGAAGAGCTTCTTGCCATCTTGATGGTATGGTTTCTAGCGTTAATATGTCATTAAATAAATTAGTAATGAGGTCGTAATGATTCTTTGGAAATTTCTTCCAAATTTCATAGGTAAGACCATTAGGTCCAGCTGCTTTGTTGTTCGGTAATTCTTTTATAATTGTAGCTAATTCTTCTTGCGATATCGGGGATAACATTGCATTGCGATCGGATTCTGGTGTGTCTTTTGGTTGGTAAATCTCTTGCCATGACGAGGGTAGGTCGTGAATCTTTGAATAATTTGGGATAGTAATGTTGTTGGTGGTGTTACCGACGGTTTGGAAATGTTGAATAGTTTCTTTTTCAATAATTTTTGGATCTGTGATGAGCGTTGTATCTGAAGTGTGTGGATCATGTATAATGATTTTTTCTAGGTTTATTTTGTTTGGTGTTCGTTCTAAGATAGAATTTAGTAACTTCGTCGGGGACAGTTTGTAGTTATGTTCTCGTGCCATAATGGCGTTGTTAATTTGATTAAGTTGCCACTTGCTGGATTCTTTGTTGAAGGCATCATTGATTAACGATTTTAGTAGCGTAAGGTTGTATGTAATGTGCTCTATTGTGTTTTCGGTGATTGTTAAAGGCCATTCGTAGTCGTGGTTGTATGTAAGACATAGACGTCTTAATTTTGTAAGGGTATTGATTTGCCAAAATTTGTCGTAGGCAAAGTGTTTGTCCATTTGGGTGAGGTAAGCTCTTCGCTCTCTTGTAAAATCTTCAGCATTAGGTGGGCGTGAAGTGGTTGAGACTTGCTTCATAGTTTTTAAATCTATATAGTTTTTTGTGTGGATAATTAATAGATCAATATATTTCTTTTGGTTTTTCATTTGTTTTATTATATGAGGAATTGTGTCTGAAGTTGTTTCGATACGGATTTTCTTCTTTATTAGCGTTTTTTTGCATATTTTGATCACGTGATTGATGATGAAAGATGTTTTTTCATCGATATGTTTCAACGGGCGGTCATCGTGATTAAGGTTGAAGAATTGGGCTTTGGTCGTAGATAGTAGTGTGTTTAATTGTTGGGTATAGTCGTTCCAGCTTTCTGGTTTTTTTGTTGTATAAGTCTCATTGAGGCGTCGTTTGTGATTGTTTGATGTCGTTTCATTAGCGTATTCTGACCATTGTAGGTTTTTTGGTTGTGTACTTGTATTGAATATATTATTCGTTGCTAGATAACAACTTATAATGTTGTGGTCTGAACTATAAAATGGGTTTGAATTGTTATTTGTTAGATTAGCAATGTTGTTGATAACATTTTTGTTTCCGTATATATAATCTATTGTAGTTGCTGTTGTGCCGGAGTGGAAGGTATGTTCTGTTTCGGTTAGTAAAGTGTGGAAACAATCTTTTAAGTGTTTTTCTTTGAGTAACTGAGCTATAGTTTTTGCATGTGTACGTCGTGCCGAGTCTTTACTCCAGTCAATGTTAAGATCTCCTAGGAGTATATTGAAATTTTTGTGTGAATTCCAACTTTGTAAACTTGTTAAATGTCTGAGTTCTTTGATGCATTCTGGCATCACGTTTTTGTATTTAGCTTCTGTACTTAGGGGTGGAAGGTATGTTCCAATAATATTTAATGTTATGTTTTTCGGAAATGTGAATTGGAGTGAAATTATTCTTCCGTTAAAACTTGAGATATGTGTTAAGTGGTTTTTGAATAGCTCTGATATTATGATGCTGTTGCCTGCTCCTCTGTTGAGGTCATCGTTGATGAAGTTGTCTATTGAATAGAAGTGTAATGTATTATTCGTATTAGTGATTGGTATGAACGGTAAGTTTGTGATTTTGAAATTTTTTTGTGTGGTTTGAGCGCTATCGTTTGACGTGATTTTGATTTTTGATTTTGTTTCACATATGTGGAAGATATGGATATTGTTATTGAACATGTAGTTTAGGATGTCATCGATTTTTTTGTTGTGGCCTCCTTGTATGTTGTGTGATGCGATACCTATGATAGGGCATGTTTTTGGGGAATTATTGAACGGAATGTAAAAGTTTTGAAAGTTAGCGTAGTTTTTGAATTTTGGTGTTTTGAGACTATTGTTTGTTGATGTGTTTTGATTATTAACGTGGGTAATATTATTTGTATTATTGTTATTATTGTTGTTGTTTGTGTTATTGACGTTCTGATTTTTTTGAGGATTTTGAGTTTTCTTAATTTTTTTGGTATTTTTTTGAGAATTTTCTGTTGGGGTTGAAGATATGTTATCTTCTGAAATATTTTGTGTTGTTTGTTGTACTATCATTATGAATTATTTGTAAGTTTTGCGATGTGAGTAGAATAAGTTGTTGAGTTAGAATCAAAATGGAGTGTCAAATGAGTCCGTTATGGGTTGAGCCGGGTAGAGTTAAAACATCATTCTTCCAAGGAACCATTGGTTGGAAGATGATTGGTTTGGATTTTGATCGTTTTCTGTGTCGGTGACGGATATGGTGTCTTCATGAAAGATTTGTGAGTGTATATTTTCTGTATTAGCTGACGTACTAGTTTCATGTTGTGAACTAGTTTCTTCGTCGTTTGGTGTGATAATTTTTGGCATGTAATAGTCGTGTAGGTTCGGGTGAGAGTTTGTTCTTTTTCTTTGATAACTGCTGTTGATAGTATCGATCATTGAGTCACTGGGATATTCTAATAAGCATTCGGTATCTCTGTTTTGAGTTGGGGTTTGATTCGTTTGCTTGTGTGTATATTTGGTCGTTGTGTTGTTAGACGCAATTTTTTCTATTGCTTCTAAGATTTTTTGTTGGGTTTTTTCGATCTTGTGGATCTTTTCTTGGTTTGTTAGGATATCGTTAAGTGTGTTTGTGATTTTGGTCAATGATTTTGTTAGTTGTGTCGTTACTTGGTTAATTTCTTGAATTTGTTTGCTGTGTTGGTCGATTTTTTCCTCATTTTTCTTTATTGTTAGTTTTATGTTGTCGATTTCTTTTGAGAGTTGGTTAATTATTAAGTGGTTGGTTGTCGCTTGTGGTTGGTCATAGTTTGATGAGTAGCTATTATGTTTGTTGATGTTGGATTCTGAGAGTTCATGGGATTGATAGTTAGTTCTTCTATTATTGAAACGTGTTATAGATCTGCCTCTGCTTTGGCTTCTTTGTCTGTTTGTATGGTGGTCATTTTGATTTTGTATGATAACTTTTTGTTTGTTGTTGTAGTTAACACTGTTTTTGATGTTTGCTGTTAAGTAGGATCTCGGTTTGAGGTCTTTGGGTTCAATGTTGTTTGCTCGAGGTCTACAAAATAGTTTTATATTATCTTTGTCAGGACATTCGGCAAATTTGTGGTTGGGATGGCCACATATATTGCATGTTGGTGTTGAACTAGGGTTGATGTAGATGGTTCGATCTTTGGTAAGATTGAAGGCTCTTGGTTTAGAGGAAAAGTCTTCTTTAGGTAAGTATACGTAGGCTATTTTTGTTTTTTGTCTTGGGTGTCGCGTTGGCACAATCGTGCATGATTTGCCTTTGATGGCTTTAACCAGTGGTTCTAAGTCTTCGATCGTAGTGTCTTTGAATAATCCAGTTATTTTGTATGAGGCTTCTGTTCTTTTTGTATATTCGTTACATTTGGTATCTACTGGTAAAATTCTGATGGTGTGATTTTCTATTTTTACCGACCAGCAATTTTTTTCCCAGATTTTTGAAACTGCTCTGCTGCTGTTAAATCTTATGTTAAATGAGTTGAATGGCGTTGGTCTTTTGGGTAGCAATTGTCTTGTTGCTTTATTGTAGTATGTGGTTGCATTTTCTAGTTGTTTGATTTCGTTGATTTGCCCTAACGGTGTGAATATGTTACGGATGTCGGCTATTGTATAGTGTTTTGGTACATCGACTATTTTGATTAGGTGTTTTTCTATCTCTTCTAGTTCTGTATTAATTATTGTGGTTAGTTCTTTTTCTTCGTATGTCCAAAATATTGCTGGGAAGTTTCCTAGTATAGTACCGTGGATTGCATCTCTTGCAGTTTTATTGTAAAAGCTAATAATTACTATTTCTATGCCGTTATTTTTAGTAATTACTGATTTTGCAAATTTGTAATTCTCGTTTGTTGCAAATTTATCTCTGATGCATGTGTGAATTTCTTTGTCTGTGTAGTTTTTGAAAAATTTTTTTAATGAAAACGCCCTGAATTCTTCTGATAGGTTGTTTTCGTTACAATTGAGATTGATAATTTCTATTTCGGTAGTAGTGTTATTTTCATACAATTCTTTGTTTTTCCCTTTAATAGATGTGTTTGACGTAATGTTGTCGTTTTCATTGCTTATTTCGGTTAGGGGATCAACTGTCATATGAATTTCTTTGTTGTTGTTGGTCCTTGTTTCTGTGTCACGTGATTGTTGATCTAAATTCATCGGTGTAGCGTGGATTGAGTTGTCAAGGCCAAGTGTTTGAGTATCGAAAGAGGAGGTATTTTTTTGGTTATTTTGGTTGCAGTCTATTTGTGTGATATTGTTGTTATTGTCATTTCTTTCGATGATTAGGAGTTCGGGTTCCTGTTGCAGTTGGTTTATTACTTGAATTTTGTTGCTTGGAAGGCTGATTACTTCTTCCATATTATCGTCCGCAGGTGCTGCGGCTGAGTGTCTTTGTCGTTTTACCTGAGTTTGTGGTAAAATTTCTCTGACTATTTCTTCAGAGGTTGGACCGTCGTCTAGTCCATATGTGCTTTTGGTAATGGAAAATTCTAATTCTGCTGCTTTTGTCGCTGTTGTTTTTTCAGTCGTTAGTTTTTTAATTGTAGCGTTGCTTGAACTTGAGCTACTTCTTAATTTTCTAGTTGAAGACATTTTTGTTTCTTTATTTTTCTTTTTTCTATTTATCTCTTTTGTTATTAACTTTTTCCCGGTGATTTATCTATGAATAAAGGCTTTTATTTCTAGTTTTTGTTTTATTTTTGTTGTGTTTTTGTATTATTTTTCTTTATAAAATTTTGGTTCTATGGATCAGCGGGAAAAGTTTTTTTTACTTGATATGCGCAATGCTAAGCCACCATATTTAATTTTAATTGATCGACAAATCACCTGATCATAGTAATTCGAAAATGGGGATAAATACTATGTAGTAAATTTTATCTTACAATGATTATAAATTTTTTTATTTGGATCATTTTCTACAAACTATTAATAAACATTTTTATGTCATGCAAAACATTAATTGGTAAAATATAGAAATTTCGTTGTCTAAACCATCCATTTGAGCTAAGTATCTATCCAAATTCCTGTGCTAGTTCAGCTGAAATTAAAAAATTAATAATGATGATCTATGAGCATTGCCCTTATAATTTAAATCAGTACTAAGGATTATTAAACATGTATCACCAGCCACATTGCGACAATGAGACATTTTTTGAAGTTTGAAAACAAAAACAAATTCCAATAAATTGATTGAATTTGTTGGTGTTCCACGGACTATTAATTAAACGTCAAAAATAATGGAAAAGTAGATAAAAATTCCATTTCATCTTTTTTTTCTTAAATAATAAGTCATTGTTTTATATATCAAAATTTTATTGTATCAAATTATTTTTATTTTTATTCATTTTTTAATTTTTTGTACTATTAATATTTAAATTTCTAAATAGGTATCATAATTGAAAATTTAGTGTTACGATCCGGATGAATCCGTGATCCGTTTTGTTCAATCCGGATTAATTTAGTTGATCCGGATAGCCGTCACGGATTCCCGGATTCATCCGGGAATCCGCGGATTTCATCCGGATCATCCGTTAAATTTGTAACTCGGGCCAACTCTGTAATTCCGGCCCGAATTATAAGCCATCGCGTAAAAAATTTTTTGCCTAGTTAAACACAGTAACCCAAAATTTTTGTGTTACACGAACTTATAAATTTGGCCGGCACTATAAGTCTGACCAGAATTATGATTTAACGGATCATCCGGACCCATCCGCTTTTTTATCCGGATCCATCCGTCATCCGAATGAACTCTAACGGATGATCCGAAACGCTTCGGATCGGATTAATCCGCCGGATTGACGGATTGACACGGTCCGGATCGTAACACCAATTGAAATATTAACAAAAAATGTTTTAACACTCTTGTGTTTCGGTTTTATAAATTTTATTCGTTATAAACTTAATATAGCCAGATACAATAAAGAAATACGCATATCAATTATAAAAAAGATAAAAAATAAAAAATCTATTAAATTTATTATATTTCCATATAAAATTTTTACACAGTAAAATTTGAGCCAAATTATTAAAATAAAATACTTTGAAATGTCAATAGATGTACTAAAAATAACAAGTAATCCAACTTTTTGACTCATATAGTCAAGAGTAATACTGACTGGAATAATTATAATGTTGGTTCGCACTATTATTAAACTTTGTACTATTTAGCTTTATTTGTACTAATAATATAATAGAGTTAATGAAAGAAGTTTGGATAATTATAGTTGCACAATTACCTTGGCGTTGAAGTTCTTTTTCTTTTATTTATTTGTTTTTTTTTGTTAATACAAGGTGACTGTAACAATTGTAACAATTGTAACATGAAATACTTTCATTTATTGTTGCACAATTTCTAAATGATAAATGACATTTACTTAAGGTAAGAAATACAGGATTAGCCTGTGATTATAATCCTGTGAGTATGTTACACAAAAGTCGGATCAAATTACAGGAGTAAATATGCGACCTTCTCGTTAAAAAAAAATTTCAAATAATACTTTAAAAATGCTTGTATAATTCACAAAGTAATATCAATGAATTTTTAACGAGGTATGAAATTTTTTTAATGAATTCTAAATCAATTTTTTTAACTTAATTTTTATGATTTAACAGGTGAAAACATATTCCTTTAAAGATTATAATGAGTTAGTAATTTATATGGAATTCCTCAAATTCAGATACAAAAGATTATATTTTGGTTTTCAAAGTGAATATTATTGATCAATATACTAATATAGAAGACAAATGTCGTAAAGTTTCAGGATGTTGGTTTCAGGATTCAGAAAATTGGAATTCGGGAAATTAAAACTCAGGAAATAGAAATTCGAAAAAATGGTTTATCAGGTAATAACCCATTCTGGAATGAACATTCAGAAAATTGACTTCAGGAAAAGTATATTCAGAAAAACGCATTCAGGAAATCGTACTGTAACCCTACTGTATATTAAAGATAAGTTATTGTAATTTCTTAATGCAGTTCCATCTTGGAAAGATTTTGTCAACGAAATATTTGTATTAAACATCTCAAATTATATTTTTATATATTCCACTTTTTGACTACAAATTAACTTACTAAAATAAATGTGACATCGCCTTGTTTAGTAGTTGTTTTACTTAAACCTCATAAAAGAGTGATCGACCAGTCGTGGCTAATATGCGACAGAAAGTACCTATATTATATTAACAGAAATGTTGTTTATCATAATAATCTAATTAACAACCTGATTAGAAAAGATTTAAATTAGGATATAATGTCTATATTGCTCATAATAGTATAAGGGTTTACATATTTGCATTATAAACAAAGTAAATCTATGTTATATATTTATTAAGCGTATTTTGGGTCAAGAACAACATGAGAAGTTTAAATCAAACTTTGATTTCTAATTAATTAAAGATTATTTTCCTTTATACTTAATGCTTTAATGGTTACATGTTTTTGAAGAAATGAAATTACTCTCATTCTCATGAGATTGACCAATTGATATAATTATAGGTTGTATCGTAAAATTTTTATGAAAAAATTCATAGTAGGCACAATTTTATAAAGCTTAGAATAGACAATATTATTAAAAAAATTAATGTAAATATAATTGTTCTTATCACAAATTATTTATTTATTGTCGAAAATATCACATTTAAATATGTTGTTTTTGTGAAATAAAAAAAAAATAAAACAATTTATTTATCGAAGTAATTTAAATAACTAACATCAAATTCCAAATAAATTATTCACGTATTATGATGATCCTCAAACTTTATCACCTAGGTGCAGGTGATTCACCAAATTTTATTAAGAACAAGAAGTCCTTTATTAGAATGAAATGATCGACAGTTACCTTTGGCGTTTAGTGATACCATATTGTTTATAAATAATTAAAAAATTTATTTTTTGAAACTAAACTAAATTCTGTAGTAAGAGTTCTTCGGTACCCAAACTATGTCCAATAACGTTGAACTTATTGACAATTCAAATTCGAATAATTGGAATAAATGGATTGAAAAAGCCATTTCTAAAAGACTTATTAAATATTATGAGTTCAAAGATTTTTCTAATATTCAAGAAATTGGTTCTGGAGGCTTTGCAAAAGTTTATCGTGCAAACTGGAAGAAATCTCATATCCGTTATGCAATAAAATCATTTATTAAAATCGATAATGCTACAGCTAAAGCGATTGTTCGTGAGGTAATTATAATTTCATATTTTATTATTTATAATAATATAAATTTTTTTGATGCAATGTTTTTTTACTGCCTAGATTCAACTTCATCGTGAAGTTGACCATCATGATAATATCATCCGTTTTTATGGCGTCACAACTTCCATTAAGGGTATAATAAGTTCATCATATTATTTGATTTACTATAATATGCAATAACTAATTAACTCATTTGTAAAATTTTCTTTTTAAAAGAAAATCAAAGAAAAGAATATTCATTAGTAATAGAATATGCTGATAATGGTACCCTCCGAAACTATTTGAAAAAAAATCTTAAAAATCTCAATTGGAATGATAAATATAAACTTGCATTTCAATTGGTTCACGCAGTATCATGTTTACATGATGAAGGGTATCATTCATCGTGATTTGGTAAACATTAACAATTTATATATTTTATTAACGATTATTTTATCTTAATTTAATTGTATAATTTTTATGTATAATAGAACTCCAATAATGTGTTGGTACATCAGCATGCTGTCAAGTTATCAGATTTTGGCTTATCGAAAAGAGTTGAGGAAACATCGAACTCACAATCAAAGACATTTGGATTAATTCCTTACACTGATCCAAAAAGTTTTAATGAAAACATAAAACCACTATATTTATTAAATAAAAAAAGTGATATATATAGCATAGGTGTATTATTGTGGGAATTATCCAGCGGTCATCCTCCATTTCATGATCGCACACCATACGGTGTTTGTTTAGCTATAAGTATTTCACAAGGCCATAGAGAGACACCTATACCTGAGACGTCTGAAGGTTATATAAAGATTTATACTGGTATGTATAAATTACTATTAATGTGATTTATAACATATGGAATTAATTAATAATTTTTTTTTTTTTTTTTGTAGATTGTTGGAATATTGAACCTGATAATCGACCAACTATCAATCAAGTAGTTGATGAATTAAAAAAAATTATAACAAAAGAGAACATAATTATAAAAGATTTTTACTTATATGATGAAAACAAAGGTACCATCCAGCCATCAAGTTACTGTCAGTCCAATTCAGCTACTGAAATTTTAGAAACTAGTTATTGTTTATTACATGACAATTCATCACAAGTTATTGATTTCACTAAAATAAAAGAAATAAAATCTTCAATGCCGCCAAATAAACAAACTGAGAATAGTTTTAATATAATAGTTAATGATATAATCAATTTTTTTGAAAATAGCAGTAGTAAAATAGGAAAACAGGAAGTCCTAAATTATTTTAATAATCAAAATATAACTTTGCAAGAAATAAACAATTTATTATTAAATAATCAAAATATTTCAAATTATATTTTTATGCTTGGAAAATTTAGCCTTTTAGGAATTGGAGCAGATATTGACAAGAAAAAGGCATTTGGATTATATCAAAAGGCAGCAGATTTAGGAAGTGCATCAGGTATATGTAATTTAGGATATTGTTATCAAAAAGGAATTGGAACAGATATTGACAAGAAAAAGGCATTTGAATTATATCAAAAGGCAGCAGATTTAGGAAATGCATTCGGAATAAATAAATTAGGATATTGTTATCAAAAAGGAATTGGAACTGATATTGACAAGATAAAGGCATTTGTATTATATCAAAAGGTGACAGATTTAGGAAATGTATCAGGAATATATTATTTAGGATATTGTTATCAAAATGGAATTGGAATAGATATTGACAAGAAAAAGGCATTTGAATTATATCAAAAAGCAGCAGATTTAGGAAATACATATGGAATATATTATTTAGGATATTGTTATCAAAGTGGAATTGGAGTAGATATTGATAAGAAAAGGTCATTTAAATTATATCAAAAAGCAGCAGATTTAGGAAGTGCATCAGGAATAAGTAGTTTAGGATATTGTTATCAAAATGGAATTGGAACAGATATTGACAAGAAAAGGGCATTTGAATTGTATCAAAAGGCAGCAGATTTAGGAAGTGCATCAGGAATAAGTAGTTTAGGATATTGTTATCAAAAAGGAATTGGAACTGATATTGACAAGAAAAAGGCATTTGTATTATATCAAAAAGCAGCAGATTTAGGCAATACATATGGAATATATAGTTTAGGACGCTGTTATCAAAATGGAATTGGAATAGATATTGACAAGAAAAAGGCATTTGAATTATATCAAAAAGCAGCAGATTTAGGAAATACATATGGAATATGTTATTTAGGATATTGTTATCAAAGTGGAATTGGAGTAGATATTGATAAGAAAAGGTCATTTAAATTATATCAAAAAGCAGCAGATTTAGGAAGTGCATCAGGAATAAGTAGTTTAGGATATTGTTATCAAAATGGAATTGGAACAGATATTGACAAGAAAAGGGCATTTGAATTGTATCAAAAGGCAGCAGATTTAGGAAGTGCATCAGGAATAAGTAGTTTAGGATATTGTTATCAAAAAGGAATTGGAACTGATATTGACAAGAAAAAGGCATTTGTATTATATCAAAAAGCAGCAGATTTAGGCAATACATATGGAATATATAGTTTAGGACGCTGTTATCAAAAAGGAATTGGAATAGATATTGACAAGAAAAGGGCATTTGATTTATATCAAAAAGCCGCAGATTTAGGAAATAGTACAGCTCAGTATAAACTTACTTTATTACATATCAAAAATGGTAAAAGCATTTTTAAAAATATTTATAAAGCAATTTATTGGTATAAAAAATCGACTAAACAGGGAAATTAAGATGCTTAAAAAAAGTTAAAAATTTTAAAGCATAGTTAGGCTGATTATGATTTTATTTGTTTATATATTCTTTAAATATTAAATTATAAAAATTTATATTATTGCTGTTTTAGAAATAGTAGATGTGAATTTTATATATAAAAAAAAATTGGAAATATTTAGCGATTACAGCATGAGCGGCAAAATTTACCATTATCTATGGAAATTCCATGGAATTAGAAATTCAAGAACCTTTTATTAAAATGATATATAAACTAATTTTATATGTATATTTTTTTTTATTTAAACTGAAATAAAACAATATTTTCTTATACAAAAAATCACTCTTTCTTTGGATCAAATTTAATCTAATTCAATTTATAATAAATAAGTAAATTATTTTACTCGCAGAATTAAAATTTTTATTTTTATTTTACTTTTTATTTATTAAAAATTATTTTTTGTAATACAAATTATTTTTTTAAATTGCAACACTTGAAAGAAGTACCTTTATAATAACTGATCCTGAAATAATAGAAGTATATAAATGACTTGAAATAATAGCTAATAACCCTCTACCAATATAATTAATGTATATTAAGTAATAAATAATAACATACACAATCGGTATTTAACTTCAATAATTTGATCAAAAAAATGAATAAATAAAATTTTCGAGCACCTCCCTAGTTATTTGAAATAAAAATTTAAATTTTCTTTTTGTAGTCATATTTGTAAAAAAAAATTACACTCAGATTTTCTGAACAAATTTTTTTTATTAATAACATAGATTTGCACCAGCTTAAACAATTGAGCCATTGTATTTCAAGTTGTTTCCTATTCTATCTATTGATTATCTAGAATTAATGTGGAATAGAGTTTGGAACCGGTTGATTTTTAAAAACTGAATTTAAAATAAGTGCAACTGGTTTGACCTTTTCAAATCAGTTTTTACAAAACCGGTTAAAACTGATTTATGCATCCGGTTTATATTTATTCAATTATCAATTTATCATAATAAGAAATATGCAAGATTCTGATGAAGTAGTGTTTTATTTGTAATAAAAATAAATCAGATTGTCAGATTGAAGAATGATCCAGTTAATGAGATTACTTTACTAATTTTAGCTCAAATTAATGTTGTGGATGAAACCAAAACCAGCTTACCAGCCTATAGGTGAAACCTCTGAAACTGGGTGAAACTAGTTTCACTACAGGTGTAAACTTTAAAACTTCCAAAATCTCTGAAACCTCCATAATCCAAAAAGGAGGTGATTGGGTAAATTTTTTATATACTGTATATCTATATACTAGAAATGCATTCAAAGCTATTTAGCCTAATTTATGCTTGTAACCAAAACCCTTTCATGTGACTTTTGGCCAAATTTTCAAACTTAATTTAAGCAAAAAAACAATGAAACTGATATCTAATATATCTGATATAAAATTACCAGGTTAAATCACCCAGATGAAATCATCCCAGGTGCAAATTAGTTACATGATTTTTTTTAATCGTTCTAATAAACGAATCACTTTTTTAATTAATAATAAAAATCATTTTTTTTAAATCAAAAAAAAACGCTTTTTTTTAATTAGAAATTTTTTAAAAAAATAAAATCATTTTTAGTCAAAAAAATCATTTTTATTAATTAAAATAGTATTCTGAACAGGCCAGGTCAGGTCAGGTAATCCATTTGACCCACCGTTTGACCAGTATAATATTTCGGGTCAGACAGGTCAGATCAGACAGGTCAAGTAAATTGTTGGGAATGTTATCTACTGCAAACATTTTTATTAGATAGAGCAATAAAGTGGCAAAAAAAACATTTTTTTATCTCAAATTGCCTATAAAAAACGTCTCGTAACATTTTTTTTGTTATGCCTTTTTTAAGAGTTTAATTAAATTATTTTTTAAATGTTTAATTTAAAAAACAGCTTTTTAGGCATTTGATTAAAAAAAGCCAAAAACAACGCTTTTTTTAGGCGTTTACATTTTTTTTAAGCGTTTGATCAGAAAGAAACACTTTTTCTTAAGTATTTAATCAGAAAGAAACACTTTTTCTTAAGCGTTTAATCTAAAAATGCTAAATACGTTTTTTTAAAGCGTATAATTAAGTTTTTTTTTAAGCATTTAATCAAAAAAAGCCAAAAAATGCTTTTTTTAATCGGTTTAATTAAAAAAATGCTTATTTTAAATGTTTAATTTAAAAATAACGTTAAAAAGTGGGGTTAAACTGTTTTTAGTGATTTAGTTAGTATAAAGGAAGTGCCTTAGCACTTTCTTCTTCGGGTCAATTGGCCAGTCAAACTATGACCTGACCTAGGGTCAGGTCACGAATTTGATAACCCAATCTGAATTCAGAACACTAGTTAAAAATGATTAAAAAATGGTTTTTATATGGGTTTTAGTAGTTATAACTGATTAAAAAAAATGGATTTTAATTAAAACGATTAAAAAAAAATCATTTTTTTTAATTAAAATGATTAATAAAAATCAAATTAAAATGATTTTTTATCATTTAATTAAAAAAAAGTCATTTTTTTTTTAAAAGCATGTCAAAGGCTAAAAATACCGTTTAATTAAAAAAGAAAATGATTTTAATCGCATTTTAAAATCATTTTAAACAAAAAAAATGATATTTTTAAATGAATGCATTTTGGCATTTTAAATGATAATTTTATTAAAAAAAAGTTTTCGCAATAAAAACTGGTGCATATGAGAGATTATTAAAAAACAATTTTAATATTTTTATTAATTGCTTTAATAAAAAAATTGATTTTACCATTTTTTTAATAATTTTTATAAAGAAAAAAATATAGTATATTTTCTCAATATTTTTTTTTATTAAAATTATTCAAAAAAAAATAATGGTAAAATCCAATTTAACGTTACTTGTTATTATTTTGGTAAAAAAATCGGTTTATTGTCATTTTTTAATTATTCTGATAAAAAAAATCATTAAAAATCGTTATAAATGTTATTTTAATTAGTAATATTCTTTAGAAAATAACATTAAAGACGCTTTTTAACATTTATTATATTATTCTGATGAAAGAAATGGTATAAGCGCCTTTAATGTTATTATTAATTATTCTGATAAAAAAAACGTTAAAAAGTGTTTTTTTTAACATCATTTTTTAATTGTTCTAATAATAAAAAGACATTAAAAACATTTTTAAGTATTTTTGAATATGTTGTTTTAATTTAATAAAAAAGTTGACCATTTTTAACATCTTTTTATATATTTTCATGACATTTTTAATTGTTATAGTGTATCATCTAACAAAAAAAGAAAAAAAGAATTCTCCAACAAATTCTTATTAGGAAAAATTCTTTAGCAGTTCCCTATCAAAAAAAAATTGCCATTATCAAAAAATTCTCCCTATTATTTTTGAAAATAATTTCTCCAACGAAAATTAAAAAAAAATATATAAAAAAATTTTTTTAACAAATTAACCAAAAAATTCTTTCCTATTAAAAAAAAAAAATTCTTTAGCAAAATTCTATTCTCCTCTATTGAAAAAATCTTCAACGAAATTCTTCAGTCAGCAAGAAAAAAAAAAAAATATTTTTTTTTTTTAATTTTGTACATTACCGATTTTGAAGAAATATTAGCACCGGGGTTAACATCTTGTTAACCCTGTGATGACAAAAGATCGATTCAACTCAAAAATGAAAAATGTCAACCTCAGCGCTGATGATTTTGTCAACTCAGTGCTGACAAAAATGTCAATCACGATGCTGACAAAATGTCAACCGGTTCTGACATTTTGTCAACCACGGTGCTAACAAAATGTCATCTGGTTCTGACATTTTGTCAACCCGGTGCTGACATTTTAGTCAGCTCGGTGCTGATCTTAGTTCTGACATTTTGTCAGCTTGGTGCTGATCTTTTGTCAACCTGGTGCTGACATTTTGTCAGAACTAACGACAGTATCGCGCTGACCTTTTTGTCCAGCCCGGCTTGCCATACCGTTAGTTGATGTTTTTACTAATATTAAATAAGTAGCAGATAATTAAGTTTTTTTGGTAATAATGATAGATCATAGAAAAAATTTTTTTTTATAATCAGTATATAATAATCTATATAACTAAAAAGTTAATCTATCATTTTCTTGGTTAGATATTTTTTTTAGATTATACTGTGAATTCCAATCATTATTATTAGCTACAAACTATGTATATCTATATATTACATAATAATTTCAAGTTAAGAACGTATGATGGCATTTGCACCAGATATTAGTAACCGGTTACAAATTTTTTTCTTTTTTTTTAAAAAATGATTTTTCATGAAATTTTATTTTTTTTTATTTTTATTTACACACATCCTCCTTGGATCGGTAGATAATTATTTTTTTAGTTTTTTTTATTTCTTTTAGCATTTTTAATATTTCATTTTTCTCTTTTGTAGGCTCCATTAACAAAAAAAAAAAAATAATATTTAAAAAAAGTTTTGAATAAAACTTCAGAGTTTCTACTTGGTGAATTAGCTGGTAAAATTTAAAGAACGTAAAGTGGCATCATTGCAAAAATCATCAATTGTGTTATTTAACGAATTTTGTCAGCTGTTTTGTAAGTGGTTTTCTTTTTTTTTTAATGCTCTATTTAATTCGATCTTTTGGACTTTGTGAATAAGTATTATAGTCTCAAAGTTTTCAGTTTGCTTTGAAACTTTTTTTAAAACTTTTTTTTAATATCTTTTATTCTAAACTTTTTTCTAAATTTTTCTTTTTTTTTTTATAGATATTATGGACCTTTTTTTTTAGTGACTGGTTTCTGTGCTTCAGTAGTAACAATTCATTCTTAAACACGTGTATTTTGAAAGACATTAATTCTATTAACACATTTAACATTATCAGATAATGAAAAATCATTCAATTGAATTTCTCTGGATGCAGATTTTGGTACATAGACAAGGATCTGATAGATTTTGATAGGTAATTGTAAGATTTTTTTCAATTAATTTATTTAATGAAACATTAATTAACATTTCAATTATTTTGTTTTAGATGGAACATATTTTTACTCATAGTCCATTGACTATAAAATTTCACAAAATTTAAAAAAAATATAATGATGAATTATGATTTTTTGAAATTCTTGAACATGGATTTTGATGAAAGTGGAAATATTATAAATTGTTATACAAAGTATTTATTGATATTTTGTTTTGTCCCTTTTTCTTTATGAAAGTTTTATATTGGGTTTAGATGCATTGAATTTCGATGATTAGTTTTTTTATATTTTTTTAATAAAACGTTTCTCATATTTCTTTTTTTCTTCTTTTTGTAGGCTGACAGTTTTTTGAAGTATTTAGAAAATGGTAAGTTTTGCAACAGATGTTGTAAAACTTTATTTTTTTTAAAATTGGAAACATTTATTAATATTTCTTGATTTAGATTCAGTTCCAATATTGGGATATTAGATGGTAAGCTTCACTGTAATTTTATTTTGATTTTTTCTAATCAGAAACGTTACTAATGTTTATATATATTTTTGTTTGTAGACTTTAGTATTAAAACCAAAATGGTAAGTTTTACAATGTGAACTTATTATTTAATTAATTAGAAACGTTAATTAACACTTCCCCAAAATTTTTTATTAGGTTTTGGCATCAGAATACCAGAAACTTTAAAGAGGTAAGTTTTGCAATTTTTAATTACAAAACTTAATTTTTTATTAATTCTCTTTAATAAGAATGTCTATTGTCGTTTTTTATTAATTCTCTTTAATAAGAATGTCTATTGTCGTTTTTTTATTTCTTTTCTATAGTTTTTCAGGTTCAAGATACTGAAGCACAAAAATATATGATAAGTTTTGCAATACCACCATTTTTTACTTTTTTTAACAAATGTTAACTTACACATTCATTATTCTTTCGTAGTTTACTTTTGGTTCCTTTCAATTGGATACTGGTAAGTTTGAAATTGTTCAAAACTTAATTTTTTAACTAAAGACTAATGTTTTTTTCTTTTTAAAATAGAAAAATACTAAGTATCACAAGTTTCGCAAAACTTATTAATTTTAACTTTTTTACTAATGGTTTACTCACTTCTTTATAGATTTCAAGTCAGAAATATATATTAATATTTGTTAATATTTATTATACAGTTATTCTATTTTTGTTATTTTTTTTGGATAGATCAAAAATTGGCAGTTCATTTTGCTTAGTGTTCAGACCCGTTAGTTAACGGGTTTGTCATTTTTTTTGTAAAACATTGTATTAAAACTTAATGTTATTAGAATCTAGGTTTGACTATCAAAAAATTTGTTAGACAAATTGATCAGGAACGATTATCAACCTTGTATTACTCATTATGCTATCCAATATCTATCCGTAAATAACTGTTTACCTTAACGGGTTAAAACGGGTTAAAACGGTTGGATCCGATAAGAAAATTGAACATTTATCAGCCGATCTGCAGAATGCATATTATAATTTTTAATACTAACTAGGGCTCTTTAGTACAGTTAGTGAGCTTATTTTACTGCAAATATTTTTTTATAATTATTGTTCAGAAAAGATTATTTATAACAGTCGTTGCTAAATATTTTAATTATTGCAAATTTCTTCAATTAAGCTTAAATTAATTAAATTAATTTATTATTTGTTTTTTTTTTTTTGATAAATATTGTTTAAGACAATAATACTAGTTTGATTTTAAAAGTGACTTGTAGTGTTTTATTAATGGTTGTTTTAAAAAAAAAAAAGATGAAAAGACCAAAAAGTTAATTATATTCTTTTTTTTTTGCACTGTGTTATAATAAAACTTATATTCTTATATATTTAGTTATTTAGTTTAAAAATTATTAAAAAAACTTAAGAAAAAAATTTTTTTTTAATTATTGTTATAAATTATTTGGAAAATGATTTATTGATATATTTCTATAATAATTTATAATTAACCATATGGAGAGTTTTTAATATAAATTCTATATATTATCTATTAAATAATTTTAATCTTTTTACTTTATTAAAAAAAAAAATTAATTTTAAAATTTATTTTTTAATGGTTTATTAATCTAGTTTAATATAAAACTGTTGAATAAAAAATAAATTATTAATAAACCAGTTAAATAAAATGTTTTAATTATCCAGTTAATAAATCATTAAAGAAAAATAAATTAATTCTTTATTAATTAACCAGTTCAATATACTGTTAAAAAAAAAACTTTTTTAATCATTTGGTCAATAAACTGTTTGTTAAAAAAAAAAATAAATAGTATATCAATTTTTTTTTAATTAAGTATCATTATTTGATTTAATAAACCATAAAAAAATTATGTTAAAATAAAAATATTAATTTTTTTTTAATTATTCAGATTAAAAAAACTTAGAATAAATATTTTCAATTTTTTTTTTTTAATGATCGGTAATTCCCAATGCAGTTAAAGTCTGTTCATTATTTGTCTATTGAGATATAGATATTAGAAAAGATAAGCAGATGATTATATGACTCTTAGTTACAATAATATATTGTACTGCTTCAAAGTGGTGCTCTATGTAAGATCAATTGTCAATTAAATTCATACAAACATATCAATAACTATTTAAAACTGTCTTCAAAATCTTAATTTTAGTATTAATGCAATCCTCGTTCTTTTATTGTATACACACATATGTCTAAGATGGATTTGGTACAAAATCCAAATGTCAAAATCCCAAAATTCGCAGAATTATGCAATCCATTATCCAAATATAATTTTATTATATAAAATAAATTTTTTTTTTATTAGAATCAAAGTTATAATGTAAAAATAAAAAAAGAATATCATAAAAACTAAAAAATTGATATAGTCTGCTGTTGGAGTATAATTAATTTTCTGAATCATAAGATAGGTGTAATTCATTGCAATACATGACTCTACTCAGTGTATCAAAGCTAGATTAATTAATAAAAAGAGTTTTATCAGAACGGTCATCTGTCAATTAGTTATATGATTTCTGAGGTGCCAGATAGGCAGATATAGACCTGCATCTGGATCCATTTTACAGATAGATAACGATTTTTATTTAGATTATCTGAAGATCAAAATTTTAAGGTATTAAACTAGGGTTCTTTTAATACAGTTAGTGAGTTTAGTTTAAATACTATATTAACAGTTAATTAATTGTGATGTTAAACCTTGGTCTGAGTCCTTGGCAAATTTTCATTGCTAATTATTATCATGGTTTACAGCAGGTTCGCAAAAAAAAAGTTGCAAACTATTTTTATTACACATAGAAAACGGATTTTAATATTTTTACAATGAAATTCGATAAATCTACTATATAATAATTGTTTTCCTGTGTTACCGTAACGTTTAGATTACATATTTATATTTGTGTACCCATAACATTTAGACTACAATTTATACCTGTGTATCCGTAACGTTTAGACTACGAATTTATACTTGTGTACCTGTAACGATTATATAAAATTGCGTTTATAGAACCGTATAAACCAGTAAATTGGAACCATTATAAAATTTTATGTTTTTGAACTATGTTATAAATAGTAATAGTAATAAACAAATATGACAAATGTAGTATAAACCGTAACATAGAGTTAAAGCTCCGCATGAGCCGAGCTGGCTCGCGAGCTTTTCAAGCTGAGAGAAGCTGAGCCATGTTTAAAATGGCTTGATGGCTCGCGAGCCAGCTTGAAAAAGCTCGAGCCAGTTGTTGAGCTCGACGAGTCGAGCTGAGCCGGTAATGGGGCTTGGCTCGAAAAGCTCAAGCTGCCTCGCAAGCCAGCTCGATCTATCATACTTTTAATAATTAAAATGGTTCGCAACATTTTTTTAATTATTTTTAATGAAAAACGTTGCGAAAACGTTTTTCAGCATTATTTTAATTAAAAAAAACGTTTCGCAACGTTTTTTTAATTGTTTTAATGAAAAATGTTGTGAAACGTTTTTCTGATAATAAAACTCGAACCAGCTCGAGCCGGCTCATGCGGAGCACTATATAGAGTAAACTGCATAAAAAATCACTTTTATAGACTTTAGACTTGACCGTCGTACCGGTAACATCACGTATATGTTTATGTGACGTTGCGGAGCAACGGGTTTAACTGCTAGTTATTAGATAAATAAAAACGATTTTTACAATATTTTTTTTATTATAAGGTAAAAAATGTTGCTATTTTCATTTAATTCATAAATAAAAAACATCTCGCACCGTTTTTATTAATAGGCATTAAAAATGCTGCGAAAATATTTTTCCCGCTGAATCCATAAATAAAAACGTTTTGCAACGTTTTTTCATTAGTATAGTTAAAAAATGTTGCGAAAAGCGAAGTGTTACTGCGAATTTTATTCAACCCGTTCTAACCTATTCAACTATTTATTTATTTATAAACTAACAAAATATTATTAATACGTAGATAAAGAAATCTAGTTTAAAAATAAACATAAAAATCTAATACTAAATATTAAATTCCACCAAAAAGAGCCAGTGGATGCTAGTCATTTAAATAAAAATAAACACTTAGGGCAGTCTTAGGACTATGGCCGATCAGCAATGAATTCCTAGGTTGTCATAAAAATCACCCCGAAGTACCGTACAATATTTTCTTTCAGGTCAAAGACCCGCTTCATATAAATACTATTAGATGAAGAATGTTACAAGTTGTAAAAGGAAGTGGCCGAAACTTATCAGAGCCCTATTTAGTATTTAAAGCTCACTAACTTGTACCCAAATTTAATACCTTAGTTATTTAAAATGATTAAGAAATCATTTTTTTTTGTTATTTAAAATCAAGAAATCGTTATTGTTACTTAAAAATGATTAGGAATTCATTTTTTTGTTATTAAAAATGATTAAAAAATTGTTTTTTATTTTGTTATTTAAAAACGATTAAGAAATCGTTTTTTATTTGTTATTAAAAATAATTAAGAAATCATTTTATATTTTGTTATTAAAAACGATTAAGAAA
The DNA here is from genome assembly GCA_015698045.1 of Rhizophagus clarus. Lineage (NCBI taxonomy): Eukaryota > Fungi > Glomeromycota > Glomeromycetes > Glomerales > Glomeraceae > Rhizophagus > Rhizophagus clarus. The sequence goes on from BLAL01000228.1 coordinate 533,205, forward strand.
TCGTTTTTTATTTTGTTATTAAAAATGATTAAGAAATCATTTTTTATTTTGTTATTTAAAAATGTTATTTTAAAAATGATTAAGAAATTGTTTTTTATTTTGTTATTTAAAAATGTTATTTTAAAAACGATTAAAAAATCATTTTTTATTTTGTTATTAAAAACGATTAAGAAATAGCTTTTTATTTTGTTATTAAAAACGATTAAGAAATCGTTTTTTATTTTGTTATTAAAAACGATTAAAAATTTTGTTATTAAAAACGATTAAGAATCATTTTTTTTTTGTTATTAAAAATGTTTGAGAAATCATTTTTCATTTTGTTATTAAAAACGATTAAGAATTTTGTTATTAAAAACGATTAAGAATTTTGTTATTAAAAACGATTAAGAATTTTGTTATTAAAAACGATTAAGAATTTTGTTATTAAAAACGATTAAGAATCTTTTTTTATTTTGTTATTAAAAACGATTAAGAAATCGTTTTTTATTTTGTTATTAAAAACGATTAAGAATTTTGTTATTAAAAACGATTAAGAATCTTTTTTTATTTTGTTATTAAAAACGATTAAGAAATCGTTTTTTATTTTGTTATTAAAAACGATTAAGAATTTTGTTATTAAAAACGATTAAGAATCTTTTTTTATTTTGTTATTAAAAACGATTAAGAAATCGTTTTTTATTTTGTTATTAAAAACGATTAAGAATCATTTTTTTTTTGTTATTAAAAATGTTTGAGAAATCATTTTTATTTTGTTATTAAAAACGATTAAGAAATCACTTTTTTTTTGTTATTAAAAACGATTAAGAAATCGTTTTTTATTTTGTTATAAAAACGATTAAGAAATCGTTTTTTATTTTGTTATTAAAAACGATTAAGAATTTTGTTATTAAAAACGATTAAGAATTTTGTTATTAAAAACGATTAAGAATTTTGTTATTAAAAACGATTAAGAATCTTTTTTTATTTTGTTATTAAAAACGATTAAGAAATCGTTTTTTATTTTGTTATTAAAAACGATTAAGAAATCGTTTTTTATTTTGTTATTAAAAACGATTAAGAATTTTGTTATTAAAAACGATTAAGAATTTTGTTATTAAAAACGATTAAGAATCTTTTTTTATTTTGTTATTAAAAACGATTAAGAAATCGTTTTTTATTTTGTTATTAAAAACGATTAAGAAATCGTTTTTTATTTTGTTATTAAAAACGATTAAGAATTTTGTTATTAAAAACGATTAAGAATCTTTTTTTATTTTGTTATTAAAAACGATTAAGAAATCGTTTTTTATTTTGTTATTAAAAACGATTAAGAATTTTGTTATTAAAAACGATTAAGAATTTTGTTATTAAAAACGATTAAGAAATCGTTTTTTATTTTGTTATTAAAAACGATTAAGAAATCATTTTTTATTTTGTTATTAAAAACGATTAAGAAATCGTTTTTTATTTTGTTATTAAAAACGATTAAAAATTTTGCGATTAAGAAATCGTTTTTTATTTTGTTATTAAAAACGATTAAGAAATCGTTTTTTATTTTGTTATTAAAAACGATTAAGAAATCGTTTTTTATTTTGTTATTAAAAACGATTAAGAAATAGTTATTTATTTTGTTATTAAAAACGATTAAGAAATCGTTTTCTTTTTGTTATCAAAAACGATTAAGAAATTGTTTTTTATTTGGTTATTAAAAATGATTAAGAAATCGTTTTTTATTTTGTTATTTAAAAATGTTATTTTAAAAACGATTAAGAAATAGTTTTTCATTTTGTTATTAAAAACGATTAAGAAATCGTTTTTTATTTTGGTTATTAAAAAAGATTAAGAATCATTTTTATTTTGTTATTAAAAACGATTAAGTAATCATTTTTATTTTGTTATTAAAAACGATTAAGAAATCATTTTTTTTTTATTAAAAACGATTAAGAAATCGTTTAAAAACGATTAAAAATCATTTTTTTTGTTATTAAAAATCATTTTTTTTATTAAAAACGATTAAGATATCATTTTTTTTTGTTACTAAAAATGATTAAGAAATCGTTTTTTTTTGTTATTAAAAATGATTAAGAAATCGTTTTTTTTGTTATTAAAAACGATTAAGAAATCGGTTTTTTTTGTTATTAAAAATGATTAAGAAATCGTTTTTTTTTTTTTTGTTATTAAAAACGATTAAGAAATCATTTTTTCATGTTATTAAAAACGATCAAAAGTCGTTTTATTTTTGTCATTTAAAAACGATCAAGAAATTGTTTTTTTTTTTATTAAAAACGATCAAAAAATCTTTTTTTATTTGAAATCGTTTTGTGTTATTTTTTATATTTAAAACGATCGGTTTTTTATTCAGTTTGAAAAAAAACTCTGAAACAGCAACATTTCGGTGTTTTATATATGAAATTCAGGTGCCCTAAGCGGGTCATGAATTTGTTGACCTGACTTGAATATCGTAGACCGGGTTAAGTCAATTACCCGACCTATCTCTGAATCTTAATTATTTTTAAAAAAAAATGATTTTTTATACGTTTTATAGGTTCCATATGGGAACCTATTGATAATTTTGAATTCAGAGGTATTTTACGCTCTGAATCTTTTTTTATTCATTCTAAAGGGAGTTTATTAACAATTTAAAGTTTCGTAGGTCCATTAACTCTAGATTTATTTAATTTTTTTTTTTAATTTAGTGCAAAAAAAAACATAATAAATTTTAAAAATAAACTTTAAGAAAAATTTGCAATTCTTGCAAATTTTTCTTTTTCTTTTAAGGATAGCCCTGCGGGCATGATTGTTTAAAATAATTTTCAAAATATTGAAAATAATTCATTTCATGTGCAGAAAAATTAGTTTTTGAATAAATTTATTTTTTTGCAAAGGATCAACATATGAGGCTAAAAAATGTAATTTATTTGTGATGGCTCAACTTAATTAATAATATTACTGACACAGGCGAGGTCAGTGACAAAAGTTTCCTAAAGAAAGTGTTCAAAATAATCAAGTAAAAAAATAAAAAAAAATTTCCTTTGTATGTACATGTTCATGTATTGTACATGTTCAATGTTCTGTTCATAGTACATAAAGTACATATACATAAAGATTAAATGGACCGTTTTTTACCAAAAAGGAAATTATTTTTGATTTCATGGCAATTTAGCATGTGGATCATCTACAAAATTAGATTAGATTGATGATAGAATGAAATAGAAATTTCTATGCAAAATACGCCGGGAATGTTCTTTCAAAAATGGAATGATTTACAGATTTATTCCATTTTTACAAAAAACGGCCAACAAATGCTTATTTGTGTGTTAATATGGCCAGAATTAAGGTCTTTGGATTGGCTGTAAGAGAGGTAGTGACTATGATTAGGATTAACTGACCGTGAAGGGTTTCAACTTGATGTCGTACTTTCACATTAGTGTCAACCTTTCCTTGCTTAGTTCACCGGTTTAAGTAGATTATTCTTTTTTGCAATTTAGTATTTTAATGTATGTTCAAATTTTTGTTCTTCATGTAAATAATTTACTTAAATTCGCGTCATGTTAGGTTCCTAACTGACACCCATACATAAAAATAAAAATAAAAATAAAAATATGGCCAGAATTAAGTGATAGATACATTTATTTCCATATACAGTAGATTCGCAAATGTTTAAAATAAACTTATACTGTTTTTATATAAGTTTATTTCCTTCATTCAAACCAATTTTTTATATAGAATCATTTTTTCCCTTCATTCAAACATATAGAATCATTTATTCCCTTTCGCATTATTTTTTGTAAATTCAACAAAAAAAAGTAGCGAAATGCTTTTTTTCTTATCAAATATAATATTTAAAAAAATGGGTTGTACTGTTTTTTATCATTAAAGTGATTTAAAAATGGTGTGATTTTGTTTTTATCAAATCATCCAATAAAAAACTCTTTGAAACATTTTGTTGTTACGCTTTTTTGAGTTTAATTAAAAATAACGCTTTCTTTAAGCGTTTAATTAAAAAACGCTTTCCTTTAAGCGTTCAAATTAAAAAAAAACACTTTTTAAGCGCTCAATTAAAAAAATGTATTATTTAGCGTTTAATTTAAAAACGCATTTTCTAAGCGTTTGATTTAAAAAAACACATTTTTTTAGCGTTTAATTATAAAAAATGCATTCTTTAAGCAATTTTAAAAAATGCATTCTTTAAGCAATTTTAAAAAATTTAGCATTTTTTTTGAGTTTGATTTAAAAAAAAACATATTTTTTCTTTAAGCGTTTTATTAAAAAAAACTTATTTTTTTTATGCGTTCGATTAAAAAAACGCATTTTTTAAAATGTTTGATTAAAAAAAATGTATTTTTTTTTTTAAAAATGCATTTTTTAAAACGTTTGATTAAAAAAACGTATTTTTTTTTAAAAAACATATTTTTTAAAGCATTTGATTAAAAAAATGCGCTTTTTAAGCAGTTTTAAGCATTTGATTAAAAAAAAATGCATTCTTTAACCGTTTAATTAAAAAAAAATTATTAAAAGAGCTTTTTTAGGCGTTTAAGTTTAAAAAAAACATTTTATTTAAGTGTTTTAATTTTAAAAAATTTAGCATTTTTAAATAATTTAAAAAACGCTCAATAAAATTTTTTTGTGCACCTAAATTTAAAAAAAAGCACTCGATAAATTTTTTTTTAAGCGTTTAATTTAAAAAAATATTAAAAAAAAACACTTTTCTTTAAGCGTTTGATTAAAAAACGCATTATTTTTTATGCGTTTGATTAAAAAAAACGCATTTTTTTTATGCGTTTGATTAAAAAAAATGCATTTTTTTTATGCGTTTATTTAAAAAAAACGCATTTAAGTATTTGGTTAAAAACGTATGCTTTAACCATTTGATTTAAAAAAACGCATTTTTTATACATTTGATTAAAAAAAAGTATTATTTTTTATGCGTTTGATTAAAAAAAATGCATTTTCTTTATGCGTTTGATTAAAAAAACGCATTTAAGTATTTGGTCTGAAAACCGCATGCTTTTTAACCGTTTGATTTAAAAAAATGCATTTTTTAAGCGTTTTATTAAAAAAAAATGCATTTTTTAAGCGTTTTATTAAAAAAAATGCATTTTTTAAGCGTTTTATTAAAAAAAAATGCATTTTTTTAGTGTTTTATTTAAAAAAAAAATGCATTTTTTTAGCGTTTTATTTAAAAAAAAATGCATACTTTAAGCGTTTTATTTAAAAAAAAATGCATACATTAAGCGTTTTATTTAAAAAAAAAATGCATACTTTAAGCGTTTTATTTAAAAAAAACGCATACTTTAAGCATTTTATTTAAAAAAAACGCATACTTTAAGCGTTTTATTTAAAAAAAAACGCATACTTTAAGCATTTTATTAAAAAAAAACGCATACTTTAAGCGTTTTATTAAAAAAAAAAATGCATACTTTAAGCGTTTTATTAAAAAAAAAACGCATACTTTAAGCGTTTTATTAAAAAAAAACGCATATTTTAAGCATTTTATTAAAAAAAAAACGCATATTTTAAGCGTTTTATTTAAAAACGCATGTTTTAAGCGTTTTATTTAAAAACGCATGTTTTAAGCGTTTTATTTAAAAACGCATGTTTTGAGCATTTTATTAAAAAAACGCATGTTTTTTATGCATTTAATTAAAAAAAAACGCATTTTTTATGCATTTAATTAAAAAAAACACATTTTTTTTATGAGATTGATTTAAAAAAAACGCATTTTTTCTTTATGCGTTTGATTAACAAAAAGTATTATTTTTTATGGTTTAATTATTTCTAAGTATTTAATTGAAAAAAAAAAGCCAAAAAATGTTTTTTTCAAGTAAAATTTAGCTTTTTTTTAAAATATATAATACAAAAAGAAAATTATATAAAAATTATTTTTTTCTAAAAAATCATTATTTTGAACATTTAATTTAAAAAATAATGTTAGAAAATTTTAACTTGTTCTTTTAACGTCTTTTTAGTAAAAAAAGCCTAGGTTTTTTTGTATTAACTATTACAAAAAATGTTTTGGCATTTTTTTCGTATAAAATTCTAAAAAAAAAAAATACTGGAACGTTTCTTTTACAATCATTTAGTGTAAAGAAGTATATCTGCTCTTTCTTTTAACTTCGGGTTGAAATGGGTTAATTGGGTTAACCTGACTGGTCACCCGAATTGATCTGACCTGTTCAGAACACTATAAAATAATTTTTCATTGTTTTTCTATAAAATATGATTTTTTTTTTGTTAAAAACAATTAAACATGATTAAAACAAATCGTTATTTTTTTTTTTAATTGACAAGATTAAGTACAATAAAATTTATGGTTAATTTACTTTATTATCATTATATTTCAAAAAATAAAAACAAAAATATAATATTGAAAAAATAATGATAATAAAAAAAATAAAATATATATTTATTTATTAACTGCTTGTTAATTGTTTCTATTTTACATAAAATTTTTAAAAATTAAATTCAAAAAAAAAAAATGAAATTTAATAAATTCAAGCTTACTAAACACTAATAAATATTATTTATCAACAAATAAATAAATAAATAAATAAGCAAGTTAAATAAAGATTAAAAAGTTTATTATATTATATATTTTTTTTTTTTTTTTTTTTTTGAAATATAAAATAAAAGAATTTTAAGTGATCATCAAAGAAACGAAAGAAATTTTTTATTCAATTTTGGATCTACAAAAAGTTAAAATATGCAATTATTTTGTGATTTACAAGAAAGACAACCATTTTTGCTAGCTCAGGAAGAGTTTTTGCAGAAAAATGGTCTAAAGAAATATTCAAACAATATTTTCAAACAATATTTTCATTGTTTTATACTCATACTCATATATATACAGTATATATACAGTACAGTACAGTACAGTACAGTACAGTACAGTATATGTACTGTACTGTATATAATATATACTTCAGGATTAAATGAACGTTTTTTTACCAAAAAGGAAATTTTTTTTGTATCCACGGCAACAGTACATGCGGATGATTAACAGATTGAGGATAGATCTACATTAGAAAATTTTCAGAGAAATTATACAAAATGCCAGGTAAAATGTAAAATGATCTACAAAAATTTACCAATTTCAGTAAAAAATCGCCTTAAAATCCTTTTATTGTGTTAACTTATAGATTTTATATAAAAAAAAAAACTCTCTCCCGTTACCTTCAAAAATTGTTGAAAATCCGCAGTAATTCTTAAGAGACCTAACTTTTTTTACGTGTTTTTTAGTTTAAGATGTCTAACAACAACAAAAACAACAACACCAGTGCTCGCACTTTGCGAAGCAGTTCAAAAGTTGTGCAACCTGCTACCACCTTTGACTTCACTTTTACTTCTAACGCAGCTGACCCTCCGCCGTGGTCCAAAGACACAGCTACTAATGATGCTCTCCAGGCTGACCTTGCTGCCGAGAGAGAACGTATCAAGCAAAGCAACTTACAATATGAAAAAGACGTTGCTAGAGATCTTTTTGCAGACACTCCCAACCACCCGCCTAAGACCAATTCTTTTAAGGGAAAAACTAAATCCAAGAATTCTCGCCCGCACTTGTCACGTGCTCATGTGCCTCCCCAACAAAATATAGTAAACAACCTCGATGGAACTAATCGTACTCCTGCTCCTGCAGCTCCTGCGGTTACTCTTGAAGTCACTAATCAAAATGATCAACACCAGAATGACCAAATACCAGATAAGGAAATTGTCAATTCTGCCATAGATGTTGATCCGCCTTCTGACAACAATGAAAATTCTGATCAACAGTCGATCACTATTGAAAAACTGTTAGACTATGTTGCCCTCGTAGCACTTGATAATATTACTGGTTCTAAACCTTCAAAAATGATCACCATTAAGGAGGCTCTTGCTAAATACAATGTCAAGTACAACATCAACTTGGGTATTACGCGTCTCCAAAAACAGGCAAAAGTCACTTTCAATGACAAGGATTCTTATAACAAATTTCTTAACATGAAAATTATCCTGCAACTTAAAGAAGATAATTCAGATGATATTAAAAATGTCACCCTTAAAATTTCTCCGCTTAAACCAGAAAAGTAAGTCACGACTTCTGATCAACAAAAAGAGAATACAAACCATCGTACAATTCAGGTGATTGATATCCCTGCTTATCGAAAAGCTGCTAAAATCAGGGCCAGCTTCGAAATCTTAGGTGAAATTAAGAGACTCTACACAAAGGCGCTGGCTTTTACCAGATCGCATACATTACATACAAATCTCAAGATGCCCTTACTTATTTTGAGACTAACTGGGGATATCATGTAGGTAAAGATGGGTCCTCAATTGATTTCCAAAATCCGCAATATTGCGGGTTTTGGAAATCAATTGCGCTTAGTAATTTGCAAACCCGCAAATAATTCGCAAACCCGCAAATAATTCACAAATCCGCAAATAATCCGCAAACCCGCAAATAATTTATAGTACCGCAAATAACCTGCAAATCTGCAAACCTGCAAATAATCCGCAAATCTGTATAGTATCGCAAATAATCCGCAAATCCGCAAATAATTTACATTATCGCAAATTTGCGAATAAGTGGACAAAATTGTCCACTCATATCGGCGGATTTGTTTCATCGTCCAAATATGTTAAATTTTGTTATACAATGTATTATAAAAGTTAAAGATATGCAATATAGTGATCTAAAAAAATGCGTACAATTTTTAAAAAGTGCAATTCAGCACAATTTTAATTTTGGCCAGAATTAACATAATTTCGGCTAGATTTAATATACCGTAACTGGTAATATGATAGTAATGATAATTAGTTAAACAAAAAAGAAAAAAAACTTTAACACCACAATCATTAAATCTATAATTACAAAAACAATTTCACACTTAATAATTTGTTGAATAATAATTAATATCACTATAAATTAATAAAAAGGAAATTGTATGAAAAAAACTATATTTTAATTCAAAGAAAAAAAATTACACCACACTGTTTTATAAAAAAATTAAGCCGCAATTGCATAATTTTAACTGTAATATTAATGTTATAATGCTGTATTAATTGCACATGCACTGCAATATATAAGAAAAAATGGAAAATACAGTAAGAAAGGACAAAGGAAGAATAAAGGAAAGAAGAGATAAATGAAAAGGGATAAAGGGAAGTAAAGATGATCAAAGAAAAATGAGGAAGGAACAAAAAAGGTAAAGGATAGTGAAAAAGAATGAATGAAACAAAAAAAGAATGAAAATGAATGAGAAAATGAAAGGGAATGAAAAGGAATAAAGAGAATGAAAAAAATAAAAGGAATAAAAGAAGCAAATGGCAAATGAAAAAAAAATAAGAGGAATGAAAGAGAATGAAAGGAAGCAAAGGAGGAATGAAAATCAATAAAGGGAACAAAAAAAGCAACAAAAGAAATCAAAGATCAATGAAAGAAACCAAAGATCATTGAAAAGAGACCAAAGATCAATGAAAGAAACGAAAAAAGTAATGAAAGAAACCAAGGATCAATGAAAAAAACAAAAAAAAAGCAACGAAAGAAATCAAAGATCAATGAAATAAACCAAAAAAGCAATAAAAGAAACAATGATGAAAGGAATAACAAAAGAACCACAAAAGATCAATGAAAGAACCATAGAAGAAACGAAAGGAATAATGAAAAAAAGAAATGAAAAAACCACGAAAAGAAGAGAAATAAAGGGGAAAAAAATGAAAGAAAAGCCAGAACACCCACCCATAGAAAAAAAAAGAAAGAAAACGGTTAATATCATCTTAAAAGAAAAATAAAACAACAGGAGAAGAGACGTAAGAGACTTACTTGAATTTTCACTCATATGGTACACATCTAAAAAGACAAAAAGTTTAGTAAAAGAACAAGGGAAAGAATGAAAAGAAAACAAAAAAAAGGAGAAGAAATTAAAACTCACCTTGAATTTCCGAAATGGATAAAAACAGCCATGCCTAAAAAAAAGAACAAGTTAATAAGAGACAAAAGAAAGGAGAATAAAAGCTAAAAAAACTTACCTGTTACAGTATTTAATCCCGAAGCTAAAGGTAACACCATTAACTAAAAAATTTAAATTGTGGTTTATAATTTTTGAAAAAAAAAATTATTTTTTTATTTTTTAAAAAAAAAATTCCCTTATCATAAAACAAATGATTTTTTATTTTTTTAAAAAAAATTTCCCTTACAAAAAAATGATTTTTTATTTTTTTAAAAAAAATTTCCCTTAAAAAAAATGACATTTTTTTTTTAAAAAAAATTTCACTTAAAAAAAACGATATATTTTTTTAAAAAAAATTTCCCTTCCGCCAAAATAAAAATCTGAAGTCTGAACAAAACTACTAGCATTGATTATCTATTTATAACATAAAAGGCAATATCGCTTGCCATTTACGATAAGCTTATCTCATGAGTTGATATAAAAAAGGAATATGCTTTATATCACATGCACTTTATCTAGTTTTGAACTGGTATAACCGGTATTATGATCCGATTATTTGGGTAAACAGGTTTTTTTTTTTGAATTTATTACATTTAGATAAAAAACAATTTAAAAAAATAATTATTTTTTTTTTTTCTTTTTTTGTAGTATTGCCGGACGAAAAGTATGACCGGACTATTGGAATTAAGGTAAGGGAGGGTTGGGGTGGTGTTTTTCGTTGTTTTTTTTAATTAATTAATTATTTATTTATTTTTTTTCTTTTTTTGTAGTGTTGCCAGACGAAAAACGTGACCGGACTTTTGGAATTAAGGTAAGGAAGGGTTGGGGGAGGTGTTTTTCGTTGGTTTTTTTATTTAATTAATTAATTATTTTTTTTTTTCTTTTTTGTAGTGTTGCCGGACGAAAAGCACGACCGGACTATTGGAATTAAGGTAAGGGAGGGTTGGGGTGGTGTTTTTTGTTTAATTAATAAATTTATTTTTTTGTTTGTTTTTTCTTTTTTGTAGTGTTATCGGACGAAAAGCACGACCGGACTATTGGAATTAAAGTAAGGGAGGGTTGGGGGAGGTGTTTTTTGTTGTTTTTTTTTAATTAATTAATTAATTATTTGTTTTTTTTCTTTTTTGTAGTGTTGCCAGACGAAAAGCATGACCGGACTATTGGAATTAAGGTAAGGGAGGGTTGGGGTGGTATTTTTTGTTTAATTAATTAATTATTTATTTGTTTTTTCTTTTTTGTAGTGTTGCCGGACGAAAAGCACGACCAGACTATTGGAATTAAGGTAAGGGAGGGTTGGGGTGGTGTTTTTTGTTGTTGTTTTTTTTAATTAATTAATTATTTATTTTTTTTTTTCTTTTTTTGTAGTGTTGCCGGACAAAAAACGTGACCGGACTTTTGGAATTAAGGTAAGGGAGGGTTGGGGGAGGTGTTTTTCGTTAGTTTTTTTATTTAATTAATTAATTATTTTTTTTTTTCTTTTTTGTAGTGTTGCCGGACGAAAAGCACGACCGGACTATTGGAATTAAGGTAAGGGAGGGTTGGGGTGGTGTTTTTTGTTTAATTAATTATTTATTTGTTTGTTTTTTCTTTTTTGTAGTGTTGCCGGACGAAAAGCATGACCGGACTATTGGAATTAAGGTAAGGGAGGGTTGGAGTGGTGTTTTTTGTTTAATTAATTAATTATTTATTTGTTTATTTTTTTTTTTTGTAGTGTTGCCAGATGAAAAGCACGACCGGACTATTGGAATTAAGGTAAGGGAGGGTTGGGTGGTGTTTTTTGTTTAATTAATTATTTATTTATTTGCTTTTTTTAATTAATTATTTATTTGCTTTTTTTTTCTTTTTTGTAGTGTTGCCGGACGAAAAGCACGACCGGACTTTTGGAATTAAGGACAATTAAGGTAAGGGAGGGTTGGGGAGGTGTTTTTCGTTGTTTTTTTTAATTAATTAATTATTTATTTGTTTTTTTTCTTTTTGTAGTGTTGCCGGACGAAAAGCACGACCGGACTTTTGGAATTAAGGACAATTAAGGTAAGGGAGGGTTGGGGTGGTGTTTTTCGTTAGTTTTTTTTTAATTAATTAATTAATTATTTTTTTTCTTTCTTTTTTGTAGTATTGCCAGACGAAAAGCATGACCGGACTTCACAATTTAATATTTTGACATTATTAAAACGATTTGTTAAATAACTTTTATAAAAGCATTCTGTGCCTTTCATATATTGTGTATTTATCCTTTTATTTAATGATCATAGGGCCATTGGTGTTCTGAATCTAATGATCTAACTTTTACTATTCTGTTTTACCGAGTTTTACCAAATGTAAAATAAAATAAAAGTATATTGATCATAATATGACTTATCTGCAGCAAATGGAATTCCTTGAGACGCGGGTATGTTGTTTCTTTGGGAAGAATATCAGAATTGACTTTAAGAAATGTTCTAACGTTTCTTCTTTTTTAATTTTTGTAGGTGATGAGTTCTCTGGGCTTATTGGGATACAGGTATATTGTTTTTATAGAAAGGCGGCGTTCGCAAGGCTCTGTAACAACGATTATCTATTTAAAAGTCAAAGCTTTCGTACTGGTGGATTTAAATATCATGAGATTTCAATGTCGGTTAAATGAATTTTAAAATCATCGTCAGTAAATGATATAAAGGAAGATTCTTTGTCTCCATATTTTAAAAACAATTTTTAAAATTAAAAATTATTAAAAGATAATGAAAATTTTGGTTATTTCTTTATTTTCAAAATTCTTTAAATATGATGGCAAATTTATACGAAACCCAGTTATTTTTGCTGCCTTATTTAATTATTTTACATCAATAAAAAGCTTTTGGAGAATAAATAATACCATTAACAACTGCAAATAACTACAATTGTATTCATAAAACTTTTATTTGCAACTGGTGTAAAAAGTGATGGGTTCTTAAAATAGTTGATGGGTTATAAAAAGTTATTATTATTTTAATTTTTAAGTATGAGTTGTAAAAAATTTTTTTATTTTCCAATTATTCTACATAAGATTGATAAGATGAATGTGTAACACAATCGTATTTTGCACTGTTTACTAATTTTTTATTAAAAATTCTTAATTTAAGCTAATTCCAAGGATCGGCGCATATGTTTTAGTATATAAATAAATTTGGTTATATTTAATTGCGAAGATTAAATTAACATGATTCATAAGTTTACAAAATGGATAAAATTGTCCACTTTTTAGTATATAAATAAATTTGGTTATATTTAATTGCGAAGATTAAATTAACATGATTCATGTTGCGGATTATTTGCGGATTTGCGGATTATTTGCGGATTTGCAGATTATTTGCGATTGCGGATTTGCGAATAATTATTCTTCAAAATCTGCAATGTTCCGCAATATCGCAAATCGCAATTAATCCGCAATTAGGGTATTGCGGACATATCTTTACATGTAGGTAAAGACACAGTTAGAGTTCTTCCTATATCTCTCAACCAAGATGATCGCATTTTACGTAAACAGTTTCCTCTCAAACTGTCTGAATTAGTCTACAACACTAGTGGCTATGACCTCGAACCTGTCTTACTCAAATGTAAAGCTAAATCCTGCTTTATTCCTGCTGCAATGATCAGAGGGAGATATTCTAAATGTCGATACGCTTATATTCACTTTTCTTGTGATGAAGATCAACAGGCTGCGCTACAACTTTCAATCAACTTCAAAAAGGGCAATATGGATTCACGTCGATTATACTGGAGCCAAGAATCGGATCGCATATGTAACATCTGTGGTAATCCCTCCCACATGGCTGCTGCTTGTAATAATAAAAATATTAATAAACCCCCTGGCAAAAAGTTTGTTAGTGGCGCTGATAATTGGAAGAATTTAAAGAAGTCGTACGCTGATGCTGCTAAATCTAAAGGCACTAATAAATCTGCAAGACCTTCTCGCCCCACTCAGCAGAAGAGGCTTGATCACGATACTCAGCACGGTGAGGAAATGGATGAGGATGAACCTTGTTTTGACCAAGACCCCGCCATTCTCTGATTCAAAGAAACAATCCTTAATAGTTTACGTCAGCTAGAGACCAAGATCATGAATATCAGTTCAACTCTTGAAAATACTGATAAACAAATCGCCGCAATCATTACTGCCCAGAAAGCTTTACACATTGAGAAAGGTTTCAAACTGGAGGGTACCATGAAGAAAAAATCCCTCACACAGTCCCCTTCAGCTTCCTCACCTGACCAAGCCAAAAAACGCGTTAAGAGCGCTGATGACTCTGATCAAGAAGCTGAACTCATCCAAGATAATCAAGATCTTCACCAATCAGACGTTCAAATTCAAACTCTTCTAACTCAACAAAATGAAATGAAATCGTCCTTTCAATCTATCTCTTCAACCATGACCAAAATGTTTGAAATGCTTACTGGTACCTCTGCTTCATCTTCTTTGGGGGAAGATGATGAAGTTGCCAACGTTTTTGATCTTGCATAATCATTTTTAATGATAGACAACAATATTCCTCTGGTTCCTTTTTATCCTCTCAATTAAAAAAAAACAATTCCCCCAAACTTGACTCATCACCAATTTTTCATTCAAAAAGGGATCTTTTAGATTCCACTATAACGAAAATCGCATCTACAAATATTCGTACTTTAAATAAAAACAAATTTATCGGCTTAATCGACGCTATGAAAGATTACAATATCGACATTTATGGGCTCTCAGAGACTAATTGTTCTGAACGACAAGCAAAAATATGGCAGCACCAACTGGGTGTTCACAGTTACTTTGAATATTCACAATTAGGGGGCAAAGGCCAAGGCGTAGGCATTATCATTGACGCCAAATATGACATATTCGTTCACAAAGCAGTTGGACATAAAGGTAGAATCCTTTATTTGGACTTGTACTTTAGCGATAAGCGTAAACTTCGTTTAATTCAGGTTTACCTTAATGCTAATCAAAAAAAAAGACCACAAATTGAAGCTTTATACAAATACATTGACGATACTATCAGCGATGCCCAATCACGTGACATGGAAGTCATCATCATGGGAGATTTCAATATTAATTATAGAAAATATTTAATGGCTTTTGTCAATAATAAATGGCAATTTTCCTTGTTTCGCACTCTGGAAAGTAGAAGATTGTTAGATACCATTCCAATCTTTAATGACAATGATGAAGAAATGTATACTTACACACCAGCTGATTTTAATAGACAGGAATCAAGATTGGATTATATTTGGGCGTCTTTATCTATGTTAGAGAAAAGTGTTAATAGCACAGTGATAGAGAACGATCATTTTGATACTGACCATAAAACTATAACGTTGTCATTGGACACAGTACAGATGACAGGTGTTTCCTTGAACACAACCAATCAAAAGAAGAAACATATCAAAAGGACTGTATTTCAATATGATGAAATGGACAAGGGTAATGAACATACCTGGGAGAATTTCAGCACCCATTTGGACCTAGAACTTGAGAATACATTAATGAAAGATTTTTCCATCGTTAAACCTCGCCACATCAATACCCTCTAGGACATGTTTAGGCAAACCCTCATGAGGGTAGCTAAATCTCGTATAGTCAATAAGCAAGTTACTAGAAATAAAGTTAAGACTACACCAGAAAAGAAGCTTTCAATTTACTTCGATCTAAGATATATTGTTAATTCTATACTGGAAACACGTTCGATGTTGAATGATTCTGCTTCTATTACTTATAGTGTCTCTGCTAAATGGTCCAAGTTCCAACATCTCATTAACATGACTTTGGACAAATATGAATGCTCAAACCTTTCATCGTCCTTTACCTTTCTTATACTTGACGACTTCAAATTATTTTTGAAGAATTTATGTAAAATTAGAAAACATCTACGATTTCTTTTTAAATTGGAACTTGATATTATGGTTCAGGAACAAATAGTTTCTAATATCAAGAAACGCTGTACTAATTTTGAAGACAACCAAGCCTCTATGATTCGCTCGATCACAGAAGAAGAGATGGTTCATATCTCGATTGAAAAAATCTATAAGAAAGATGCCCAAGGCAATAAATCACTAATCACAGGTGAATCAGCTGTTCTCAAAGAAACCAATCATCATTTCCAAACAATTGCAGGTTCGATTAATAGAAACAAGCCACTCCAAGGGCATTGGAAAGATCAATATCAACCTTTACGCCATATCAATGAGAATATTTACTCAAAACTCATGGACCTTCCATCACGTGATGAATGGCTGGATGTTATCAGAAACCTCCCTAAAGGCAAAGCTACAGGCCCTTCAGGAATCTCTAACGAAATGTTACAACACCTTAGTCCTACGGCGCATGATGTTTTATATTATTTAATATGTAAGATTATACAATTTGGTTATTTACCAAAACAATGGAAAGAAGCAACCGTTTTTCCTATCGCCAAGCCAAAACCCTTCAATTGTGAATTATCTAACTCTTGACCGATCACTCTACTTAAGACTGCTCGTAAAGCGCTTATTACGTTACTTAATCGTCATTTTACTTTAATGTTAAAACAACATAATATTTTACAGACAAACCAATTCGCTGGTTTACCTAAACAATCTACCTTCAAACCTATAAGGATCGTTAATGAAATCATCCAAGATGCTATAGATAATAACAATGAACTCTGGATCTTATCACAGGATATGGGAAAGGCCTATGACCATGTCAATACCTTCCAACCAAAAAAAGTGATGGACAGAATTAAACTACCTCAGCAATTCACTCATTTAATTTTAGATTTGTTTAAAGATCAAACAAACCAAGTCATCACAGCCTACGGTAAGACGACTGCTTATGATGTTCTTACAGGCATCGACCAAGGAGAAGTTATTTCACCTGTTTTATGGTGTATTTATTACGATCCTTTACTTGCTGAAATTAACAAACATAAATTGAGATACACGGTATCATGTAATAATATACAGCAAATACCACAGTTGAATTCAGCTGTGATAGAACAACATGTCCTGGCCCTGGCATTTATGGATAACACGCAGTGGATTACTGATAAGAAAAATAAGCTGGAATCTATGCTCTCCATCGCTGACTCCTTTTATAGATTAAATGATATCCAGATAAATAAAGAGAAATCTGAACTTATGATGCGAACTAAGATGTATAAGCGTCGTTACTCTTACATTTATAACAACATGATCAATATTCAATTTGGAAGGAAATCTATTAGTATCAAGGCCAAACACCCTCATGAACCCACTCGTATCCTGGGAGTTTATTTTAACATTGAAAATGATGAACAATTTCTAATCTCTAAAGTTAAAGCGGAAATTGACCACCTAACAAACCTTATGTGGAAAAAGAAAATTACTGATAAACATATCCTATATATTTTCAATAGGATTATTATACCTCGTGTTGAATACTGGTCACAGGTTTTCGTCCTATCACCAGATTTAATTCATCGTTTATTTACTCCTTTTCGTCGAATGTTTAAAAATAAACTCAAATTTGCTCGTACTGCCCCTAATGCGATATTAGATAACTCTTATATATATGGTTATAGAAATCCTTATGAAAATCAACTCTAAGCAAAAATTACTAATTTCTGCATTCAATTAAATGACACAGGAATTCTGGGAAGAATCACTGAAATTCGTTTGAAATCATTACAACAACTCCTTTGGTGTTCTCGACCGCTGATAGAGGGTATTCCTTTTGATAAAATCCCTAGACGTATGAAGAATAATTATTTACTTAATATGATCAACTTGATGAGACAGAACAATTTTACACTTCTTGTCATAGACAAAGGCAGATTTCCTACCATAGCAGGAAGAAAAAATGATTTTGCAACTATTGCTACTTTTGACTTCTTGTCCAAACATAGCACACTTTTACGTTCACGCCAAATTATGTTTGTAGAACAAATTATTTCAGGAGACAAGCATCGCTTACTTAATTGGACTGATATATGTAATAAACATTACTTTCAATCCATTCCTGGTCGTGGTAACAAAGAAGAAAAATGGTATATGGATATCCAACAACTCATTACAGTGGATGGGCTTAACATTATACCACAGATTTACAACAAATTTACTACATTCTTTGATAATATTGAAGATACTAAATCTTATAATATAAAAAAACAAGATAGATCATTATCTGTTGTATATAGCCCTCAACATAATTCAATTTTATTTGGAAAAGTTCAACGCCTTATTGATGAAAACAACATTCTTCTTCGACACTATCATGCAGATATGTCTCAATCAACCTTAACATCTACCTATGTTACCATTTGCGATGATACACTTTGTGCTGCTAATACTGTAAATCGTTCAAGCATGGATGTTTGTGCTTTTACTGCTAATCCAAAGCATATAGTACCACTTTTGTCAGCTGCTAAATTTACCAGAGAAGATGTTAAACGTAGAAAAATGATTAATTTTAATATTTTTAATCTTTTTGATCAGACTAAGAAAAAATATGCTCTTTCTCAAAGTACGTTAATGAGAAATCACGTGATCAGACAAAACAATATTATTTTAGAATTGTTAGAACCAGGACTCTCTAGAAATGAATTACTTATAATTCAACAAAAATTCGTTATATTTGATAATCCAAATTGCTGTATTTTTGAATTTTTCACTGATGGATCTCTTATTGAATTAGGCACTGAACAATGCAACATTAGCTGCGCGTTTGCTCACCTTGATAGATTCTTTGGTATTCCTCAAGTAGAATTTTATACTACAATTGATAAATGGCCTTCAGCATATCGAGGCGAACTCTTAGCAGTAATTTTAGCTCTTATGGTAGTCCCTTATAGAAGTAAAGTGAGAATCAACATTGACTCCTTAAATGTGATTACTATGTTTGAGGGATTTAAACGTAGTAATTTCTCCCTTACATCGTGAGATTATTTCAAACTTAATAATAGTTATCTATGGTCAATCTTGATTAGAATTATTCGTCAACAGAACTTACATGTAGAAATGTTTAAAGTTAATGCACATACTGATTGTGACGGCAATAATTACGTGGATAGATTAGCAAAATCTGCTCACATTGACCAAGATAGATTTATCAATTTTATAGACGTTGCTCCAGATATTAAAGTACTTCTGTTATGGAATAACATCATTATTGAAACTCACTTACGAAAATTCATCAAGATGGTTAGTCATATTAAAGGCCTGGAAAAATTTATCAATTTACATAGGAATACTAAATATCGAAAATTAGAAGTTGATTGGACTTCTACCTTTGAATGCCTCAATTGCGATATTGCTAATAATGAAACTTCGATGTCTTCTTCTAAAGTCAAAGCTCATAAAGTTCATCTCCTTATAGAAGAGATTCCTACAATTGAACAAATGAAGAAATCATTCCTAGAATTATACGATGGATGGAAATGTCCTAGTTGTGGATTGGAAGATGAAACGTTTAATCATGTGTGGACATGTGATGAACATCAATCTCTTCTTTTAAAGATTAAAAATAATACAATTGATCTTTTATTATCATTGTTATTTGAATATAATCCAGACATTACAGATTATTCTGCCTTATTAGCGCTCAATATATGGACAATTAGTATAGATCCTGACAATTTTACTTTTGTGGATCTCATTAAAGGCTTTATACCATTGGAGTTGACTCAAATTCTCAACTTGTGGATTTCTCGTAAACAATTGCTGTTAGTAATTATTGAAATCAGGCAGTACATTTATGAACAAATATTTAAAGAAATTTGGATACGTCGTTGTTCCTTTATAAAAGAATTTGAACGTTCATTAGATATTACAAAAAAGAAAAAATTAACTTTTAAAAATCTTCGACCATTTAATAATAATTTGAATAGTGATAGAGAATTAGAATATAAATTTGATGCTCTAGATAGTATTCATAATAATATATATTTTGGTAAAAATATTATTGAATTTTATAGTAATCTTACTTCGTAGCGCTAGTAGTTAGTTAGTATACTTTATATAGAATTTTATATATGGTTTTTATTACTTTCTTTTCTGCAGAGCGGGCTTCAGTTTACCTGGTTTTTAACTGGCTGTAAAAGAGGTAGTGGGTTAATTATTGAATGTTTCTAGAAGTAGTTGGTTATTTTTAGATAGTTCGTTATATAATTACTCCACCGTCGAAGTAGATTTAGTTCGCTTCTATTAGTTAGTTTCATTTTTTATTTTCATGTGTCAATTTTGATGTGTTTATAATTTATGTGTTCGCTTCTAATATCTGTTTAATAAAATAAAAATAAAAATAAAAATAAAAATAAAAATAAAAACTTATAGATTTTATATAATACGCATTATGTGGATTTTTTTATATGTTCAACATGACATCAACCCACATTAATATTCTTTTAATGAGCAATCCCATTTTACCCGTTAGCAATCCGGGTCGGAACACTACATTTTTGCTAACACTAATACAGTAAGTAATTAATAAATTACATGTAATTGCTATATTGGCATTACTTCCTTTTAATATGATATTATATTGATTTAAATGCCCATTGCAAAGCAATGAGCGGCTGCTAGTAAATACTGTTGTAGAAAATTATTCGATATGCTAAAATACATTTATCAATCATAAAATTTACAGTTTTATAGTTTTAAATTTTTTTTTTAAATATTTTTTTTTTATCAGTTTGTATAATAAAGATTTTTTTATCAGTTTTTATAACCTTTTTAATATTTTTTATCGGTTTTATAAACTGAATTTTTTTTAATATTTATATTATTAGCTTAACCGAATTTTTTTTTTTTATAAACTGAAACTATTCTTTTAAAAAAATAAATAGTTAAGAAATTTATTTTTTTTACTTTAAAAAAATAAAAAAAAAACTATTTATAAAAAAAAAGTTCTAGTTACTACTGGAGTATAAATTGGAACCAGCAGACTCTTGCAAATATGGTGAGTTTAAATGTAAGAAGCAGAATTCAGGGAATGTTAATAAAATTTTACTAACATTCCTTTTGGTTTTTTAGGTGCCTGCATAAGTAACATAACCAAAGATTATTCTATTTTTTATAGCTTATTACATTGGTAAGTTTCAAATTTTTAGGAATTTTTATCAAAAAATGCTTACTAATGTTTTATAATTTCTTTTTTATAGATTTCTGGATTCGATCAGAACTTGGAATTCGAGATGGGTAAATATTTCTAAAAGGGGAATGAGCAGGTTTGATTTTTTATGTATTAAAGAGTATTTATTAACATTCTTTAACTTCTCTTTTATAGATTTTAGAGTAAAATTTGGAATTCGAGACGGTTAAGTATTTCTAAAAGCAGGAGGGTGCGGGTTTGAATAAAACGTTCATTAACTTCTCTTTTTTGCGGAATTTAGACTAGAACTTGGAATAATTCAAGATAGGTGAGTATTTCCAAAGGGAGAAGGAGTGGGTTTATATAAGAACACTCACTAATATTCTTTAACTTCTCTTTTTGTAGATTTTGAGCTGGAACTTTAAATTGGAATTTAAACATATTGTAGGAGTGAACTTTCAAATATAAATATCAAAAAAAAAATAATAATTTTTTTTCTAATTATTAAGCTATTAAATTCGTATACAAATATTGTTAAAATATAATACATTTATTTATATCTCGTTAATATAACATAAAGAGAAACAAAATAAAATAAAATATAAATTTTTTTTCTTTTTTAAAAAATAAAAAGATCGATATCAAACTGCAGATTATAATATCAGGTGTCAATTTTGCGTACCATTCATATAAAAAACCTTACGTACAGCTCATAGTAAAATTTTCTTTCATCACCTGATCCCTATATATATACAGTATTTCTGGGTTTTGATCTACCTATCATTACGTTTATAATAAAATCTGTAAAATTTTTGATAATTTATTCTATTTATGGCTTTTTCTAACATTGTGTCATGGAACCACATGCTTTGCTTATATCCATTAATACTACCCAGCATTCTTTTTTATTTCTCTGTAATATTTTGTACAATTTTAATTGGTTCAAATGTGCTTTCATTTTTTAGTGCTGTGTAATTGATACCTTTTAAAATTTTGAGTATGTTGTTAATTTTTCCATTAAAATTTTAATTATTACCATTTCCTTGCTGTTTCAATTAACGTTATTGGGCATGTTAATTTTAAACCCTATTCCAATATACTTTCCTTTTTGTTGGAAAATTCTTTATATTTATATGATTATATGTTTATTCAGATTATACATATTAATTATAAATTTTTAAAAAATAATCTGAAATTAATCTTCTATTTTGCTTTCTACCAATATTTCAAGCACAGATGTTTCAGCTGAGAGATTGCATCTCTCTTGATTTATAAGATCAGTACCACTAGAAAAGATATTCCAAGTAGCAGTACAATTAGAGACATTGTCAGTAACAATAGCTCTGAATTTTCAGATTAAATCTTTTTAAATACATCTAACATCTATCAAATTTGAGCTGTACACCTTATAATCGATTCCTTCTATGCAACATCTTTAAAATTGACAATATTTATAAGAACTGTTACTAGTTTATAACTAAATATCTCATTGTTTTTGTCATTGCTTGTATTGTATTCTTTGTTAATATATAGTATATAGAGATTCCAGTAAATTGAGGAAAAAGAAATGGCATGAGAATAAAAGTATTCACGACATTTAAGATAATCATGGTTGTATTACTATTTTGTTTGTTAATTTTGTTCTTGAGAACATTTCGTATTACACCCAATATTTATAAACAACAATTAAAATGATTAATCAATATTGATGTGTTTCATAAATTCGTATATACTTAAATCAATTGTTGTGTTGTGTTTACATATATAACCTTTATACCTAATGCATTTATGATGTTTCATGTAATTCTAATGTTTCATTAATTATAAATTTAAAATAAAAGTACTTATATCAAATGGGATACAATAGACTTAGAAAAATATAGGTTTCAGTAACTTTTCTAAGCATCTATGAAAGCACTCACGAACAGCTTTCTTAAATGGTTCAATAAAATTATTAGATTTTAAGATCGGCAGGTATGCAGGTATGTTAACCATAATGTTAAAGGATTTTTTCATTAACTGTTAAGTGATAACTATGTATTAGTTCTCTCTTTAATAAAGATTGTACTTCTTTAATAAATTCGCAAGAC
The DNA here is from genome assembly GCA_015698045.1 of Rhizophagus clarus. Taxonomy (NCBI): domain Eukaryota; kingdom Fungi; phylum Glomeromycota; class Glomeromycetes; order Glomerales; family Glomeraceae; genus Rhizophagus; species Rhizophagus clarus. Next base: position 556,247 of record BLAL01000228.1, read on the forward strand.
TTGTACAATTGAGTTGTTAGCTGTTCATCTGATAAGTCAATTTCTTCTAATGTATTTTTACTTAAAATATATCTTCAAGATCTTTATATGTTCTAATGATGCTTCTTGTACGAATTCAGTATTGACATAATTCATTCTGTAGGATTATTCAACTATGATATATCAAAATAATAATTTTCATTTTTTGAACTTTCCCTTCTGTATTATATTTTCCAATAGGAAATATTGTCTAGCTATTTTCTTGATAAACACTGAGATATTACCAGATAGCACCATACATTTACTAATAAACTTCGCATGATTTTGGCAATCAATAACTGAAAGAATTCAATAATACATAAATTTAAGTATCAAATTAAACTTTATATTTTTCGTAATCAAGTTTATTTAAAAAAAAATAATACATACTGTTAAAACTAACATATGAAAATAACTGATAATACTATTTACTTACTGTTATTAATTTCATTTATTAATTTTGAAATTGCTTCCTTGTTCTTAAGTCATCTTTTGAAACATCTAAAGAAACTTGCTCCTGTAATTTTTATATTTTTTAAATTGTGATATCATCACCAATCAAAAATTGCAAAGAGAATAATAGATACAAAAATACACTTGACAAAAAAAAAATCAAAGTGCACAGGTAATTTGCAAACTATTAAATCCAAATGTAAAACAAGTTACACCAGACCCCCCCTTTAAGTTGGATTCCAAACAACAACTGCTTAGCGAATCAGAAAAATAAAAAACTAAACTAAAAAAAACAGAAATAATGAAGTTAGTAGTACGGAAAGAAAACGCTACAAATTTATGTTAATATAAAATTAACTATGGTCTCCCACGTTGAAAAACTAACTAAAGTTCTATTACTAACTACGCCTAAAACAACTCCTTAAAAACCGAAACCAGCCGCTTGAGTCCCGCAATCATCTGTTCATCAAGGTGGTTCAGTCAAACATGTGCCTTGGATTTACCAGCTGACATCTTCTTGTCTTTAGCACTTTGGCCCGATCGTGATGAGGAACCCTTCTTGCCTTGGGTTGTGTTTTTGGAAATCCCTGCCGAAGGATGCTTAGCAGCCTTCTTCTTAGTCTTAACGGTGCTTGGAAAGTAAGACGAGTCCAACGGAAGTCTTGGCCATCATGGTGGAAGCGTGACTCAAGTGCGTTGGCTTACTAATCAAATGGGTCTTAATTATAAAGAATATGGATCAGGCACAGTAAATCATGCATTGCACAATTCAGAAATTTTGGATAAATATCAAATCAGTGTTATACACTAATTTTTTTTACTATAGTTATAATCAGATGGATTATGCTCATCATATACAATTTAATGCTATCCTATTCTCTTATATTATTTAATTTACTGTATTATCAGTTATAGTATGAAATAAATAATAACAATTTCTTGTAGGCTTGTATTATTAATTCATAACCTTACATTACAAAAACTGCAACTAAAATGAACTGAATATTTGGTTGGATTTTTTTTTGCAGTTTTATTAATTTATACAATATCTTGTAGTATTTACATGATAAACCATCTTTATTATAAATAAATTGGAAGATATTTATCTTCTACCATTCTATCTTTTCTCTCCATAATTTATTTCAATTTTCATATTAATTTTCCCTTTGGCTGATCATACACTTAACACAGCTTCTCTTTATGTTAAATATCCAGCAATATTTATTAATTGAGGAAAAGACACATTAATGATGAAAATATTGTTGGATTGTTATAATTACATTCATTTATCAATTAAGTTGATGGATTAAAGACAATAGAGCTATTTTAAAGTAATAAAGATTATTGTTAACAATATTAGAAATAGGTTCATTAAGGTATTTAGCTACATCATTAGCAGTATTTCTTTAATAAAATTTGTTACTGAAAAATCGTTAAACATAATTCGCTAAACTTTCTTCAAATTAACATACATATGCATGTTATAATTATGCTGCTTCTACGTGAATTTTCATAACCAATCATGATCTCCTTCAATAAACCTGTGGATTAATACTAAATATACAAGATAGTTTATCAATGAGTTCTGTGTTTTTCTCCTTTTCCTTAGTTTGTTTGTTGAATTTATGATTCTTTGATTGAATCTAAAATAATTGAAATTCGAAAATTTTCATGATCTACTATTTTCTTATGCTTGATTTCATAAATAATAACTAATTATTTGATGTATCAGTTGTGTCTAGTAGCCAAAAAAATAATGGATACTATATGCGCTAAAATTGAATTTATATAATAATTTGATCTATATTGATCAGCTATTTCGACATAAACAATATAATAGCACAATGAACTTTCTTGAATTTAATAATAATTGTGAATATATAATGTGGTTGAAAATTAGTAGTTAGTGTTTCTTCTCTTGGTGTTAGAAATGTTCTATTGGCCACAAAAGGGCTTGAATTTATATGAAAAGGTAGTTGCATTTGACACAATAAGTGATTGTAGTTATCAAAATAACTTTGGTATAAATAGTTCTTTCCTAAAATTATCTTCAAAAATCTGTTTGATGATGACATTCACGAATTATATGATTTTTTAATTCATTATCTTTTATGAATTGTGGTTAACATGGTGACAGATCCAATATCAATCCATAAAACTTGATTGATTTATTTTGCATAATAATGAATGTCTGGGTGAAATTTTAATATATTTTAGCTCTATATTATATCAAATATTTCATTATATAATAGTGCATTGAAGATTAATAATAAAAAAAAGAATTTTCTGGTTAAAATTAAAACTGAATATGTTCATTATATAGTATTATGAGTAATTCTGAATTTAAAGGATCACTTTTGTAAAATTGTATTCTACCTATTTATTATAATAATAAAAAAATTTTACTGAAAATTATTGCTATCTAATTAAATAAATGAATAATTAAAATCAGTGATTTTCATTTCTTTGTTTATTTTGAGTGTTGTTATGATTTTACTTAATTTCATTTTTTAAAGAATGTAATTTCTTCAGGAATATTTTTACTCATTCTATGCATACTTTTAACATAATTATAATCTTAACATAAAGGATAAAGGAGGATTATAATTTTATAAGATATTCATTAAAATATTTAAAATTTTTCCAATCCTCCTACATGTGTTAAGATATTACTTAAAAGCATAGTACATTTAGTATCACTATTAGTCATCTAAATATATCACTTTAAGGTTTGTTTAATTGCAACATCTAATGGTTAACAATTGCTCTAATTATCAATAATTGCTAAATGGTGATGTACTGCCAGATTAATTGTCTGATTCATGATTCATCTGAATGACTTTAAAAGAATCATATACCATTATATAGCTGAAAATATGATATTCTTATGCAAGGAAAATAGTTAAAATTGCCTTTACTTCTTTATATAATCACTTTTAATTCTCTTTTCAGGCTTTCCTTGTACTTAGTCTTGTGTGATGAAATGTATGTACTTTTTTGATGCTAATGAATTAGATGGTCTGTTTACATTTGGCATTTTTATAAAGGAAGTTCAATATGCTTTTAATTAATATCAATACTATTCGATTTTTGTTTGAATGATGCAGATAATAACAATGTAGATAATAACAAAGAAGATAATGATGATAACTGTGTCTAAAGTATGAACATATAAAGTATGCTGAATCACATATTTATCGATCCAAAAGTAATGCAGGTGTTTTGTTTACTAATGCTATATACATCCTAATTTTTTCTATTCTTAGAAGTTAGAAGAGATTATATATTCTGTTTAGTACATATATGGCACTAACCAATTGTTGTTTTCTTTTGAGACTTATTTTTTGAATAAAAGACTTATTAATATATCCTAAATTCTAATAAATCCAGACTATGTTGTCCATACAAGCTGATACCATCACCTTACAAAAACATTTTTGTATAAAAAGGTAGGAAAATTCATGTAGCAGACTAGAGTCAAATGATCATGAAATTAAAGTTTTCAAGTCATATTGCCAAATTATATTAGATTTGGTTTAAGTAGAACCATTATCAATTGTAGTAATGGATTCTTAAGAATTTTTTATTTATAATTAGTAATCTCTCTGCAACTTTTTATTGTATTCAATTAGCATGTATAGTCACTTTTTAAGGCATATGTCCTATCTTCACTGCCTTTGTACACCTTTCTATGACTTTCAAAAATTCTTTTTTCTATCTTGTGACCTATTAATTCTATTGATTGTAAATTAAATAATTAAAAATATATCATCATTACTGAATACTATGCTCAAATAATATTTCTTGATAACATTATCTTTGGAAAAAACAAATCTAACAGATTAAATCATAATTTTTACCCACTTTAGCAAACCCAAGAACTCATATATTTTCTTTCAAGAGCAAATGGACTAAAAATTGTCAGTAGACCTAATTCTTTACACGCTTCTACTTTAAAGACAATTTTCAATTCACTAGGTGCCATATTTTCTTTGATCAATTTACTGTAAGTTCGAATCCTTGTTTTTTGTTGTCCCAGAAACTTATCTTTACATGGTAATACTTATTAGACAATACTAATTATATCTACTTTGATATTATGAGATACACATAATAAATTTATTATTATTTAACATTTGATCTTTCATTCAGTTTTTACTATTTGTCCCATAAAAGTGAACTGCCTTTCCAATTTTAATGTAGGCAAAGATTTATATTTCAAGCCATGTCAAACCAACTATGCATTCTTTGATTTTTGAAGAGATTAATTATCCACTTGAACATATTGTCAGATATATAAGGCATAAACTACCTATGTTTGAATGTTTCTTTCCTAAGCAAATAAGTAGTATTAAAATCATAAGCTTGCAGTTTCATGACCCATCGGGCCAATCTTCCATTAAGAGTAGTCATCATATTAAATAGATGACATAATGCAAAATGATCTGTCATATAGATATCCAGATTTCTTTAAGTGCATTAACTGAAATGTCATGGATTTCTTTAATCTCTCTGAGTACTTTTAAGTCCATTTAAAATGGTAATAAAACTAAAGGATATTGTATATAGAATATGTGAAAAAAAGGAATGTACAAAGAAAAAAGGATGTGGGAAGAAAAATATTCATTGCATTTTGTTGTGAAAAAAGCCCCGTTGTATAGTTTAGACTCTTTTGATATTCTTTGAAATTCTTTTAGAAATAAAATTAATGATATAGAATTCTTTTAAATGTATTTGGTTTATTTTTTGAATTATCCATTTTTTTTTCATTTTAGTAGGTTGCTATTTTTTTAATATAGTAATATAATAATAAAATATAAAATAAATATTCTTTAAAATTGTAAAAGAATATTTTTTTATTACATAATTACATAGATAATCTCAATACTTGTTTCTCAAAATACTTAAATTATTGTATCATAAATTTCTTTATACATTAAGTTTTTTTTCATATAATCTAGTTATAAAAGATTTCCATGTTCATGAAATTGAGGTTTTTTCTTATTAACTTAATAATTGCGATATAAGTAATATTAATGTATTTAAAATGTTTAATGTCTTAAGGCGAGTGAAATTACAATTTCAATTAAATTATTTTGCTGCAATAAATTCTATTTTCTTTGACGGGACTTCCATATTTACTACATGGAATTTGAAATGTCATCACCAGAATATTATGTAGGCTTTATGATTAATTATAGTATTCGTTTTATTTGGTGCTGTATATTTTGGGACAATTTATCAACATATTTTTTTTATCTAATATATAATGTGAATGTGTCAAATTTTGGAAAATGAATTGAATAAAATCAATAATTTAAGTGTATAAAATTTTTGGACCAGAGAAATGAATGTGTAGAATTTGTTTGTTTTGGATTTAACATTGTCACGCCAGGCCTTCAAAATGTTAGTACTTACACTATACTTTGACCAATATCACTTCACGAGATATAACATCTGGCCGATAATATTAATTATAGATATTATTATCACTTCCAGATCATCAGTGGATTGTATTATTTTAAGTCAATTCTTTTATTAGTTATCTAATTGCTTCACCACGTTAGAATTCTAAGAACATCACTGAATAATCTTTCGCTAAGCATAGGTATATCTCAATATTTCATGATACTTTGATTACCTATATCACTAAATAATCGCTCACTTAGAACTGATGTTGCTGGTATTCCTAAATATCTCCCATAATTCCTAATGATTAAAGTAGAATGGGAAGACTTATAACAATATAACATGCTTATTCATGACCTTATGCATCTTTCATGATTTTTAGATGTTTAGTCACGTTTGCTTTTTTTCTTCTATACAATCTTTTGAGTGTGAATCATTATATATTCAGTTGCTTGATTAATATATCAGTTATAATCCCATTTTACTTTTAAATAATTAATTTATGATCTGGTATAGTTTACATCTTTGTATAAATAAATATAAGATTAAACATCAAATATGATAAAATTGAAAAAGGACTGAGGCTGAGAGTAGAGCTGCATGTTATAAAATGATTTGATTTAAGCATTTTTATCTTATTGGAACAATACATTATTACATCTTCTATTTTAAATACTTTGAATATCAAATAAATAGGAAAATACATAATCTATAAATAATATTTATTAGGTAATTTTGATGAATAATGAAAAGAAAAGGGAAGAGGAGTAAAAAAATAATCACTCCCAACTACTTGACTTATATTTAAATTTTTTCAGGTAACACCCGGACGGGATTTTTCCACAAATATGTCATAATATCAAAGCCCAATGTCAAGCCGTTGAGCTTTATCATCTCTTATTAACATTACAGTCACACAAATTTGACATAAATAGCTTAATTAAAGCTTTTAAACTTGGTTATAAGATAAGTTAATATTAACTAAGCCTAATGCAATATGGCTGTGCAAAAACTGAAGTTGAAATTGACGTGGCATAAGTGTAATATTTTATATCGTTTTTAGTATTAATAAACATCAAATATATTTTTTTTGTACTACCAAGTTCCAGTCAGACATTCTTATCTAATCTTGAACATAAAAAAAAATACATCTTTGAATGTTTTCCCTATAGAAACTACTTACATTATGTACATAATTAATACAATTATATTTGTAATAAATAATAATTTGAAAATAAGAACTCCACATTTATGATATTATATTATTTGTGATTTTTTGTTTTTATAATAATATGAATCATTATATATGTTACTATAGCACTCAAAAATGTATAGATAGAAATTATTAACTGTAGACTTTGGATTGTAGAAGTTACAAATAATCCATTTACTAAAAAGAGTGAATGATAGAGTCTGACGAATGAAAAATCTGACATTTATGAAAAGTTTCCAATAAACATGGGTTTTTTCGGACAACTATTCACGAATATACTTCTTTCATGTTGGCCATATGAATCTCAAAGAAAAAAAATCAAATCAAGAATGTTTAGATGACGAACAATATTCAAGACCCAATATTGAAAAGTATATGAAATATTTAAATCAATTAAAAACTGTTCTCTTTTCACCTGTTATTAATGAAAAAGGTACTATTTTGAAAAATGATTATAACTTATGATAACTTAAGCGCTTTTGATCACTAAGCTCGAGAAGTTTATTTGATTAAAATTGCTAATATTTATTACATAATTTTGTCATTGAACATTACTAAACGCAATTATTTTATTAAAATACTTTTCTTTTTTAATATCTATAGAAGAAGAATTTGATGGTACGTTTTATCATAAGAGAGATAATTAAAGGAACGATTCAAAAAAAAATTATGAAAATTATTATGAAATGTGCTTTATTTATGGTATGTATTAATGTTTCATGATAATTACTTTATCAGCATGTATCATGGACTTACCGTTATATTTAAATGTTAACATGTTAAAAAACATAATAGGAAATAGTATGACGCAATTGAATCATCGAACTGAAAAAAAGGAATAAATAATAATTTATGAATGGAAAATTTATTTGCATATTTATTTTATGCTTTTTTTATAATGTAGCAAAACAACATTTTTCTTCTGAGATAAAGTTTACCCAGATGTAAATTTCACGGCATGTCTTCTTACATGCATCAGCAACTTGAAGTTTATACAACCGCGAATAAGTGCTGTATTCGACAAGGCTTTTAGAAGAGACATTTGACTTTGAGATATTTTGATAGATTTTACTATATTCAAAAAATGGGTTTTGAATAAAGTAAAAAATTATTCTATTGAACGTAAATCACTTGATTTACATACAAATTAATGTCACGCCTTATTATTCTTCGGGTTTATAAAATAATGAAATTTTTTTTTTGTCGTTAATTTATTTGTCGCCGATATATTTGTTTGATTTTTGATATAATAAAAAGATGTTATGCAAAAATAAATATTATTAACTTTGTATATTGAGTACTGCAAATTTTTAATGGTGTGCTTAATAAAGGTTTCGTTAAAAGAAGGTTAGGTGTAAATATAAAGTAATAAAATAATTTATAATATAAGACGAAATAATCAAATATATCAATTTTAAAGGAATGATTAATTAACTTCTATTGGTTTATAAAAAAATTATTCAAATATAAAAATAAGGTTTAATTATTGGAGGGACCTTTATGTGTCATCACTAATAATAAAAATAATGATGCGTCTTCTTTGATGATAACAATTTTTCAGGAATTTTTAAAATGTTTATAATTATAATTTGTTCTACTTTATATTCCCATTTTTTTTACTTCTCATTATTATATAGTTTATTGTAAGTTATCCTTTTTGTGATCAAAAGGAAGCATTATGACCAAGGGAAAATAAGGAATCTTGTTTAAATTATTCCCTATAAAAAATAAGTGTCCGGATAATGTCCAGAAAATGTCTGGAAAAATTTTCTAAAATATTGTCCGGAAATTCTGGACACTGTGTGTCTGGAAACTGTTCCGAAAACACTGCATTTTCGGGATATTAGGAAATTGTCCTGAAATTGTCCGGAAATGTATTTTCGTAAAATTTTGCCACAAAAGATGATCAATGGATAGATGATCATCATTATTCCTTAACCCAAAATTTTTATATCATAGATATATAGTATTTTTGCCTGCTCTGCAATTTTAATTAGTACGACAGAAAAGATTTTGAATGTCAGTCTTGTGCTTTTTGCATTTTTTTACAAAATTAATTTATCCTTTTTTGGAAATAGTATCCAGAATTTGTCCTGAACTTTTTCATGTCCGGAATTTGTCTATCTGGTTTTTTTACTATGTCCAGAATTTGTCCAGGTTTAACTGTCCGAAATTTGTCTAAAATTTTATACCGAACAAATACTGGACGAATTCTGGACAAAGTTAGGACATGTCAAAATTTTAAGTATCAGAAATGTATCAGACATGTACCAAAAAGTGAACATTTTCCGGACATATCAGATTTATTCCGGACATTTATTTTTTATAGGGATTCCTTGATAAATTTGTGAGGTGTTTGTATAGTATAAAGTGCTTATTAACATCAAGTTTATAATTTTAGATATTGTAAATAATACAAAATAGAAACCGAGAATAATAAAATTAAAGCATTTGAATTCTATTAGTTAAAATCTGCTGAGTTACTATTACAGTCCAACCTTACACTCTATTTCAATCATGTATTTACGGCCTCACTTTTAATACTGGAGGTTGGAACCGGTTAAGACGGTTAATCGGTTAAAAAATCTGTTAACCGGTTAATTTAACCGGTTAAATGAAGATCATTACCATATTAGTTAAATTTAAATAAGTTAATTCTGGTCAAACTTTTAACGCTGACCAAAATTTAACTAAATTCGGAATTTTTTTTAAAAAATTTAATTCCGGTCACAACTTAATGTCGGCCAAAATTATGATTCTGGTATTAAGTTTTAACCGGTTAATTAACCGGTTAAAGGGTTGGTTAACCGGTTATTAACCGGTTAAGGTTTTTTGAACCGGTTCCAAGCTCTAAATGGAGAATATAATTTAACCAAAATACTATATATTAAATTCATTATTTATAATTATCAAAGTAAAATTCTTTAAACATGCTAAAAAAATGACTTGTCTGATTTTGTCAAAATTAATAATAATAAAAATAATAATATTATTATAAACAAATTTTGAATGAACGACTGACTTTAATTAATACTGATCCTCAAATTAAGCTTTTTATTGGTATTTTATTATAAACTGGGATATAAGAGTGGAAGTTGATCAAATTATAATGATTGAAGTCTTCTTATTTTCCCATTTCAATTATCAAATTTTTATTTTCGAAATAAATTTGTAACTTTTTTTATTCGCTTGTTAGCATAATTCAACTCGGAATGACTAATCTAAAGATGGATCTTTTCACTAAACAAAAAAAATCATCGTTGTTATTTAAATAATCTGCTGCATAATTTTCTGCAACATTATTTACATTTTTAGCTTGTTTTAAATCTGTTATCTTTAAACATACTCATCACTATACACACATACACAACAAGTGAAATGGTTATATTTATGGTACAAACGTCTAAGTAAAGAAGAAGAAAATGAGAAAATTTCAAATAATATTTTTTTTGGGAAATTAAACAACCTTTTAACAGAATGACAACGGATTTATCTTCCAGAAATATGTCAACAGAAGGTTGAGATTGCTTTAATTCATTTCTTTTTTTTTTTTCTATTTTGCTTTATAAATTCAAAGATTTGATAATTATAAAAGATTGAGCGTTTGGTTTAATATGCTATGCCTAATGTGACATCTATCCTTATGTTCTTCATATAGCCATAAATTCTTCATTTTTAAAATTTAGCGTAGAATATAAATATACAAGAAGCTCATTCTATGTACCTGTAATACAGATATTTAAAGAGTTAATTTTTTAGATTTTCCTTCAATCTATTGCAATATTTGAATGACTAATAAAATTTCTTTTAATTTATTTTTAATAATTATTTAAAAATAAAAATATATGTATATATATTATTTCATAAAAAAGAACTAATAAACAATTTTAATGACTTATAAAAATAAGTAATACATTATTTAAATAAATATTACATTTTTTTGTGCATGTTCCCACTTATTAAATATAAATATTAAGTCAAAGTTTGTAATAACATACAACTGGAATTAAATCACCTTATATATTCTAATTATTTATTCATAAAATATATTAGTTATTATCCAAAGTCATTATACAATCAAATAGTATTCATATTTTTAAAACTAGAATATATGATAAATAATCCAATACAACAAATAAAGAATGAATAATGGAATTAATTATATCATGCAATCCAAACACTTAGAAATTTCAGTAAGTTTGCGACTTGTGTAGTATGATTGTGGATGAGATTGTGTAATAGAAATATTAGCTTCTTCTTGTACTATAACAATGTTTGCTTTTATGAAATCAAGCATATCATTTTTTAATTTGTCATTAATATTAGGTACCATAAACTTATGATCTCCATCGTTGTTTATTCTATAATATATATTAATACATCTAATCCATTCAGATATTTTATATTCAAGCTCTGTTATGGTTGGTCTATTTTCTGGGTCTGAATCCCAACATCTTTCCATTAAATCTACATAACATCTTGGGGTATTTCCTATGATTTCAGGACGTTCTCCTTTACAAATACTTAAACCAAGTTGAAGATCATGTGCATTATGATTAAAGGGGGGAATACCTGATGTAAATTCCCACATTATCATTGAAAAACTATAAATATCACTTGCTGGAGTATATGGTTTGTTTCTTAATACTTCAGGTCCCATATAAGGCAAAACTCCATAAATTTCATTATCTTTTTTATCAGAATCTTGTAATTCACTTATGGGTTTGCACAATCCTAAATCAATAATAAATAATTCATTATGGTTATCCGACATTAAAATGTTACCATCATGAAAATCACCATGAGTTAAATGTGATTCATGAATTACTTTAAGCCCCAATATAATTTTTTTCAATAATTGTAATTTGTCTAGCCACTTATACTTAATAATATCAGATAAACATTTCCTCAAACTTCCTTTTTTTGCATAACTCATTACTATTATATAATTTAAATTATTTGGATCTTGAGTAATTCCAAAAATTTGAATAAATTTCGAAAATGATTTCTTCTGGCAATTATAATGATACCTCCACTATATAATTAATAAAATAAAATTATTAAATTTCTTATAAAAAAAAAACAATTCAATAAATAAATAAACAATTTTGCTTAAATATGATATTATACCTCATCAAAAAATTTACTGCTTAAACTTGATGAATTATTAAGTATTTTAAGTACAACATCATAACCTGTTTGAAAATTCCATCTATTCCATTGTTGTTTATCAAAGTTCCAACTGTCAATAGGTCCATCTAACCAGATAGCTTTATGAATTTTACTAAATCCCCCTTTACCAAAATAATTATTATTTGACAACTTATCATAGGGTATCCACTCTAAAACTTCATAGCTATTTTTAGCATTTAATTGTGTTTCTTGGATAAATTTATCAATAAATTCATTTTTACTAGTCCATTTTGAAAAATCATGCTTAAATCGTTTAGCATTACATTGTTGGCACCATTGATAATTATTATATGGTTGTTTACATTCAATGCATAAATCAACACTAATGTTATAACCTATATTACTTTCTTTTGCTTTTTGATACCAATAAAATGCTTTTTCTAAATTCTTTTCTGTTCCCTCTCCATTTTTAAAACAATAGGCTAAATTATACATTGCTTTTTTATTACCATTTTCTGCTGCTTTCTGATACAAGTGAAAGGCTTTTTCCAAATTCTTTTCTATTCCTTCTCCATTTTTATAATGATAAGCTAAATTATTTATTGCTGCTCCATTACCATTTTCTGCAGATTTTTGACACCAATAAAAAGCTTTTTCTAAATTCTTTTCTGTTCCTCTTCCATTTTTATAATAATTAGCTAAATTGTTCATTGCTGCTTCATTGCCATTTTCTGCTGCTTTTTGGCACCAATAAAAAGCTTTTTCTAAATTCTTTTCTGTTCCTTCTCCATTTTTATGACAATTAGCTAAATTATTCATTGCTACTTCATAACCATTTTCTGCTGCTTTTTGATGCCAGTAAAAGGCTTTTTCTAAATTCTTTTCAGTTCCTTCTCCATTTTTATAATAAAAAGCTAAATAATCCATTACTATTACAAAACCATTTTCTGCAGCTTTTTGATGCCAGTAAAAGGCTTTTTTCAAATTTTTTTCTGTTCCTTCTCCATTTTTATAACAATTAGCTAAATTAACCATTGCTACTTCATAACCATCTTCTGCTGCTTTTTGAAACCAATAAAAGGCTCTTTTTAAATTCTTTTCTGTTCCTTTTCCATTATAATAACAAATGGCTGAATTAAACATTGCTTCTTTATTACCATTTTCTGCTGCTTTTTCAAACCAATAAAAGGCTTCTTTTATATTAAATTCTGTTCCTTCGCCATTTTTATAACAAATTGCTAAATTATTCATTGCTTCTTCATTACTATTTTCTGCCGCTTTATAATACCAATAAAAGGCTTTTTCTAAATTCTTTTCTATTCCTTCTCCATTTTTATAACAATTAGCTAAATTATTCATTGCCTTCTTATTATCATTATATGCTGCTTCTTGATACCAATAAAAGGCTTTATCTAAATTCTTATCGGTTCCTTCTCCATTGAAGTAACAATAAGCTAAACTAAACATTGCATTAATATGATTTTTATCTGCCGCTCTATGATACCAATAAAAGGCTATCTCTGAATTCTTTTTTGTTCCCTCTCCATTGCAATAACAATTGGCTAAATTATTCATTGCCTTTTCATTACCATTCTCTGCTGCTTTTTGATACCAGTAAAAGGCCTTTTCTAAATTCTGTTCTATTCCAACTCCAATATAATAACAGTTTGCTAAATTATTCATTGATACCTCATTATCATTTTCTGCTGCTTTTTGATACCAATAAAATGCACTTTTTAAATTCTTCTCAGTTCCTTCTCCATTGTAATAACAAATGGCTAAATTATTCATCGCTTGTTCACTACCAATTTCTGCAGCTTTTTGATACCAGTAAAAGGCTTTTTCTAAATTCTTTTTTGTTCCTTCTCCATTTTCATAAAATTTTGCTAAATTAAATATTGAATTAATTTGATTTTTTTCTGCAGCTTTTTGATACCAATAAAAAGCTTTTTCGAAATTCTTTTCTGTTCCTTCTCCATTTTTATAACAAATGGCTAAATTATTCATTGCCGCCTCATTCTCATTTTCTGATGCTTTTTGATACCAATAAAATGCATTTTCTAAATTCTTTTCTGTTCCTTCTCCATTATAATAACAAATGGCTAAATTATTCATTGCTTCATCATTATTATTTTCGGCTGCTTTTTGATGCCAGTAAAAGGCTTTTTCTAAATTTTTTTCTGTTCCTTCTCCATTGTAATAATAAATGGCTAAATTATTCATCGCTTTTTCATTCTCATTTTCTGCTGCTTTTTGATACCAATAAAATGCATTTTCTAAATTCTTTTCTGTTCCTTCTCCATTATAATAACAAATGGCTAAATTATTCATTGCTTTATCATCATTATTTTCTGCTGCTTTTTGATGCCAGTAAAAGGCTTTTTCCAAATTTTTTTCTGTTCCTTCTCCATTGTAATAACAAATGGCTAAATTATTCATTGCTTTTTCATTACCAATTTCTGCAGCTTTTTGATACCAATAAAAGGCTCTTTCTGAATTCTTTTCTGTTCCCTCTTCATTGTAATAACAACTGGCTAAATTATTCATTGCTTTTTTATTACCATTTTCTGCAGCTTTTTGATACCAGTAAAAGGCTTTCTCTAAATTCTTTTCTGTTCCTTCTCCATTGTAATAACAAATGGCTAAATTATTCATTGCTTTTTCATTACCAATTTCTGCAGCTTTTTGATACCAATAAAAGGCTTTCTCTAAATTCTTTTCTGTTCCCTCTTCATTGTAATAACAATTAGCTAAATTATTCATTGCTTTTTTATTACCATTTTCTGCTGCTTTTTGATACCAAAAAAAGGCTTTTTTTGAATTTTTTTCTGTTCCTTCTCCATTTTTATAACAATTGACTAAATTATTCTCTGCTGCTACTTCACCATTTTCTGCTGCTTTCTGATACCAGTGAAAGGCTTCTTTACCATTTCCTGCTGCTTTTTCTAAATACTCTTTTATATTACTTGACATTTAGTCTTTCTTTTTTCTAAATAGCTTAAACAAACCTAGGGATTAAAAACTGGAGTAAAGTCTGAAGTGCAAATATGTATGCAGTGTAAATTAACATGCAAAATGAACATCACATGTACGGACAAACATACATAGCACGTGATTTTCATAATTGACAGGTTTGACTTAATTTTGTCTGAAATAAGTGGATCTTAATATGTCGTGCAAAAATGAATTTATTTTGTGATCATCATACAACATTTTGAGCCAATCATATTTAAGAGAAAGGAGGGTATAGGATATATTCTATGCCTGGAGTACACGTTAAAGAAAAGCAATTCTTTCGCGCAAACAAATTCAAAGAATAATTCAAAATATATTAATTTCAAATATAACAGAAGACAATTTTAATATTCTTAATATTTTAACATTATAATTTAAACTAAATAAAACACTCATCTATTAAATTTTAATAAAATATTATTATAGAGTAGATAAAATTTTTAAAGCATACTACAAATATTTAAGTTTAATTTAACAAATTCTGGTTCTAATTATTCTCAAAAAGCTGGCCAAAATTATGTTGAAAAATTGGGCGGATTTATACTTTAATTTGGCCTAAATTAAGAAACAGACATTTATGTCCGTTTTTTTTCCAAAAAGCTGGCCGAAAAATTGGGCGGAGTTATACTTTAATTGAACTAAATCAAAAAATGGACATTTATATCCGTTTTATTAAATATCCACTTTTCTTCTGCTAAAGTGTGGCCAGAACTATGCTAGAATTTGGCCAGAGTTTGTTAAGAAAATTGGCCAGAA
Source organism: Rhizophagus clarus (assembly GCA_015698045.1). Lineage (NCBI taxonomy): Eukaryota > Fungi > Glomeromycota > Glomeromycetes > Glomerales > Glomeraceae > Rhizophagus > Rhizophagus clarus. Next base: position 572,244 of record BLAL01000228.1, read on the forward strand.
TTAGAAGTATTATTTGGACCAATCAGATCTCGTGGGCTAATCTGACCTAGGGATGGCAACGGTCACGGTTATTAACCGGTCATGACCGGTTATGACCGTGACCGATATCGGTCGGTCAAAGGCCTTTAACCGGTTATGACCGACCGATAACCGACCGTGACTGACCGTTGCCATCCCTAATCTGGCCCATGGGTAGTTTATAAGCTAAGCCGCTAAGGTGTAGAAACTATGATGATCATTTGGCTAGGGTGCGACATTATATACCTGGCCAGAATTAGGGATTGGAATCGATTCTAATTTTGAGAATCGATTCTAGAATCGACTAATCGCTATTAATCATTTCGCAAGATTCGATTCTGAGATTTGATTTTCGGTTTCGATTAATCGATTCTAGTCGATTCTAATCGATTCTCTGCATCATGAATAGAGCTCTGAACGGGTCGGGTCAGTTCAGTTCGGTAGCCTGCTCTGACCCAACCCGACCCGTTGACCCGAAAGTATTCGGGTTACTTCAAATGATTAGATTAATGAAAAAACATTGTAGAAACGTTCGCAACGTTTTTTAATAAATTATCACAAAAAAAAGTTGTGAACCATTTTTTTTTTAAAATTAAATTATGTATTAAAAAACGTTTTTTTATCAAGTTTTTAAAAAAAAAACATTTCGTGACATTTTTTTTTAAATTATGTATTAAAAAAACGTTTTCGCAACGTTTTTTATCAAGTTTTAAAAAAAAAGTTTCGCGACATTTTTTTTTTAAAATACGAAAATGTTTTTGATATATATATTTAATAAAAAAAAAGCGTTTCGCTTTTTTTTTGATATCTTATTAAAAAACATTTTTGCATCATTTATCAGTGAAATATCAAAAAAAAAAAAAAACGTTGCGAAACGTTTTTTTATTAAATTACATAACAAAACCGTTACGTATATGATAAAAAACGTTTCGCAACATTTTTTGACAAATTATCAAAAAACGTTGCTAAACGTTTTTTTATGAAATTATACATTAAAAAACGTTTGGCAATGACGTTTATTAATAGCTTATAAAAGATTTTTTATGTTTCAAACAAAACTGTTCTCTTGAACCGTTTGTAACAAATATTTTTTATAAATAAACAGTTTTTTAACCTAGAATTAGAGTTAAAAAACTTCGGTCAAAGGCTTGACCCGACCGTGATCACGAATTTGATAACCCGACCCAAATATTTCGGGTCAACCCGGCGGGTATCCCCTACCCGTTCGGGGCTCTAGATATTAAATCATCCATCTAACGATTGACAATGACCTGCACATGAAAATATTTAACCGCAGCAACCACCCCCCAGATTCGAATTTTATTTGTACGATTTTCGATTAGTCGATTTAGAATCGACTTTCGATTAATTCGATTATCACAGAATCGATTCTGATCCCTAGCCAGAATTAGCCAAATACCAAAAGACCACGGTCCTACATACACAAGATCCATTCTGTTTTTTAAGGTGTAGAACTGGTAAAACTGTGATCTTTAAGATGAAAATGAGCAATTCACCTATTCACCTATACCAGTATGTTTATTACTGAATTTTTTTCGCAATTTAAAAATCATTGAGTTTTTCACGAAGCTAAAAATTCCAATATGTCACAAATCCCATACAATTACTTGATTTACGAATAGCTCAATTAAAACATGTTAGAATTATTTATTTTACTTATTTTACTGAATTTAAATAAATTTAAAGTTAGAAACATACAAATAAAGGATTATAAACCGTCCTACGGATTAATACATAAATGATAATGATATCGTTCGAATATTCTACTGTCAAGTATTTTGATATTAAACAGGCTACAGTCATAGAGTTGCATATATTAAAATATTTTGTAAATGCATTATATAATAAGTCTCATTTGTGTTGAGAGAATTATTTTTTTTATATAAATTTAAAGAGTATTTTTTACTTTAGTTGTATAATTTGCATAAAGAGAATTTTTTTCACCAACTAAAAAAATTTTTTCGTCTGATGGAGATAATTTTTTTTTATCAAATTAAAATAAAATATAAATCTGGACGTACAAAAAAAAATAAATAAAATTTACCTAAATATATAATATATATTTTTTTGAAGACTTCTATCATAAAATTATTACTTCTCTATTGATACACAATGGATGCACAATGAAAGTGCCATAGGAGTTTGAATCCTGATTTACTCTGAAATTTACACTTTGGTGTTTCAAGGACACATCACATGATTGTAAAATTTTGTAATAAAAGTGAAATATAACAAGTATCACAGGTCAAAATTAGTTAAATAGGGTATCAATAGAGTATCAATAGGTTATCAATTGGCTATCAATAAGCTACCCTATTGGTAGCCTATTGAACTTGCGCCATAATCCGTCACCAATCGGGCAGGCTGATTGATAGCCGATTGATAACTTATTGATACTCTATTGATACCCTATTGGTATTTTTATTAAATAGGGTATCAATAGGGTATCAATAGGTTATCAATAGGTTATCAATCAGCCTGCCCGATTGGTGATGGATTATGGCGCAAGTTCAATAGGCTACCAATAGGGTAGCTTATTGATAGCCGATTGATAACCTATTGATACTCTATTGATACCCTATTTAACTAATTTCGACCTGTGTATAGAACACGCTGTTAATAATATAAAAGAAACTATTAAATTTAACCAAGCAACATGTCTACTCGCTCAACACGTAATAGCAAGGGTACTGCAAAAAGAAACGCTTCACCAAAAGCTACCCCCAAAGTCATAACTCAAACTGATAACAATTCTACTCATGATACCGAAGGTGAACAAGGCTACAATACTGACGCCTCTTCTGCCACTCCCACAGCAAACTCCACCAATGTTACCAGAGAAGTTGATAATGCTACTAAACGTCAAAAGACTCACAACGAAGTCAATAATAATGTTATTATGATGGAACAAACTACGAGCGCTGCCAAGCCAACAGATAAACATGCTCAACAACTGAATACTAATCAAACAGAAAACTTGGATGCATCAATCCACTCTCCTTCCAACGGCAACTGCAGCAGTCCTGCTGCGCCAGATGATCAGAACAAAGATACCAAACAAATGACAAACTTACCTAAAAAAGGTAAACAAACCTTACCCAACACCAATCAGGACACTCGAATGTATGAAAATCTGGATTTTTCCAATTTTGAAGGAAAAAAGAATTTTTTTTCTTTTTGCCCCTAAACCACTTTCCCAACTACAACAATACACACGAGGTTATAGACAAAATTAGATAACACTTCACACCAGTCCTCTTCTTCAAAGGATGCTGTATTGACAATATTTGTAACATCAACATAGTTATTGTTACATTCACCAGTGAAGTCAACAACAACTCTATAGATGACGTACTATTAAGCCCACTAAAAGTAAAGTTTTACACTTTCAACGATGTTAACGTTAAGAAGATCATCAAAAATGAACTCACAAAGATACTTGACTGCAGCATCAAATTTGTGGATATCCCTGGATCATATCCAACCACGACCTTCATAGATATCATCAAAGCCCAATTTGGCGACATACATTCCTACAAAGAAATTGTTAAAAGTCCCAATTAAAGAAACAACAACAATAACCCAAACGCCCGCCTGAGACAACCCATTTACAAACAAATACATGTAGTATTCAAAAACACATCCAGTATTACTCAAATATACCAAAAAGAAACCTTTGGTATTAAAATTGAAAATTGGATCAGCAGAATTATTCCAACGGATAACACACACCCAGAATATACAAAACGTATCTCCAAAGGATATAAACTTACAGGTATCCTCGTTAACGCTCAATTAGGTGATTTGAGCCCAATTTTGACCAAACTCAATGCTCAAACCTGCACATTTGGATCCACCAATCGACGCTAACTTCAAAAAATGGCATTTATATACTGCAAAAAAAAAGATTATAAAGATCAGATTTTCAGGTTTAATTGTTTTAATACAACAATATTTGCATTCCTACAAGACATAGTGAAATCTTGTTCCATCTGTGGTGACCCCACACATGAATATAAGGATTGTCATAATAGACAAGATCCTAGTAAGCAACCTCAGGCAGTGACTATTAAACGAAACATTCCAAAAAAACCAACCTTAGACGCTGAAATATATCAACAATTTAAATCAATAATTAGCATTAACAAAGGTAAACGTATCATTAAATTGGATGACCAACCCTGACAGGAATTAACAAATAGATCCTTGCCACCACCAACACCGTACTCAGAAATTCCCAATAATCTTTCAAGGGAATTACTGGCCATAAAAAGCAAAATAGACTTATTAAAAAACCAAGTCAAAAATTTTACGGAGGAAAACAAGGCATTAAAGAAAGAACTTACAAATATAAATAATTTTATGCAAGCAACGGTCAAAGAAGTTACAACCATCAAAGTAAATATCACTCATATAAATGCTAAGAACGATATCATTATACAAAAAATAGATGACTTCAGCCAACTCTAAATGAACAAACCGTCTGCTCCATACTAAGTGACATACCATCAGGAAAAATTTTGGTCCACAGATCTGCGCAATTCTACGGAGTACATTTCTGCGCAGATCTGAGGATATGCCAATGTGCAACACTGAAAAATTTCATGGATTTCTGCGCAGATTTGCAAGCACAAAAAAACCTGTGAAATTTTTCAAAAATAAATCTGCGAAATTTTTCTGCAAATTTACAATTAGGCAGTGTTTTAACTTTAATATTAACTAATATCAATTTATTAATTAAAGATATTTACAAATTTAAAAGTACATAGTATACTAAACTATCCTATTTGCTAACTAAATGCACTAATTAAAAGCCCCCTTTTCTTTTCTTTACAGATGTTCAAATTATGTTGTTGTTAATGGTTTAGACAGTGTTCCAGTTAGTTTGATTCCAACAAACAGCTTTTAACTTTGATCTAACTAAATGCATCAAACGTTAAAATTTTATCACTCCTAAAGAAAACTGTGGACCTACAAAAAAAAAAAATCGAAACGTTAGTTTACATTTCATTAACAAAACAAAAAAAAATTAATTTTCAAAAGTACCTTTGAATCTTGTTCAGGAGGCTCTTTTCTTCGTCATTTTCCACTTTCCTTTTACTATGGCATACAGGAAGCACGAGCCTACAAAATAAAAATGAAATGTTTATAACACTTCATAAAATAATATATAAAAAAAAATTTCAAAGTCTTTTTTACCTTCGAAATATTCTGGTCTGCCCGAGCTCTGGACTTAAAACAAAAAAAAAATAAAAATGAATGTTAGTAAAATAAAAACAATAAAAAAAAAAATTTTAAAAAATCGAAGGCTGACCTTCAAATAAAGTCCGGCCTTCGAAATGGAGCGTCCAAAACCTAAAATAAGAAAAAAAAAATAGAATTCGTTAAATAAATAAAAAACCAAATTTTTTTAAAAAAATTCGAATGTGCATTACCTTCGAATAGTCCGGGCTTCGTCTGGACTTAAAAAAAGAAAAAATATCAAACGTTAGCAACGTTTGTTAAACAAAAAAATTAAATACATTTTTTTTCAAAGGTCGTACCTTCAAATGGCCTTTGAAAATGGTTACTCTAGATCTAAAAAAGAAAAAATGAACGTTAATAAACGTTCATTAATGTTCATTAAATAAAACAAAAGAAAATTTGAAGGCTTTACCTTCGAATAGAGTCCAGTCTTCGAAATGGAATGTCTGGACCTAAAAAAAATAAAAAAATGAACATTAGTAACGTTCGTTTAAATAAAACAAAAAAAAATAAATTTTGTACCTTTGAAATACCAGTCTGTCTCTAAATTCCAGACCTAAAAAATAAAAAAAATGAACATTAGTAATGTTTGTTTAAATAAAACAAAAAAAAAATAAATTTCGAAGATATTATATCTTCGAAATACTGGTCCGTCTCTAAATTCTAAACCTAAAAAATGAAAAAAATGAACATTAGTAATGTTCATTTAAATAAAACAAAAAAAAAAATAAATTTCGAAGATATTATACCTTCGAAATACCGGTCTGTCTCTAAATTCTGGACCTAAAAAATAAAAAAAATGAACATTAGTAATGTTCGTTTAAATAAAAGTAAAAAAAAGAACTTTTTTTTTACTTACAGTAGTCCACCTCGAAATGGAGTTCTGGACCTAAAAAAAAGAAGAAAAGTGAAATGTTACTAACATTTCGCTAAAATACAAAAAAAAAGAACTTTTTTTTTACTTACAGTGGTCCGCCTCAAAATGAAGTTCCGGACCTAAAAAAAAGAAATACAAAATGAAACATTAACATTTCGTAAAATATATAAAAAAAAAAATCATTTCCATCTTCGAATACTTCGGTCTGCTTCAAATTAGAGTTCTGGACCTAAGAAAAATGAAACAAATGTTAGTTAACGTTCATTAAAAATAAAAATAAAAAAAAGGTATTTTTTTTTTGAAGTTACCTTTGAAATAAAGTCCGAGCCTGTATGTTTGGTATTCTAGACCTAAAAAAAAGATAAATAAATGTTAATCAACATTCGTTAAGTTAATTTAATAAAAAAAAAATTATTTCGAAGGCCATACCTTCGAAATGTAGAGTCTGGCTAAGATTTTCAGCAAAAACTTAGCTTGAAATGCTGAAACAAGTAAATTTTGTTCACTCATTCTTCGACAATTCCAAAGTCCAGAAGAGTCCTAGTAAAGAAAAAAGGGAGGAATGTCAGAAACGTTCCTAAAACAAAAAAAAAGAAATATGAAAAAAAACATACCTATTTTTTAATTCTGAAGTTCAGAAGAGTTCTGCAAAAGAAATTTTTTTAGATTATCAACCAATCTCTAGGTCATATGACACCGCAGAAGCTGATCGGCTACAAACTTCAATGCAGTAACCTTAGTTAGCGACGTTCGTCAAAATACAAGTAAATTAAACATTTCAAAGTTTACCTTCAAAATGGAGGCCAGAACTTGTTTTTCAGTATTCTGGACCTACAAAAAAGGAAATTGAATGTTAATGGACGTTTGTTAAATAAAATTAATAAAAAAAATTTTTTTTGAAGGTTACCTTTGAAAACTAGCATTAGCTAACGTTCATTTATGATTCGTATGTCCAGAACACCATTGAAAGTACATTTAGTCCTTGTAGAGGGTCTATAAAATGATTCTTTTAGGGAGATAGAAAAGATAGCAAATCTATTTAATAAATTTCGAAGCTTAAAAAACTACAAAAAAAAGTTTTTTCTTAGGGTATTTTTATTGAAATACGTTGAAAAAAATTTATTTCTTTGAAAGGTGTTGAAAAAAAAATTATATTTATGAAAAATGTTGAAAAAAATTGTTTCCTTAAAGTATTGCGAATAAAAAGTTTAAGTGTCTTAAAGGAAATTAAGTGTAGAAAATAAACTGGAAGCTTATCAAAGTTTATCATGCAAAGTTTATCAAATTAAAGAAGAAAATTGTGAAAATCTTTAAAGATTTTTGTACAAAGTGTTTTTAAAAATCTGCAATTTTGGAGATTATCGCAAATTTTCATAAAAAAATCTTCGAAAAAAATAAAAAAATAATTTCTGCAGTATTGCGCAGATTCTTAACAAAATTGCATTAAAAAAATGCGGCAATCTGCTAAAATTACAGATCATTACAGATCTGAACTGATATAACTTTCCTGATGACAATAATGATATAACAACTGAGAACATCCCAACTGCAGATACCCGCTATAACGCAAATAAAATTACGATTACACCCTTCCCTCCGTCCACTACTATAATACCTCAAACTGTTAATATGTCTCCGAATAGACAATTAATCATCACTGATGTCAACTCGTTTGCTAGTAAGGAAATATAAGAACATGGGATCAATTTTAATGACTATTGTATGCAAACAGATACTGATAATGCAGATATGGCTGATAATCTCACAGATCGTATACAAAACGATAGCACTGGTATCTTAAGCCGAATTGGTAATATCATTGGAGGTAGTAATAAACCTCCAAATTCCAACCGATACTGAAATTTTAGTTTCTGCCAAAGTTGATAATACAAATATCATGAGAATGTCGAAAACTACCAACAATCATATGAATACAAACACAAATAATAATAATAATAATGAAATCATAAATAAAAAAAAAAAAGGAAAAAAATACAACTTAACAATTCTAATAACACACAACAAACATACACATCTGCTTCTTCTTCACAATCTCATACCAAACACAAATCACGCACTACTACTCTTTTTGACGATAACACCATAACTCTTCTTGATATAGATCACTCATACATTTTAAATATTATCAATAACAAACCTCATGATCACTTTCCTCCTTACAATAATGACCCCTCATCAATTTACATTAATACGTACCTAAAATTAGGCACCATCAACGTTCAATGAGGTTTTTCCTCAAAAAATAAGATATACTTACATATTTTATTTCAAATCATTTCAACATTTTATCTCTAACAGAATTAGGAAAATCGTCTCCTTCACCCTATACAAACAAAACAGTAATACGCTTCACGACTAACAACTTACACAGGTCGAATGGAGTCAAATCGGTCATCAATCGGTCATGTGACTGATTGGTAACCGATTGGATACCTATTGATGACTGATTCTTTCAATAAGTCATCAATCAGGTATAAATTCCAAATCGGTTATCAACTGGTCATATGACTGATTGATGACTGATTGGTGTACAGTTGAATTTACCAGTTATCAATAGGTTACCAATCGACCATATCAGATTGATGACCGATTGGTTGCTAATTGGCTTATTATATATTAGCGGATTTTTTAGATTTTTTCAATAATGTCGTTTTAAAATATTTAATTTATAAACCATTTTAAAACTCTAAACTCTGATAGAAATTTTTTTTTTGATAGATTTTCTAAGATTCATATAGGATATTTTTGATAAATAGAGATATTTTTATTTTTTGAGATTTCTAAAAGTTTGTATGGAAAGAGTTTATATGGGATATCTGATAAAAAATTTTTTTTATTTTCTAAGAGTTCGTATGGAAAGAGTTCATATGGGGATATCTGATAGAAAAATTTTTTTTAAGAGATTTTCTAAGAGTTCATATGGGAAAGGTTTGTTGGATATCTTTGATAGAAAATTTTTTTTAAGAGATTCTCTAAGAGTTCGTATGGGAAGAGTTTGTATGGGATATCTGATAGAAAATTTTTTTGCGAAATTTTCTGAGTTCGTATGGGAAGGGTTCGTGTAGGATATCTGATAGGAAATATTTTTTTTGAGAGATTTTCTAAGAGTTCGTATGGGAAGGGTTCGTATAGATTCTTTGTTAGAAAATTATTTTTATAGATTTTCTAAGAATTCGTAAAGGAACAGTTCATATGGGATATTTTGATAAAGATTTTCCAAGTATTCATATGGAAAAAGGTTCATATGGGATGTCTTTAATAGAAAATTTTTTTTAAGATTTTCTAGTGTGGGAAGAGTTCGTATGGGATATCTGGTAGAAAATTTTTTTTGAGAGATTTTCTAAGAGTTCATATGGAAAGAGTTCGCATGGGATTCTTTGATAGAAAAGTTGTTTTTTAAGAGATTTTCTAAGAGTTCATATGGAAAGAGTTCGTATGGGATATCTGATAGAAAAATTTTTCTTAAGAGATTTTCTAAGAGTTCATAAGAAAAGCGTTCGCATGGGATTCTTTGATGGAAAATTTTTTTTTAAGAGATTTTCTAAGAGTTTGTGTGGGAAGAGTTCGTATGGGATATCTGATAGAAAATTTTTTTGTGAAATTTTTTAGGGTTCATATGGAAAGGATTCGCATGGAACATTTTTGATAAATAGATTTTTTTTTTTTATTTCTAACCGTTCGTATGAGATATCTGATAGAAAAATTTTTCTTAAGAGATTTTCTAAGAATTCATATGGAAGGGTTCGTATGGGATTCTTTGATAGAAAATTTTTTTGAGAGAGATTTTCTTAGAGTTCGTGTGGGAAGAGTTTGTATAGGATATTTTAATAAAGATTTTCCAAGTGTTTATATAGTAGGGGGTTCGTATGGGATATCTTTGATAGAAAATTTTTTTTAAGAGATTTTCTAAGAGTTCGTATTGGAAGAGTTCGTATGGGATATCTGATAGAAAATTTTTTGTGAAATTTTTTAGGGTTCATATGGAAAACATTCGCATGGGATTCTTTGATAGAAAATTTTTTTGAGAGAGATTTCTAAAAGTTCATATGGGAAGAGTTCGTATGGGATATCTGATAGGAAATTTTTTTTTGAGATTTCCTAAGATTCGTATAGGATATTTTTGATAAATAGATTTTTTTTTTATTTCTAAAAGTTCGTATGGGATATCTGATAGAAAAATTTTTCTTAAGAGATTTTCTAAGAGTTCATATGGAAAGGGTTTGTATGGGATTCTTTGATAGAAAATTTTCTTAAGAGATTTTCTAAGAGTTCGTGTGGGAAGAGTTCATATGGGATATTTGATAGAAAAATTTTTCTTAAGAGATTTTCTAAGAGTTCATATGGAAGGGTTCGTATGGGATTCTTTGATAGAAAATTTTTTTTAAGTGATTTTCTAAGAGTTCGTATTGGAAGAGTTCGTATGGGATGTCTGATAGAAAATTTTTTTGTGAAATTTTTTAGGGTTCATATGGAAAGGATTCGCATAGAATTCTTTGATAGAAAATTTTTTTGAGAGAGATTTCTAAAAGTTCATATGGGAAGTGTTCGTATGGGATATCTGATAAAAAATTTTTTTTTGAGATTTCCTAAGATTCGTATAGGATATTTTTGATAAATAGATTTTTTTTTATTTCTAAGAGTTCGTATGGGATATCTGATAGTAAAATTTTTCTTAAGAGATTTTCTAAGGAAAGGGTTCGTATGGGATTCTTTGATAGAAAATTTTAAGAGATTTTCTAAGAGTTCGTATTGGAAGAATTCATATGGGATATCTGATAGAAAAATTTTTCTTAAGAGATTTTCTAAGAGTTCATATAGAAGGGTTTGTATGGGATTCTTTGATAGAAAATTTTCTTAAGAGATTTTCTAAGAGTTCATATGGAAAGGGTTCATATGGGATTCTTTGATAGAAAATTTTTTAAGAGATTTTCTTAGAGTCCGTGTGGGAAGAGTTCGTATGGGATATTTTAATAAAGATTTTCCAGTTGTTCATATAGTAGGGTGTTCGTATGGGATATCTTTGATAGAAAATTTTTTTTAAGAGATTTTCTAAGAGTTTGTATTGGAAGAGTTCGTATGGGATATCTGATAGGAAATTTTTTTGTGAAATTTTTTAGGGTTCATATGGAAAGGATTCACATAGGATTCTTTGATAGAAAATTTTTTTTAAGAGATTTTCTAAGAGTTCGTATTGGAAGAGTTCGTATGGGATATCTGATAGGAAATTTTTTTGTGAAATTTTTTAGGGTTCATATGGAAAGGATTCGCATGGGATTTTTTGATAGAAAATTTTTTTGAGAGAGATTTCTAAAAGTTCATATGGAAAGAGTTTATATGGGATATCTGATAGGAAATTTTTTTTTGAGATTTCCTAAGATTCGTATAGGATATTTTTGATAAATAGATTTTTTTTTTGAGGTTTCCTAAGAGTTTGTATGAAATATTTTTAATAGAGGATTTTTTTAGATTTCATAACATTTTAAAAAAACAATACACTTTTTATTAAATTTATTTTAAATAAGTTAATATTATTAAAAAAATTAGGTATCCGAAAGTCCAAGGCAAATTATAATATATGACTATATGAGATGAAAAATTACAACTAACGATAGTAGGTTTTCAATTTATCTATTATTAACCAATCAAAATTCGGTCTGATCTTATGCACGTGACTGATCTTAACATGCATATAAATAACCAAACGCGACTCTGTTTATTTTTCAAAAATCATACACCCTTTCTTTTCTGTTTTCTTCTTACTCTCATTACATTTTACAGGTATATTAATTATTGTATTTTTGCCATTAAATTTATGGTAATGATTACTGACTATATTTTATTTTATAATATTACTTTACAGAAACCTTGAAAATATGAGCGATGTTGAATTGATATGGGTACGATATAAATTTCATGTCATAATGGTATCAATTTCTGTGATGATATTGTTATAATGTTGATTTGATATCGTTACTTCATCACCATAATTTATCGCGAAAATATCGTGACGATATCTATTCAAAAGAATATCAAATCGGCACAGCCTTGATATCATTACGATGTTGGTAATTTCAAAAAAAAAGGATGATATATTTGCGATATTGATTTGATATCGTCACTTCATCCCACAATTTATCGCCGAGATATCGTGACAACATTTATTTAAAAAAATATCTGATCGGTATAGTCTTGATATCGTTACGATATTGGTAATTTCAGGGATAAAAAAAGATGTATTTACGATATTGATTTGATATCGTCACTTCATTGCCGCAACTCATTTGTGGTATCGCAACTCATCTGCAATACCGCAAATATTAAACTTTTTTTTTTTTTTTACAACTTTTATATGTATAACGTGCTGCCATATTATTAAAATAAAATTCTGATATTTTTATACGATTAAGCAAGATTACATAAAAATATACTATGGACTTTGACTACTTCCGTATGTCGCCGCCACAGAGGTTGTTGAGATTGCGGTTGCAAAGGCTTCCAAATTTTAATAAGAGAATTCTTTTTACAAATTTCTTGTTCTTGTATAGGTTTATTACGATATTGAGAAGACATTTTTAAAACTTGTTTGATGATGATTCTACAGGTTAAAATGTGAGTCAAAAATTTTTTTTTCTTCTCATTTTTTTTTATTATTATAAATCAATTCTTTCATTCCTTATTTTTGCATTGATCTTACCACATCATGATCGAGTATGATTAATATGGTGGTCAATTTCGAAAGAAAAAATATATTTTTTTTGATATACTTTGATGTATTTTCCATATGATTTTAGATATTGAGAATTTGGTAAGAGAAGAGTTTTTTTAATTACTACTTTAACGAAATGTACTAACACTTGTTCTTTTTTTTAGACAGGTTCAAAGCATGGGATTTCAACTGGAGCTCAGGGGTGTAGATTTCGGTGGGTATTTTATAACATTTTTTTTTTTAAATCTTTTTTTTTTTAATGTACTATTACTAACAGTTCGTTTCTTTGGAATTTTTCTATTTTGTAAATTATACTAGTAGTTTATGTATTATTATTTAGCCGTATAATAAAATAATTTATTGGCATTTTAAAATATATTAATCATGTTCTGTCAATCTTTACAAAATTGTGAAAATTATCATAAAATGGTTTTAAATACATTGTCAGGATGACATATTTTATGATGTTCTGGTAAGCATCGGAAATGGGTTCTAATGTGGTTTTCAAAATGATTTTTTATTATGTAAAATGTCTTTACAACCATATTAAAATTCGAATTTTAAGTACATTTATGATATCATAAAAGTATCATACGATATCTTGAAAAAATTGCCTTGTCCAGTAAAAGTAGTCTCATTTTATTTACGAATGTATATTTTAATATACAGTATTTGAAATGTATTAGAGACATTATTCTATTCAATACATTTACTAAATTTTATCGACATGGTTAATAAATTTTTAAAATCGGAATGACTTTAATAATAATTCGTGACGATTTATCGGTAAATTGATCCACGATCGGTAGACGATTATTTGCATGATATGTTTACTATTCGGACACAATTCAATACATTTCAGCAAAGAATAAATTATATATATATTAAGCAAAATTATTGATATGAACTTTATTTATGATTAAAAGTGTTAATAATAAAAGTATTAATAATGTAAATGTTAAGTATAATTACTAAATTATAGCTCTTCTATGCTAAATATTTACTATAAACTATTGATCGAATAAAAAAATCAAAGCGCTATAACATTATAAGACCATCAAGTTTCCACGAATATTTATTTTCTATCCCTTTTGTTCTTAGAGTATTAAAAATCTTCCAGAACCTTAAAGTATTATCGTCACCACCAGCTCCAGCTACAATGTCCTCTCCATTTGGAGAAATATAAAAATAAAGGACGTGATAAAAATGTAAAATGATACATAATAAAAATATATTATATAAAATTTATAATAACGCTTCTCACTAGCCTCCTTAATTTTCAATCTTCTTAGTTACTTTTTTTTATGCTTTCTTTGCTCTCTTTCATCATTATCATTCTTTTCGTCATCATCTTCGGGAAATGACCTTGCAGCACTTATGTAATAATAAGACAGCTCCATTGATCTTGTAACATCTATTTTATCAGTACAAGCAAAGTCCAAATTTATTGTGTATAAATCTGTATTTGCCATAAAAAAGTTGCGACGAGCTGTCTTGTCATCATCCACCTCCTCACTTAAACATCTAATCCTGTAAATAATAACATTTTGGAGCGCTCTTTCCATTTCTTCTGATAGTTCATTTGAAACACATGTCAACCACTGACAAAATATAGTTGAAACTGAAACTTTAGATTTTAACTGGGAAATATTATCGTTAGTGCAACTATTCTGATATGCGAAACCTATATTCGACCATAATTCGCTCCTCCATCCATCAAAAACTTTTCGAAAACGTTTGCCCATAAAACTAATTTTTTGTTTGTTTTCTTTCTTCTTAAAAAAATGCGGAAATAATTTACTAATTATATCTTCTATCATTGAATTTCTAGAAGAATGATCAAGGTGTCGAGTACGAAGGAATAGTGCTCTTAATTCAACGTAAATGATATCTAAGATCCATTTTGGGAGAGAACTATAATTATTTTCTAATATTTCACTCATCTGTTTTTGACTATATTCGCGACTGGTTTTAGGTTCCGTATATTTATCTGGAACATTCGCGTTGGGTCTTGGGGAAGGACTTCTGGGGTAGTGACGTTCTCTAGTAAAATATTGAGACGGCAACTCCAAATTGTTATTTATGAGTTGTCGTTCAAAATTATCCCTATAATAAAAATAAATGGGCTCAGAACATATGAATTATAAATATTACAGATTTACTATATATATTTACATTGGAATGCGGCTCTTCAAAGGCGGAGAACGCAGCGGGGAATGTGGTGACGTCGCCGGAGAGGATTCCAGTGATGTTATTGTTGATATGGGACTTTGACTTTTCCTGTATTTCTCGGTCATAAAATTGATATAATCGGGTAAAATTAGGCCGAATTCATCCGCTATTTTCTTCTTAGTTTTATAGGGATCCGGAGATATATTTATTATTTCCTCAATTCTCAAGAACTCCTCTTTTAGCATTTTGTCTACAATTATTAAATATCAAGGTAAGTGAACTATTCATATCACAAAAAGAAAGAATAATGAATTTCAATTATAGGTCACCTATTTTTTCTTCATCATCAATTTGTTGAGGAGGTTGAAGTGGTAATTGAGGTAAGTATTGTTGAGGTTGTTGAGAAGGTGATTGCGACCATTGGTATTCATGATGTGGCCATTGACGTTGCTGATTTTGTTGAGGTTGTTGAGGTTGTTGAGGCCATTGAGGTAGAGGTGGTTGCGGCCATTGAGGTTGAGATTGTTGAGGTTGTTGAGGCCATTGAGATTGAGGTGGTTGCGGCCATTGAAATTGAGATTGTTGAGGTTGTTGAGGCCATTGAGATTGAGGTGGTTGCGACCATTGAAATTGATGAGGTTGAGATTGTTGAGGTTGTTGAGGCCATTGAGATTGAGGTGGTTGCGGCCATTGAAATTGAAATTGTTGAGGTTGTCGCGGCCACTGAAGTAGAGTTTGGGGTTGAGATTGTTGCGGTTGTTGAGATTGAGGTTGTTGCGGTTGATGAGATTGAGGTTGTTGCGGTTGTTGAGATTGGGGTTGTTGCAGCTGTTGAGGTTGTTGCGGCCATTGAGACTGAGGTTGTTGATATTGCGGTTGCGATGGCTGCCAATGTTTAATAAGAGAACCTTTTTTACGAATTCCTTGTTCTTTATCAAGATCTTGAGAAGACATTTTAATGATATCTCAATATAAAAAAAAAAGAAATAATTGAATAAAAAAAAAAAAAAATTTTTTTTATCCCCTTTTTTTTTGCGTTGATCTTACCACATCATGATCGAAAAAAATTAATCTTTTTCTTGCATCGTAATTATATCTATGATTAATATGGTTAATTACGAAAAGAAAAAAAATTCTTTTTGCCATTGATCTTATTACATCATATGATACAGATTTTTTTAAGGAAAAAAAATATGATTAATATAATGATGGATATTGTGATTAAATCATGGCCAAGTAAAATTAATATTTTTCTCACATTGTTACGATTAATTTCGAAAATAAGTTTCTTTTTTACCATTGATCTCAATAGATTTTCTAAGGAAAAAAATTTGATTAATATAATGACGGACATTGTGATTATCGAGTAAAAATTAATCTTTTTTTCAATTTTTTTCTTTTTTTTAAAAATTCTATATCGTGGTTATACCTATTACCAAAAAAAACTTTTTCTGCAAAAAAAGTTGTTTGCATTGATATCATAACACTACGAGTTATCTTTTCCTTGAACCTTCTCAAACATCTTAAGTCGTATAATTAATAATTAACCTCTCCTATAAACAGAGAGCAACTTACTTTAATATAAACACGAATACAAAATACGTTAGTAATGAGAACGAAAAATAAATTCTTTAGGAAAAAGAGATTATTTAAAGCACTGAACTGAAAGGAATGATTCCTAGGATAGCGAGTGATTTGAACTAAGCCAAAGTTAGAAACAAGATAGTTTCGGTATCTTCAGGCGGTATGGATGAAGACAATTCACGTATTAGCCCTTGTTCTACAATTGATTTTTATCAAACTCGCTCTACATTGATTATTTCAGTTCTGTCTCAACCGATCTCCGGGGAAGAAGCAAAGTAGAAATCAAAGAATGGGAATCATGTATGGAAAAGGAACATCTTAAAAAGAAAGAGGCAACGGTTCTGCGAGTTAGAAATATATGAGTAGATGATTCATGCTGAAGCTTCTCTTCTCTCATTTCATCACTGATGCTTTTTCTTATGCGCCTTATCCAAGAAAGCATCCATTTCCCTTTCCTTCGATGACTTGGTATTCTTAAACTGGTCTTATGCGCATATACTGTATAAAACTTCTGGTCAAATGATCGTAGCATTGCTTTAAATTCCTAATTAGCTAATTACACATGTGCATATTGCATATTTTACCAAATTCTGTAGACCAATAAAAATCACAGTTTTGCACTGAGATTATCATTTAATCTCATTTGGATAAATTGTTTGTACTTAGCGTGAAGAACAGGTTATACTGTACTAATTAAACTGGCTGGTACTTACAAAAAAGAGATCTTTTTTTCTGTTTTTTTTCTAATTATTATGCTTTTTTATTTCTATCTAAGGCTGTGTTTTATTGTGCCATTGATTTACTTATTATATGGCTATATTTATTTCACCATCAATCATCGCTTTGTGTAAAGCTATAGTTTGTGGTTGTGCAAATTTCCCACTGGCGCTTTCCCGGGTGTTTAATAGAATAATTGGTCGGCAAGTCATGTATAATGTATATTGATATAAAAGAATTTATTTTTTAGTTGTCTTTCCGGCGCAGATTACTAATGTATATTAATTTAATTGATGGTGTGTGACTAAACAAATATTGACGACAACTTTTCAAATAAAAAGGTATCCGTAATTAGACAACTAAACAGGAACATCTCAGTGCTAGGATAAGCCTTGTTTAGAATAAGCCCAGCAATTCCGTACTGAGATTTTCGAATGATGTTTCCCATTTAGGATAGGCCCAACACTTCGCTAGTTGTATATAAATACCCCTAATTTTTCAAGAAAAATAAAGTTTTATAACGATTTCCCTTAATAACTTATTTTCACGTTCCTATTTTTTTTTTTAAAAAAAAAAAGAAATAAAAATTTTAGAAAAAATCTTATTCCCACGTCCTTTTTTTTTAAATAAATATGATTAAAAAAAAAAAATTTTCTCCTCCTACCCGAAAGAACTTCGTTTTATCAAAAAAAAAAAAAGAATTTTCTCCTCCTACCTTTAAGTTTTATCAAAAAAAAGTTCATACTCTTCCTTTTTAAAATAACGTGTCTTAATTTTAATATGCCCGATAACATTGATAACACTACTATTATCGACAATAATAATGAAGTTAGCGATGATTTTTATATAATTGATAACCCGAACGCGATTAAAGATATATTAAGTATATCTGTTAATCATTCTATAACAATAAAGAATAATTCTAGTACAATTCAAATGTTAATTACAATACTCCAAGGTAAGTTAACACTATGTTTTTTTGGGTGCATTGATGCTGTATATGGCTCTATCAGGTTACTGATACTGTATGTTTTGATACTGACTAACAATATAAGAACGACTTACTTCTGCTTCATCTACTATCTCTCCTCCTATTGTCTCTACTTCTCCTCTTAATGTCTCTGCTATTGCCTCTCCTTCTCCTCCGGTCTCAACATACGGATCCTTGTCGGATTCAATTTCATCTTTAAGCTCTTCGCTACCCTTAGACTCTTCAGTAACCTCATCATCAATAACTCCCTTAACGACTTTAATTTCGTCGATCTCACCAATTTCCTCGATCTCCCCAATTTCCTCGAACCCGCCAATTTCTTCGAACCCGGCTCCCGGTTCAAATTTAAATTTTATATGCACGTCGGAGGGGGTCGCTTTATCTAGCAGGACAAATTGGATTGCGCCTATCGGCTCATATAAAGATCCGTGTTACTTGTATTACTTATCTCCTGGCTAATTAGGAATAAGTAAAATTTTACTAGGATTGGATAAATGATCGGCCGAAGGCCGATCATGTTCCGATTCTAAGTAAAATTTTACTATTCCAATTAGCCAGGAGATAATTGATTTATCCCCTGCCATTTATATAGTTTAGACTATTTTAGACTATTTTAGACTATTTTAGTCTATTGTGTAATATCAATAAATATAAATACCCTATTTGTAATCATTTTTTACATTTTTTTTCTCTCCTTTTTACATTTTTTTTCTCTCCTTTTTACATTTTTTTTCTCTCCTTTTTAATTTCAAAATAAAATGTCTAGTTTCAAAAAAGCCTCCGAATTATTAAATTCAAGTAATGATACTGTCACTATAAATGAATTAAAAGGAAGATTGACTCATTTAGAAAATAATCAACTTTCTGAAATACACAAATCATTATCAAAATCGTCTAATAAAGAAACATTTGATCGTCCTTGTATAGAAACTTTACAAAAGTATGTCTCTTCCGCAAAACCAAAAAATACTAACAAAAATACACGTTTATGGGTTTCTAGATTTGAAAGCTTTGTAAATGACACTCAACCAAACATAGATTTAATGACCCTTTATGACAAAAAGGCCATTGCAATGTTGTTATGTGAATTCATTATAGTAATTCAAACAAAAGACAAAAAGGAATACAAAGCAAACTCACTGTATAATGGTATATGTGCTATAAATCGGTTTTATCAGGAAATCTTTAAAGATAGAGAACCATTCAATATACATGAGGATTTTGAATTTAGAATAGTGCGTGATACATTACATACAAGAATGATAGAGTTGGAAGAAATCAATAATGGTGAATATAATGGAGCTGATCCTCTTACTGATGAAGAAATGGTAAAAATCTTTGAACATCCTGATATATCAAGTAATTCACCAGATGGATTATTAAGGAGAGTCTTTTTATGGGTAGGATGTTGTACAGCACGTAGAGGGGGATCATATCATAGTATTATGGCTAGCCATTTTAAAAAACGTGATGATGGAGGATATAACATTGTGACAATTCATGATAAAACTCACCAGGGAGGATATTATCACCAAACAAATTCTAATCAACAACCTGTTCATATTATTCCACCAGATGAACCAGGAACATATGGAGCATGTCATGACATTAGAAAATACTTGAGTTTACGGCCTAATAATGCAGAAGAAAACTTTTTTCTTCGTATTAATAAAGATATTAAAGGTACAATTTTATATGATTTCTTTCTCTACAATATTTTTAACACAAACTAATAAATTTCAATATATTATTTAGAAAATTGGTATTCTACTTTTCATTTAGGTCGAGATAAATTATCTGGAATGTTAAAAGAAATTTGTAATATTACGGGTATTGACTGCACAAACAGAAGAATTGTAAATCATTCATTACGAAAACGTACTGCGCAAAAGTTAAATGACGAAGGATTGGATTCACAAGCTATAATGAATGTAACATTGCACCGGTCCATTGCAGGATTAAATGCGTTAGTATATATTATAATATAATATTTGATTTTTTTATTTTGTCATTAAAATTCATTTATTTTATAGATATCGAACACAAAATGAAAAGCAAAAATTGGACATCGCAAAGTTAACACTTCCAGGCATTTCAAAGGTATCTAATTAATTCTTTATTATAAATTATCATTATAATTATTAATTTTTTTACACTTTATTTATAAAAGGATATTTTGATGCAAGAAAATTTGGAAAAATCTGCTGAAGATCTAAATACGGAACAAAGAATTGAAAATTTATCATCTCAGGAAGAGACTAAAACAGAACCATTCACTGAAATTCAAAATATCACAATTCCTTTAAAGCGTAAAGATGATTTAATTGATAATTTTCGTCTTAAGTTTGTTAAATGTAGTAATTTTACTATTAACATTACAAAATAAATAATTTGTCTAGTTATCTAGAGTAAATATGTACTAGAAATGCATAAATAAATATATATAAATTGATCATCCAGTAGGTATAAGTACAATCGGATAACTGTATAAATGGTGCCGATCAGGGGATAAATGTGAATATTACGGGCATGGTTTTAATACCTGCCCGAATATTCAGCAAAATTACCGGGGAAGATGCTGCAGGTGTTGGGTCAGTCCGCACGAGTCAAAAGATTGCCATTTACGAAAAGGTGAAAAGGTACCTATTCCATTTAAAAAGAATTTTTTAAAGCCGGCCGATTTAATCAAATTTTTTGGAAGAATTGAGGAATAGGTTTTTTTTTTAATTCATTTCTGGTCGCCTTGGTGGCGAATTTTTTATTCTATGTAGTTTGTTTGGTCTGCCTGGTGGCGGGTTTTTTTCCTGGTTCGTCTGGTGACGAGTTTTTTTTCTGGTTCGCCTTGTGGCGTAAAGGTTTCTGGTTCGCCTGGTGGCGTGTTCTTTTTTTGTTTTGATATTTTTTTATAATAATAATAAATAATAATGCATTTTATCAATCACACTGGCACTAAATAAAATTTATTAAGACATTTTTTGAATATTATCTTGAATGCCAAATTGATATGATGATAATGTTAAATTCATATTGCAGAAAATATAAAAAAAAATTGTTCAATATGGAAGTCAGTAATTTGATGGCTGTTTAAAAATCTAAGGTTTCTGTTAAGATTGTTTGTTTCTTTACTATAAAAATGCTGATCAATAACTTTTAGTTCAGTAAAATTATTAATTTGTATAATAAATTCCTTTTATTCAGCAATAAATTTTGAAGTTCAAATAATTTTGACATTTAATTTTAATTTATAAATATCCAGATGTTCAAAGCACGCCTTAGCAAAATTTTTGCCAATTGTCATACAACTGAAATTTAACGCGTCTACTGGATTTTCTACAGATTCTACCCAATCACGATGTTGTCGTAAAAAATTTTTAATATAAAAAAATGCTTGCTCGATCTGTAAGCAATAAATTTTTAAATAATGGAAGATTAAATTCTTACGGGATTATAATCGGGAGAATAAGATGGCAAAAACTCAAGTCGTATTCCTTTCTCCTCACAAATATTTCGCAAACGCTGACTTTTATGTATAGATACATTATCTAAGATTAAAACGCTATACTAGTTATTTAACTAAATAAAATATTAAATAAAAATATTTATTATAGTCTATGTGGTTTTATATTTCGCTTCGAAAAATGGTAAACAAGTTGGGAAGAAAAAGAGATGGTTAACGCGGCACAATAAAAATCAATAAAATCTACGTACAACGCGAAATCAGGTCACATGAATTATTAGCAGAGTGGTGGCGCTATGATATATTGTAATCTTTATTATCATAAAGGAATAAAAAACATATCAATGTTATCACGGTCTTTTATGTGATATGTACTGTATTTATGAAAAAAGATGGAGTTTTAAAGAGCTAGCAATGTTTCTTCCGCTACGGGAAGGAATTTCTAGATCTTCTGTAATAACATCTAACTCCTTAACCTTTTCTTTGATATTTGCGCTTTCAGTTTCAACCCAGACTATTTTGAAGCATTTTCTGGAGAATTCTATTAATTTATCTAGTGAAGTTTCCGATAATTTTGTAAAATCGATGGCTGAAACGTATCGGCTTAAGATTCTCTTTAAAACCACCTCACGTGATATGAAATTGTTTACTTCCTCGTCGGTAGGATCTGAACTTTCCGTATATCCACTTTAATAGAAAAAAAATTTAAATCATTAAATCATTGTAATAAAACAACAACATAACGATATGAACGTATCGATCACCTTTCTACAATTTGTCGAAATTCTTTTACTAATGTTGAAAGTACATTTTTCAATTGATATCGATAGTCGGAAAATGATTTACGATATCGTTCGTTAATTGACTTCGCCACGCTTTGATAAGCATCATGCCCAAAAATTTTTTGTGTTATTTTATCAAACGCATGATCGGGCGGATTTCTAGTTCGCAAAAAAAGGCATTTCATTTCTTCGTCAATAAGACGATAATTATCCTAAACAGTAATAATATCAATAATACATAATACATCAGTAATTCTGTGTAATAACGATTGTTCTTAATTGGTAAGAATGTAACAACCAAAATAAGAAATGGATTTTACGTTGTCAGATGGTGACGAAGTCGAGGTGGTTAGTGGCAAATTTGTTGATGGCTGCTTCGTCGAGGCATCAAGCATTTTGTTTGCCAGATGTAGTACACTTGGATGTAAGATCAACCAATTGCAAATTTGCAATTGATTGGTCATTGCGCCAAATTGAACCGGAATTTCTTCTTCACTCTCTAGAAGTAATATTAAATGAGAATAAAATTATATTCATTAATTATGTTCAGATTTTATGTTTTTACCGCTTTCATCATTTTCATTTTCTTCTTGTTCTTTATCTTTCTCTCTCCTATCCCTCTCTCTTCTCTCTTTCTCTCTTCTCTCTTTCTCTCTTCTCTCTTTCTCTCTTCTTTCTTTCTCTCTTCTCTCTTTATCTCTCCTCTCCATCTCTTTCTTCTCATTTTCTCTTCTTTCTTTTTCAATATTTCTTTCTTCTTGCTCTGGAAGCATATCTTCATTATAACGAAGTAAATTTAGTTTTAAATAAATTCGCAGAAATATCATTTCAATTGAATAATAAAACAATTATTATAACGTATTTACCCAAAATAATTCTTTCAATATCATCATCTTGTCTATTATTACCTTCTCCAATATCTACATCTTGTCCATGTAAATTATCTTGTTCATGTTCACTTCCTTTCTCTCTCCTTTCATCTCTTTCCTTATTATAATCACGTGAAGAGTTGGCAACATATGTACGAATAGTTTTTGTAGTCTTTGCAGCTTTTGTTGCCTTGTCTTTTAGGTATCATTATAATAGTATTAGGCGCAATTACTATATAAATTTTAAATCAAAAATATAATATTATTACCTTTTTCTGTTACTCCTCTGCGTTTAGTCATGATAAACAAACAAGATGGTACTTATCGGTATTGTGCTAGTAGCAACGTAAAGAAATAGGTGATTCGTCATGTAAAGAAATAGGTGATTCCTGACGAAACGAATACAGCATCATCTTTATTTATTTATAGAGATTTCTCCTAATATTAAGAAAAAATTACATCGTGACCGCAGCACATAAAAGGAAATTGGGTTAGCATTCTCGAAAAAAACGTTCATGGTTACATTAAATCTTGGATAGTTGATCGGAAGAATTTGTTAATGGTTACATCGATTCTTTATGACGAAAATTTTGGGAAAATTTGACGTCTTAACGGTTACATGTAAAGAAATTATATATGAGTATCGTAACTGTAGGACATAAACGGAAATTTGGCCAACAAAATTTTCAAATTATTGGAATAATTGATCGGGAAAATCCTTAATGGGTATATTAGCTCTTTGTCCACAGAACATTAATGGTAATTTCGAGCAATATTAACGGTTACAAGTAAAGAAACTTTATATGAATATCGTGATCGCAGGACATAAACGGATTTTCGGGATAATTGATCAGGAGAAAAAATTTGTTAATGGTTACATAATCAGGGTTGAAGAATTATACTGTACGTACTATATTATACTGTCCTAATACTTAAATAGAGTACATTTTTTTCATATGTTTAATATATTATATATTTATTTTAATAATTAGGATTGTTCTTTTAATCTAATCTAAATAGAAAAAATATTATATTAAATATTTAACAGTGCAATATTAATGCAATGTTTACAGTACATTGATGAAATTTTGGGCAATGGAAAAATTGCGGTTACATGTAAGGTGATCGCAGGACATAAATAGAAATTTAGATCAAAAAATTGGTCGGAAAAATTTTGTCAACAGTTCTGTTGATTCTTTATCTGCAAAAGATCTTTATTTGCAGCACATTGGTGGAATCTAGGGTAATGATCTGAAAAATTTGACATGAATATCGTGGTCGCAATAAATAAATAGAAATTTAGATCAATAATTGATCGGAAAAAATTATTAATGGTTACATTGATTTTTTATCTGCAGCGCATTGATAGAATTCAGGGGTAATCTGAAAAATTTGACATGAATATCGTGATCGCAAGACATAAACGGATTTTCGGGATAATTGATCAGGAGAAAAAATTTGTTAATGTTTACATAATCAGGGTTGAAGAATTATACTGTACGTACTATATTACTATGCTGTCCTAATACTTAAATAGAGTACATTTTTTCATATGTTTAATATATTATATATTTATTTTAATAATTAGGATTGATAATAAATTATTAACTATTCTTTTAATCTTAATAGAAAAAATATTATATTAAATATTTAACAGTACAATATTAGTGCAATGTATACAGTAAATTGATGAAATTTTGGGAAATGGAAAAATTGCGGTTACATGTAAGGTGATCGCAGGACATGAACAGAAATTTAGATCAACAAATTGATCAGAAAAAAATTTTGTCAACAGTTCTGTTGATTCTTTATCTGCAAAAGATCTTTATCTGCAGCACATTTGTGGAATCTAGGGTAATGATCTGAAAAATTTGGCATGAATATCGTGGTCGCAATAAATAAATAGAAATTTAGATCAATAATTGACCGGAAAAAAATTGTTAATGATTACATTGATTTTTTATCTGCAGCGCATTGATAGAATTCAGGGGTAATCTGAAAAATTTGACGTGAATATCGTGATCGCAGGACATAAACGGATTTTCGGGATAATTGATCAGGAGAAAAATTTGTTAATGGTTACATAATCAGGGTTGAAGAATTATACTGTACGTACTATATTATGCTGTCCTAATACTTAAATAGAGTACATTTTTTCATAAGTTTAATATATTATATATTTATTTTAATAATTAGGATTGATAATAAATTATTAACTATTCTTTTAATCTTAATAGAAAAAATATTATATTAAATATTTAACAGTGCAATATTAGTGCAATGTAAAGTAAATTGATGAAATTTTGGGAAATGGAAAAATTGCGGTTACATGTAAGGTGATCGCAGGACATGAACAGAAATTTAGATCAAAAAATTGATCGGAAAAAAATTTTGTCAACAGTTCTGTTGATTCTTTATCTGCAAAAGATCTTTATCTGCAGCACATTGGTGGAATCTAGGGTAATGATCTGAAAAATTTGACATGAATATCGTGGTCGCGATAAATAAATGGAAATTTAGATCAATAATTGATCAGGAAAAAAAATTGTTAATGGTTACATTGATTTTTATCTGCAGCGCATTGACAGAATTTGTTACATTAGTTCTCTATCTCGGAATTATGTAATGAAGTTTTAAAAAAAACTTTTCAAGTTGTTGACCCAAATTTCCTTTTATATAGTGCAGTCATGATATCACAGTCGTAATATTATAAAAAAATTTACTTTGTGCTTTTTTCCCAAAGAATTCAATTGATATTTTTTTTAAAGTTTGACTGTCCATATCTTATCAGTTACATATAAAAATACCACATCTCAGATCAGAGTTTTTAGATTTCTAATAAAAAAAAGATAGAAAGAAAATGTCCTCTCCCAAACCTAGTAGAGAAGAAACAGGTATAAAAAAAAAATACCTGGTATATTAATTTATTAAATAACGTATGATAATATTCAAATAGTTTCTTTCATATATAGATAATATGATATTGATCTCGCTAGACGATCTAATAAAAGAACAAACCCGATCGAACGATCTTCTCCAGACCAACATTAAAAAGAAACGGAAACGTCCGTCTCGTAACAACCGAGCGAAGACCATGGGAGACTGGGCTCGGATGGTGAAAAAAGTATGATCATTTGATTCTTTAATATTTTGTGATAATTTGAAATATTTAACACTTTAAAATTATTTGTTAGAATTGATATTGCCATTATATGAAATTAATATCTCATTAATATTATATCCACCTTCTTTTCAATTTATTTCAATAAAAAAATAAATCTTATGTAATTTTATAATTGTATATATCCGTAAAGCTCACAACTAGTGATTTTATCATAATAATTGATTGTAATAATTTAAAATCATAAAAATCAAAATTTCATATAAACTGGAACACGAATTGCTAACAATTTTTTTCTGATCATTTGTCTTGTCTAAATGTGCTGCGATCACGATATTCTTAAAATGTAATGTCAATTTTTCAGAAAAGCTTTGTTAACCAATTTCCGTTATGTCCAGCAGCCTATATAAATTTCTTTACATGTAATCGTCAAAACATCAATCCTAAATTCAAGAGCTTTGTTAACCCAAATTTCTATAGTTACGATGTTGTTCATTATATAATTCATTAGTTAATGTAACTAACTATTAACGAATTTTTTTTCCGATCAATTATCCCAAAATTCGATGATCTAAATTTCCGCTTATGTCCTGCGGTCACAATATTCATATAAATTCCTTTACATATAACCGTTAAAGAAGTCAACTCTTCAGATCATTGCCTCAAAACTTCGTTAATGCATTGTAAGTAAAGAACCAATGTAGCCATTAAGAAAATTTCCGATCAATTCAAATTTCCGTTTATGTCCCGCGGTCACAATATTCATACAAAATTTCTTTGCATGTCGATTTTCCCAAAATTTAAGAAATTAGTAATCTAAATTTCCGTTTATGTTCTGCAGTCACGCACGATATTCATACAAAATTTCTTTGCATGTAACTGTTGTTAACACGTCAATTTTAGATCATTTTCCCCAAGATTTCCATTAATGTACTGTGATCCAAGAACTAATGTAACCATTGACAATTTTTTTTTCTCGAAATTTCAATATAAATTTCCATTTATAAATTTCCGTTTATGTCCTGCGGTCATGATTTCATACAAATTTCTTTACATGTAACCAGATCATTGCCCAAAATTTCCGTTAATGAGAAATTTGTTAACCCAAAATTTCCGTTTATGTGCTGCGGTCGTGATACTATGATTTCCAATTAAAAATATTATAAAAGCAGTTAATGAATTAAATACACAAACGCGCATGGACATTTTTTAAATTTACTCATTTTATTATTCCTTATTATAATTATTATCATAGCCATGTTACGAAATAAACCTCGAAAAGCGAATATTGCTACATTACCTTTTCGTATCCGTAATAATTTTAAAAGGTTGCCCAACAGATTTTTATTATCGGATAATGATGACAATGAAAAAATGGTACAAAAAGATTTTGAAGATGATAATATTAGCGGCGAAGAGTATAATGAATATGGCGACGGAGATGATGATTTAGAACAACGAAGCGATGATGATCATATAGAACAGCGAAGCGATAATGGTGATGATTTAGAACAACAAAGCGATGATGATCATATAGAACAGCGAAGCGATAATGGTGATGATTTAGAACAACGAAGCAATGATGATCATTTAGAACAACGAAGCGATAATGATCATTTAGAACAACGAAACGATAATGATGATGATTTAGAACAACGAAGCAATAATGAAGAAGGTGATACCAACATGATTTCAACATCATCAGAGAATGAAACAGAAAGCGATTATATAATGTCCTTAGAAAGTGATGAAGAATATGAAACAATGTCGTCAGATAATGAAGAAAGACATGATTCTGATATCTCAGAAGAAAAGCTATTCGTTGATGAAGCATTGGCTAAAGATAAGTTACCATCTTATGATGGTGATTTTGCTCCATATTTTCAAAATTTAACTACTGCTGCCTTATTTTGTTGGATTTATAAGCATAATATTTCAACAAATGCATATGAAGATCTTGTTGACATTATCATGAGACCAGAATTTAATAGAGATCATATTGTAAAGAATATTCGGAGATTTTGAGCATGGAGGGAGCGTCTTCCTCTTCCCTCAATATCAGCAAAATCTATCTCAATTTCATCAAAAAAAACACCATCAACTTTAAAGGATTCAAAGATGGCATATCAACTTTCAATAAGTGATATCATTTGGAATGTTCTTAACAACCCATCACTATTAAAGGAAATGTATTTTGGTGCTGGTGTCAATTCAAAAACAAAATCCGAGTACTGGCATGGTACCTTATGGGCAGAGTCACCTCTTTTCGGTCAAGAACAATTAATGATATCAGGGGGTAATTATTTATTAAATGCAAGCTGATGGTAGAGAGGCGAAGCAATAAAGTACAAGAGACTAACACTTTTTTCATATGTATATAATAGAGATATACCAATGCGGCGATTTTGTTTACTATTACGACAATGAGCGAAAACTTGGCAGATTGAGAGCGATATTATTAAATGAAGAGAACCAACAGTATCGGCTGAGAATCCAAAAAGTTCTAGATTATAGTGACTTGCCTGGAACTTTTAAGGGAGAATTAAGACAAAATCGCTCTCTTTCCGGAGAAGTTTGGTTACAAGATGAACCATTCTTGACAATAACAACATCACAAATTTCAGAAAAGGTTGCTGCAGATACACTACGAATTACCGAAATACTTTATAAACATCATACACACTGGCGCATTCGTGATGCAACGTTCTCTTATCAACATCCTTCGGAATATATTTCCATAAGGCAGCCACCATCTCCAACAATTCCGGTTTATAAGCTGTTTTTGGACATATACTACGATGATTTTGGAACATTTAGGAATGTTTATCATTCGTTAGGAGGTGTTTATGTGCAGTTTGGAAATATGCCTGCCCGTCAAAGAAAGTTGCTCAAAAATCACTTTGTTCTCAGGTTTGTTCCTTTCGGTGGTAATTTCAATGAATTCATGTTGCCATTTATTTCTGAAATGAAAGAATTCGAACAAGGAAAATTAATGGAAGTGAATGGCCAAGATGCTTGGGTGATAGCCGGTTTAGGTGTCGTAACTGCTGATTTACCACAAGGGAATGACATGTGTGGTGTATTACGACATAATGCCAATAAAGGTTGCCGCACTTGTACAGCCTCTCGAGAATCACTTACCAACTTCTCTCAGGATGTACCAGCAACATCAAGATATCATCACATCACTGACGATCAATTTAAAGAGATATTTAACGAACCTGCTACCACAAGGCAAAGACGACTTTGTACTGAGTTTGGACTAAGAACAAGGCCTAGCATTTTGGATAGGCTGCTAAGAGAAAGGCATCTACAGACACCTCAAGATGTATATCATGCAACTGCTGGGAAGATTGGACGACTTCTTAAATTAACGTATGATCTTTGAATTTAATTAACTTTAGCTAGATATGTAACGAACAAAATCTTTTAATAAAGCTTTTTGATTTCCACAGGTGCGAATTATTTTCACAAAAAGGAGAGGACGAGTTTATCAAAGCCTGGAAGAACTTTGAGAAACCAAAAAAATGGTCTCGTTTGCCAAATCCAATTAGTCACAATGCTAGTTTCATGATGTCTGACTATCTTAGGCTCGCTATGATAATGCCTTTTATACTTAATAGTTTTTTAGAAACATCAAGCTTAAAGGAAAATGAATCCAGAAGCATTCTGCGACGAATTCAAGAATCACGCATTAACATGGCGAAAAATGTAATAATTGCTTGTTGGGTATATGTAGCAAAAACAATGAGGATGGTTTTTGAAAGCAAGTTTACATTAGATTCGTATGACGAATTACAAAAATGCCTTGAAGAAGAAATGAAAATTCTTCCAAAGGTACAATTATTCATAATTCTTATATAATTTTTTATTTTTTATTTATCAATATATAAAATATTATTTAATAATGTGACTTTAGGTTTTCCCTGAATTTGCTAACTTACCAAACCTGCATATCAATATCCACTTGCTGGTGCATGCAAGGACTTATGGTACTCTTATAAACACTCAAGTTGGTATCAAAGAGATGGTGCATCGGATCTTTAAAGCAATGGTACCACGAACAAATTGCAAGAATGTCGAGCTAGACTTGTTAAAGCGGTATACTACGCTCTTTGCAATTCGTCATTTAGTAGATGGAGGCGCAGATCAAAGATTATCACAACCTTGTAGAGGTTTCGCTACTATGTCCTCAAATTTTAGAAATTTATTGACTAATTGGTATATTACTGAAGACAAGGTATCAAATGAACAAGAACCGGAAGAAAATGAAGAAGGTTTGTATTACAATTTTATAATAATAATATTTCCGCAATTATTAACGTAATTTTATTTATATAGCGATTTCATCTCCAGTGGATTTTATTACAAATATTATCTTAAAGAGGAGCTTGTCCCGTCAGGATCGTGAAAATATCATGAAAAATTTGCCAAATTTCAAATCTGAGCTGCTTCTTTCATTTATGGACATTGGACAAAAGTCAGCTCTTATATATTCTCAAATGGGCTGGTATGAATTGGCGACATACACTATGGAAGAAAGCGATGGCGTCTTTTCCAAAGTACATCTTCATATTGGTGACGTCGTAACAATACACGAGGAAGACAGTGGTGAATGTTATGCGATTATAAAAGGGATCTTCAAATACAAAGGCAATGATGATAAATATTATGCCTTTATTACAATTGATTGGTTTGACAATATTAACAGAATTCACAACGTATTGAAATGTCCTCTTTTTCGCATTCAGACAAGCCAAGACATTCGCTGGAGAAGAATCTTCCCGATATCAATAATTGACCACGTACAGAAAGTTCACTTTGTCTATGATACGAAAATTGATTTGTGGATAAAAAATAATTATTATTTTACGGCTATATAGCTTTATTAGTAATATTATGTTAATAAATTTACAATATAAATATAAGTTTATACTACGTTTATTCATTAAATTCATTATTGTTTTAACAATATCAAAATGATACAGTATCTTTTTTTTATTAAATAAATGCAGTTTGATATCGTTATGGTATCGTGACCGGTCCATTACTTATCACGTGATAACGTGACTTTGTATTGATTATCCAATCAAAATCATTGTTTGTTTGTTAAAACATTCGCACGACGGTTATTTCTACTCCATTCTCTACATTTTACTGTAATAACTTACATTTTAATATTGTCAGTCTATTTAAAATATTTCTTAATAATATTAACAATCATATACGCGTCTATTTTTTATTCCGGCGTAATCTCAACATTGAAAAATAGTTTATTCGACACCTTGACAGGTACGAAACAAAAAGTTATTTATAATAATATTAATTGTTTTACAAATTTTAGCTCTCGCTGTGCAAATATTGTTTAGAAATATTTTTTAACAATATAACAGAAATTCGGGATGTATTTTTTTATTTATTTATCTATTTATTATTATTTTTTTTTAAAAAAGAAAAATTTTTTAATAGTAGTGTATAATAATATTTGCGACGAAATTCGGACGAAATTCGGAATGTGCGCAAAGAAAGTTTCGGTATAGTATTATTTCCCCTCTTTTTTATACTTGGGAATGCGATTGTTCTAGCGTCATAATGATATCGTCACGTTGTTTTATATTAGCATTCGGAAAGAGAGATGTCTAAGTAATTTACCAGGCACGACCGTATCTTTAATTTCGCAGAAACTTGCGTCGTAATCAGAAACTTATCAATTCAACATTTTAAACAAGTTTCAAGATAATATTAGTGTCATAACGATATCGTCACGTTGTTTTATGTTAACCATCCGGTGAGAGAGATGCGAAACTTAATATTTTTTTTTTTTTTTTGTAAGAATATATGAATTTTCTTTTTTTCTTTTCTTTTTTTTTTGTAAGGAACGTTATAATAACGTTTCTTCTGTTTCTTTTAGGTTCATCAATTCAACATTTTTAACAAGTTTCAATATAATATTAGTGTCATAACGATATCGTCACGTTGTTTTATGTTAACCATCCGGTGAGAGAGATGCGAAACTTAATATTTTTTTTTTTTTTTTTTTTTTTTTTTTGTAAGAAATGTTATATGAATTTTCTTTTTTTCTTTTCTTTTTCTTTTTTTTTTGTAAGGAACGTTATAATAACGTTTCTTCTGTTTCTTTTAGGTTCAAGTGTTTCGGCTTAATTTAATCAGGTACGATCGTAACTTTAATTTCGCAGAGCTTGCGCCATAATCCAGACACTCTAATTCAACATTTTTAACAAGTTTCAATATAATATTAGTGTTGAACCGATATCGTCACGTTATTTTATGTCATCCTATCCAGAGATAGGGATATTCTTCCTTTAATTACCGTAATTCGCAATATTTAACAATTAAATAACAATTAAAACATCATAATTGTCATAATTGCATTATAAAAAATATATATATATTAATTAATTAATAAACAAATTAATTTAAACCAATTAAAATTGATTTAATTTATTGAATGTATCTACTACGTTTCATTATCATCCTGATACAGTTTAAATGTTGTCACGATATTTCAATAAAATATTTAGCGATCTTAATGATACCATAACGACATAATTATAATATCCTAACGATACATTTTCAACAACTTCACGATAATATTAATTTTTAAATGATATCGTGACAATATATTAAATGATATCGTGACGATATATTTATGATAATCTTAACGATACATTTTCAACATCTTCACGATAACATCACAATTTCCATTTCAACATCATCACGACATCGAGACTATAAATCGATATAATATCAGAATGATATCAGAACGATATCAAATTTCAAATATCGCGAGGATGTTGAAAAGGTATCGTTAAGATTATCATAAATATATCGTCACGATATCATTTAAAAAAATTGTGATGTTATCGTGAAGATGTTGAAAATGTATCGTTAAGATATTGTGGCGGATTTGAAGATTTCAGCAAAGTAACTTTACCTTTTTTTAATATTACTAATGTTATTCTTTTTTTTTCATATTTTACTAACATCATCACGTATTTTTCTTTTTTTTTTTTTTATAAATTTTATCAAACTCTTCATAATACTAACTTTTTGTATTTGTATATTTTATTATTACTAATGTTATTCTTTTTTTTTTTATATTTTACTAACATCATCACGTATTTTTCTTTTTTTTTTTTTATACATTTTATCAAACTCTTCATAATACTAACTTTTTGTATTTGTGTATTTTATTATAATTATTACTAACTTTTTATATTTACGCTTTACTATTTATTTATTAAATATTACTAACTTTATTAGTCATATACTAACATATTATTATAATAAATGTTTTTATTTTAAATACTTATCTGTTATTAATATAAATAAAGATACTATGTGTTTTATTATGTGCTATAATAAATTTTATTATTCATTATATTATTCTACAAAAATTGGTCATTCGACCATCAATTGACCATAATTGACCATAATTTGACCACATAATTTGACCACATAAATTGACCATAAATTGACCATAAATTGACCATAAATTGACCATAAATTGACCATAAATTGACCATAAATTGACCATAAATTGACCATAAATTGACCATAAATTGACCATAAATTGACCTTAATTTGACCTTAATTTGACCTTAATTCGACCTTAATTCGACCATAATTTTGACCATAATTTGACCATAATTCGACCATAATTCGACCATAATTCGACCATAATTTGACCTTAATTTGACCTTAATTTGACCTTAATTTGACCTTAATTTGACCTTAATTTGACCTTAAATTTGACCTTAATTTGACCTTAATTCGACCATAATTTGACCATAATTTGACCATAATTCGACCATTTGACCATATTTTGACCATTAATCGACCATCAATCGACCATCAATCGACCATCAATCGACCATCAGTTGACCATCAATCGGCCTGCCCGATTGATGACGGATTTTGGCGGAAATCGGCTATCAATCGGCCACCCGATTGAATACTTATTGAATCAATCAGTTATCAATAAGATATCCGATTGATAGCTGATTGGTGACTGATTTGCCACCATTCGACCTGTGCAAGTCCTACTAAAATATAATTCCTAGCCCATACATTCCTAGCACATACTTTATCACTATGTGCTTCATTTGGGATTACTTTTTTTAATAATTTTTCACTTTCAATAATTGGCGGATCTAATCCCATTATTTTTCATATTCCCTCTATAGACCAACATGATGTTAAAGTGTTACGCAATAAATGAATATTGTTCATGGATCAACTTAGCTCCAAAGATGGATCTTATCTACCTTTGTTTGCCAACATCAAATCGCGCTTTCCAAATACCTTCAAAGGACTCAAACCTAAATTTTAGACAAAATTGGAATCAGACGGTATACTGTCTCGATGTCTCCTAATTCACGTAGACTGTCGACCCCTTTATTAACTATGCCATTAGTTTTCTTACATCACTGACACCCAAAGATCTTATCAGACACTTATGCACGCCCAAAAAACCAATGGTCATGTTACTGGAACATTTGTACCTCTGATGTCTGTTATGGTAAAACAATTGAACAATGCAACTTACCACAATCTATTAGTACTACCTACATGACACATTATGTTCCCTATTATCTACCATCAGAATCATATATTTCTCTTCGTTAAAAATCATTTATCCTCATTCCCTGTTCTGGATGTTTTTTAAACTCACCCTATTATCAGGACTTACGTCCGCAATGCACGATCACTTATAACACTTGTCATTTATTATCCTTTTCTATTTCTTCAAAGAAACACCCCAATGGTCCCCACAAGCACGTTATCAGCTCGATTCCGCCGATTACTTTGCATACCAAAACTTTTAACTTACACTTACGTCTAAATAATATTTCTTCACCAACGGATAGCAAACATCATAATGATCCTTCACCTTATATTTCTACTACCTCAAATAATTTAAGTCTTACAGATCATCCTTTATCCATCAATTCATTATTTTTTAATAATCCAGTTTCTGTGGATGCTTTAATTACTTCATCCTGCCGATTATTAGATCACACTAACTTGACGTTTTATACAGACGGCTCATGTACTCATATAGGTACTAAAGACGTTTGAATGGATTTGGCTGGATTGCGCTAACTCCAATGGAAGATATCACTTTAACTACTTGTCAAGGCTCACTGTGTTTTACCCCCTCTTTCACCAAGGCAGAAGCTTTTAGTATTTTTACCTGCCTATTGGTGGCTCCTAATAACAGCAAAATCACAATTAAAACAGACTCTTAAAATTGTATTCACACTTATTCGCATTTAATGGATATTAACACCTCCATCAGATGATTTTCTAAAATTAAGAACTACATAATTTGGTCTTTAATCAAGAGTCTTCTCCAGGCTAAATAACTGCGCCTCTCTCTTTCTTACGTCAAATCATATTCAAACATCAAATATAATGAAATGGCTGATGAATTGGCTAAAGCGAGGGCTTTAGCCAAACCACTTATGATTAATTTGAAAGGGATCCCTAATCTACCCATGATCCCATTATGGATAAATATCGGTCCTCTGGATCATAACATTCACGCACGCTCTTCCTCTATTACTGATGTGTACGGTCTCAATCAAAACTTACTCTTGTCCCATTTCCAACCATTATCACTTTTCCAATTAGGACAAGACAATTTTTCATTTGTTATCTGGTCAGCTACCAAGGATTGGCTTAACTTTAACCATACAGTATTTCCAACCAGCAACTTATTGTTACATAGAGTAGTCCCTTAAGTCAAATCTTTCGCTGATACATTACCTTTGCTATCTAATCAACAACGTTACTACCCTGCATTGTACGCGAATTTATCACCTTTGTGCCCTAGCTGCGATCATGAATTGGATTCTAACTCTCACTGGTCTAGCTGCGCCGCCCATTTACCTTTGATCAATAGTCAATTGGCCAATCTTTGCCTCTTTTTGTAAGACCTTCTTCATCAATATGCGGAATCTTCGCTGGCTGATTTTGCACGATTATCCCGCCATCAGCTCTTCACGCCTATTAGTGGTCCTGACTATCCTGTTATTCTGTTGTTACACCATTTGGTCCCTCAATGTTTAACTGATTTAATCGCATCCTTCGTGCATTCTGCTGACGCTCGCCATGTCATTGTTCGACAATTTATGGTGTATTTTAACGACCATATTTCTCTACCAGTTTGGAGGTTTTATTTGGTTAATTTACATATAGTGGAAACACGTCACAACATTACAAGACAGAAGAAAATTTCTTATTTCAAATAACGTTGACAACGCCAAAGTCTTCTAATACTCCTCCTGCTCCTGTATGATCCAGCCAATCTAATAGTCGCCTTATGGACACACGTACTGAACGTTCAAAATTTTTAAATTTTTGTCCTAATATGGATATGTTTAAACTTTATTTTAAATATTTACATAATCAACCTTTTTTTTTAATCATGTATCTGATTTTGCGAATCCATTTTTGTGGATTCGCTATACTAGTTGTAATTTTTTACATGCAGGTTCTATTTTAAATTTATTTAGTGATAGTTCTTCTAGTTTTCTTTTTTTTTCTGATTTTGGGTTTTTGGGGATTCTTTTTCTGTTTTTCATGGGGTTTCTGGTTTTGATACATTGGGCTAGGACGCAAGGCTATATCTTTCGTACTAACGATAGGTGGGTGGCTCTTCATGTAGGGGTTTCATTAGATTATTCGATAGAGTAGTTTTCGGTAGATCTTAGTGTAGATTATCCGCTACTTACTGAAATTTGATGACAGTCCTAGCCTGATTTAAAAATAAAATAAAAATAAATAAATATAACAAGTATATTTTTATTTGCTATGCAAGTTTTGTTTAAAGCGTCAAAAATGGTTTTAAATGTAATTTTTAACTTATTTAATAATTTTTTTTTTTTTTGGTTTCTTTTTTTGATGATCACATAGAACATTTTATTTTGGAACTCATGTTTGACACACTGGTATAATCATATAAATATTAATATAAATATAAACATAAATATAAATATACAATCTTGCCAATAATTTGATAATTACAAGATAACGTCAGACGATTATTAAACAAGATTAATGTAAATCAACAATTTAATTTCTAAATTGTTACTGAATTTTTTTACGTTGCTTTTGGTGTTTAGTGACATCACTATATTATTTATAAATAACTAGGGCTCTTTAGTACAGTTAGTAAGCTTAGTTTAAATATACTGACAGTTAATTAATTGCGGTATTTTTATTGTTAAACCTTGGTCTGAGTTTTTGGCAAATTTTTATTGCTAAATTTTTATCATCACTTACAACATGTGTGGCATGGTGGTAAACCTAAATAATATTATTGTCTAAATAAATGCTTAGCATGTAATACCTGAACAGATAAATCATGTTTACTTAGATTGATTATTTAAATGCTTTAAGATATGACTTTATATGTAAATATTTAATCCCTATTTATTTTTGATTAATTTAGATTTCCATATACAGTATTATATATATGTATATTTTAATTTCACATTTGTGCTCCAAAAAAGGTTATCATAAAGTAGGTGAATTGACACCCTGGCTAACTGAGTCGAGTATTAATATAAACTCAGAATCGACTCAAATGTTACGTAACTATAAGATCCTCAAATCAAACTCGTGAACTGACCTGTGTTAACTCGACTTGAATTATAATTTAATAAAAGATGTTTAGCAACGTTTATAATTTGTCAAAAAATGTTGCAAAACATTTTTTAACGTATAATTAATAAAAAAATTTAACATATACAATTTAACAAAAAAAATGCTTCGTAGTGCTTTTTTGATAATTTGATAAAAAACGTCGCGAAAATGTTTTTTGATATGGGATTTAATAAATAAAACATTGCGTGTTTTTTAACAACATGATAAAAAGCATAAACATTGTGAAAACGGTTTTTTTTAATATTAAAAGACGTTACGCATTTGTTGATATCAGATATATATAATTTAATTTCAAAAAATGTTTCATTAGAACTTCGAATCTGACCTAACTGGTTGACCCAAAATTCTTGGGTTGGGTCAGTGTTAATCAGGTATCTGATCTGACCCATTAACCTGACAAAAAACGCTGAAACTATTAGTCCCAGCATTTTTATATTTAAAGTTTGGCTAAATTAGTTTTTTATTACTAAAAACGATTAATAAAAATGATTAATAATCTTTTTTTTTTGTTATTAAAAACGATTAATAAATCGTTTTTTTTTGTTATTAAAAACGATTAATAAATCATTTTTTTTTGTTATTAAAAACGATTAAGAAAATTGTTTCTTTTTTGTTATTAAAAATGATTAAGAAAATCGTTTTTTTTGTTATTAAAAATGATTAAGGAAATCATTTTTTTCTTTTGCTATTAAAAATGATAAAGAAAATCATTTTTTGTTTTGTTATTAAAAACGATTAAGAAAATTATTTTTTGTTTTGTTATTAAAAACGATTATAAAAATTGTTTCTTTTTTGTTATTAAAAACAAATAATAAATCATTTTTTTTTGTTATTAAAAATGATTAAGAAAATTGTTTCTTTTTTGTTATTAAAAACGATTAAGAAAATTGTTTCTTTTTTGTTATTAAAAATGATTAAGAAAATCCTTTTTTTATTATTAAAAATGACAAAGAAAATTGTTTTATTTTTGTTATTAAAAAATCGCTTTTTTTTGTTATTAAAAACAATTAAGAAAATCATTTTTTTTTGTTATTAAAAACGATTAAGAAAATCCTTTTTTTCTTTTGTTATTAAAACCGATAAAGAAAATCATTTTTTGTTTTGTTATTAAAAACGATTAAGAAAATCCTTTTTTTATTATTAAAAATGATAAAGAAAATCGTTTTATTTTTGTTATTAAAAAATCGCTTTTTTTTATTATTAAAAAGAATTAAGAAAATCGTTTTTTTTTTGTTATTAAAAATGATTAAGAAAATCCTTTTTTTCTTTTGTTATTAAAAACAATAAAGAAAATCATTTTTTTTTATTATTAAAAACGATTAAAAAAATCATTTTTTGTTTTGTTATTAAAAACGATTAAGAAATCGTTTCTTTTTGTTATTAAAAATGATTAACAAATCATTTTTCTTTTGTTATTAAAAACGATAAAGATAATCATTTTTTTTTGTTGCTTTTTTTTTGTTATTAAAACTATTAATAAATTGTTTTTTTCTTTTGTTATTAAAAACGATTAAGAAAATCGTTTTTCATATGCACCAATCCTTGGAATTAGCTTAAATTAAGAATTTTTAATAAAAAATTAGTAAACAGTGCAAAATACGATTGTGTTACACATTTATCTTATCAATCTTATGTAGAATAATCGGAAAATAAAAAAATTTTTTACAACTCATACTTAAAAATTAAAATAATAATAACTTTTTATAACCCATCAACTATTTTAAGAAACCATCACTTTTTACACCAGTTGCAAATAAAAGTTTTATGAATACAATTGTAGTTATTTGCAGTTGTTAATGGTATTATTTATTCTCCAAAAGCTTTTTATTGATATAAAAATAACTGGGTTTCGTATAAATTTGCCATCATATTTAAAGAATTTTGAAAATAAAGAAATAACCAAAATTTTCATTATCTTTTAATAATTTTTAATTTTAAAAATTGTTTTTAAAATATGGAGACAAAGAATCTTTCTTTATATTATTTACTGATGATGATTTTAAAATTCATTTAACCAACATTGAAATCTCATGATATTTAAATCCACCAGTACGAAAGCTTTGACTTTTAAATAGATGATCATTGTTACAGAGCCTTGCGAATGCCGCCTTTCTACAAAAACAATATACCTGTATCCCAATAAGCCCAGAGAACTCATCACCTACAAAAATTAAAAAAGAAGAAACGTTAGAATATTTCTTAAAGTCAATTCTGATATTCTTCCCAAAGAAACAACATACCCGCGTCTCAAGGAATTCCATTTGCTGCAGATAAGTCATATTATGATCGATATACTTTTATTTTATTTTACATTTGGTAAAACTCGGTAAAACAGAATAGTAAAAGTTATATCATTAGATTCAGAACACCAATGACCCTATGATCATTAAATAAAAGGATAATTTTTTTTAAAATACACAATATATGAAAGGCACAGAATGCTTTTATAAAAGTTATTTAACAAATCGTTCTAATAATGTCAAAATATTAAATTGTGAAGTCCGGTCGTACTTTTCGTCTGGCAACACTACAAAAAAGAAAGAAAATAAATAAATAATTAATTAATTAAAAAAAAACCAACGAAAAACACCACCCCAACCCTCCCTTACCTTAATTGTCCTTAATTCCAAAAGTCCGGTCATGCTTTTCATTCGGCAACACTATAAAAAAAAAAATTAATAATTAATTAAAAAAACAACGAAAAACACCTCCCCAACCCTTCCTTACCTTAATTGTCCTTAATTCCAAAAGTCCGGTCATGCTTTTCGTCCGGCAACACTACAAAAGGAAAAAAAACAAACAAATAATTAATTAATTAAAAAAAACAATGAAAACACCACCCCAACCCTCCCTTATCTTAATTGTCCTTAATTCCAAAAGTCCGGTCATGCTTTTCGTCTGGCAACACTACAAAAAAGAAAAAAAAAGCAAATATATAATTAATTAAAAAAAGCAAATAAATAAATAATTAATTAAACAAAAAATACCACCCAACCCTCCCTTACCTTAATTCCAATAGTCCGGTCATCTTTTCATCTGGCAACACTACAAAAAAGAAAAAACAAACAAATAAATAATTAATTAATTAAACAAAAAACATCACCCCAACCCTTCCTTACCTTAATTCCAATAGTCCGGTTGTGCTTTTCGTCTGGCAACACTACAAAAAAGAAAAAAAAAACAAATAATTAATTAATTAATTAAAAAAAAACAACAAAAAACACCTCCCCCAACCCTCCCTTACTTTAATTCCAATAGTCCGGTTGTGCTTTTCGTCTGACAACACTACAAACACAAGTCAAAATTAGTTAAATAGGGTATCAATAGGGTATCAATAGGTTATCAATCGGCTATCAATAGGCTACCCTATTGGTAGCCTATTGAACTTGCGCCATAATCCGTCACCAATCAGGCAGGCTGATTGATAACCTATTGATACCCTATTGATACCCTATTGATACCCTATTTAATAAAAATACCAATAGGATACTAATAGGTTATCAATAAGTTATCAATCAGCTATCAATCAGCCTGCCCGATTGGTGACAGATTATGGCGCA
The DNA here is from genome assembly GCA_015698045.1 of Rhizophagus clarus. NCBI lineage: Eukaryota > Fungi > Glomeromycota > Glomeromycetes > Glomerales > Glomeraceae > Rhizophagus > Rhizophagus clarus. The sequence continues at coordinate 614,078 of BLAL01000228.1, forward strand.
AGTTCAATAGGCTACCAATAGGGTAGCTTATTGATAGCCGATTGATAACCTATTGATACTCTATTGATACCCTATTTAACTAATTTCAACCTGTGAAAAAAGAAAAAACAAACAAAAAAATAATTAATTAATTAAACAAAAAACACCACCCTTACCTTAATTCCAATAGTCCAGTTGTGCTTTTCGTCCAGCAACACTACAAAAAAGAAAAAAAAAATAATAATTAATTAACTAAATAAAAAAAATCAACGAAAAACATCTCCTTACCTTAATTCCAAAAGTCTTGTCATATTTTTCGTCTGGCAACACTACAAAAAAGAAAAAAAAATAATTAATTAATTAAATAAAAAAACCAACGAAAAACACCTCCCCCAACCCTCCCTTACCTTAATTCCAAAAGTCCAGTCACGGGTTTCATCTGGCAACACTACAAAAAAAGAAAAAAAAAAAATAAATAATTAATTAATTAAAAAAAACAACAACGAAAAACACCACCCCAACCCTTCCTTACCTTAATTCCAATAATCTGGTCATGCTTTTCGTCCAGCAATACTACAAAAAAGAAAAAAAAAAATAATTATTTTTTTAAATTGTTTTTTATCTGAATGTAATAAATTCAAAAAAAAAAACCTGTTTACCCAAATAATCGGATCATAATACCGGTTATACCAGTTCAAAACTAGATAAAGTGTATATGATATATAACATATTCCTTTTTTATATCAACTCATGAGATAAGCTTATCGTAAATGGCAAGCGATATTGCCTTTTATGTTATAAATAGATAATCAATGCTAGTAGTTTTGTTCAGACTTCAGATTTTTATTTTGGCGGAAGGAAAATTTTTTTTAAAAAAATATATCGTTTTTTTAAGTGAAATTTTTTTTTTAAAAAAAATGTCATTTTTTTTAAGAGAAATTTTTTTTTAAAAAATAAAAAATCATTTTTTTTTAAGGGAAATTTTTTTTAAAAAAATAAAAAATCATTTGTTTTATGATAAGGGAATTTTTTTTTAAAAAATAAAAAATCATTTTTTTTTAAGGGAAATTTTTTTTAAAAAAATAAAAAATCATTTGTTTTATGATAAGGGAATTTTTTTTTAAAAAATAAAAAAATAATTTTTTTTTTCAAAAATTATAAACCACAATTTAAATTTTTTAGTTAATGGCGTTACCTTTAGCTTCAGGATTAAATACTGTAACAGGTAAGTTTTTTTTGCTGTTATTCTCCTTTCTTTTGTTTCTTATTAACTTGTTCTTTTTTTTAGGCATGGTTGTTTTTATCCATTTCAGAAATTCAAGGTGAGTTTTAATTTCTTCTCCTTTTTTTTGTTTTCTTTTCATTCTTTCCCTTGTTCTTTTACTAAACTTTTTGTCTTTTTAGATGTGTACCATATGAGTGAAAATTCAAGTAAGTCTCTTACGTCACTTCTCCTGTTGTTTTATTTTTCTTTTAAGATGATATTAACCGTTTTCTTTCTTTTTTTTTCTATGGGTGGGTGTTCTGGCTTTTCTTTCATTTTTTTCCCTTTATTTCTCTTCTTTTCGTGGTTTTTTCATTTCTTTTTTTCATTATTCCTTTCGTTTCTTCTATGGTTCTTTCATTGATCTGTCTCTTTTCAATGATCTTTGGTTTCTTTCATTGATCTTTGACTTCTTTTGTTGCTTTTTTTTGTTCCCTTTATTGATTTTCATTCCTCCTTTGCTTCCTTTCATTCTCTTTCATTCCTCTTATTTTTTTTTCATTTGCCATTTACTTCCTTTATTCCTTTTATTTTTTTTCATTCTCTTTATTCCTTTTCATTTCTTTTCATTTTCTCATTCATTTTCATTCTTTTTTTGTTTCATTCATTCTTTTTCACTATCCTTTACCTTTTTTGTTCCTTTCTCATTTCTCTTTGATCATCTTTACTTCCCTTTATCCCTTTTCATTTATCTCTTCTTTCCTTTATTCTTCCTTTGTCCTTTCTTACTGTATTTTCCATTTTTTCTTATATATTGCAGTGCATGTGCAATTAATACAGCATTATAACATTAATATTACAGTTAAAATTATGCAATTGCGGCTTAATTTTTTTATAAAATCATGTATATAGTGTAGTGTAATTTTTTTTCTTTGAATTAAAATATAGTTTTTTTCATACAATTTCCTTTTTATTAATTTATAGTGATATTAATTATTATTCAACAAATTATTAAGTGTGAAATTGTTTTTGTAATTATAGATTTAATGATTGTAGTGTTAAAGTTTTTTTTCTTTTTTGTTTAACTAATTATCATTACTATCATATTACCAGTTACGGTATATTAAATCTAACTGAAATTATGTTAATTCTGGCCAAAATTAAAATTGTGCTGAATTGCACTTTTTAAAAATTGTACGCATTTTTTTAGATCACTATATTGCATATCTTTAACTTTTATAATACATTGTATAACAAAATTTAACATATTTGGACGATAAAACAAATCCGCCGATATGTTTTATTATTTAAATTTTTTCATATATAAAATTGTTGAATCTTGACAATTTTTTTTGATATAAAACAGGTCATGAATTTGATGACCTGACTTGAATATCATGGGTTAGGTTAAATCAATTACCCGATCCTATCTGCCTATTCGGAACTCTACATTTCGCAAGTTTTTTTGATATTTTACTGATAAACGTTGCAAAACCATTTTTTGATATATATTTACCATGGATTTTTAAATGATCAATGTACTAAATTTTTTTCGTAATTAAAAAAAGTTTCGCGACATTTTAACATTATGAAAACGTTTTTGTAATTTTTTTTGATATTTTATTAAGAAACACATTTTTTGATATATAATTAAATTAAAAAACGTTTTTTTGTGATAATTTAGTAAAAAGTGTTATGAAATGTTTGTACAATGTTTTTTTTATTAATCTAATCATTAAAGTAATCCGAATACCTTTGGGTCAACAGGTAGGGTCAGATCAGAGCAGATTACCGAACTGAACTGACCCAAAAAAATTCTTCAGTTCAGATTGATAAGATAACCTGAATTGACCCAACCCATTCAGAGCATTAAATTTATTAAATAACAAAAAAAACAGTTTTCTTGTTTTTTATTATCACAAATCAATTCGATAAAATTGGTTCAGAAAATCGTAAAATTGACATAGAAACCGCAGTGATGAATGTTTCAGTTCGATCATAAACTGGAACTGTTAAAACTGATCAGTAATTATTGAAACTCTAACTTGTACCCAAATTACTCTAGTTCGTTTAGTAAAAAAGGCCAAAGCCTTTATTTATCAATGTTTTTAATTCATTTTGGCAAAAAAACCTATTAAAAAATGCTTATTTAGCATTTTTTGAAAGAAAGTTTATTTATTAATGTTTTTTAATTTGTATATTTGTATTAAAAAAAATGTTAAAAAACATTTAGTTAATATTTTAACTCGTTTTAACTTTCACTTTTTAAAAAAAGTTAGAAAAACGTTAGTTACCGTTTTTTAATTCATTTTAGTTACCATTTTTCAAATCGGTTTAAAGAAAAGTTTTTTTTAACTTCATTTTTTTAAAAAAAGAAACGTTTTTCAACTTTTTTTTAAAAAAAAAGGAAAAAAAACGTAGTCAACGTTTTTTTTAACTTGTTCTTTAAAAAAATGTAGTTACCTTTTAACTCGTTTTTTAAAAAAAAGTAATTGACATTTTTTTAACTCATTCTTTAAAATACGTAGTTAACATTTTTAACTCGTTACTATATTTTTTTTAACTTATTTTAAAGAAAAAAAGTTAAGAAATCGTTCAGTTAACATTTTCATAATTCGTCTTGATAATATAATAGTTAAATTAAATTTAATGTTTTTTAGGAACTGAACTGGATGTCCAGATAAAATTGAAGCAAATTTTTTTGGTCTGGTCCCATATTACTATTCAACCCAGATTAATCCAGTCTTTAAAAAAACGGGTTTAATCATTTCATTATTTCTTTTTCTCTTAAATAAAAAAGAAAGAAACGGTTTTATAAACCGCCTTGTACATTATTTTTTTTCATTATTCTTTTCAGGTTAACAAGCCACCCGATCCAGATCATGATTTTGATGACCTGACCCAAATGGATCCTTACCCTAATCATTCCAATTAAAAAATGAAAGAAAAAATGATTTTTTTTTCTAAATCATTTAATAAAAAAATGTTTTTATCCATTTTTTCTTAAATCTTTAAAAATTTCTTCATATTTATCATCAAAATTTATTGTATTTTTTTTTTTTTTTTTTTTTTTTGCAATAAAATTAAAAAAAAAAATTAAATTTTTAAAGATACTAATTTTTAATGATTTGTAACAATTTATTATTGATCAGCAAAAAGTTAAAAAGTGCAAACAATTTATGATTATAAAGCTAACAGCTATTTTCGCTGGCACAGGAAGAGGTTTTGCAAAAAGTTAGTCTAAAGATGTGCTCAAGCTTAAACTTAAGCTTAGGCATAAACAAAGCAAAGCTTAAGCTAAGCTTAAGCTTAAGACTATGTATATATAAAACTAACTGAAGCTTTTTTTATGAAAAAGGCAATTTTTTTTGTATCTATGGCAACTGTGCATGTGGGTCATCATCGAAAGTGGAATAGAAAATTTTAGTGAAAATCTGGCCAAAATAAAAATGATTGACCAACATTTTTTTCTATTATAAAGGAAAATTGCACTAAAAGCTTATCTGGTTGTTAATTAAACAAAAATAAACTACTTTTTGGAGTTTTTCTGGGGGGTAGAGGGGTATCCCAAAATTGATCGACATAGGTGGCTTAGTGATTATTTTCTTTTGAGAGAGTTGGGTGTTTGTGTAAGGAGGGTGCAGATCTTGGTGATCAGTTTTTGATCAGGTGAGATTATGTTGAGCACATGTTAGACTATCATGGGTATTTACTGCAGTTTTTAGTTTTTTCTATTGGGTATGCTGGTCATTAATTTTGGAGATCTAAATGGTTTATCCGGATGCAGCCAAGTTGGCCAACCTGCTTGTAGAGATTATTAATAGGTAGTAATATTACTCTGGAATATAGTCACTTGGAGAAATTTTTATTTTTTGATCTTACTGACCAGTGCAGGGTAGATATACTTATCTTGGGGGCTGGCGGTGTTAGTCATAGGATATCTGCGGGGTACAGGCTTCAACTTACCTGGTCTTTGGATTGGCTGTAAGAGAGGTAGTGACTATGATTAGGATTAACTGACCATGAAGGGTTTCAATTTGATGTCGTACTTTCATATTAGTGTCAACCTTTCCTTGCTTAGTTCACCAGTTTGAGTAGATTATTCTTTTTTGCAATTTAGTATTTTAATGTATGTTCAAATTTTTGTTCTTCATGTAAATAATTTACTTAAATTCGCGTTATGTTAGGTTCCTAACTGACACCCATAAATAAAAATAAAAAATAAAAATTAAACAAAAATAAATAAATGAATCTTTTTTTCCAATTTTTGAAAAGCATAAAATTAAACTTTACAATAAGAATTTTTCTGTATACAACTATGTTTACTACTAATAATGAACGTTGAACTTATTAACAATTTAAATGATTGGAATAAGTGGATTGAAGAAGCCATTTCTAAAAAACTTATTAGATATTTTGAATTCAAAGATTTTTCTAATGTTCAAGAAATTGGTTCCGGGGGCTTCGCAAAAGTTTGTCGTGCAAACTGAAAGAATTCTCATATCCGTTATGCGATAAAATCATTTTTTAAAATCGATAATGCTACAATTAAAGCAATTTTTCATGAGGTAATAATTACAATTTTATTTATATTTCGTTATTTATTGTACTTTTTTGACGCAATATTTTTTTTTTTATTCCCTAGATACAACTTCAATGCCAAGTTGATTATCATATTAATGTCATCCATTTTTATGGTGTCACAAGTTTCATTAAAGGTATGATAAATCCATCATATTATTTTATTTATAAAATACAATAATAATTAACTTATTTGTAAATTCCTCTGAATCAAAGAAAAGAATATTCATTAGTAATAGAACATGCTGATAATGGTACCTTCAGAAACTACTTGAAAGAAAATTACAAAAATCTCAATTGGAACAATAAATATAAACTTGCATTTCAATTAGTTCATGCAGTATCATGTTTACACGATGAAGGTATCATTCATCGTGATTTGGTAAATATTAAAAATTTATATGTTTTATTTTAACGATCATTTTACCCTAATTTAACTGTATTAATTTTATGTAATTATTAATAGCACTCGAACAATGTGTTAGTCCATCAACATGATGTTAAGCTATCAGACTTTGGCTTATCGAAAAGAATTGAGGAAACATCCAACTCTCAATCAAAAACATTTGGATTAATTCCTTACACAGATCCAAAATGTTTTAATGAAAGTATAAAACCACCATATTTATTAAATAAAAAAAGTGATATTTATAGCATAGGTGTATTATTATGGAAAATATCAAGTGGTCGTCCTCCCTTTCATGATCGTATACCACATGGTGTTTGTTTGGCTATAAATATTTTACAAGGCCTTAGAGAGACACCCATACATGAAACGCCTGAAAATCATAAAAAACTTCATACCGGTATGTATAAATTACAATTATTAATATAGTTTTAAAAAAATACGATTTTAGTTAATCAAATAATTTTTTTTTTTTTTGTAGATTGTTGGAATATTGAACCTGATAATCGACTAACTATCAATCAAGTTGTTGATGAATTAAAAGCAATCATAACAAAAGAAAACATAATTATAAAAGATTCTCATTTATATGATGATAAAAAAGATAATCAATCATCAAGTATCCACCAGCTCAATTCAGATGCTGAAATTTCTGAAGATAATTATTCATTTCATGGAAATTCATCTCAAGTTATTGATTTCACTAAATCAGAAGAAATAGAATCTTCAATATCATCATATAACCAAATTGAAAATAATTATGATATAATAGTTAAAGATATAATAAATTTTATAGAAAATAATGGTAGCGAAGTAGAAAGACAGGAAGTATTAAATTATTTTAATAATCAAAACATAGCTGTGCAAGATATAAACAATTTATTATTAAAAAGTCATAACTCAGATTATATCTTTTTGTTTGGAAAATTTAATTATTTAGGAATTGGAACTGATGTTAATAAAAGAAAAGCATTTGAATTATATCAAAAAGCAGCGAAGTTAGGAAATGCAAATGGAATATAAAATTTAGGATATTGTTATGATGAGGGAATCGGAACAGATATCGATAAGAAAAAGGCATTTGAATTATATCAAAAGGCAGCAAATTTAGGAAATGCATCAGGAATAAATAATTTAGGATATTGCTATGATGAGGGAATTGGGACTGACATTGACAAGAAAAAGGCATTTAAATTATATCAAAAAGCTGCAGAATTAGGAAATGCATCGGGAATAAACAATTTAGGATATTGCTATTATGAAGGAGTTGGAACTCATATTAATAAGAAAAAGGCATTCGAATTATATGGAAAGGCAGCAGATTTAGAAAATGCAAATGGAATATATTGTTTAGGAGTCTGTTATCAAAAAGGAATCGGAATTGATATTGATAAGAAAAAAGCATTTGAATTATATAAAAAAGCAGCAAACTTAGGAAATACATATGGAATACTTAATTTAGGAATTTGTTATCAAAATGGAATTGGGATTGATACTAATAAGAAAAAGGCATTTGATTTATATCAGAAAGCTGCAGATTTAGGAAATACATTGGCAATATATAATTTAGGAGTTTGTTATCAAAGTGGAATTGGAACAGATATTGATAAAATAAGAGCATTTGAATTATATCAAAAAGCAGCAAATTTAGGGAATTCAGACGCAATAAATAATTTAGGAGTTTGTTATCAAGGTGGAATTGGAACAGATGTTAATAAGAAAAAAGCATTTGAATTATATCAAAGGGCAGCAGATCTAGGAAATGCAGATGGAATATATAATTTAGGATATTGTTATAAAAATGGAATTGGTACATATATTGACGAGAAAAAGACGTTTGAATTATATAAAAAGGCTGCGGATTTAGGAAATGGGAATGGGATAAATAATATGGGATATTGCTATGAAAACGGAATTGGAGCAGATATTGATAAGAAAAAAGCATTTGAACAATATAAAAAGGCTGCAGATTTAGGAAATATAAATGGAATATAATTTAGGATACTGCTATCGAAATGGAAACGGAACAGATATTAATAAGAAAAGAGCATTTGAGTTATATCAAAAGGTGGCAGATTTAGGGAATCCATTTGAAATAAATAGTTTGGGATACTGTTATGAAAATGGAATTGGTGCAGATATTAATAAGAAAAAAGCATTTGAATTATATAAAAAGGCTGCAGATTTAGGGAACGAATCTGGTATTAATAGTTTAGGATATTGTTATCGAAATGGAATTGGAACAGATATCGATAAGAAAAAAGCATTTGAATTATATCAGAAAGCGGCGAACTTAGGAAATGCATTTGGAATAAATAGTTTAGGAAATTGTTATCAAAATGGAATTGGAATAGATATTGATAAGAAAAAAGCATTTGAGTTATATCAAAGAGCTGCAGATTTTGGAATATTTAATTTAGGATTTTTGTTACCAAAATGGAATTGGGACAGATATTGATAAAAAGAGGGCATTTAAATTATATCAAAAGGTGGCAGATTTAGGTAATGCAGAAGGAATAAGTATTTTAGGTTATTGTTATGAAAAAGGAGTTGGAACGAATATTAATAAGAAAAAGGCATTTAAATTATATCAAAAGGCAGCAGATTTAGGTAATGCAGATGGAATAGCTAGTTTAGGATATTGTTATAAAAATAGAATTGGAATAGATATTGATGAGGAAATAGCATTTGAATTATTTAAGAATGCAGCAGCATTAGCAAATGCAGATGGAATTGTTAGTTTGGGAAATTGTTACAACGAGGGAATTGGAACAGATATTAATAAGAAAAAAGCATTTGAATTATATCAAGAGGCAGCAAATTTAGGAAATGCATATGGAATGCTTTATTTAGGAAATTTTTATCGAAACGGGATTGAAATAAATATTGATAATAAAATAGCATTTGAATTATATGAGAAGGCAGCATATTTAGGAAATTCAGATGGAATAACTATTTTTGGGAAACTGTTATAATGAAGGAATTGGAACTGATGTTAATAAGGAAATGTCATTTGAATTATATCGTGAAGCAGCAAATTTAGGAAATGCATGTGGAATACTTAATTTAGGAATTTGTTTTCAATATGGAATTGGAACGGATATTGACAAAAAAAAGGCATTCGAGTTATACCAAAAAGCAGCAGATTTAGGAAATGCAATTGGAATACTAAATTTAGGAAATTGCTATCAAAATGGAATCGGAACAGACATTAATAAGAAAAAGGCGTTTAAATTATATAAAAAAGCGGCAAAATTAGGAAATGCATCTGGAATAAATAGTTTAAATAAAATAATTCAACAAGGTAGTCTTACTTTTGTGTATGAAAATGGAAGAAGAATTGTTAGAAATTTTAATGATACAATTTATTGGTACAAAAATTCATTTGAGTAAATTATAAAATTTAGCGAATAATAGATAGTAATTTAAAACTTTTAATTTTTATAATTTTGTAAATTTAATTAAAAAATTTTTTTTTAAAGCAAAAATTATATTTCTACTAATAAGTTTAAATTTACGTATAACAGAGTTTGTTGCCTATTCCGGTATTGATGAATCCTTCTTTCTAAATAAAGTTCTTAAAAAATATTCAAATGAAACTATCAAAGAAAATTATAAGCAATATGTACTGTACCGTCCGTACATATGTAAAAATGTTAAGACGTTTGTTTTTTTTTTCTTTAAAAATTAGAAATAATCGTTAAATTTTCCTTTTCTTTTTTTTTATTTTCGTGTTTTAAATAAATTAAAATAATTCACATCCACAGAAAATGTACGGGAAAACACGCACCCACATATCATGAACTTTTAGCCATTTCAACCATTTTAATAATTACTAACCAAGTACATCTTTTCATTTATGTACTGCAGTAATTTTCCAGGTATTTTAGAAAATTTGCGTCTAGTACTTGTCCGAATGATGAATTAATTGTAAAAATTTGTGACCAATCACACGGAATATATCTAATAGCACAGAAAGCCTAAATTCAAATTTTGAGATGGAAGCCTTTGTCCTTAATAAATATCGATTAACTATATTATATGTAAACCATTCGATTATAAAGTTTATTAGCTTATGCGTAAATCTTCTCAACTTAGTCTTAAAAGTAGATGAAAAAATAAAGGTGTTCGGCAAATGACTTGTAATGACAAAGTCACAAATGACGATGTCATTTGGTATTTGGCATTTGATTGCTAAAACATTATCATGTAATTTGGTCATTTAATTAATATTGTATATTTTATAAGATTTTATTGTTTTTTACTTAAAATAATGAAGTCATAATTTTTTAAAAAAAATTTAATTTATTTTTGAAAGAAACTCTTTACTGAGTAGTACTAAAAGATACAGTTATAGATCAAATACATTTAGTAAGAAAGTGATAACAAGTATATATTATCTACAAATGCACAATTGAAACCAGACAAGACCTTCTGGATACGCCATTAGAAAAGATCTAGATAGCTGAGTCATCTAGACTCTAAAAGCGATCCAATTAACATTAAGCCGCCAGAACTAACACGACTCTTAGTATCACAGCTGTTGCGCCGTGAAACAACTATTACTCATTTTCATTATATTCTTTCTAACGTGTAATTTCTATCATATTCCTTTTTGGCGAATGTTCTGATGATATAACATATCTATCATTCAACCATTTAAATTATCTATTAGTTTCTCTATTGAATGATGATGTGTGACAGACGTGTCACAATTTTCATGCAATGCCAATAAATTTTTTAAAATTATTCCTAAAATTATGCGTAATTGACGCAGAAAATTTAATTTGAACATCTTATCAAATTATGCATCTGCTGCTTGAATATGACATTAATAAAGTTTAGAATAAAAAAAAATAAAAAATAAATAAATGATTGCACCATTGTAACGCACGTTTGGAATAACAGTTTATATCTACTTAAATATGTAATAAATAAATATGATAAAAGAAATGGTGTGTTTACATATCGGAAGTTGGGCCTTAATTATCTATAACCAATACCCCAAAATTATTAACGTCGAGTGATTTGACCGGGTTAAAAGCACCCTAAAATAGACATATCACTCATCTATACAACTAATTTTATTGGTCAATATTAAACAATTGGTATGACTGTCACAAACATAATGTCCCCTATAATTCTAGTGACTTCCTCTATTGGCCGATATGATATTGATAGAATATCACAAACTAGTAATCGTAATATTGATAATTTTCCTATTTTATTCAAAATTGCTCAAAGTATCTAGGGATACCTGTGATGTCTATACTTAGTGAATGTTTATTTAGAGATGCAGGCAAACAAATAACTGGTAAGTTAAAAGAAATAGAGAATATTATAATCTATTTTTAATTGATCGTCTATCTTATAAAGACTGTGTAACTGTAACTTATGTTAGTTCAAAAAGTAGTTAGCAAACAATACCATTTAGGTGTAATTTATGAACGTGTTTGTTATAGTCAAAAGTAAATTCATGTTGATTACACGATATTTACAGTATATCATATGGCCGATCAGCAGAATTAAGGGCTAAGGTCAACTAATGTTCAATCAGTTGAGTGGCGCAGTTCCGATTAAAATCAAACCCGTTCCCAAATAAAAATGATCAAATATTATATTAAAAAAAATAACCCTTTCAAATTTCTATTACAAAATTTACTTCTTTAATTAAAACAAATAAATCCATCCTAAAAAATAAAGGAAAATACTATAGAGTTAGTTTATTAAAAAAAAAAAAATTCATAATATTTAACGAAAAAATAATAAATAATTAATAAATTATTTAAAATAATTACTAGTAAATAAATCTTAATTAAATGTTTTATTAATTCGAAATTCAATCTGCTGTAATTTAATAAATTACATTTAAAGCTATTAATTATGATTTTTTGAATATTTCTATCGAATAATGTATTTTTTTTCTCACAGATTGTAAAAAAACTTCCAAAGAATAAAAAGAGAGCTACAGCTTGTATTTAAAGCAGAAAAACTGTTATATATGCTTTCAAATCTTTTCAGCTTACCTAACTTAAAAACTGATGGGGAACTGATGGGGAAATAATAGAGAAACTAACGGAGTTTGCAAATGAAAAAAAATATTTTATTACGACTTAAAACATATCACACGACCCTATAACACAATGTGATTTGATTTCTGAAACGTAATTTTATTTCATAACTTACAAATATCCTAATTTCTTTAATTCCGCTGATCGGTCATATGTTATAATCAGTTTTTTTTTTTGATTGATCCCAAGTTATCGTATAATTATATTTAAATATAGTCCTTATAACAAATTGACAGTTAATATGATAAAAACAAATTTCGTAATTCTAAAGCAAAGTTCGATTGTTCAAGCGATAATTTACTTTCGACCTCATCATAACATTATTCGTCTCCAGGAGTATAGGTAAGTGGGAAATTGTCATTATTATTAATTTCACCTTTGAGATTTCGTTATTAATAATTTTACTTAGGTACAGTACATACTCATTTCAATAAAGATGAATTTATAGATATTTGATTTTGATGTCGAGAAACGCATATCCAGTATAGCAAAAAAATTTCGATATATCGGATTTCATATAAAATCATGTGATAATCCGGTATACCAAAATTTTTACTGTGTATATGTGACGTAACAAAAATAAAAAAAAGTCTCTGTATTTATAAAATTATCAAATATTTCACTTTTCCGTTAATAATTTTTTGTTTTTCATCAATCAATTAAGATTATTTAAAAAAACAATTCTCCCTTGTTTTCTCTTTATCTTTCCCTCCCCTTGTCTTGTTCGTATTTTATTTCTTTCCTAAATTACTTCAAGTGATAGAGGTCGTGAAAATGAATATAAAATATTTTTAATTGAATATAATTATATACATAAATTCAGCAGACCCAGATTTTTATAATTCTGGCCAAATTTAAGATCTACCGCAACACGTTACTTCAATTTTATTGGTTAATGAGCACATGATCCAGTTTATCGAATTATTTTTATTATAACTGGTTAGAAATTTGATCCGTTATAGCGAATATCGAGATTTTACTAGTAAATTCCGGTATATCGAAACTATTTCAATATACGTGATTTGGTTCCAGCAAAAAAATCCGGTTTACTGTTTATCGAAGATCTGGTTTATTGAATTTCACTGTGTATATTGTTGAAATATAACACATACTATATTTATAAAATGTTGTTTTTGTGAAGTAAAAAAAAAGAAATAAAAATAAAAATATATATTATAATAAAAATAACTTATTCTACTTACCCAAATAGTTTAAAACTTTTGTGGTCACCTAGATGCAGGTGATTCTCCGAATTTCTATTGAAACCCTTTATTAGAAATGAATGATCGACAGTTACCTCTTATTGTTCTTAAATGGCTAAAAAAAAAAAAAAATTCAATTTTTTGAAAAGCAATAAACTGAATTCTGTAGTAAGAATTTTTCTGTACCCAATCATGTCTAAAAACGTTGAACTTATTAACAATTCAAATGATTGGAATGAATGGATTGAAGATGCCATTTCTAAAAAAAACATTAGATATTATGAATACAAAGATTTTTCTAATATTCAAGAAATTGGTTCCGGAGGCTTCGCAAAAGTTTGCCGTGCAAACTGGAAGAATTCTCATATCCGTTATGCATTAAAATCATTTATTAAAATCGATAATGCTACAATTAAAGCAATTGTTCGTGAGGTAATTATAATTTCATATTTTATTATTTATTATAGTCATATGGATTTTTTTGACGCAATATTTTTTTCCCCTAGATTCAACTTCACCGCCAAGTTGATTATCACGATAATGTCATCCGTTTTTATGGTGTCACAAGTTCTATTAAGGGTATGATAAGTTCATCATATTATTTTATAATATACAATAACTAACTAACTAATTTGCAAATTTTTCTTTTTAAAAAAGAAAATCAAAGAAAAGAATATTCATTAGTCATAGAATATGCTGATAATGGTACCCTCCGAAACTATTTGAAAGAAAATTTCGAAAATCTCAATTGGAATGATAAATATAAACTTGCATTTCAATTAGTTCACGCAGTATCATGTTTACACGAAGAAGGGATCATTCATCGGGATTTGGTAAATATTAATTTATATATATATTATATTTATTTTAATGATTATTTCATCTTAATTTAATTGTATTATTTCTATGTAATTATAAATAGCATTCTAACAATGTGTTAGTCCATCAGCATGCTGTTAAGCTATCAGATTTTGGCTTATCGAAAAGCATTGAAGAAACATCCAACTCTCAATCAAAAGCATTTGGATTAATTCCTTACACAGATCCCAAAAGTTTTAATAGAAATATAACACCGTTATATTTATTAAATAAAAAAAGTGATGTTTATAGTATTGGCGTATTATTGTGGGAAATATCAAGCGGCCAACCTCCTTTTCATGGTACATCATATGATGTTAGTTTAGCTATAAGTATTTTACAAGGCCTTAGAGAAACACCTATACCTGAAACTCCTAAAAATTATATAAAGATTTATACCGGTGTGTATTAATTACACTTTAATATTATTATGGTTTATAAATATAAATGATATAATTTTAATTAATTGAAATATTTTTTTTTTTTTTTCTTTTTGTAGATTGTTGGAATATTGAACCTGATAATCGACCTACTATCAATCAAGTGATTGATGAATTAAAAGCAATTATAATAAAAGAAAACATAATTATAAAAGATTTTCACTTATATAATGATAACAAAGAAATCAACCAATCATCAATTAATCACCAGCCCAATTCTAATACTGAAAATTTAGAAAATAGTTATTCTTCATTTCATGAAAATTCACAAATTATTGATTTCACTGATGTAAAAGAAATAGAATCATCAATATCATCAAATAACCAAACTGAGAATGAGAATGAGAATGATTTCAATATAATTGTTAATGATATAACCAATTTTCTTAAAAATAATAGTAATGAAATAGGAAAACAGGAAGTACTAAATTATCTTAAGAATCAAAATATAACTTTGCAAGAAATAAATAATTTATTATTAAATGATCAAAATAACTCGAATTATATTTTTTTACTTGGAAATTTTAACTATTTAGGAATTGGAACAGATAGTGATAAAAAAAAGGCATTTGAATTATATCAAAAGGCAGCAAATTTAGGTAATGTGAATGGAATAAATTATTTAGGATATTGCTATCAAAATGGAATTGAAACAGATATTGATAAGAAAAAAGCATTTGAATTATATCAAAAGGCAGCAGTTTTGGGAAATGAAGGTGGAATACATAATTTAGGATATTGTTATCAAATTGGAATTGGTACAGATATTGATAAGAAAAAAGCATTTGAATTATATCAAAAGGCAGCAGATTTAGGAAATGCATCAGGAATAAATAGTTTAGGATATTGTTATCAAAATGGAATTGGAACAGATATTGATAAGAAAAAGGCATTTGAATTATTTCAAAAGATAGCAGATTTAGGGAATGCAGATGGAATGCAAAATTTAGGATATTGTTATCAAAATGGAATTGGAACTGATATTGACAAGAAAAAGGCATTTGAATTATTTCAAAAGGCGGCAGATTTAGGAAATGTGATTGGAATAAATAATTTAGGATATTATTATCAAAGTGGAATTGGAACAGACGTTGATAAGAAAAAGGCATTTGAATTATTTCAAATGGCTGCAGATTTACGTTATGCATTAGGAATAAATAATTTAGGAAACTGTTATTATTTTGGAATTGGAACAGATATTGACAAGAAAAAAGCATCTGAATTATATCAAAAGGCAGCAGATTTAGGAAATAACAAAGTTCAACATAATCTTTCTTTTGTGTATGAAATGACAAGGTCATTTTTAAAAATATAAATAAAGCAATTTTTTATTACAAAAAATCAGCTAAATAGGTTAAGATGTAAAATGAGTTGTAATTTTAATGAATATTATGATTTTTAATTGGTTTATATATTTTTTGGTTATTAAGTTGTAAAAATTTAATTTATTGCTGTTTTTAAAATAGTAATGTAAAATAAAAGAAAAAGAAAATAGATGTATTTAATCATTGCGTAAAGCAGCAATGATTTTTTTCACAGTAGTACATGCAAATTCCATGGAATTTGTAAAAATCAATATAACTATTGCCATTTATTAAAATATCAAATTTTAATCTATAATATTACTTAAATTCTTAAATAGACTAATTTTTTTTTTTGCTATGTATTTAAAGTTCTGAGACTACATCATATACTAAAATTACTAACATCTATCGATCATAAATCATAATTACTATGACTCTGGTACAAAATCTTGTATTTCATTTTTTTTTTTTTAGGAAAATTTTGCTAACGTTTTATTCACTTTATGTAGGTTATAGGTCCTGGACGTCCATTATTCTTGAGTGATGAATAAGTTTCAATATATCGAAACTTTCAATAATTCTTTCTTTTAGAAAGTACTTTATTGACATTTCTTTTTTCTTTGTAGGTTTCAGGCATTTTCTTTAAGTAATAGAAGATATGTATGTGGTACAGTAAGTTTTAATACTTTCAAAACTTTATAATTTTCTTTTTAGGAAACTTTTATTAATATTTCATTTTTTCTTTTGCAGGATTCGGCTTCAGTTATTGCAATCAATACATATTTGTATAAAGCTTTTTAATATTATTTTATTAGTTAAGAACGCATTGTTCATTTATAAATTGTAATCTAGTTTAATTATAATAATACGAAAATTAAATATAATTTTATTATTTCAGTTAGTTTTTTACTTACAATATACTGTTCAATTAAGTAATTCTTATAAATCTAAATAAGATTTTTTGGTAATTACTACTGTAGTGCATAGTATTGCCAGGACCAATAAATATATTATATAGGGGTAGGTTCACTGATGCATCGTTATCATGATAATGGAGTTGACAGATTTGATATATATATATATAGCGTATTTTTTGGCTGAACATACATATATCATAATATACACATATTTGACTAATCGCATTTTGATATTAGCTTTAATATACATATATATATATATATTGATAAATTGTTAACTTCTAAAATAAACAAACGTATGAACTAAGGTAAAAAAAAAAAAAAAATGAAAAAAAGGATGTTATTGAAAAAATAATAAAATAGGATTTTTATTGTTTTTACAAGTAATACTGTAATTTCGCAAGATTTTTAACATCAGGTGTCAATTTTCATACCATTCATATGAAAAACCCTTGCGTACAGACAGCACAGCACGAAGTATATATATACATAATATATTTAAAATTAAATAATATATAGACAAATTTTTAATTTTTCTAAATAGCGAGATATTTTAAATATTTTCAATATCATCATTAATTGGTTTACAAGCAACATCTATCGATTGATAAATTTGTTTTGAATTGTTACTCTGTTAACTTTATTACGTATTATATATTGGGAATTGAAATTTAAAATTTGATTATTCAGATTGGTTATTAAATGAAAGTCTATCGAGTAAATTTCATATGCCCGATGGTTCTACTGTACTTTTTTGAAGCCGATTACTTTAACCTACCCGCCGCGCAGTTCGGGTTCAACCACGTAATATTTGGGAAAACCTATCGGATTAAATTAACAGGAATATCATTATTGCCTATTTTTACCGATATACTGTATATGCGAAATTCAAAATATTAACCTGATGTTTACAATAAATTTATTAATATATACGATTTTATTATTTAAAATTATAAAATTAAATTATATTACAAATACAGACACATTCTTGACTAATAAAACTATATAAAAACTGACTTTTTTTTCAAATCAAATGATGAAAAAAATTAATTTCGATGATATAAACAACATGTCGTCTTTGATATTCCTTTCCTTCGATACGATGACGAGAAATATCTAGAAATACTACCTAAGATTCCATGAGACTTATAACTGGGCAATATAGCTTCGACATCCCATCCTTATTGTATTTTACTTTCATTTACCACCTGGTAAATGAATTCTTGACTGGTTCGTGATCAGCTAGTAATTAATCGCTAATCAAATTTACATATACGATAATTTCAAATTTGATAAGAAAATTTTATTTCTCCGTTATATATGAGACTTGTCGGACGATTTCCCAAATGCCATTTTCCCGAATGTACCTTTTCCCGAAGCCAATTTCCCGAATGCCAATTTCCCGAACTGGACCATTTCCCGAAACATACGATATCCCGAATGCCAATATCCCGAATCACCAATATCTTGAACATATCTTTTTTTTTTTAATTCTTTATTATGAATGCCAGAGACAGAACTATCCATTTAATAACGTCTTCAACTTAGACATATGATGTATAAATCATTATTTTTCAAGTGAAACCTATCTAATACAATAATTAGAAATATTAAAATACAATAAAATGAGAAAAAAAAAAAATAAAAAAAAAATAAAAAAAGAATCAAAACAATCATCAAAAATAATAAAAAACATAAACTAAGCTAATGATCTAAAAATCGCAACAAATAAAACAAATTAATCCGTAAAATAACCAATAGTTAATCATTGTTAATCTTTGCTAAACAATATCTTGAACTTATCACATATAAAACATTTTATTTCGCATATATATACAATATATTTAACAAATATGCTATATTAAAAAATTAATCATATTAACTACATTAACTAAGTTGCATATATTCAATATAACGTTTAAAAGATTCGGGATAATGACATTCGGGAAATCGTACTGTAACCGTTATACTAAAAAAAATATCTTACTAATATTTAAGTACTAACAAATCTTTTCATTTGTAGATAACAGAAAAATTAATAAAATTTCTGGATATTTTAGAAAAAATTTGTCTAGTACTAATCAAAAACGATGAATTAACGAAATTTTAAGTGTACAACCATACATATAGTTAACCAAAAATAATGAATTGAATGTAAATTTTGCGACCATTCAATCGCACGAATCATTTAGCGAAATAAATTTTAATAATAAATTTTTTTTTTTTTTAAAAAAAAAAATAATAACGGATATATTTCTTTTAGACATTTGATTGATTTTCTTATATATCGTCGAAACAAGATATAATATTAAAACCAAAATTTATTTAAATATAAATTTTAGATGAACCCACCACGTAATGTCTATAATAACATTTGACGAGATTTGCGATAATCCTGAAATTAAAGTGACAAATGCAAGGGTATACAATACATAAGTGTATCATAAGAATCGAAAATTTTACTTTTGTATTAAATACTTTGTTCGCTAATCATATTATGGTTGCGAAAATTTTGACCAATTACCTCATATTATATTAATAAAATGGAAATTTTCGATAGACTACCATAATTGGAAGGACATTAAATGATTATTTATGAAACAATTGAACTAACTTTTGTCCAATCATATTCATTATATTATGGAGTTGTCATTGTCAATAGCGAGTTGGCGTTCGATAAAACTATGTAATTCTAAATATAGATTACAAGACTACATGAGCGAATCAATAAAATTACAACTTGATTCAAAACTCGTATGTTACTCAGTATGAATTGCTACTTTCTCGTGATGATACAAGTTACGACAGATAATAATTGAATCATTAATATTTCTTATTAGAGAATATTGTTTCAAACATTGTATTCGCTATAATATGAATAGCCTTTCTTTGGAAATTGTCTAACCGTACGCATCACCCATAATAAATGATTTTACTAATTGTAAACTTTAATACGCCCTTTTTTTCTTTGATGTACCGTTATTAGCCGTATTAAGTAAAGTTTCTTTACTAAAACAAATATTTCTTTTAAATATAAAGTTTTATTTGTTTCTTTGTTGACTTCTCAGCTTGCGTAAAGCTATAAAATGGGTTCCAGAATGCTAGTCAAAAAATTTTCTTTACATCAGATTGTGCATTAGTAAAACAGATGCACCTGACGTCATCGATACCCGCTTTCATACACAGTGAATTCGTCATAATGGATAATCCGTTCCATTAGTAAAATTCATTATATCATTTATCAATCGTAAATTTAAATTATGATAATACGTTTCAAAACTCAATTTCGTTATATCAAAATTCTACTTATGGTCCAGTATATCGAGGATCCCGGTATATTGAATTTCGGTCATTATGTGATATTCGCAATCTCATAGCGAATTTCATACCGTATCAAATTCTTAATCTCGCTACTTTGCGTGCTACCTTCTTGTATACATTTCTATAAACGAGTTCAGACTTTCTTTTCGATTTTTAAAAAAAATATTTTGACAATGGTTTCACTAATTAGGATGGATATTTATAAAAAAATTCTCTCTCGGAGTACCTCTTAAATTTCATTTTTTTAATTTATATTTTTTTAAAAAACGTTTTAACAATCAGTTTAAATTTTTGTTTAAAATTAAGATTTATGATAACGATTATAGTTTTAAAGGTTGAAAAAAAATACTAATAGTTTTTATTGTGTTATTGTTTGTGTATCATATAAATTTTCTAAGATATTTAAAAATAAAGTTGTATGTTCTTTGTTAGTCCTTAACAATTATCGAATAACTATTGAAAAGTCAGATTTGCTACTAGATTGTCTAAGGCAGTCAGGCTCTCGCAAATAAATTATATGTATTAAAACCACTCACTTGACTATAAAGTTTATCGTTAAATTAATAATCTTGAACGCTCCTCTTCAAATTCTAAAAGGTGAAAAGATAAAGTAATCGATTTCGCGAGAAAAAGTTTATCAGATGATAATAATTTTATTAGGTTTGTCATGTACGTTGTAATATAAGAAGAAAGTTACATTCGTCAATTTCGTCATCACATACGTTAATACCAAGTTTTATTATTAATTCATAGTATAAATTCTTTACAATGAAATGGTTAGGAGAAAATAGACATATTTCTGATAAAAATAAAATAATAGTGATAACCCGATAAAAAAGTATTTGATGCAATTTCGTATGATATATATGAATTGCTACATCAATTATCAATATAGAAAAAGTTTATTTAGTTACATATAAAATTAGAATTTTTTTTTTTTTTTCGAAACCGAAGTTGGTAAGCTAAAACTTTTAATATTAGTTTAAATTAATAAAAAAAAGAAATTTATATTTACGAAAAAACCTTCGAACTTCCAAAATATTTTTAAAATAATTTATTTTTAAAAATGTTCATAAATTTAGGTACGTACATTTTTATTACATTTTATTGCAGAATTATTGCAGTACATTTTCCAAATTCATTTGGATTGGATTTAATTGCCGATCCTATTGGATTGGATTGAGTCTCACATAATCTAATCCGTATTACAAAGAATTATCGATTTTTGGTATGTACTGTAATAGTTGATGTTGGCGTAGATCGGGTCACTTACTATTACGTCCTGGAGCGTGATTATATAATAATTTATTCTTTTTATTATTGTTGTTTCAATGTAATTAATGCTTTTATAATAAGTCGTAATAAAATAAAATTTTTAAGCATCTTAAATACAAACTTATTATTAAAAAAAAAAATTCCAATATTTTTATGAAGACCAGGTGAAAAGTATTGATAATCACGTGTGAAAAATTATGAGTGACACTTGGTGCGACATGGGGATTTAAGTCCAATCCAATTGATGATCGACTTAATCCAATCCAAATCATAAATACGGTTTAGACTCAATCCAATCCAACCCAAATCAGGTTTTCAGTTTTATAATTACGGGTTGGGCTCAATCAAATCCAACCAAAATTGGGTTTTTAATTTACAAATATGTATTGGACTCAATCCAATCCAAATGTAAATAAGGAAATACGGATTGGATTCAATCCAATCCAAATGAAATCCAATCCAAAATCATTTTTTGCAAATACGGTTTAGATTCCAAATGAATCTGTAAATACATGAAAGTTGATAGATGAACTTAATTAATTATCAAACTATTTTCACGAATTTTTTTCATTGAATATATAACCATTCAAGTTGTTTTTTGACAATAGATACTTTATTTCGTTCCTTTTGTGTTGACAAGAAAAATAAAATGTAAAATCATTCCTTATAATTATCGTGTTAAAAATAAAGAAAATTTTGACATTCCTGATTTGTCGATCATCTCAGTCGCGGAAGATGATCGGTAATCAGAGATGCGGCTATTAATTTATTTATTTTACGTATTACTTGATTTGGATATCGGGTAAACTGGAAGTGGCGCCATTGATTTTCCAGATGCCGTCATACATCACTAATACGTCTAGAGAAGTTTTTAAATTTATTCTATATGCAATAGGACATGATGATTAGAAAATTATAATTAGCAAGTATTTAATTTCGTTTCCGGCACTCCCAGTAAATCTGTCAACGAAATTATGAGTTCTCTTGCCAGCATTATCACTGCATTATCTGATTTACGTGTGACATTAAGATAAAGCTATATAAGGATTTTCCATAAATACCATAAATAAACAAGAGGTATAGTCTTTTTTTTTCATATTTATAAGAATTTTTTATTTATTGGATTTACCATTTTTAAATTGTTTAAAATTGAAAGAAAACGAATAAAATTATCTAAAATCTTTGATCTTATTATTATTGACTATAATAAATAGATTTTCTATATTTTTTTCGAACAAATCATTAAAACTGAAAGGAATTTCGAAAAGTTAATAAGCATGACATTTTACTCTTCTATTTTCATATTCGACTAAATATAATAATTGAAAGGATATTAATAAAGAATAAACAGTAAATCACGGAAAAGTATTATATGTGTAAATGTTATAATCTATTTATCAAAACACTTAGCATCACAATGCCCTCCAAATAAATCCGCCCACAATGATGGTGTATGGCTTAGCAGACCTAGTAAAATTAAAAGAATCAATATTATCACACCACAAAGACAATACCATCCGTGAAAGAATCTATTACCCTCAACAAATTTTTCTCCTAAAAAATGGGATATGTACGCAATAAGACTATTGAATGACCAGATAGAAGCCAATACTGTGAGAAATTTGCTTCGACAGCCATATCCCACTGGACGAGTGAAATGAGCAAGAAGTACTGACACCCAAGGAATGATTATTGAGAATAATACAAAAGTGATCAGAACTTGAGCATCTTGAGCACTTCTCTTGTTGTGTGGGAGATCTCTTACAACCAAATACTTGTTTTCTAATGCATGTCTAGGATCGTTGACCACCATTCTTCCTCCAGATACTCTCTTATATATTGCCGGAAGTGTCCAGGACAATGCTAGTGGTAGATATGGCCAATCCTCTTCAGTACATGGTCCTATACGTATCGCCTTGGCTAATCCTGAAAGTATACCGAGTAATATATAGTACGCTGATGCCAGTGAAGATAATCTGTCTAGTACTGATGCTTCTGCTATACATTCTTTGAGTAATTTAATAACAACTTTATCCTGTTCATCTACTGCTGCTATTTCCATAATATGATGACCGAAAGGTCTATAGGCAACCTTGTATTCGTTTTTCATAAAATGGTCTGATGTGAGCCAGTATGTACTCATTGCTATCGGATCCTGACTTATGTTACAGGTATAAAACAACCCTGTAAACGGACAACCAAGACATCGTAATATCCATAACAATTTATTTAATAAACCACTATCTGGTGCCGCGCCTATTGTTGCTATAGCTGGTACGCTACCTAATACATACTGAGGCGCAGGATTTTGTAATGTTTGTAGTAATTTTGTCACTGAATCTTCTGTCATTGATATTCGCTCGACAAATAAAAAATTAAAAATTTAACATAGAAATGTGACCTTTATATAGTTTTATGAAAATCTTATTAATTAACAATGTGGAACCAACCTATCTTTCCGAGTTAATACTTTGAAATCTTGATTTGAAATGATGATTTCATGTCGATCGGAACAAGTACCAGCCTTATAATACTTTTGCATATTTTGCTCTAACCGGAATAAGAGATAACCGGTGTACTTGCCAGCCTTCACATGTTACTATAAAACGTGTACAATAACTCGGTAAAGGCTGTGTATAATATCTCCCAGTTGGCTTTGATCCCTGACTGGATTGACTAGATTAAACTCGAAATTCCTGATGATCTGAAAATCCGCGGCTTCATCCGGATCGACAAATTTCGGATAACTTTTAAAATTTGCGGTTGAATATTAAAAACCGGCTCGACAATTTAGTCCGAAAATCTGAATGAAAAAAAAAAATTACCAAATTTAATTGGTCGAAAATATTTTAAAGTACTTTGTGCTAGTAATTTTGACCAAAATTTTGATATTTGGCCAAAACTAGAGAGGACGATATAATTGCACATGATAATAAATAGTTTTTTTTTTTTTTTAAAAAAGTAAAGAGCAATAGTGATATAAAGCGATATGCCTATATAGCGAGTAGTACCCTAGGTGAAGAGAGATACTATACGAGGAATATTAACGTTAAATCTTCTATCATTTAATGAACTGTTTATTTTCTTACTGAGGGTTAAAGTGGATAAAAAAGAATTTATTTATAATAATTTTAACTTGAATTTACGACTTAGCATTTATTAACCAATCAAAAACTAAAAAAAGCGTAAGCACGTGTTGCATGTGAAACACTTGGATCGTTAATCCGTTGTTTATCTTATTTTTAAATGAACTTGATTACTAAAAACTTTGTGAAAATCAGGATCAGATAATTATTATTATATTCAGATTTAAATAAACTTAATGTTATTTCTTATTGAGAACATAAATAACCATTATACACTACGAGAATTTACTCGGTCAAGATTAAAAATTTTTCATAATAAAACGATTATCCTCTTTTTTATTTTAAATCTTACATCATTTTGGTATCTATTAAACGACAAGCAAATTTGTCCGCAATTTAACTGCTGCAAATTCAGCACTCATCTATTTTGGAAATTTTGAAAAAAAAAATTTTTTCTTAATACTTATATTACATGAAAATCATCGATCACATTAAAAAAAGAATCAATAACGACAAATTTTATATCCTCATTTGAGAATTTTATATTTTTCAAAAAAATTTAACAAACTATAAATTGCTATTATCATATGATAATATTTTTTGATAATTAATGCTTTATGCTACATCTTCTGATAATCCATTATTAATATGATTTAGCTTTAGCTTTTTACAAAATGTCGTTGCATCTATGATTTGCTAAGAAAAACTGATTAATTCCCTCTTTGTCAAAATTTGTTCTTCCAAATCTTAATGAATCAATACAATATATCACCGGATCGGTTAATAAGAACTTTGTCATTAAGTTCAATTCCTTGAAGAACACAAACCACTAAATATTCTTCAGTATAATCATATAAGAAGTGGTGAGAGTTCTGTAATTACACCAGTATTTGAATTGAATCGTTTATACTCTGCATCTTGAAGTTTTGGTTCAATAGTATAATAATACTGGGTACAAAAGTCATTAATGCCACAACGTATTTTCACATTGAGAAATTCTCTTCATGAATATTTTTTCGTTTCGCACTCAAATTAAATTTTGTAAAGTGAAAATATGTAATTGTAGAGATCTCTCCTGCCTCAAGATACTTTTCAAAAGTATTTTCTCAACACTGTTTCAACCAACATGAAGGCAAAAGTTTTTAATATTTTTATTAAACTGGATTAAAATGCTAATTTTTTTTATTAAATAATTTAAAAAAAAAACTTAAATAATAAATAGTTTAATTAAACTGAATTTAAAAAAACGTTACCTTTGGTGTTTTTTATTAAAACAAATTAAAAAAGGACTCTTCAGTTTTAACGTTTTTTAATTTTTTTATTATAATTAATTGAAAAAAAAATTTAATAACTTTATCTTACAATTAAAATAAAAAAAAAATTTTATTTAACATTTTCTATTAACTTGATTTAAAAAATGTTATTAAATTGTTAAAATAAATTTTTTTTTATAATAAAATTAAAAAATACTTTTTTATAAGCGGTTTAAAAAAAACTTTCTTTATTGAAATGTTAATTTAATAATTATTTTTCTCATATAAAAACTTTTGATCAAGTTAAGCAGGTGATCCAAATACTTTCAGGTCAATTGGATTTGGCACTTAGGCAATCAGGAGGTTAGATCGGTTTACCTGACCAAACTCACAACTCACGGAATCTGGAAACAGCCTGTTAAAGGTATTTAAAGAGAGGAAATATTGACATGCTTAGAAGGAACATTCGGCTATTTTTTTTTAATTTAAAACGGTAGTAAATTTTACTAACTTTGTATTTTCTTTTTTTTTTTAGATTCAAATATATGGAAAATTAAATTAAAAAAAAAAAAAAAAGACTGATTATCCGACCATCAATTTGTTAAAATGAAATTATTCTTGTTACTGTTTTTTTCATTCCAAATGCATATTAAACTAAACAAATAATTAAAATAAATACTTTTTAATAAAATAAAGTAAGCAATTTATATATTGTGTTTTATTTAAATAATTTACTGTACAAAAATTTTTTTCAAAATTATATATATTATACAGTACGTATGATGATGATCACCACCACGGAAGTCATTAATTTGATGGTTGAATTTAACATGACATAAAAGTGCTACAAGAAAATTTGAATTGCAATTTTACTTTATGGGCCTCTTCTATACTGTCCTTACTATATTGTACTGTACTATACATATACAATATATAATATACTATAAAACTTACGGAAAAAAATTTCGCCTAAATATCCAATTTTTATTTAAAGTACCCAAAAATTCGGGTAAAATTAGATAAATATGACAATATGATCATTTGACCATCAAATTTAAATTCTAATTTGGGCCAACATAAACATTATAGTGGTGTTAAAAAGGTGTGATAATGTAACACACAGTGACAAAATAGTCGTAGATCTTCTGGGAGATTCTAGACTAGCCCAAATCTGTAATAATTACTAAAAAATGATTGATGCATGAAGAGAAAAATCCAGAATTTTCTAGATCAACGAAATTACTAGAAAAACTGAGAACTTTCTTCCAAGTGTCGATTAAATTTATAAATACTGAGAGAAAATTTTTCCTTTCTAAATTTTTCAAATACGAAATAAATTTTTTTAAATACGAAATAAATTTTTTTAAATACACGAAAAATAAAAAATTTTTATTCTTCTTATCAACAAGAGATTTTTGTTTTTTTTTTAAAAGATGTTTGCTTATCCAAGTTTTATGTACGATCCAAGTTTCATATATGAGCCAAGGAGCTCATCTTCATTTTACCCTCGTACAAGAAATTATCCTTGCTCTTATTATCATAATAATCGTAACCCATTTTACAATCAACCTGAATCTTTTAATTATTTTACTCCACGAAATTACTTCCCATATGACAAAGAAGAGGAACAATTCTTACGAAAACAACAAGAACGTGAAAGAGAACAAGAATTGGAACGATCGAAAAGATTTTATGATAATAAAACAAAGCAACAAGCGAAACAATCAGGAGCATCAACGTTTAATACCAATTATCAACCAAAAAAATCTTACAAAGTAAAAATTCAAAGTGATGAGGACGAGGCAAAAGCTAAAATCAATAAATCCCGTGCAGCTCATAAAATATATGAATTTATTAAAAATCAATCAGCAAATAAACGAACTCGTAAAATATTAAATAAGTTATATTTACTTCATAAATTTGAAAATGACTTAAAGGAAATTCAAAATTCAAGACACTTAGGAAATTTAACATTTAATAAAGAAAATGGGAAACAAATTTTACCAATTTCAATCGAGAATAAACAATTCTTGGAATATGAAGATAAAATTGTTAAATTATTTGATAAATTGGATGGAGTACAGAGCGAAGGTGCTGATATTATTCGTGAAAGAAGAAAATTCCTTGTTAAATTTGCTCAATCATTACTAGATGAATTGGACATTGAAAAAGAAACCCAATGGAAAGCATTCAACGAAAATCAATTAAATTCGATAACAGATGATGAGGAAGAAATTGATGTTTCTATGTCCACAGAAAGTGAAGAAAATGAAATAACCACAAATGATTCCGCTCCAATGGTTGAAGAAGGAAATGAAAATAGTCATAATTCTATTGAACCAATTATAAATACTACATTTAAAGAAGAATTATAGAAAACCAAGATAGGGATTTACGCATAATATAGTAGTTTTGTAGTTATTGTAAATTTTTTTTTATATATATTTTTAGATATGTAATTAATAAATGTTTTTAATATAAAGAAAGCAAATAAATTACTATAATAAAACTCGAATTATAATCTTCAAATTATTCACGTCTAAGCGCTTTGTAATGTTAAACTATTCTTTAATATAAATTAATCGCATCTTCTATGAAAAATTTAAATAAAGTTTTCATTATTAAGTGCGGTAAAATAACCATTAATAAGAAATTAATCTACTAATGTTTTTTTCAGTCCTCTCATTTTCTTCATCTTCTATGTATAAATATTTCTTCCTTTTTGTCTACTTTCTTTTTAACGCACAAAGTATTAGTTTTATATGGATCACTTGCAAAAATGTCGTCGTCTTGTAATAATACGTTGAATTTGTTAACAGTTAATTAATCCCAGAATCACTTGCGACTTAACCGTGAAACAATTTTAAAAATTTTAAATTATCGAATTTTAAATCTAAGAATATAATTAATTATACACACAAACATATTTTCTTCGTAATTTATTTCATGCGGTAAATAATGATGGGTACGTTATTATTAAAAAGAATATTTGTTTTAGGTATAAAGACTAAGTAAGGGTGAGTAAAAAGCAGAGAACCACTAGTAAAAACCAATTTAGTCATAACCAAAGCGAAAAAGAAATTTCGGTATAGAAATAAAAACCATTTAGACAGGACCCAGAAATATATATATAAGGGTCAGGTGGCGAAAAATTTTTTTACTATGAGCTGTACGCAGAGACTTTTTATATGAGTAGTACGCATAATTGACACCTGATATTGAAAATCCTGCAAAAATACGCAAATAAAATTTCAGACATTAAGTTATAAATTATTTTATTATGATTTCTATATTATTTATAAATAGAATTTATTCTAATTTACCATTTTTTCAATAATATTTTTCTAAAATTTCACTTTTTAACCCTTAGAAATTTCTTTCAATTAGTACTAAATATGTATTACAATGCGGTTAACGCATATGGGCCAATTTTTGGAATTAGACTTTTACATTCAAAAAATTAATATTTTTATACAAATAAAAATTACCAGTTAAGTAAAACTAATAGATCTATAAAAAAATAAAATTAATTGTCATATGATTTTTATTTTTTTAACATAATAATTTTAAAATTTAAAAAATCGAATTAAAATTGTTGTGACAAAACTGTGAATAACATCGCGAATATCTGCGCTAAGATGCTAAATTTATATTCATTCGAATGAGGAAACCAAGATCTATCTAATGAATATAAAATCTTAACGATTGAATCACTGGTTGCCGAGTAAATGCGTAAAATAGATTTATTTTTAATCTTTAACTTTGAACGTGAATATCTCCGCACCTAGTGATTCAATTTCAAAGATCTTTGTTCGTCACGATCGAGTAAGTTCTCACCTTTCAAATGAATATAAAATTATAATATTAGCATACGTAGAAGCTGAAATATTCACGATTTTGTAACTTGAATTAAAGTCCGACATAAAAAATTTAAAATTATTATAATAAGAGATTTTGAATTATTGTTACCTTATTTAAAAGACCTTTATTCGCTATTTAAGACTTTAAATTAAATAGTAAATCTATTAAAATAAATATTAAAAATTAAAAAATTAGAAATATAAAATTAGTTTATTTAAAGTTAAAAAAAAACTTTTAAAAGTCCTATTATATTTATAATTCACACTTTTATTTTATAAATATCTTACAAAAAAAAGAAAACTTAAGATAAAAACGAATAAAAAAATAATTTTTCATGTGTAGAAAATATTAATTTTTTTTTTTTTACTTACTATTTAAAAATAATCACTTTATATATTTATAAACTTTTTAACAAAAAAGTGATTAAAAAGTGATTGAAAAAAGAAGTAGTTATTCTTGTTTTTAAAAATTTTTTTTTATTTTTTAATAAATTCGAATCATCTGAACATTGTAACGCAAAAATTAATTGAGGTTTGTTTAACATAATTTTTGTTAAATAGTTAAATTTTTATGAAAATCCTAATTTTAGCTAATTCCACGGATTGCGGATATCGGTACAGTAAATATATTATATATATAAGATTAGCCCAAAAATACGCAACCTAATTTTTTACATATAAAAATTTTGATAAAAAATACGCAATCTTGATGCCTAACTATGGATGAAAAATTCTTAAATTGTACGCAAATCAAAACTTTACTCCGTCTAATTCCACTATGATGGCGACGCATCTGTGTACCCTACCCCTGTATGTATATTTCTGGGTCCTATTTAGACGAATAAAATAAATACATATAAAAATCTTTAAAAAAAGATCTGAAACGAAAAATGAAATTTTTTTTTTTTTTAAAAACGCCGCGGTTCAATTGTTAAGGATGAAATTTACGGCAAAACGAAAATGGAGTTAAAAAAAAAAAAATATCTAGATTTTCGCTCATCGTATCTTACTTCAACAAAAAATCACGTGAGTGTCAGTCGTTAAAATCACGCGACGAGAGGATGCAATGATGTTCGTTGACTATCTATTTGCTTTAAGGATTCTTCAACCTTCTTCTTCACATTCATTATTTATATATATTGCAAGAAAATACCAAGACTGTTTTTTTTAAGACAGTAGATTTCGCTCCAACATCAAGGTACTGTGTTATTATTTGAAATTTAAATATTATAAAAAGAAAAAGATCTTTGCGTTTTTTTGTTTTAATTTTCTTTTTGGTTTGTACTTTAATCAATATGAATTAATTTTTGCTTATTTGTTCTCTGTTTATTGCTCATACTTTACTATGATGACGACATATCTGGTAAATTCACGGGCATAAGTTTTAACGACATGTAATTAACGTAATCTAATATGAAGAAATATTGTTAGTGATCAGAAATAATATTCAAAAGAAATTTTGAACTTTTAATACCATTACCAACATAACAAAAGGATGACACTATAATATGATTTCAATCCAAAATATATTTATTACCTGGTAACAAAAACAAACGTGCAACATCATAGTTATATCAATATCGTTATGTCGAGCGAAAGCTTGATGGGGTCTTTCACAAAAACAACATATTTTTATATCAATTTTGATATTATAGCACTAAGAGCAAGTACTAGACACTAGAAGAGATATATCCGCGAGAAAGTAGCTGTGATGATCCATAAAAGGACAATGATGTGAAGTTGACTGGGTTGGATGCTAAGTTGAGATCAATGCCTAGAATGTAACGATTATTTTTTTAACTTATAATTATTTGTATAAAAATAGAACTTTGTTTCTAAATCATATGAGAGAAGGGTCTGTAGCCTGTAGGTAAACATACCGAATTTTATAATTTTTGATAGTTTTAAAATCGCGTGTTTTCTTATGTCTATGTTAGGTGATATAAAAACGTAAGTTTATGATGTTAAAATTTTAAATTTTTTTTGATCTTTATATATTTTATTTATAAATATTTATTATTTTTCCTATCCAGAAATTTTTTACGTGGCTATGAGAATAACGAGTTAATTTTGTATCAAACTTAGTATTAATATTTCCCGTACATTACTGATGACAAAGATGACGATAATTTGTATTTTTAAGCGATTTTATTTATATATATATATATATTTTTAATATAATAATATATGGATATAGCGAAGTATGTTATAAATGAATTAGTTTTGTTTTTCCTAAATCATCGAATGTTTAAGCACTGATGTCAAAGATGAGAGGCTACGAGAGCTAATCAAAATTAGATAATGAGAATGGTTTTGGAATTCTTTTAGGAAAATTCGAGGCAATTCTACACAAATCAAAATTAATTTAATTGGAATAAGAAATGAAAAATCAAGGACGACGTGGAGTCAAAAATTGTTATTTCCTATTTTAAATTTGAATTATCATTCTTTTTTTTGTATATATGTGATATTATATACGTAAAGAATAAAGAAACTGCCTAAATAATAAATAATGAAGATAATTCAAGAAGAGTCATAAAATTTTTTCTTGCTCTCGATCAATTTCGTTTACCAATAAGTTATTTCATATCTAAGAATTTGTCATTAAAATGATAAATTTTTTTCACGATAGTGATGTTAGTGTCGATCAAATCTATAAAATCATCGAATGAACGTAAAAAATATGTAGCACGGTAGCTTCGAACGGAGATCGGTTTTATGTAACGATTTGTCGAGTATAAAATCATCCCGATCAATTTTTGTAAAGGCATTATTAGTTTAAAAGTTAGTATCATTGTGTTATGTTCTTTCATAGTTTATTTTGAATATTCAATTAATCACATTCACATTATTAAGCTGGAACTAAATAAATTAAGAGAAAAAAAATGGTAAAGGAATATGGCAATAATTCTTGAGATTACGCACCTACTGAAATAGGAACATGAGTTTTAAAGTTATTCTGATTTTTTTATGAGAAATAGATTGTATGTTATTTCACTTATTTATAGCATATGATCATTTTATTTTATTTAATATTCATATTGAAAAAGAGTTAATCGTTAATTTTTTTTTTTTTTAGATTAAATTCTGCCATAAAATTCAAAGTATTTAAAGAATTGATGCAAGTATTATGTTCAAAAGAAAGAATTAACTATATTTTACATTAGTGGTTCAAAAAATGAGTTCAATAACCTTAAAAAAATTTATGTACTCTAGTACGCAATGTTGGCTATTTTTTTTTTGCAAGATTGAAGAAAGAAAGATACGAGTTAACAATTCAAAATCTCCTTAACCGGCCAATCTCAAAATATGCATTTTGTAATTTTGTACTGAAATTTGAATTTTCTCTATAAAGATTTATTTTATTTAACAAACTTAATATTCTTGTTGTGTCGACGCACTACAATTATATTTGTAATATCGTAACGTAAAATTCGGGAGATTTAGTTCATTCAAGTTAAAAAAAAAAAAATAAATATTGTGGACAATATCAACGTGGTGCAACGACAACGATAGTAATATTTGGAATAATATACAAGATCTAAATATTTCTATACATTTACATTGTTTAACAAAGCTACGGACATCAATCACTTTTTTTTTTTTTGAATTAGAGTAGTCGGTAAGAACAGAGATACGGAGTAGTGAGATACATGCTATATAGTAGTATACCAAGATATACGTGAGAAACATGTAGATAAGTAAACGTTATCAATTACTAATCAATTTAGTCCTTCTCTATATTGAATATGATTGATTACCTTTAACCACGAATTTAATTAATTTTATTTTTCATTTTAAAATTTCAAAAAGAAAAAAATAATACATAAATTTCTTAATGTTTAAATATATTTTGAGAACTTATTTTATGATAAAATAAATGTTCTCTCTGAGTTTATTACGTAATACTGAAGCAAAAATTCGGTTATTCAGGTAATAATTTATCTGTTCAATATTTTTACCTAGTTCATCATATAACATTATCCATTTCTACTATCGGGAAAAAATTGTCCCAACCAGCAACCACAAGAAATAGATAACCGAGAAATTGTGCATTCCTCCGTCTGTTTAACTTCTTATTTCTATTACTATTTTGAGATTCCCTTTGCTTATTAATAAATCTAATTAGATATATTGCTCCAATATCGCATTCCCAACAAAGTCAAGTTAAACAGAGATTTACATTCGATGGCCTAAGATTTCATGAGGATCATATAGCTTTGACATCTCATTCTTCTTGTACAGTCAAACTTCGATATACCGATGCTTCCGGTTTTGGGAAAAAGTATCGGTACATTGAAATATCGGTACATATATGTAATTAGTAGATTATAATGCAGGTCAAAATCTAACTCTGGCTCGTACTATGCTTAATTCTGAGTCCAAAATTTTCAAAATTTCCTGAATATATTATGTATAACATGAGTATGATTATAGAAAAAAAATCTAATTCCGGACATAATTAAGAAAGATGCCCAGTTACAATTTTTAACTCAGGCCAAACTTATAGTGCCGGCCAGAATTAACACTAATGTAACCAAAATTATCGGTACATCTTAATATACATTACTATAAAGGGACCAGGAGGTAGTATGTATATGTTACATCGCGAAATTATATATAATATCGGTATAATGAGATTTTTTATTAGTGATGAAACGGGACAATAAAAATTTATCGGTAAAAGCAATTATCGGTATATAGAGTATCGGTACATCGAAGTTTGACTGTATTTTATTTTCATGTACCCCTGGTAAATAAATATAAATTCGTGATCAGCTAAATCGCTGAAATCAATTTACATATGAAATTTTAAAATTTTTATATAATTTCTCCGTTATGTATGAGATATACTATATGAATTCTGCTGGAGTTTGAATGTAATGTTATAATTGGTGCATTATCCTATAGAAAGTCTTCATATTAAATTATACTAAATTTATACCAAATAGGCCCATCCATATACAACGGCTTTAAATTAGCTCAAATTCATGCAAAAAAATGATCTAAATTTAAGTCAATATAAAGCTAATTATATATGGAAGCTTTAGCAGAAGAACTTTAAAGCGTAAAGAACAATTCATGAAAAGGCTGATTTTGAAAATATATATCCTTTAATCTTTTTTATTTTTTTTTTAAACCATAAATCGTCACTGACGTCAATATTTCTCATAAATTTATTATATATTATACTCGTATTTTTGTTTCAATTTATTTAAAATTATAATCAACATTAACATCAAAGAAATTTTGATTATATGTTAAGATTATTTTCCTTTACAATAGATGCGTTAATGGTTACTGAAGAAAAAAAATTATTCTCATTCGTACAAGAAATTTATCCATACAATGATGTAATGATTAAGCTTTACTAAATTGTTAAGAATGGTCTTGAATTTCTTCGATTTCCAAAAAAAAAATTTCTTTTAGAGATATTGTAAATATTTTTAGCATTTAACGTATATGGTTTGCCAAACTCAATTTAAATAATAATATTTTTCCATATTAAAATAAACTTTGAGTTTTCGTTTACTGTACTTAATTTACATTACCTGTCTCGTTTTCTTACTATAAAAAAATTATAACCAAATTTATCTAATTTATATTCTGAATCTGGTGTGATAGGTTCTAACCTAAATTTATAAAAATATCACTTAATATTGTTTTTGTCTTTAAAATACAATTTTAGAAACAGATAAACTATATTTGTATTTTTTACTTAAAAAAAAGAATGAGACTTTTTTTCGTAAAAAAAATGTATTTTTTTGTTTAAAAAACGATTTTTTGTTTGATTGAATAACCAATTCTTCATATTTTATTGTCCAAGCATGAATATAGTGTATTGTTAGTTTTTAGTAATGTTTTAAATTCTTGTTTTAAAAAAAGCTAAATAATTTTGAAAAATTTTTTTGAAGGAAATTTTAAAAAGGAATCCAAAAATTCAAAATTTTAAATTTTCGATTTTTTTTTTTCTAATGGTAAATGCATATTTTATTGAATTTATGTAAAAAGAGAACATACATCAACATTGTATACATTAGAAAAGTTTACAACTTCACTATATACCATTTTTTTAACTACACACATTTACCTGTTTTTTTCCCCCCTAGTTTTTACGATGTTTTTCCTGTTTTTATATTTTATATATTATATTATTGCTATCTACCTTACACTTCTAAACTAAACTAATTGATGAAACAATCTATACGTTATTCAATATCAACTATGTCCTTGGAGCTTTTAGCTCCAAATTTTGTTCTGTATGCAGTATAACGTATCAGCATGATTCTTCTTTCGTTTGTTATGTTCGTTTATCTTCCGATCTTCGGTAATTTCTTCTTCTAGTCTTTATTTACATAAATCGTTTACTCGATGAAATTCATATGTTTCTTCCGTTGAGATATTCTTATCACAATTAATTTGAACAGCCGACGAACTAGTCACGTGTTCGATCGAATAGTAATATAAATATGTCGCATTTTTATTTAGCGAAAAAATTTGTTCATGCCATTGCTTCCAGTATATTTCAGGTTTTGACTTGAATGCCGTTGTCTTATCTTCTTTATTCTTAAAATTCCCTTCTAAATATATGATCGCATATTCGTTTAATTCTTTGATGACTTTCTCAAAATATTCCTTTCGTTCTTGAAAGTCCGGCATCTTTTTAAATCCAGAATTACGATATAAACTATATTTTTCTAACGTTTTACTGTTGTATCATCGTCTTGCATTTGATCTATGTCGTGTTCTTTTATATTTTTTTTTCATCTCCGTTCGACATCATATTCGAGAATTGTGTATCGTTCACGCTGTTTATTCGATGGAATTCAGCAATTGTTTCCAATAATTTACTTTTATCAAATTTACGTCTTGAGTGATATATCTCTATCAGTCATCATATGAGTCAATCCATATCGAAACATCTGGTTTAGAGATAGTTTTACTTCAATTACAATAACCTTCAGAATTCATCTTAAGCGCCATATTCATTTAAAATGTGCTTCTAAAATTTTTAATCCCTCTGGGTTCTCTTCATCATATATTAAACATGATTTAGATAAATTAAGCCCATTGATTACTTTTTCAAAAAAATCTGTTCGTGCATCATCGTCATAAATATTTTTAAACTCAAGTTTGCAGAATAATACAAATTTAGGCGACGTCTCTGTGACCTTGGGAACTTTACCCGCTCCAAATATCCGCCTTGCTTTGGCCCTTGGTGGTCGTAATCTTAGTGTCATCTTTAATTACAATATCTTTATTTTTAATCATCACCGAATCATCCTTATTGTTCTCTTCCGTTATCATCATTGTCGAGGCGCTATCTTTTCCCTTTACTGCATATCTTCTTTTTTCAGCCACGTTCCCTTTGCAACTAAGCTAAAAGCCTTCAATAGTTCGTTTTTATTAAGAAATGTTACTCCTACGAACATTGCTTCGTCTACTTTTAGAATTTTTGTACATATTACTTGGTATCTTCTTGCAATATGTTTTCATATTCATACCTTTAACATCTCCTAATACATGCTTATATAATTTAGGTTGAGTGAAGTAGTGTTTCGATCCGTGACCGGGTCCAACCGGTTGGACCCGGATAATTTATTTTTTTCGGATATCCGGATAAACGCGGTTTTTATCCGGATAATTATCCGGATAAAAATATCCGGGTCAGATCCGGTATCCGGATAAAAAATATAAAAAAAAAAATTTTTTAATATTAAATATCTTAAATAATAGTTCTTTTAATTTTCATTTTTATTTCAAAGTATATGATAGAATAATTTAATAATTAAAAACGTGTAAATATTCTTATAATAAAATTCTTTATTTAATAAAATAAAATTCAATACATTTAATAAAAAATATTTAATAGAATAAAATTCAATACATTTAATAAAAAAAATAATGAAAAATGTAATATCATTCATCTAATAATTCTTCCAATCCGTGTTCATCTTCCACATAATCATTATTTTCCACATCCAAATCTGGTGGAAATATATTAATATGATCCATAGTTTTCATGTTACGTTTTAAAAATACCATTTTACCTAATAAAGCAGGATCCAATAAGCTTCTTTTTGCTGTAATGTGGTTTCCTGCATCTGAGAAAAGTCGTTCAGAAGCTACAGAAGTAGCAGGAATTCCTAAATATTTTCGTGCAATAATAGAAAGAACTGGAAAAATTTCCTGTTTTGATTTCCACCAATCTAATGGGTTTTTATTTTCCCTAGCAACTGGTAAAAGAAAATAAGTAGTAATTTCATCAGCTATTGCTGATGATGAAGTAGAACTTTCTTTTGTTTGAAACACTTTTTTTACTTTTTGTTGACGTCTTTCTTGATGCTCATGTAAAGATCTCATGCTAGGAGTTGAACTTGTTGAGGTAGTTGAAATTGTTGAAATTGTGGGTGATGGTGGAGTACTAGTTTGTTGCTGCATTTCTCTCTTTAATTGATCATATTGTATTTGTAAACTTGAATGAATTTTTACTTTTGTTTCTTCATCAGTTATAAAATTAAGATCTTTATACCTTGGATCCAAAAGTGCTGCCATAATGCCAAACTCATCTGGCATTGCCCAATAATGTTTCAAACCTAAATAAATTTTATTTTTTACATTTTTTAATACTTCTGAAATATTACTATAATCTACTTCAATTTGTGAACTTTCTTCTTCTACTATATCAGAATTAATAGTATTATCATCAGAATCTTCTAATACTTCATATGAATTATCAGATGGTTTTAAAGAATTTGTGAGATCTGTAATAATAGGAAACATTTGACTTAATGTAACATAAGTATTTCCAGAAAAATCTCGTGTAGCTTTCTCAAATGGTGCCAAAATGTTACATAATTCATCTAATAACTCCCATTCATTATCTTTTATCATAATTTTTTTTAATCTAATTCCATCAGTTTTTTCTTCAGATATAAGAGAACAAGACAAGTTTACACTAAGTTGAAGCACAGCATATTGAAGAAAAATCAGCCGATCCCATGCCAAATATGAAGAGTTCCACCTTAAGTAATTAAACAACAATAATTATATAAATTAGGATAAAATTTATTAAATAATTAAATTGAATTAAAATATTTACCTAGTAGATATATCTTGTATTAAATGTAATGGTTCTTCATAACCAATCTCTTTTTGCACTTTAATCAATTGTTCAATTTGTTTTTGAGTAGAAAAAAAATTTATTAGTTGTTTTGTACGTGATACCAAATTTTCTACAACTTTTAATCCTTTACTAATTGCCAGCTGCAAAGTATGAGCAGCACATGAGAGTCTTTTAATTGGTGTTAAATCTCGAATAGCAGCTACTACATTTGCTCCATTGTCTGTTGTTATTGATACAACAAGATTTTCAATTTCCCACTTTTGCATAGCATTTTTAATACCTTCAGTAATTGCTTTTGCAGTATGTGGTGTTGGAAAATAGGATATTTCAAGCAAAACATCCATTATTTCAAAATTTTTATTGATCCAAGTTGCTGTTAAGCCTAAATATCCATGTTTTGAACGAGAAGACCACAAATCAGTAGTTAAAGATATTGATTGAGCAGTTTTTAAAAGCAGTTTCAATTTTTCTTTATTATACCCATAACTGCGAGCAATCATCATTCTTAATTTTCTCCAGGAACTGTAAATTGTGGATCTATAATATACATATGCTCAATATATGCCTTTTGAGTTATGGTTGATAATGGTTGAGTTGTAAGTAAAATCCACCGTAGTGTTGATAATTCTTTTTCTTTTTGTCCATTTTTATTGGATGCAGATTAAGTATGCATTGGTGATATAATGCCGCTTTCTAGAGATGGTATAATTCCATGTTTAACAAGATGGTAACTGAGATTTCCTGTAGACCCATCATATTTGTAATTTTTTGAGCATTTTTCTCCATCATCTAATAAAAACTGACAATATGCACGTATTTCTCCTTTATCATTTTGTTTTCTAATAAAATAATCCCATACCCAACTTACTTTTGTTTGTGGTTTAATTATTGCAGCAGTTTGTTTAAAGGGATTTGAATCATTTGGTGCTCGATCTGTTGATTCTAGTGTAGTATTTGTCATTTTTTGTTTTCCAAGGGCTTTAGATAATTTTGCAGGACGTCCTCTTTTTTTCTTTGCTAGTGGTATTGGAGTAATTTCAACAATTTCATCACTAGAACCTTCATTTTCACTTAAGGTAATAATGTAATCTTGATCATTGTTATTTTCCATAATTTTGTGAATTATTTTAGCTTTCAATAAAATAAACTTTAATTGAAATTATGAAAAATTCAACAAGGGAATGTACAGTATTTATTAATCTTTATTATGGCTTAGAACTGAATTAACTGTGATTTTATTTGTAAAAGTTTTAATAAATAAATAATAATTGTCATAAATCAATAGGTCTAAATAATAAATTTACCTGATTAATATTGTAAAATTTTACAAAATTTTATTGCTACAAATTTAATAAATTCCATGAAATTAATAATACGAAATTAATTAAACAAATTCCACGAAAATAATTAAACAAATTCCACGAAAATAATTAAACAAATTCCATGAAAATAATTAAACAAATTCCACGAAAATAATTAAACAAATTCCACGAAAATAATTAAACAAATTCCACGAAAATAATTAAACAAAGACATAAATGAAGTTAATTACAAAATTAATTAAGAAAATACTATGATATTAAACTAATAAACACTATGAAATTAATTAAGCAAATGCCACGAAAATAATTAAATAAAGCC
The DNA here is from genome assembly GCA_015698045.1 of Rhizophagus clarus. NCBI lineage: Eukaryota > Fungi > Glomeromycota > Glomeromycetes > Glomerales > Glomeraceae > Rhizophagus > Rhizophagus clarus. Next base: position 654,603 of record BLAL01000228.1, read on the forward strand.
ATAAATTTAAGCCACAAAATTAATTAAATAAATTCTACGAAATTATTTAAATAGGTGCCACGAAACTAATTAATAAAGCCACACATTTAAGCCACAAAATTAATCAAAATGCCACGAATTTAATTAAATAAATGCCACGAATTTAATTAAATCTATGCTATGAATTAAATCTAATATATGCTATAAATTTCTTGATTTACAAAAAAAAATTGTATAATTTTTATCCGGATTTCGGTTTCTATCCAGATATATCCAGATTTTTATCCGAACCGGATTATCTGGATAAAAACTGGATAATTTTTTTAATTTATCCAGATAACAGTTTCTATCCAGATCGAAACACTAGAGTGAAGTCTTTTATTTCTCTAACCTTCTACGATCCTTGGAACCAAACGTGTAGCTGTCTCTTCTGATTTATGTGTTAAAAATAGCGTCATGCACTTATGTTCATTAAACCGCTCCAGAGATAGTTTCCAGTTGATTGTTGCTTTGATCGTTTTATATTTTCTTTGTCTTTTAATTCTTAATTTTTTCAAAGACCATTGCTCATTATTGTTCGACAAATAACTAGATATATATATATCATATATTCCTTTGATTTTGAGCTATAAATAGATGTGTCGATCACTGGTGTCAGATCCACGGGTACTGTGATGATCTCCTCATCCTTTTTAGAATTGATCTTGCAATTTTTGCGACTGTGGATCTTTCTTCCTTTTCGTTGATCTTTCCTCCTTCGATCGAGTTCTTTATCTTAAAAATTTTTAATTTTTCTGTATTTACTAAGCTCCTCGTTTCTTCACCTTCTTTAAGTAATTTCTCTTAACCTTCAACTCGGCTTCAGCTGTAAGTCTGTGATGCCATGTCACGAGATTTTTGCTGCGCCTCCCAAAGTCAATTTCGAAGACGGTCGGTATTTTTCATCTGGGCGAGAAAGTCCTCACAATATTTTTTAGTAGCCGTGCCTTCTAAAATCCTGAATAGGAGCTCTATATCTCCTGTATACAGTCCTGTGACGCTTTTTAGCATGTCAAAATAATTTTCTTCATTTTGGTTTAAGCGCCCATAAGTGCGGTATAGCCAATTGAAAAAGCTTTTTCCTTTACTTTTACCTATATTCTTAAAGTTTATCTTTAAGGACAAGTTCATTTCCCTATTCAAGTATTCTCTGAACTCGAGAACGACTCCATTTTTATATATTTTAGTATAGTTTTTTAATAAAAATAGCTGTAGTTTTTTCTGAAAAATTTTGGTTCAGAGATCGACCGGAAAGAGTTCTTTTTTTCATTTTAAATTTTCGATTTTCATATTTTCAAATTACGATTTTCATAATTTTGTCACTTTTGGTCCCATACCTTTTATTAGAATGAAATTGATCGCTGGCATTTGGTGATACCATATTATTTATAAACAAAAAAAAAAAAAAATACGCATTTATATTTTTTTTTTCAATTTTTAAGTGTAACCTAAATTCTTCAGTAAGAATTTTTCTGTACCCAACCATGTCTAAAAACGTTGCATTTATTAACAATTCAAATGATTGGTATGAATGGATTGAAGATGCCATTTCTAAAAACTTATAAAGTATTATGAATACAAAGATTTTTCTAATTTTCAAAAAATTGGTTCTGGAGGCTTCGCAAATGTTTATCGTGCAAACTGGAAGAAATCTCATATTCGTTATGCAATAAAATCATTTTTTAAAATCGATAATGCTACAATTAAAGCAATTGTTCGTGAGGTAATTATAATTTCATATTTCATTATTTATTATAATCATATGAATTTTTTTGACGTAATATTTTTTTTATTCTCTAGATTCGATTTCATCGTGAAGTTGATTATCATGATAATGTCATCCGTTTTTATGGTGTCACGACTTCCATTAAGGGTATAATAAGTTCATCATATTATTTTGATTTATAATATACAATAATTAACTAAAGTACTAAACTAATTTGTAAATTTTCTTTTTAAAAAGAAAATCAAAGAAAAGAATATTCATTGATCATAGAATATGCTGATAATGGTATCCTACGAAGTTATTTGAAAGAAAATTTTAAAAATCTCAATTGGAATGATAAATATAATCTTGCATTTCAATTGGTTCACGCAGTATCATGTTTACATGATGAAGGGATCATTCATCGTGATTTGGTAAATATTAACAATTATATATTTTATCATTTTAGTGATTATTTTATCTTAATTTAATTGTATTATTATTATTGTATTATAAATAGCACTCTAACAATGTGTTAGTCCATCAGCATACTGTTAAATTATCAGATTTTGGCTTATCAAAAAGAATTGAGGAAACATCCAATTCTCAATCGAAAATATTTGGATTAGTTCCTTACATTGATCCAAAAAGTTTTGATGAAAATATAAAATATTTATTAAATAAAAAAAGTAATGTTTATAGCATTGGTGTATTATTATGGGAAATATCAAGCGGTCATCCTCCCTTTCAAGATCATATACAATATAATGTTGGTTTAGCTATTAGTATTTTAAAAGGCCTTAGAGAGACATCTGTACCTGAGACATCTGAAAATTATATAAAGATTTATACCGGTATGTACAAATTATTCTTATTATTACGGTTTATATATGGTTTAAATAAGGTGATTTTAATTAATTAAATTTTTTTTGTAGACTGTTGGAATATTGAACCTGATAATCGACCAACTATCAATCAAGTAATTAATGAATTAAAAGCAATTGTAATAAAAGAAAACATAATTATAAAAGATTTTCACTTATATGATGATGATAAAGATATTATCCAATAATTAAATAATCACCAGCCCAATTCAGATGCTGAAATTTTAGGAAATAATAATTATTCATTTCGTGAAAATTCATCACAAGTTATTGATTTCACTAGAACAAAAGAAATTGATTCTTTAATATTATCAAATAATAGAACTGAGAATAATTTTAACATAATAGTTAATAATATAATTAATTTTTTTGAAAATAGTAGTTTTAAAATAGGACAACAGGAAGTTTTAAATTATTTTAATAATAAAAATATAATTTTGCAAGAGATAAATAATTTATTAGTAAATAATCAAAATAATCCAAATTATATTTTTTTGCTTGGAAAATTTAACCATTTAGGAATTGGGATAGATATTGACAAGAAAAAAGCATTTGAATTATATCAAAAGGCAGCAGATTTAGGAAATGCATCAGGAATAAATAGTTTAGGATATTGTTATCGACATGGAATTGGAACAAATATTGACAAGAAAAAGGCATTTGAATTATTTCAAAAGGCAGCAGATTTAGGAAATACAAATGCAATAAATAGTTTAGGATATTGTTATGAAAATGGAATTGGAACAGATATTGATAAGAAAAGGCATTTGAATTATATCAAAAAGCAGCAGATTTAGGAAATGCATTAGGAATAAATAATTTAGGATGTTGCTATTTTAATGGAATTGGAACAGATATTGACAAGAAAAAGGCATTTGAATTATGTCAAAAGGCAGCAGATTTAGGAAATGCAAATGCAATAAATAATTTAGGATATTGTTATGAAAATGGAATTGGAACAGATATTGACAAGAAAAAGGCATTTGAATTATGTCAAAAGGCAGCAGATTTAGGAAATACAAATGCAATAAATAATTTAGGATATTGTTATGAAAATGGAATTGGAACAGATATTGACAAGAAAAAGGCATTTGAATTATATCAAAAGGCAGCAGATTTAGGAAATGCAAATGGAATAAAATATTTAGGAGATTGTTATCAACATGGAATTGGAATATGTATTAACAAGAAAAAAGCATTTGAATTATATCAAAAAGCAGCAGATTTAGGAAATGCAAATGGAATAAACAATTTAGGATATTCAGTTGGTATTCTAATGGAATTGGAACGGATATTGACAAGAAAAAAGCATTTGAATTATTTCAAAAAGCAGCAAACTTAAAAAATAATTTAGGTCAATATAATCTTGCTCATATGTATGAATATGGAGAAGGTATTGTTAAAGATATAAGTAAAGCAATTTATTGGTATGAAAAATCAGCTGAACAAGGGAATCAAGATGCTCAAAATAGGTTAAATGAATTAAAATTACAAATTTAAAGAGAAAAGTTTTGACAAAATTTTACCATAATCCATGGAAATCCATGGAATTTGTAAATTCATTTCATAAAAATATCAGATTTTGATCTATAGAATTGCGTAAATTCTTATTAAATATTTACAAATAAACTAATTTTTTTCTATTTAGTAGTTTATTATAAAAGTTTAGAGATTACACAAAATAATAAAATTATTAATTTTGGTTTTTATAGTATCAGAAACGACAGATAATAATTTTAAAATGGCCAATACTAAGCATTAGTCATTACCAAAACTATTATTACCAATTATATTTTATTATTAAAAGTTGATGATTTATATGAATTAGAAAGTTTCTCTTAAACAAACTGATATAATAAAATTAAAAATCAAATTATAGAAGAACCTATTTATAAACAATATAAAATGTCATGAAACTTTTTAAAAAAAAGTATCTAAAAAAAATATTAATGTAAATTAGTCATTTTATTTAAAGTTAAGTTATTTTACTGATCGTTAAAATCAGTGAGAACGTCTTTAAGATTATTAAAAGTAGGAAAATAATAAACAAAGCCGATTTTGTTGATGTTATTTCATGCTTATAAGAAAGAAATTGTGTAAAGGATTAAAGAATATTAAAAATAATAATGAAAATAAAATTCGTTGAACGCACGTTGCATGAGTAATAAAATTTTGTATAGAACAAATAATAATCAAAAAAGACCATTTTTGTATCGTTATTGTAAAAATATACGACCTTTAAAATATATGACCTTTTTTCAAATCAAATAAATTTTGATGGTATAAATATATGCAAAATAATATCAGTAAATGTGATGGTTATATATTTCTATAATAATTTTAAATTAAATAATAATCTTATTATTTTATTAATGATCATTTACATTGGAAACCTCATTCATGTTGATGATTTAGAATCGGACATCGTGTAAAAAAAAAAAAAAAATTAATAATAAAATGGTTGGATGGACACACAAAATTTGTTAATCAATTCACCATTTTTGATTAGGACTTGAATGAAAAGATGTGTTAATACTTAAGTATTCGTTATTATATATCTTTTGTTTATTAATGCATTATATAACAATTACTTTATTCAAATATATTTATAATGGAATGGGAGTCAAATAAGTTACCGAAAGAAACTAAAGATGATTCGATCAATGAATTTAATAAAAGAATTACTTACAGAGGGGATTCGTTATACCGATCAAATTTGGCGCGAAAAGTTCTAGCGACACTAGATCCGTTAGTGAGTATAGCGATGATACCTTGTTTAAAGATCTTGAGTAGTTTTAGATAGTTTTTAGGTAGACTTAGATAGGCTCACTTGAAAAATAATGATTTATATGTATAGATATATATGTTATATGTCTATGTTGAAAACGCTCCTGAATTATTGTATTGTCTTTGGCGTTCATAATAAAGAAAACAAAGAAAAAAAAATGGAATGAGAGAAAATTAAAAATGTACTGTAGTGGTAGTATTATTACAAATAAAGTCCTATCATAATGTCATCATTAGTTCATAATTGTGTTATTCGCGTGACAATTAACGATTGGTAATCCTCTAAAGAACAAAATAAAAAAAAAAATTTAATAATTGTTACTTCAAATTTTTTAAGAAAAAATATAAACTAACTTTTGACATTTTACATATATACATATTATTCATATTAGCGTTATATTTCTTTTGGTAACTTAATTTAGAATTTTTTTTTTCTTTGAAAAATTATGAACATATTTCTTTTGGATATTTGAACTATCCTATTTAATTAATTTTTAATTAATTTTTCATTTGATATATCTTGTTTGACATTATAAGGTACATTTCCAAAATTGCTGACTTGTTTCATGATTTAAGATTAGCAGGTATTTAGATTAAAATTCATGTAACGTTTGAGTTCTATACCAATAACATTAATTAATATAAAGTTATGGGCGGATTATGATTGACCCTTAGTCCTTAATAATTACTGATTGACTATTGAAAAGTCATATTTGTTTGCTAGATTGTCTGAACTTTAAGGCAGCCAGTAAGTTAGGTTCAGATCAAATAGATTATATGTAAACCACTAGATTATAAAGTTTACCAATGATTCATGTTATGAATCCTCACAACTAAGTCATAAACGCTCCTGGCGATACTATTAAAATATTGATGCTAAAGGATATGTCGTTATCAGTGTCGCTTAGTTGCTGATTTATTGACAATCAATAGATCTAGGGAATACTGTATATATTCATGCACTTTATTAGTCTTTTGATTTTATTGACACGAAAGGATAATAATGCATGTTAGATAATGGCTGGATAATCCATTCCAGAACGTGGTGATTTTTTTTCTTTGATTTATACCGTATAAAAATAGACCTTTGTTCCTAAACTACATATACCATGAGGTTTGGTTCGTTACTTCATCTTTTTATTTCGTCAATTCAAGAATAATATCGATCTATCAAAAGTTTTTAGAATTCATAAGAGATACACCTCGTAGATCAAACATTGAATTTGATAATGTTAGTAAATTTATTTAGCATTAGGAAGTAAAAATTTTATATTCTTACGGTTTCTCTTATATTATTATAGACATTTTAACTTTAACTTTATTTTGCAGAATGGACTTTTATGAATAAAGATGTTAAACTCATTAAACCATTTATTTATTGTACATTCCCAACAAAATTTTATAATGAAAGAAAGATGACTGTAAATATTTATTCTCTTTAATTCAATATAAGAAAAATATTACATAATTTAAGCCACTCATTTTTGCCACTATATGAACGTTATTAGTATGATGAAACCAACTCTACTTTAGTTGGGGAACATCTGACTTCCAAGTCTAAAGCTATTCCTCGGTTTGTATAAAATTTTATGATTATCGTTTACAAACTTTCAATTATAAAAAAAAAAAAAAAAAAATGAATACGCGTAACGAATATTTTAATTGTCGAAATTTTGTTGACAAAAAATCCACTTGCATTAAATTTCTCTACAGATACTAAGTTCCTAGTATTCTATTAAGTCTTAACGTATACTCCTCCTCAGAAATTTCCTTGATGTTCAGGTTGAAATATTCGAATCAACAAAATTCTTTAAAAAAGATCTCCTATTAACATTATTAAAATTTACTAGTATTCCATAATGTCCGATAAATACTATGCCACTATGGTATGAAAATGCATAATCAAGTTGATAAATAAAATGGCGCAATTTTGGAGTTGTGACTACATTAATTGGCAGAGAATCTCTTATTATCCAATCCGTAAGATATTATTGTTGATTCATTTTTATCACCTTCGTCTTTGAGTTTTTATTGAAAATATGCGTGCCGTGACTTGAATTTTTTCCTACCCAGGGCACAGAAAATGCTTTCAATTGCTTATGTTTGCTTTTAAACAACTAGTTGAATTCGTATTAATATATAAAAATTATGTAAGATTATAGGTAAGACTCTAACAGAGAAGTTACCAATGAGATGCGACCATTTATAGTTCCATCTTGAAATACACTTGGGAGTGGTTCTTTAAATTTAATTTTTTCAACTTGAAAAATGCTTTGGTGAATTTCTTACTGTACAAACAAATGTGCTTAACTTTTAACACAACTATAAGTGTTCTATTTTCATCTATTATTTATTATTATTATTACAATTTATTTGAGGTAGCCGGTAATAGCCGATAAGTGCCTGACAATAGACCATTTAGAAATGGATTTTATATTATTTTAAAATTTAAATTTTCTTTTATGGAAGATCAACTTAGTAAATGTTGTCTTCAATTAATTCTTTTCGCTCAAATAATAAAGACTAATTAATTATATAATACTGATCCAAGCATGTTTTTTTCGTATGACTGTTCATATAACGCGATACTGGATCAAAAAATCTAACCTCGCGTGCAGTTATTGGTCATCCGTTAAAAATTAGGTTACTTGTATTCTGTTAACTAAAATGCACCATAGTTCAGCTTTGATCAACATTTGTTCTTTGGATTTAGATGTGATTATCTAGACATAAGTTGTTTTGTAGTTGCCACACTTTCGCTGCTTGTATTTGCTTTAGCATTAAAGTCCTTAGTTTTAAGATCATTGATTCGATAATCGTTCTCTTCGTTCACGCATAACGGTGGAGCAGTTCATATATAATTATTACTTAATATGCGCAAACCCCATTGTCTTTATCTTGAATATGGAATTTGGCATTTTGAGCTTAATACATTTTAATAATCACCAATAATGACACTCTTCATTAATTAAGATTTATAAATAGAGCTGTACAAGCGTGTAAGAAGTGTTCTATAGTATGTTTTTCAACTTTGTGATATTTAAATAATAATAAAATATAGGCAAGTTTAGTTGTTTCAGTGTTATTATTAGTAATTACACTGCTACAGAATTTGTTCTTTTGTTGTAGGGAGTACAATATTCTTGACATGAATATTACGGAAAATTTTATAAGAATTATTTATTAAAATGAAACATGATTAAATGCAGTTAACACAGAAGATTCTCAATTATTATTATTAATGTTTGAACTTTCTCTAGAGGTAATGATCCTTCTATTTTTTAAAAGAAACCGGAATTGCTAAAATAGTCTAATAGGAAATTTTTTTTTGATCATCAATCAAGTCTTATCAAGTCAGGCTGTCTGGGTTACACGTTTCTTAAATTCGTGTCTTTGTAACATGAAGTGATAGAGTATGAGCGGATCGAAGAACGATTTAAAAATAGAATTCTCGTGAGATTTTCGTTTGTCCACACGCGTTATCAAAATGTTATCAACATTTTCACAATGTACAGTACATCACGTTTCTACACTTTGTTTGAGATTTATGGAATAAACATTAAAATAAACAATTCGCTGCAGAATTTCGATTTCAGTACGTAGTAATTTAGGTTGTTTAATGTACATTGCCGAACCGTATAACTCGCTATAAGCCCTATTGCATTGCCTCCGGATCTTTATTGTTGTAATACCTGGCTGATGGCTTGCGAACACCAGAATGAATTTAATTAATGGTCTAACACTAGTTTCTCACCTGTGCCTTTAAAAACTAATGTGGTGATCAAAGTCATATTAGTTCTATGAACGTTAAACGAAATGTTTTGAAAATAAATGAGAGATATATTTTTTAACTTGTATCATCAAGATCAATACTTTTACTTAGTCATATATTCTAAATTTCGCGCGAAATTTTCTAAGTACTTAAATCATTTTATTCAAATGCAGCACACAAAAAAACGAATATTGAATATTAGTATGAAGTTATCGTAACACGTCACAAATCGTTATTCCATGCAAATATTTACTTCTACTGATTTAAATAGTTTAAAAGCCATATTGTTTGGGTTATTTGGACTATGTGGACTGTTAACTGTGGAGGCTGTGGTGAATACTTTTTTATCCAGATCTGCATTGAAGTAATCATATAAATATATTGCTATTTAAGTTTTTTTTTTTCTAAAATAAAATAGATCAATTAAATTTAACGTATTCATTTATATTATATTTACATTTTTCCTTTTACATTTCAGAAATTTCTTATTATATTATTTATTATTATAACAATTATTTTACTGTTTATTTTTATAGAATTAAATAAGTTGTGTAATCTTGAATATTTTTAGCGTAAAAAAGTGGTTTACATCATATCCATCAAAAATTTCAAAGGTATCATTATATCAAAATTCAAATTCTGTTTGTCAATTTTTTTTTTTTTTTTGTTAATATATTAATAAATTCATTATTTGGATTTTATGGTGTGGTTGTGCTTGTTAATACACAATCGTTAAATGTTTTAAAGTTTATTATATCATATACACTTTTTCATGTAAGTTTTTGTTTTGATTTTATGATTTATTAATTCGATTATTATATTAAATTAAGAAAGTTCGAAAATCATTTTAAAGAAAAATGAGAATGAAATTTATAATTAAAATATTGATTTTAATTTATCACATACAACCTAGGGAGATGTAATGCAAAATTTATATTATGTAGTATGTAAATTCAAACATTTTTAAATTGTCATTTTAAATTAATTATTAAATAGCTATTTAGAAGACCGGTATAATAAGGAAGTAAGGTTTTGTAGGAAATTATTAATTAAGAATAACGACTATGGAGTTATGAACTTATATTATGTGAGAATAATTTTGCACTATATTGTTAAAACATTGGATGGGTTTCTTTTTTAAAGATTCTCTTCTTAATAATCAATCATGTGAATTTAGTAGTAGTAAACAATGGAATAAAATGAAAGCTGTCAATAATCTATCTCAACTGATTTTGGCCGACCACCACGAAATATCATAGTTTTTCATTACAATAGCTATAGGGTGGATTTCTTTATACTTTTTGTCGTTATTAAAAAATCATTTACATACAAAATATCTTAAAGTTTTGTTAAAGCTGTTCAACTGCGCCAAACAATAATATATTCACAAACCATAACTGTTATTATCACTGAAATATATTTTCATTATCTCTTGCATATTTTGACGGCGTCAAAATATTGGGTCATGCCACAATGCCACTTTAACGCGCAAATGAAGTAGGTAACAGCCATTAGTAAAAAACAAGAATTCATTCAAATTCATACAAATAATCTATACTTATCATTTATAAACAAAGTTTATCATTAATTATTCCCATTTTTAACGGCTTATGTCAATTAACATTATAATAAGTAATTTTATTGACCTCCTAGGCCATATAATAATAATTCAGAAATAAGATTTTCGTAATAGACGGTATGTCAAAAATACAATTAAATGTATTTTATTCAATATTATGTAATTAATTAATATCTTATTACTAATATAATATACTTTCAGGATTCTGAAAATAGTGGAATGAAATTTGGCTGTCTATTAACTTCAAATGACCACGTAATTTGTTATAAATACATTCTATGGTCAAGTGAATTATAGTTTATATATGGGCAAAAAAAAATAATGTTGGCAAATTTTAAATGGTTAAACAATGTTAATAAAGATGATACATTTAGTGCACTTTCCTTTACAGCAGATGATGATGACATATATGCAATTTATTAATATTACTGAATTCAATAAAAAAGGTACATAGGTTTTAAGAATTTAGGATGCAAAATATATATTATTGATAATAAATGTATAGAAGGGCGAATTTTCAATGATTTTTCCTATAGGACATATGAATATATACATACCAGTATGTTAATTCCCAGATCAAGTTGACAGTTTACAGTATATCTGATCATGTTTATTTATCTACAGATAGTTTAAATTATTTATTTCGTTACTTTTCTCATTTCTATTCTGTTTTCTGTCTATTGACTACTTTTAAAATAACTAGAAATTATCATAGATATCAGGGTACTTTGTACCACGTGTTTAATGAGATAAATGAAACATAACATTGTTATAATCTTACAGTAAAATCTTTTCATCTATTTAGTACTAGTTATAAATAAACAAAAATTAAACTACATCATTTCCATCTCTAAGAAATTCAGGAACTAAGCTAGATAATATTTCTTTGGTTTGATTTTAGAAATTTTTTAAAAAACGAGAAAAAAGATTTAACTGATTACAGTAAAATTCGAATATGCGAAACACAAATTTTGTTACTGAGAACTCGTCTTTACTCCGTTATTCACTGTTTTATTTGATTTGCTGAATCGACTATGTAATAGATTTTGCAGTTTTGCTAATACTACAAAAAATTGATTTTCATCAATTCCAAATAATCATATTTGCCGTTTATGTGATATTTTAATAATGTTTGATGGGTTTTTAGCTGGGTGTAACCTTTATCAATCAGCCGATATGTATAAATATTAGTCAAAGGTATGCCATAGCAAAAAGAAAGAAATATGTATTATAGTCTAGTCTTAATCGAATATATTAAATAAGCAGTTTACTTCAAATAACCCGATTTCTGTGAAAGAAACTGTATTGCTGTAAAGTTAATATTATTGTAAGAGAGTTTTGTATTATTGTGAAAGAAAATTTTATTGATTTAACAGTGCTATGGAAAATATTGTGCTATCTGCACTATCAAGTCTATCAAACAATGCACAACTTCTTTCAAATATCAAAACCTGATTTACGTAAATTATTAATATTTCAATGAACTTATAAATTTTTGTTTTAGTATATATTCTATTAGTTGTTTTGATAATTTTAAGCAACCACAAAAAAACAAAGTTAGTTGTCAATTCATTATAAAAAATATACTGTACTTAAATATTAAAAATTTTTTTTATAAAAATAAACAATAAAATTAATGAAATTCGTGGTTAATGTAGAAAAATACTTGCTCACAAAAAAAATTTTTTTTTCTAAATTATAGAATTAACTAGTAATTGACTTAAAAATCAGATCATAGTCGATTGTGCGACTGTATCACAATGTCACGATTTATTTGTATTATATTATCGATCAAAAAAAAAAAATAGTATATTTTTACTTTTTTTTTTATTACTGTTCTTTTTTTATTTTATTTGAAAACGGTTCCAGCTAGATTTGAATTTTATTTGTTTGATTTTAATGAATGATATTGTACGATTTTTTTTAATCCTTATGAATAATTTACCGTTTATAATAGTTATAGTTAAAGATAGATTCAACATTTTAATCGGCTTATTGATCATTTAAATGTTAGGCCACACAAATTCGATTTTTCGGTTCTCGTCACAAATTTCAGTAAAAAAAAGTTTATATATAAAAAGTTTATCACGTGACTACGAAGTGAATTTTGATTGGTTCATTAAAGCTTTATTATATCTGTATAATTCGTTTACAGCTAATTAATTTCATCATTTCTTTGTTTACTAGATTTTACAAATTTCTTTTCTTTCATTTTCTTTTTTTATTTTAACCAATGTGTTGCAGTCTTCACAATATGGAAAATATTCACCATAATTTATATGTTCTTCACATTCTAAACCACAATTAAAACAAAGTGCCTCTTTAAATAATCCACTTAAATAATATGAAATTTCAATCAGGCTATTGCATGTTAGAGTATTATTAACTTTAACAATAGAGAATAATTTTTTCATAGAATCATTTATGTCATTAGAATCTTGTATTTTGTGCCAGCTAAGCTATAAAAAGTATCACCACATGTATATTGAATTTCATCTAAAAATTGTGCAAGTTCTTCCTTATCCTGTGAAGATAATTTTGATTTTGAATAAAGTACACGCCATTTGTCACATTCTCCACATTGAATTAGAGTTCCAACATTGTTACAGTTCTGTGCACTAGATTTAAAGCCCATGTCATTATTTGACTTCTTTGTCTCACTTAAAAAAGGTCTATATTCTTCTGTCCACTTCATCAACTACAGGAAATAGTGAATTTTTTAGTTCTTTACTTCGAATTTGCTGATAGTCCAAATATTCTGAATATTTAGCCAGGATTTCACCAAATTTAGCTAGTGATTCTCTTAGCCAGTTAAATCTACTTTGTAACATCCAACTTAATTCAACATAAGTATTTTTTTGCTATGCTGAGTTAATTCTTCGGAATTAAACTTCGGTCTTGATCTTTTATAATTCTCTGGAAATGATCTCCCAAAAAATTCATCAAAATAACAGGAATCTTAAAAAACTTTTGATCTAAAGTTTTTACAGAACAGAACAATTATCAACATACCATAGTGCACTTGCCAAATCAGTTACAAATTTTTTTCCAATATGTCGTGCAGCATCCTTCCCTTTCCATCCACCTCTATGATTTTTAATCCAATTAGATAAATAAATCTATTCGCAACTTTTCCAGTGCATTTTTTGGGAGATCATTAAATTCTGGAACAAATATATCATTCGAACTAGCCCTTATAATATCAAAAGCATTAATAATATTAACGGCAGGAATTCTATGAGATTCTATTATTTCTTGTGAAATAAGATAAAAATGTGCATAAATTCCATATTGACATGCAGCTTCCCAGACAATGCATTCTGCTGATATCTTCTCTCCGACTAATGTTTTTGATGGACTAAATTTCACTTCAAAATTTGAATTACACCATTCGGATGACAAATATAAAATTGATATATCTCCGAAAAAAACTTTTATTTTAGTTTCCCTGCCAACAGGTAGATCTTCCCAGTCCTTCAAAATTTTAGACTTGTAACTTATACGATAATCACATATGATAATCACGTTTAAAATAATCGAGAATTTTTTTTTTCTTGATTTTACTCTGCCAAATGCCTATCATACATGTAAAAATAAGTTACCCTTAAGGGTTGACCAATCAGAAGCCGTAAAATTTATATATAAACTTTTTTTATTAATAAAAAAAAATTATTAATAAACTCCGGGTCCCCGGGTCAATTTTAAATTTCGATGTTACGTGAACCGAAAAATCGAATTTGTGTGGCCTTAACTATTTTTTTTTTTTTTTTTTTTTTTTAATGGTAAATGCATATTTTATTGCTTTATTGTGAAAAAAGAACAATTACAATATTGTATACATTAGTAAAATACATTTCACTATATACCATTAATGCGTTACCGCATTTTATAATTGAACCTGTAAATATATAAACTAAAAATGTTAACTATTTAAGAAAATAAACTAACCTATCTTCTATTATGAATTTTTTATTGCGAGTTATATAATAGTTATAAAGTAGAGCCTGAACATGTACTTAAGTCTAAATAATTTAAAAGATGAAAAAAAAAATTATGCATTTCTTCAAAAGAAAGATGTTTTTAATTTACTTAAAAAGAGAAATTTTGAGTTAAATTGTATAAAACAAACTAAATTTACATCAGTGCAAATAATTATGGCACATAGAATATCGCTATATCCACTTGTACTGATAGTGCCTAAACTTAACAAATTAATTTAAAATATATTTTGCAAGTTATCTATTGCTATTATTAAAAGTTTGGCTTACCAACTTCGGTTAAAAAAGAAAATCATGTAACTAAGTAAATTATGATCATGTAACAATGTTGACATCTCCATCAACTTCATATTGTATATAATGCGAAACATACAAATGGATTTTCTGCTGATATTTTCACTATGTTAGGTTCAGTCAAACACGATCGGTCAGATTTTATCCTCCATTGAACTGTCACTATGAATTAATAATCTTGACATTAAAGTGTATGTATAAGGATGAAAATAAATTACTTCTTGTGATACAACATATTCTTTAAAATTGAAAAAATAATTACATGTATACGTAACAAACCTAATAAAATTATCATCTGGCGGATTTTTTTTTTTCACGATGCTGATTAAAATCAACTTTTTTGCCGTTCAGAATTTAAAGAGGAGCGTTTGAGATTAAGCTGTATTGCACGGATTCAATGATTCATAGCATGAATTAGTTGTAAACTTTTATAATCAAGTGGTTTTCATAATTTATGATGAGAAGTAGAGGGTTGGCACCGGTTAAGACGGTTAACCGGTTAAGAAATCTGTTAACCGGTTAAATTAACCGGTTAAATGAAGATCACCTCCATATTAGTTAAATTTAAATAAGTTAATTCTGGTCAAACTTTTAACGCTGGCCAAAATTTAACTAAATTCAGAATTTTTCATTCTCACAACTTAATGTCGGCCAAAATTATGTTTCGCAAATGATAATTCTGGCCAAATTTCAATTCCGACCAGAATTAAGTTTTAACCGGTTAATTAATAGGTTAAAGGGTTGGTTAACCGGTTATTAACCGATTAAGGTTTTTGAACCGGTTCCAAGCTCTAATGAGAAGAAGGCGAACTGGTACACAAGCACATTATAATTGAGCCGACCTTTAGGCTATCATGGGGTTCAAAACCCTCTAAAAGGAAGGTGATTATCTAAATTACATCTCTTAATAAATAAGTAGAAAGAATAAGATTAGGCTGTCTATCCATTCCCTAATAGTTAAGATGATCTGTATTAAATTGAAAGGGAGAGTTGATGGAATTATTCATTAATTCAATTAGTCTTCATTAGAACACAGTAAACAAAGAATTTAAGTACTCATAAATCTTTATTAGCTTGAAGAAGAGGAATTCTATCTTAGAAAAACACTCTTATTGGGCCTTTCATATAGTAGGTATTGTACAAGCAATTTCACTGCCTAAACGCCAGTTCAATCCTGGAAATGGGTCGCTTATGGTCTTATGGTCTAAGGGGGATAAGGAAGCACGGGGTAAGAGAGAGAGATAGTTGCCAAATATATCCTTATCCCCTTATTGACCCTTAATAAATTAGGGGCCTATATTTGATCTGATTCTAACTTATTGACCGCCTTAGAGTTCAGATAATCTATTAAACAAATCTGACTTTTCAATAATTAATCAATTTAAAGACTAAGGGTCGATCATAATCCGGCCATAACTTTATATTAAAAAAAAAAAATTAGTTTTATTGGTTGAATGGACACATAGAAATGGACAAATTTTTCAGAAAATTTAATAACTTTTCTTCTGTTGTCTGTAAATAGAAATATTTGTTAGTATTTAAATATTCATTATTGAAGTGAGATATTTTTGTTTATTATTTCATTATAAATAATTAATTTTCTCAAATATGTCCATAATGGAATGAGATGTGTGACAAGTAACGATAAGTAATTCACTAAAGCGCAAAATAATAAAAAAAAAAAAGAAATATAATTGTTACTTTTAATTTTTTTAAGGAAAATATAAACTAACTTTTGACATTTTACAAATACAGTATATATATTATTCATATTAACGTCATATTTCTTTCGGTAACTACATTTAGAATTTTTTTTTCTTTTTTATTTAGCAAGAAATAACAGATGTATGACCAATTATAAACCGTTAACATGAATGAGAATTTCTAAATGTAAATGACTATTAATAAAATAATAAAATTATTGTTTAATTAAAAATTTTATAGAAATGTATAATCATCACATTTACTGACATTGTCATATATTTGTACCATCAAAATTTATTGTTTCATAATTTGATTTGAAAAAAAGGTTGTATATTTTTTACAGTAACGATACAAAAATGGGTTTTTTGATCCCTATTATTTGTTCCATTGCAGAATTTCATTACTCATGCAATGTGCGTTTAATGAATTGCATTTTCGTTATTTTTAGTATTCTTTACGCAATTTCTTTCTTATAAGCATAAGATAATCATCAATAAGATTAATATTTTCATTTCTTTGTTTATTGGTTTTCAACTTTTAATGATCTTAAAAGACATTCACTGATTTTAATGACCAGTAAAATAACTTAAACAAAATGATTAATTTTATATAGATATTTTTTTAATACCTTTTTTTAAAAAATTCTTTATGATTTGACAGGTTCTTCTATAGTTTTAATTTTATTATTTCAGTTGGTTTTTTAATTCTAACTTCTAATTCTTATGAATCATCAAGTTTTATTAATAAAAGTATAAATGGTAATAATAGATTTTGTGATTGCTAGTGCGTAATATCAGCTACTTTATATTAAATGAATTGTTTGTCGTTTTCTAGTACTAGATAGTAATTAAAATTGATAAATGAGTATTTTTGTAATCTTTTGAACTTTTACAATAAATTACTAATGCTAAATAATAAAAAAATATAAATATTTAATAAGAATTAAGTAATTTTATACAATTAAAATTTGATATTTTAATAAGTAGCAATAGCTACTGTACTTACAGATTCCATGGAATTTCCATGGATTATGGTAAAAAAATTTTGCCGCTTACGTGGCAAATCTTTTCTCTTTAAATTTGTAATTTTAATTCATTTAACTTATTTTGAGCATCTTGGTCCCCCCCCTGTTCAGCTGATTTTTCATACCAATAAATTGCTTTTTTTATGTCTTTAATAATACCTTCTCCATATTCATAACAATAACCCAAATTATATATTCCTAATGCATTTCCTAAATCTGCTGCCTTTTGATATAATTCAAATGCCTTTTTCTTGTCAATATCTGTTCCAATTCCATAAAAATAACAATATCCTAAACTATTTATTCCTGATGCATTTCCTAAATCTGCTGCCTTTTGATATAATTCAAATGCCTTTTTCTTGTCAATATCTGTTTCAATTCCATTTTTATAACAATATCCTAAATTATTTATTCCATTTGCATTTCCTAAATCTGCTGCCTTTTGATATAATTCAAATGCCTTTTTCTTGTTAATATCTGTTCCAATTCCATAAAGATAACAACCTCCTAAACTATTTATTCCTGATGCATTTTCTAAATCTGCTGCCTTTTGATATAATTCAAATGCCTTTTTCTTGTCAATATCTGTTCCAATTCCATAAAAATAACAATATCCTAAACTATTTATTCCTGATGCATTTCCTAAATCTGCTGCCTTTTGATATAATTCAAATGCCTTTTTCTTGTCAATATCTATCCCAATTCCTAAATGGTTAAATTTTCCAAGCAAAAAAATATAATTTGAATTATTTTGATTACTTAATAATAAATTATTTATTTCTTGCAAAATTATATTTTGATTATTAAAATAATTTAAAACTTCCTGTTTTCCTATTTTAAAACTACTATTTTCAAAAAAATTAATTATATTATTAACTATGATGTTAAAAGAATCAATTTCTTTTGTTCTGGTAAAATCAATAACTTGTGATGAATTTTCACAAAATGAATAATTATTATTTCCTGAAATTTCAGCATCTTTATTGGGCTGGTGATTATTTAATGATTGGG
Source organism: Rhizophagus clarus (assembly GCA_015698045.1). Taxonomy (NCBI): domain Eukaryota; kingdom Fungi; phylum Glomeromycota; class Glomeromycetes; order Glomerales; family Glomeraceae; genus Rhizophagus; species Rhizophagus clarus. The sequence goes on from BLAL01000228.1 coordinate 673,379, forward strand.
TAATATCTTTATCATCATCATATAAGTGAAAATCTTTTATAATTATGTTTTCTTTTATTATAATTGCTTTTAATTCATCAATTACTTGATTGATAGTTGGTCGATTATCAGGTTCAATATTCCAACAATCTACAAAACAAAATTTAATTAATTAAAATCACCTTATTTAACCATATTTAAACCGTAATATAAGAATAATTTATACGGTACATACCGGTATAAATCTTTATATAATTTTCAGATGTCTCAGGGATAGGTATCTCTCTAAGACCTTGTAAAATACTTATGGCTAAACCAACATCATATGGTGTACCATGAAAAGGTGGTTGACCACTTGATACTTCCCATAATAATACACCAATGCTATAAACATCACTTTTTTTATTTAATAAGTATAGTGGTGCTATACTTCTATTAAAACTTTTTGGATCAGTATAAGGGATTAATCCGAATGCTTTTGAATGAGAGTTGGATGTTTCCTCAATTCTTTTCGATAAGCCAAAATCTGATAGTTTAACAGTATGCTGATGGACTAACACATTATTGGAATGCTATTAAAAATAACATAAAAATAATATAATTAATTAAGATCAAATAATCATTAAAATCAAATACTATAAAGATTATTAATATTTACCAAATCACGATGAATGATCCCTTCATCATGTAAACATGATACTGCGTGAACCAATTGAAATGCAAGTTTATATTTATCATTCCAATTGAGATTTTTAAAATTTTCTTTCAAATAGCTTCGGAGGGTGCCATTATCAGCATATTCTATGACCAATGAATATTCTTTTCTTTGATTTTCTTTTTAAAAAGAAATTTTACAAATTAGTTTAGTACTTTAGTTAATTATTGTATATTATAAAATTGATATGATGAACTTATCATACCCTTAAAGGAAGTTGTGACACCATAAAAACGGATGACATTATCATGATAGTCAACTTCGCGTTGAAGTTGAATCTAGAGAATAAAAAAAAATATTGCGTCAAAAAAATTCATATGTTTAAATAAACAATGAAATATGAAATTATAATTACCTCACGAACAATCGCTTTAATTGTAGCATTATCGATTTTAAAAAATGATTTTATTGCGTAACGAATATGAGGTTTCTTCCAGTTTGCACGATAAACTTTTGCGAAGCCTCCGGAACCAATTTCTTGAATATTATAAAAATCTTTGTATTCATAATACTTTATAAGTTTTTTAGAAATGGCATCCTCAATCCATTCATTCCAATCATTTGAATTGTTAATAAGTTCAACGTTTTTAGACATGACTGGATACAGAAAAATGCTTACTAAAGAATTTAGTTTACGCTTTCAAAAATTTTAAAAAAAAAGAGTATTTTTTTTTTTTTTTTTTTTTTTTTGTTTTAGCTATTTATAAACAATATGGTATCACCAAACGCCAAAGGTAACTGTCGATCATTTCATTACTGATAAAGGGTTTCTCAATAAAAAATTCGGATTTAGGTTATCACAAAAGTTTGATGATCGTCTGGATGACTGGATGTACACTTACATTTATATTTATACACTTGAATAATTTATTTTAATAATAAAATTATTTTTATTTTTTCACAAAACAACTTATTATATATAATTGTTATTATATTTCGACAATATATAACGTAAGGCAAAAATAATTCTTTAAGCAAATGGATTTGCAGTGTTATTTAATAATTTAAGCTTTGTAAATTAACTAACATACTAAAATATCATAACGAAGAAATTCAAGACCTTTTTTAACAATTTTATTATGATAAAGCGGGAGTAATTAAAATAAAAATTTATAATAATAAATCAGCACAATCATTGTATGGATAAATTTCTTGTACGAATGAGAATAACTTTACTTCTCCAGTAACCATCAACGCATCCATTATAAACGAAAATGACTTTAATTAACAGGGCGATCAAAATTTTTTAATGATTATAATTTTAAATAATTTGAACCAAAACATGTATAACTGCATGACATATTATATATTATAGGTCATATTGTCGTGATGATTTATAGTTTAAAAAAAAAATAAAATAAAAATAAAAGTATTAAATGAGAATAAAGATATTCTTCACACTTTAAAAGTTCCACCACTAGAGCTTCCTATTGCTTATATAATAAATCATGTTATTTATACCTTTAATGAATCCTCACCAATTATATACATTACAGTCAAACTCCTGCAGGATACATATTATGTATGTTTTATACATCAAATTTTTAGGCTGATTACGAACTAGTTTACCAAATGGTTCATGGAAGCAAAATACAGAAAGAATTAGAAGTCAAAGCTATATGATCCAGCTATAAGACTCACGGAATCTTAGGTAGGAACTTGGTAGGTATTTTTCGCCATCGAAGGTAAATCTTAGTTTATCTTATCTTTATTGAGAACGAGTGTCTCGATATTAAAGCAATACATCTAAATAAAATTATTAATTATTAGTAAGCAAAAGGAATCTCAGAGTTGAAATTAATAATATCCTTAAATAATAATAAGAAACTAAACAGGTGAAGGAATATATAATTTCACAGTTATCTATTTCCAGTGATTGCTAGTTAGGCCAATTTTTTCCTTGAATAATGTTATATGGTGAAGGTGAAATATTGAACGAATATGAAGATATATGAAGTTTTTATAAATTATTGCCTAAATAACCGAATTTTTTCTTCAGCATTACGTAATATATTCAGAGAAAGCCATTTTTTTCATCATAAAATTAGTTGTCAATTCGTTATAAAATATGAAGAATATACTCCCTATGAAAAAAAAATATACTTAAAACATACTTATGCACTTTTAAAATGTACTTAAAAATATACTTAATGCACTTAAAATGTACTTAAAATTTTTAAAATGTACTTAAATTATACCTAAAATTGCAATTTTAAGTATATTTTAAGTGTAAATTTTTTTGTACTTAAAATTGCAATTTTAGGTATAATTTAAGTATATTTTAAAAATTTCAAGTGTATTTTAAGTACATTTTAAGCGTATTTTAAGATTTAAGTATATTTTTAGTATATTTTAGAGAAAGTTTTTTTCATAGGGACTATATTTAACGTTAAAATTCAAAAAAAATTATTTATTTATTTATTTATTGAAATTTTAAAATAAATTTAAATTTGTTATTGAATAATATATTAAATAAAAAATATTTGCTCGTAAAAAATTTTTTTTTTATTTTTTTTTTTTTTTTTTTAGATGGACTAAATTGTTGATATTGATTTAAAATTCAGCTATTTTTTTTCAGAATATTCGATATATTAATAAAAAATTATTAAAATGAGGAAGAATCGACATCATACTAATGATATCACTAACATAGTTAAGATAAATTTAGCAATGTTTAGTTTCTGTGAAGGTCTAAAGTAGTAAAATTAATTAGGTATAAATTAAATATTATAGAAGACGGTTTTATTATCTAAGAATTAATTGTCTCAACGAATATTTTTAAAGACCTTCACATAAAATTATCTCATTATAACTTTCTAACAAAGAAATGACCAACTCAATTGACAAATACAGTATAGCCTAGCCTCACACTGTATTCTTGAAGCTTCGTTTGTTAGTTTAAAATAATGAACTGAATGTGATCATATTTAAAATGGATTTTTAACATGAATATTTTGATCATTAATGTATTTGTTCAGAATTTTACTAAAATGAAAATAAAAAGATTTTATTTCACATAGTCGGTATAAATTTCGTAGAAATATAATTTCATCACCAATCATATTTATACAAAATATGGTACAAAAAGTATATACAATAGTTATATACATTTTTGTATATCCAAATGACCACATTGTACTGCAAATTTGTACTGCAACGATACTTTTATATATTCGCACGTATAAAAATGGTCATTACATATACAAAAGTCTTTTTATGCCTGGGACGGGCAGAATTAGGTGTTGTAATTTTATAATTTTGCAAGATCCTTGGAGAAATTGGATTTTTTCCTTTTTTGGTTGTTTTAACACGAAAAGGTAGTGAGATTTCATAGACCTGTTCCATACGTCTAAAAGAATTACACAAAGAACACAAAAGATAATAATGGAATAATTAATATAATATTAAAGGCAACTCATTCTAGTAATGAAATTCTGTAAAAGGAATAGCGAATAAGGTTTAAAAAAAACCTTTTTTGTTTCACCATTATAAAATATGCTGATTATTTTATATCTTATAAACCGAATCATTAATTTCAATAGCGCAAACAAACATGTAAAAATTGTTCATAAATTTCTGTAACGAGCTTCTACGCATAGAAAAGTGTCATGAGAACTTTCAAAATCTTGATTCTAAATATCAAATGAATTATTAATTTTAATTATTTTACAATGAGATTTATTTATCACGATGTCATAAAACATTATCTTGTAATGTAGTTGATAAAATATATGAACTTTAAATATAAACCCTCGACTGACTTTGCTGAGGTACAAAATATTTGATGTTAAAATGTTAAAATGCACCGTATTATCCCTTAACCCTGTGGTCTGTAGATATATATATATATATATAAACTTATTTCTTCTTTAGCAATTAGAAAAGTTTGAATTACTTACGGAATATATTACTGCGGAATAATTTCTTTCATTCGAAATATGAGATCGGTTGTTCACACTTCTAATATATTTCGAGCATTACATATTAACGAAAAACAGTCGACACTCACATATTATTAAAGAGATTTAATTAGGTATTTAAGAGAGCTTCTATATTGTGAAATTCGTCAAATTTAAGGTTTACAACCTCCGAAGACATGAATGGTGGAGGAGCAAAATATCAAAATGTCAGGAAAGTTTATGAATATTGAATTTAAATATAAATTATTATTTACTTTCAATATTTTTACTGATACGTATATTACTATTTTCGAATTTAGAATCAAATCATTATTGGTAGGTTGATAATGATTATTTTATATAATTTTGTCATGAAACATTCTGATTTTTAATTTTTTTTTTTATTTTAGTTATTTATTTGGTTAGTTATTTTGGTTAGATAAAAAAAGATTACTAAATGAAACTTACTATTAAACTACACTTTCAAAAATTTAAAATTCAAAAATTAAATAAACCTTCTCTTTAAAATAAATCTATCCTCAAATATTTTCAAAAAAAAAAACACTACTACAAATAAATAATATCCTTTTCAAAAATCACAAAAAAATTGTTTCATAATTTTATAACATTATTGACCAGGCGAAATGATTTTATTATCCCCTGATCGGCACCATTTATACAGTTATCCGATTGTACTTATACCTACTGGATGATCAATTTATATATATTTATTTATGCATTTCTAGTATATATTTACTCTAGATAACTAGACAAATTATTTATTTTGTAATGTTAATAGTAAAATTACTACATTTAACAAACTTAAGACGAAAATTATCAATTAAATCATCTTTACGCTTTAAAGGAATTGTGATATTTTGAATTTCAGTGAATGGTTCTGTTTTAGTCTCTTCCTGAGATGATAAATTTTCAATTCTTTGTTCCGTATTTAGATCTTCAGCAGATTTTTCCAAATTTTCTTGCATCAAAATATCCTTTTATAAATAAAGTGTAAAAAAAATTAATAATTATAATGATAATTTATAATAAAGAATTAATTAGATACCTTTGAAATGCCTGGAAGTGTTAACTTTGCGATGTCCAATTTTTGCTTTTCATTTTGTGTTCGATATCTATAAAATAAATGAATTTTAATGACAAAATAAAAAAATCAAATATTATATTATAATATATACTAACGCATTTAATCCTGCAATGGACCGGTGCAATGTTACATTCATTATAGCTTGTGAATCCAATCCTTCGTCATTTAACTTTTGCGCAGTACGTTTTCGTAATGAATGATTTACAATTCTTCTGTTTGTGCAGTCAATACCCGTAATATTACAAATTTCTTTTAACATTCCAGATAATTTATCTCGACCTAAATGAAAAGTAGAATACCAATTTTCTAAATAATATATTGAAATTTATTAGTTTGTGTTAAAAATATTGTAGAGAAAGAAATCATATAAAATTGTACCTTTAATATCTTTATTAATACGAAGAAAAAAGTTTTCTTCTACATTATTAGGCCGTAAACTCAAGTATTTTCTAATGTCATGACATGCTCCATATGTTCCTGGTTCATCTGGTGGAATAATATGAACAGGTTGTTGATTAGAATTTGTTTGGTGATAATATCCTCCCTGGTGAGTTTTATCATGAATTGTCACAATGTTATATCCTCCATCATCACGTTTTTTAAAATGGCTAGCCATAATACTATGATATGATCCCCCTCTACGTGCTGTACAACATCTTACCCATAAAAAGACTCTCCTTAATAATCCATCTGGTGAATTACTTGATATATCAGGATGTTCAAAGATTTTTACCATTTCTTCATCAGTAAGAGGATCAGCTCCATTATATTCACCATTATTGATTTCTTCCAACTCTATCATTCTTGTATGTAATGTATCACGCACTATTCTAAATTCAAAATCCTCATGTATATTGAATGGTTCTCTATCTTTAAAGATTTCCTGATAAAACCGATTTATAGCACATATACCATTATACAGTGAGTTTGCTTTGTATTCCTTTTTGTCTTTTGTTTGAATAACTATAATGAATTCACATAACAACATTGCAATGGCCTTTTTGTCATAAAGGGTCATTAAATCTATGTTTGGTTGAGTGTCATTTACAAAGCTTTCAAATCTAGAAACCCATAAACGTGTATTTTTGTTAGTATTTTTTGGTTTTGCGGAAGAGACATACTTTTGTAAAGTTTCTATACAAGGACGATCAAATGTTTCTTTATTAGACGATTTTGATAATGATTTGTGTATTTCAGAAAGTTGATTATTTTCTAAATGAGTCAATCTTCCTTTTAATTCATTTATAGTGACAGTATCATTACTTGAATTTAATAATTCGGAGGTTTTTTTGAAACTAGACATTTTATTTTGAAATTAAAAAGGAGAGAAAAAAAATGTAAAAAGGAGAGAAAAAAAAATGTAAAAAGGAGAGAAAAAAAAATGTAAAAAATGATTACAAATAGGGTATTTATATTTATTGATATTACACAATAGACTAAAATAGTCTAAAATAGTCTAAAATAGTCTAAACTATATAAATGGCAGGGGATAAGTAATACGTATAGCATCACATATTTCTGATATCCTATCACTAAATAGGTGAATCACCGACTTTACGGTTTGTTTGTCCAGTTTAAATCCAAGATTGAGAAATGTTTTTAATCTTCTAGTAACTATGTCTTCGTCTGGGCATATCCAATTTTGTTGATTTGGATTAAGTGGGAATAAAATCAAATAAATGCCTTAAATAACAAGTTCATTAGTGTCTTTACAATTTATGATAACCGATTTGTTTCCATAACTTTACGAGATTAGGACATATTACGATTCCCGAGGAAGGCCTAAAGATTTCAGTGACTCCAGGTCCAAATTTCTTTGCAAAATTTTATACATACCATGGACAGACTTGTTGAGTAATGCACAAAGCGAGGTGCCTCCCTCAAGTAATTCCTGTTCACGGCTTGAAGTGGCGGTCGATGCGGTTGGTTCAACTAAGACATGAATATGTTCCTTGGCTGATGAGACAGGGAAGTATTTCGAAATCTTTTTTGTTGCAAGGAGTTCGTCTCGCTCTATCATTATCTGATTTATATATATTCTGATTGCTTCTTCCAAGATAAATACGAATACATCCACTGACAGGTCACTTCCCCAATGATTATGTTGGAAAAAGTTTAATTTTTTATCATTTCCATGACTTGCGTTTTGAGTTCTTCTTAGTTCCAGCAATTTCTGGTCGCATTTTCTACATTGTAACAGTCTTTGAACAAAGTAGCGGGATAAAATTGCTTTTTTGGCTATTAAGCATTTTATGACATCTAACGTGAGAAAATTGCTTCCAAGCCTAACTACATGGAATAACGAATGTGCTTTCCCATATTTATTAAGAAGCCATTCTAATCTTGCGTGAGGGTCATGGAAAACAGTATACCAAGGACGGTTAACAAGAGCGAGCGATAGTGGATTATCAATGTTTTTGAATATTTCAATTTTAATTTTGTATAGTAAAACATTCATTTTTGTTGATGTATATTGTTTATTGGTAAAATTTAAGTTTGATAAGAATTATTGAAAAAAAAAGTTCTGTTTTGGTATTTTTTAATTTTTATTTTTATTTTTTTTTTTTAAAGTATAAGGAAACTAAAAAAAAAAATCAGTGCTTATTTATTTATAAAATTTTTAAGTTTTTTTTTGCACGGGGGATATCATCGATAAGAAATTTTACATTCTCACAGAACTTCTAAATATAGTATTCATCAGCATTAATCAATGATATATTTTAAAGCGAAACCAATGAAAATAAAAAAAAAAGACGTAAAAAGTCCTATTCCTTATATGTCAGTCTTTTGTATTCTCGTTTTTTTAATTTTGATCTCGGCTACCTTGCATTTTTTTTTCCTACATCACTGTCATAAATTATTCTAATTGGTGTAATAAAGTTTTGTGTAACTGTTGGAACTTAAAAAAAAGGTTAAAAAAAGGTTTTTTAGTTTTTCAATGAATTCAATAAATATAATATCGGAATTTCGGATGACCAAATTTTCGCTAGTCTGAGAAAAAAGTTAGTACCATGATAAATCATTTGATAACCTGCATATTTTTTTTTACAATCGCAGCTTAACGATATGCAACAATACCATATTAAAAAAATTGATTGAGTATTTAATTTTATGAGTCCCCAAATTTTTTTCTTTTATCAAATTCATCAGCACATGACAAGATTATCCATACATAAATCATTTAGGAAGGAGAACAAAGCATTTTTTCATTGACTTGCTTATTATATCGAGATTGTCATGCAAACGTTAAGCAACATGACGTAAAACTTAGTTTCAATTGGATGGAATAATTTTCCTGGGGTTCATACTTTATTATTTATTAAAAAAAAAAAAATCTTACAATAAAATAAATAAATAAAATTTCAGGTCGATTTACTGATAAGCATCACAAAAATAATCAGTTTTCCCATATATTCATTTTATCAGCACAGAATCAATATTTTTAATGAACAAAATTTTATGAGAAAATTTTATTTTATATTTTAATTGTAGGACATACATGGCTTATATAAAAAAATTATCAATTTCTGGAAAAAATATGATTAAAATTTTTGTAACCATCACCGCCGAATGAAATTAGCGATCAACCTACATACCAATCATAAAACCACTCGACCTAAGGTTGACTTATTTAGAGTGAGCTTGACCAATTCCCGCTTTTCTCATTTATTTTAAATATTCGGAAACAGAAAATTGAATAATTGATTGATGATAAAATCACTTGAAAGAATTTATGTCAAAGATTAAGGCGCAATAAAATATTGTTTATTTTTATGTAACTTTTATTTTCAGCCGGGCTGAGAAGCAAAGAAATACCAAATTTGTTCTGTCGACTTTGATTATGCACAATCATGAGGCACATTTCATAACATGCATGATGAATTTCAGCCTAGTAAGTTTTTATTTTTTCGCAACTCAATAAATATATTAAGCTTAGCTTATTTTACTTTTTTGAAACAATGGCTAAAAATATACATTAAACTCGCAATAATGAATGAGCATTAAATAGGAATGTATCAATAAATACAATTGAATTTGTTCACCAATCGCGTTATACCAAAATGATTATTTAAGAAAGGCACGAAGATTATAATCCGGCGATTGACTCATCTATATAATGATGGTTTACCCATCACATAACATGAAGACAGAGATTGAAAAGCTTTCTTTATATTTCAAGGATCGATATTGGAATTTCTTTAGAATTTTTTGGATTCGTATTCGTTACACGTACATTTCAATAAACAATGCTGAAAAAGATATACAACTTTGTTAGTAAGTATTTATTAATATTAGACCAAATTTGATACATAATAAAAGTTTATTTTATTCCATTGATATGCGAAATGTATAACATAAGCTATTCTAATGTTAGTTTATATAACATTCAAAAGTCCAACACTAAACTAAACCACTTTAAAATACACTACTAAGTAAAACAAAACCTGCTACTTAGTATGGGCCAGTCAATTTCCTCACAGCGAGACTCTGTTCATCTTTTTCAAAAAAAAAAATATATTCTATTAAAACATTAAAACAACATAGATAATAAAATAAATTTTATACAAAAGAGAAAAACAATTAAAAGAAAGCTAGTATACCTTTCTTCCGTTTCATAAGATTATTACGTTCTCTGCTTTTGTTGCATCAAGTGCGTCCTAGCGTATGGCAAATATATAGAGAACTGACGCTGCACCATCTTTTTCTCTTAAAAGTAGCTGGAGGCTGACGGGACGACATATCCATCGAAACTAGACCGTTATCGATTGACGATATTAGAAATTGGTATTTTAACCTGGAATTTTTCGTGTTTTTCACGATATTCATAGAGGCAGTTGCTACTGCAACAATCAATATATTTGAGACAATAATTCCCAATTTATATTGTGCAAGTATATTGATGCAGAATATCTAAAAGTACAATAAAATTAAAAAAGAGGATGGATAATAACAATTTTGATTAAAAAAAATCTACTAACCAAAAGAATGTCAGGGTCCAAAATACCTTCGTGAAAAATATTTTTGTAAGAAAAATTTGACGCGCAACAAATTAATAATAAGCACGATTTATCTTAATGTGTATAAAAATTCCATTACAGAGAATTAGCCCTATTCGATGAATAATAGTAATGTCAAGAATTCAAAGTTGTCTGAACATATCAAATGCATACTTATATTTCCAAGACTTGTAGTTGTCGTGGGTATGTGCAAAATATCAATGGGAAAAAGTATACAAGTGTCAGAACTGCAGTATTAACGTAGATAGAGATATTAATAGAGCTAGCGAATTTGTTCTTCGAGTGTTGTTTGATGAACCTTTGTATTTACAAGCAGGAAATAACAGAAAATATTTTTTTAAGGCGGAATTAATATTTTATTAATACAGAAAACTCATCATTCCTAACCAAGTAAGTTAGATTTCTTAACAGGTTATCTAAAACATCACGTGTACGTTCTTCTAGAACGTCAAACATTTTAGTAACATACAATTTACTATCTTGGTGATGAATGTACCCAATTAAATAATCGAACGAAATAAATAATGTGCGCGTTACAATTTTATGATATACTAATCATTTTGCATATTATACTTATTATTTTTATTTTTCTGTCAAAGTTATATTCGTGTTGCATAGGACCCAGAAATATATATATAGGGGTCAGGTGGCGAAAAAAATTTTTTATATGAGCTGGACGCATTTTTTTCAGGGCCGGAATTACGATAGTGCTAGTCAATTTCTAAATTAAGAAATAAATCTTTGACCAGCACTATCTAAAATTATTCACAAAAGGAAAGACTACATGATTTTTATGGTTCATTGTACGCAATCTCAAACCTGACCTTTTTATGTATATTTCTGGGTCCTTGTTGCATAGATATTTCATCATATTGTAATATGCCCCTATCCATCGCATATCACCGTGGTACACATCCGAATATTTTAACTTTGTACCCCCGTAAATTTATACATTAAATCTACTAATAAAACTACATCTATTCAATATTTAGCTAATAAATCAATTATAAGATTGTCCTTACACCGGTCAAAATAGGATAACGGATAATCCAGATATTGTCATAGGATAATCTGGATAAATCCTAGGATTTCATCCGTTCAAGGAATTCTGATTGGCTGATATTTACCAATCAGTTTTGGCATCCACCATGGTTCACTAATAGAACTATACTTGTAATATGACTGTTTGATGTGATCGATATGCTTAATAATATAAAAATATGGCTAAGCTTACTATAGAGTTCATTCAGTATGTTGCTAGTTTCTTCATACAGTATGTTTCCTGTGCATAAATATTATCAGTCAGATTCCTATATGCCAAAATTAAAATACAATGACCAATATAATAAACAAGAACTTACTAGTATACTTAAATATTTTTATGGTTGACCTTAACTTGTTGAATTTGAGATAATTTTGATGGCAGTTTAAATGACGGTCAAATCTTCTAGCAATATTTGTCCATATATTCGGAAATTTGTAAAAATAGAACTTTTGTAATTTCCGTCTGTTCATCTGTTATAACATTTCATTGAGTATACTCTTGCGGATTGACAGTGATCTCTAAAATTATTAGAAAAAGGAATAGTTGCCTATTACCACTCATTAAAGAATTCATATTATTATATAACAATGTGTATTTTAAACGCATGAACGACTGGCTTAATATAAAAGCACAATATGTTTTTATCTAGTGGTTAGTTATGAACATAATGCTACCATACCGATCAACGATAGATTATTGGCAAAATTTCGATAAATATCATAAAGTAGTATTTATTTTATCAAGAATATTCTTAATGTAAATCCGGTACTTAGAAAAAAAGAAATATAATATTCTTTATTATACTTGAATGAACTTTTATATTTATGTATAATATGATTTAAAATAATAATTATTAATAAGTTTCTTCTACTACATAATCATGATTATAAATAATCAAATGATAATAATTTAAAATTTGAATATCATATAATTGAAATTCTTTTACTTTATCTTTCAGAGAAAACAAATCTTCATTTTTTTCATTAAACCGTTCTATAATAGCTAAATACTTAACTCTTTTCCTTTTCATAATATATTCTTTTATATAGGGGAAAATACTTTCTCTATTATTATTCTCTATATAATTAAAGATTAACAATTTTTTAATAAAAGTATTTTGAGAATTTCTTAAGAATAATTCTAAATCACTTGTATTAAACACGAGCCTCAAATTCAGATACTCTAATTTAAAGGGAAGATTTTGTCCTAAATTACGTAATATAATTGAACTAAAATGACCTTTATCATAACCATTATAAGAATCTTTAAGATTAATTGTAAGATAATTAAGATTTTGTGCAATATTTTTAATTAAATCAAACAATAAATAAATATTTTGATTATCCAACCGAATAGGACCCAAAAATTTAATTTTACTACAATATTTTATGATTGATGGTAATATTTGTTGTAATTCATTACTACCACTGCTCTTAATTCCAATATTTTCTAAATAATTACCAGATATTTGTATTAAATATTTTAATGATTCAATTTGTAAATTACAATACTTCAGAAATAAAGACTTTAATTTAAAGGGTTTATGAATATTATTAATTTGTTGAATAAACTTAGAATCTAGATGACAACAATGAACAATATGAATGGATTCTAAAACATTCAGTTGATTGAAAACTTCATTTAAAACAGTTATATTTTCAAAATCAACCATATAAAATATGATTGTATTTAGTGTATTTGAACAATTAGGGTGTTTTAATGATGATAAAGGATCATACAAGGAGTAACTAGAATTCACAAATGAAATCTTTCTAAGATTTTCTTGAGAATTAATTATTCGTGATAAACCTTTTTCAATTATTGAATTGTAATCACTAATATAAAGTGGTAAAAAGCGAAAATAAAGTGATGAGATTGATTTACAATTAAAGTGTACAAGTTCCAAAAATTTTGTCATATTTTCAGTTGTCCTATTAACACAAAATTTAAGATTTTTAATATTATAAATAAAATTCGGTTTTTGTAAAATTAATTCAAAAATCTTATCAAAAATTTTAATTTCATTATCTTTAAGCGTAATATCAAAACTATGTAAATTCATTTCATTCTCAGTGAATATTAGAAATAATGATCTATAAATTAATTTTTCAAAGTTTGATATTCGGTAATTTGATAAATTCTCTTTTTGTATAAAATAACTAGAAGGTGACCGCTTCTTAGTTGTAATAGATGTAACCCACTTTTCAACAGAATGAAAAATTCTATACGTAATTAAATGTTGAATAAAACTAGGATAATTAAATAATGTATTTGAGTGAAATGAGTCATTATCAATTATGACATATTCATTTAATTTTGTTTTATCATCATCATTTAAATTACGTAAAATAATTTCAATAAAGTGACAATTTTCAGAAACTTTATATTTAAATGGATCTTCCCATAATAATGGAATTGCCAAACGGCACCATAGTCTATTAACTAGTATACATGAATGTAATGTTTTATAATCATAACGAAAATATTGCATAATTTTGTTAATTAATTCTGGTAAATCTCCTAAAAATAACTTTGAACATGTCATATTATAAGCAACGAGAGAAGAGAGAAGAAAGTTGTGTGTCAAATTTTTATGAACTTCGGAGCAGAAATTCCGCTTGCTGCACAAATTATTGCCTATATTATTTACATGTTACATTGTGCAACAAATATCGGAACAACAAACCCCCAAAAAACTGGATGATCATTTTGTAATATTAAATTGTTAATCAACTGTGAAACGATTTTCATCAAGATGATGTATTTTAGTTTATTTTATTTTGGTATTATATTATTTGTTAGTATATTTTATATTTTACTAGATTATAGTTAACAGTAGATAAGATTTCTTTTATTTTTAACGTTAATCATAGGATAACCTTGATTATGTAATCAAATTGGCGTAGGACAAATTGCCCTCTGGACAAATTGTAAATTGCCCAGTGGACAATGGAGCAAAATTGTCTAGTAGAAATTGTTATAAATATCTCTCGAGATTGTAAAAGGAAAATCAGTATGTGTGAGTATAGAATTTCCTATGAGTTTTCAAGACTACTGAAAAAGGATTTTCTTTTGAGATTTTCTTTTTCTGTAGTGATTAAGAATTTAGAAAGTGTGTTGGATAATACTGGGAATTACTACAGAAGCACCAAGTATTTGATTGTCAACATATGTACTGTATATTGTGATCATCCATCATCACTTTTATTTTCTGTTATCACTTTATATTTACAATTCGAAGTTAATAAAATTATATAAAACTTTGATCTAAGATCATCTTTCAACGATCTTCTGTCCAAAATTTTTACGGAAGAAAAAGTGAAAAATGATGCAAAGTTATAAATAATGTCACGCAGAAAGAATTAGAAATTACGTTGAAAAGAGAAGTAGAAAATAAAATAAGAAACATGGGAAAGTCACCAACTATAGAGAAAATTTATGATATAACAGATGATGTGCTCGGGAGATAAACAGAAAAAAAAACGTGAACTTCGTTAATAGGATGGCCTCTATAACAAATTTGGAACTAGAACAGTAGAACTTTTCTACAGAGTATTAGAAAATACTTTCATATATTTTCTTATTTAAATTAAAAGAATATTATAACGTTTTTTTTTTTTGAGAATTGAATTTTTGAATATATATATATATATATATTTGATAACGGGCTTGTTTACATATATATTTATTAGTGCGGAAGAAAGATTATTACGAAGTATTTATGGAATATATTTATACAAAGGAGATATTTAAATTCGCGAGAAAAGTTTTTTAGATCATAACCAAAAAAGAGTATACCTGGCAAGTGTTTTGATAATCGTTCAGCCGGGACTTTATGGTTACATTATTAAAAAACTGTATCACCAAATTAAATGACAAAATTTTAGCATCTGTTTTTTACACTGCGATGACAAAGTATAAAATAAAATAAGTGTATTTTTATCCGCTCTTCAAGTTTACTTAAACGCTGGAAGGGAGATTTCAAATGCCAATTTTGACTTTGATAATGTATGTGTTCGATATTGATTTTCCAGTCATATTGCTTAGATATTGATATATACAATATTTAAAGTGTTATAGCCTATTCATATCGTGAAGATTTCTTGCTCTACGACCTCGTTTACGAGCCTCTTCACTAACTAGATGAGTCTTCATGCATGCTTTAAAACATCTTTCATTGGTATTTTACGGATTAATTATTCATTTTGTCCAAACCTTTGGTAAAGCAAAATGTGCTCTACCTCGAAATGGCTGGTAAGCACTTATTTCAAGAAATATTTATTTTCTATATATTCATAATTTCGGTCAGAATGTTAGTACGTTCCGTCTCATCTATTTTATCTAAACTTTCATGATATTAGCGTGAAACCATTTTATCAATACGATTCTGACGTGTGATATCTAGGATTTCACTTGGGAATGCTATGTCTTGATATATTCGGAATCTCCCTTGTTGAACAAACAGATACATATGAGCTATGAGAACTATCTTTGTTTTAATGCCTCCTAAACGGGATAGCTCTCTCTTATAAACATCATTAATTTGATCTTCTATATCCTCAAATGTGGCTAAACGATGGGGATAATTTTCTGAAATAAAAGCAAGATGACCAGCACATAAACCTTGGTCAGAGATTTTCTAAGGAGAAGCTGCGCTATATTTGCTGCTTCTTTAAACCTTTAAAATTCTTTCTTTTATGTAATATATTCATAAAGAGAGCAACCCTATTTTCTACTAACCTTTTCAGAGTGGGATCTTCTATCCTTCGAAATATTTTTTTAGGATCTTCAGGTCTCGACTCATTATCAAAATCTTCTTCGGATATCGTATCTCCCTCATCGGTGGTGTCATAGACGTTCTCTATCTTTGACTCTTCTTCTAGCTCGAGGTTCAGTTTCTCAACAGGCGGTACTGGTGACGGATTATCCCAGCTTTGGCAAGAGATTTCCGAATAATCGCCCTATTGCGCCGGTGAAACTATCAAAAGAACACACTAATATGGGATTTTATCGCTACCTCTATATCTTACGAAATGGCATATATGATTTTTTTTTATATCTAGGGTAACTTCATGGGACCATTTTGTCGAATATGCATGCTAAAAGCCTATTTATTTATTATTACTTAAATTTGGCCCTTTAACCGGTTAAACTTAATTTGTGCTGGCATTGAAACAATCGTAACGAACGTGGCATGAATTCTGAAATAGATAGCCATTTTTTATTGATATGCAACGGAGGGTTTATCGACGAACATCATGTTTCGCAAAAATAACGAAGTTATCATTTTTTTTACTTTTAGCACTCATTTACTGTACTATAGTATTATCGAACATAACGGCTTTATTATTGAAGTTCTCTTTACAAATAAGTTGCAAAAGTAATTTATAATGATACAATAATATTTATTTTTAACATTATGATTATTGAAGTATATTTAATTTCGCAGTTCAGATAATGTTTTAATACTCTTACTCAACGTAAATTACTACAAATAATTTTAATTATCATGAATGTAGTAGTTTCATTATATCATAATAATCTACTTTGACATTGTTACTATTATTTAGAAGTAATATTTTTTTCTGCACTGCCTATCTTAATTAAAAAGATTAATTCTATAAAAATGTTTTTTGTAATTTATTTTTTTGGAATGATGATTCATCATTATATAGAGAGACAGTAATTATTCCTATTATTTATATGTTAATTATAAATTAGATATATATATAACACATTTACAAGAAATCTTTCATAGAGATTTTGCAAACATCATTCTTCTATCACCTCTCTGGCTATCTTAAAATGTCACTATGATCCTAAGGAATCCATATATTGACTTAGCCTTTTGGAAGACCATCCAAAATTTTTAATTGAAAAATTTCTTACATAGGATTTATATTATTAATTCCTAAATTTTTATGGTTATATAGATGGTTTTTTGGCATTTTATACTCTTATTTGTGGTAAATATATTATTTATTATATATCTGGTATGATACATTTAGTATTGAGATGTTATTGCTTTAGGGTTTTTCAAATATTCTAATATTTTGGAAGAAAAGGATATTTAAATTAATATTTACAATATTTTCAATTTCGTTTTGTTTTTATAAAATTCGCTATGTACAAATTTAATTACTGATAAGGATATCTATTATGCTTGCGCTATAAAAGTATATTTTTGGTATATAATATAAAATACAAGTAATATATTGATGGTTAATTAAAATTTTAATTGTAATATAATAACGATAAAAATAACATCCAATAAAATTGGATCTTTTTTCCGCATTATTAAGGAGTTCCGTATATGAATACTATCTTTTTTATTCAATCGGACTATTTTGTTTATTTTAACATATTTTTTGTTATGTTTAATTTTAGATTTGAAGAACTTTTGAAGGCTATAATCTAATCCAAAACAATTCAAGATTAAAAAATGCTAAATATATTCTCGAAACATTTAGGAGAAGGTGAATGTTGCAATAAGATGGTCAATGCAGAACCAATCAATCATCACTTCTATTAAACATCATGAGAAAAACAGAAGTGGACATTTTGCCCACTCAAACTGTGAAGAAATAACAATTTTTTAACACTAACATTCTTAGCATTTCTACTTTCAACCTAACAGACCAAAGAATTGAGCAAGAAACAAAACCAGATATGACTTTCCTGCTCTGGCTGGTCTGAATGTTCTCATAAGAATTTTCGCCAAATGGCATTTCGCTGAATGACCAGTTTGATAATAAGGAATTGTGTACCTTGGTAACTTTCTGTGAAATGCTTTGGTTATTGACCAAGATTCTTTGTTGTAATCTGATTTCTGGCACTTACATTTAACAGTGAGGTAAATTCTTAGCGTGATCAGACTCCACGAACATATCAATTATAATTGGTAATAGTTTCAAAGGCACTTTGTCAGTATCAGCATATGGCTTTCAGTTTTCTGATGGCGTCTCTATCTATCAGGAACCACGTTCAAAACAAGACGACTCGTTATACATATATATGTCTATTTATTTATTTTCATATTAATATGGCGTGTAATAGGATTATGTTTTAGTTTATTGTTAACCAAATTTGTCATCTTGACTATTTTTCTTTTCCAATTCTAAAATATTAAATACATGGTATGCACTGTAGTTTGCTACTCAAAAATCCTAATTTAACCATTTACGACAATACTTCTCTATCTAGATTTATGGCATACATGATGCATGATGCATCTTGCACGTTGCCATGCATATCATCATGCAACAGATCTATGTAAACTTAGATTCTCATGGTATCTAGACTGTCTTTTTGTCGTACAAGATCTGCAAATATCTTGCTTATAACAATATTTAAGGTTAAATTTGAAAATTGGGGTTGGCGTAGATTGACTAACTATTAAAAGTGACTTTTAATAAATTATTATCCTGATTCAGTTAATAATATCGGTTAATAATACTTATATATCAATATATATCTTATTTCTGGCATTTATATGCAAAGCAAGATCAAAAGTTAACTTTTCATTTTTCTTATTAAAAGGAAGCAAAAGAAATCTTTTCATTTTTCTTAAATAATTTTATTTTCTTAATATTTTATTTAGTAAAACTTTACAATTTTACGATGAGTTTAGAAAGAAATTTACGTTGACATCTAATATTGGCACATTTATAAGAGCCTCATTTCAATCCGAGTACAATAATAGACCTGATAGAATTATAGTCTAGTACTGTACCAAATTAGTCTATGATTTTAATAGACAAATAATATTAAAAATCTAAAAATATTTTAAAGTGGTTAAACATTTGATAAGCAATAAATTTATAGTTTCAATCAGTCGCAGTGCTCGTTAGAAAATATTTAGTCGCGTCATATAAAAAAAATGTTGATCGCTATCATTTTCGGTTAACGTAAATATCCATCGATAAAATGGACGAATCTGTAAAATAGATTCGATGAAATGTACTTTCGGCAAAGTGTACTTTCGGTGAAACATCCCTTCGATGAAATGGCTTCGGCAAAATGGATCTAGCAAAATGTACCATAACTGCGTTAATTAATTATAGGCACACTTTACTATGTCGTTAACTGTTTTATATAGGATGCCTTAATATAGTTATACGGTAAAGGGAGAATAAATAAATAATAAAGATTTATTTGGTTTAATTGTATTATAACTTTACCAGGAATTTAATGAACTTATAATGAACTCCACAGAAAGATCAAATTTCAAAATAATAAAAATTAATTATCTATGATATGATTTTTATTTAATAGCGATTGTGAATAAATTCCAAATAAACATAATAAACATATCTCAGGATTAAATAAAATTGTTATTTAACATTGTTGTATCTATTAGATTATTGATAATTTCAGATTGTGACAGGTATTTAAATTAGATTATAAAAGGAGTGAATTTAGAATCATGAATCAAGTAATAGAGTTCGTATATAATAAAATTTAAGAATAATTGGTGTTTAAGTAAATAATAATATTCGGTAATAGTGTGATGTTTATCAAGAGAAAACCAGTGGATACGTGAATTAGTTTTAGTTTGCAATGTGAAATATGATGTGAAGAAATTATCGCGACTTTTAACTCTGCTTCTATATCCGTACATAATCTCATGTACATATAGTAATGTAAATAATTGGGATCCAACGTAGGAAGAGAATCGTAAGCTTTGGATAAGTCTTGTGACATACTTTCTTGCAGATACTTGAATTATGATATATGGACACTAAATCTTGTTTTTAAGTATCTAGTCCAATTACTGCATCTCTTCAAATATAATAACTGAAAGGAGTTTTATTATAAATAAAATCATCTAATATGTCCTTTGTATATATGAAGATTATATCTAAACACAAAATTTTGACCATATCAATAAAGAATGGATGTTCTACAGATGAAATGTATATCATTATCATTAGCTACTTTTGAGCACATCTGAATTTTCTTATGAAGGAAATCAATGTATAGGAAGGATATCTATTATTGCATTAATTGCAGCAATTTCAGAATAGATGGATGAATAATATGTGCAAATTATTGAGAAATAATGTATATTTTAATTTGGTAATCCTCTATGTATATAAAACCTCAACGTGATAATTAATATATAAAATAAAGAATATCATACTATTGATGAGTTCTGTTTAATAAAGGTAATTACGGTAGCACCAAATTGATTTTTAAATCAGAAGGGTTAATAATGATAATGGCGGTTATTGTTATTATTAATATACTGCAAAATAACGCAAGTATGATTTTCATGATAATTCGTGAAATCCTAATTCGATTATTAAAAATGTAAAATAAAAAGAAAACTAGGATTATAAATGTTGTCATATTTGCTAAAAATAGATTATACTTGCTATATATAATTAACTTTAATATTAGAATTAGAATTAATAAAATATAAATAATATAAATTAAAAATAGGAAATGTTAAAATAATATTTGATTCTTTGGCGGCTAAGATATTCTTTGAATACATTATTAGGTGATTTTTCTAAAAAAAAATAAATATACTTTCATTATATCGTGTCTTTTTCAAATTGTATATATGTGTAAGTAATAAGATATTAAGGTTTCTTTAAAAAAGTGATTAATGCTTATTGATTGTATGAAACTGATGTGTTAAAGGGAGTAATATAGATAGGTATAATTTTATGATATCAAAGATGATATCTTTGTTTGGCATAAGGTGATAGGAACATGGGATCACAAAAGTGCACTTTTATGGAATTGGAGATATTATCGATATATTGCATTTGTACGTAGGGTTATAATGTATTAAAGAATATGTATTCGATAAATGTTATAAATAAGAATATTTCTTTTTTAATGTACATGACATAATAGTCATTCTTTTAGCCTACAGGTATTTGCTAGCGTTTGCATTGAAAAATTTGTTATAAAAAATTTTATAGATAATGTATGTATAATAAATATAAAGAGACGGAAAGGTTTAGGATTTAGATTTTGAAAATATTTAGCAGAAAATATAAGAGAAAATAAAGTATCAAATTCTTATACTGTTTTAAACAATATAGAGACGTGTCATATTATTTTTGATAGAAAGTTAGAAACCTATCGTGTAACTTCTCTCATTACTAAGTACTGTACTACGATTAAACGTAATACCAATAATTACGCATTTAAATTACGCATTTAATCTCGAAGATTCTCTTGATCTATTTTTATTATCATTTGTTTCAAAAATTGATGAATATAAATAATAGTTACATAGCTATTAGGTAATGCTGAATAATGGAATTATGATCACCTTTTTTTTTTTTTTTTTATTACAGAATACAGAAAATGCCATATGATATTTTCGGGAAAACGATCATTCAGCAAAGTGGTTTTTCGACGAAGTGGCTTTTCGGTAAAATAGTTTCGCCAAAGTGTCTTTCGCAAAATAACCATTCGGCAAAGCGTTTATTCAGTGAAATGTCCATTCGATAAAATGGGTTTTGGTGAAATGAATTTTAATGAAGAGTCTGAATACCAAATTAATTGTTCATAACGAAAGGTGTTGGTTTACATCATATTTTTTTATTTACGTTAATTATTGATGTAATTGAAGCTGTATATTGTTGTTTACTGGTTTAAATCTCTGGGCTTAAACATGATTTCCCTTATTACCATTGTGCTCCTTTCAAACGTGATTAAAAAAAATTTTTTATTTATATTCTTGCATATCACATTCTATGAATTAATTTGCAGCAGCAACCAATGAACGAAATAATTAATTTCGCAACGTATCTCCATTAACAAAATTAATTTCTTTTTTTTTTAAAAAAAAAAAAAATAAAAAAATAAAAGGTTAAATTTCACAAACACAAATAAGCCAAAAAGTATAATGAGGAACGTAATTTTGCAAATTGTTTTTATTTATAAGGGGTTTCTTTTTTTTTTTTTTTTTGTTCAAGATAATTTACATTCGATTTTTTTACTTGCAAAAATTAACAAAGAAGGGATAAATAATTTGATTCCCACTATAGAAAAAAATATATATATAAATTTTGTAGAAAAAAAAAACAAATTGAAATAAGGAATGTTGTATAAAATGGTCGAGATTGGGAATTTGTTCTTAATATTAGTTAAAATTAGGTAAAAAAAAAAATAAAAATAAAAATAAAGGATCAATATCATATTAACTTATTAATGTCTTGTCGAAAATACCAAATACCAAATTTTTTTTTTTAGAATTCACATAAATGTAAATAATGTCCAAACCAAGAATGAATAAAGATAAAAAAAAAAAAAAAAATTATTACCAAATATATCATAATCAATAATAATATTAATTTTAAACTCATATATAGAAATCCTAAAAATTAATTTAATCAAACCCATATCTGTTATGTTAATTATTTGTTCGTTAATAAAGAAAGACAAAAAACAAAAAAAAAAAAAATTAATAACAATAATGTTCTTGATATCTGCGGTCAACGCGACTCTCAAAACATAATTACACAAGTACAACTTTTCACGTCTTGTCATTCATCAATTTTTTTCCGAACAACCCTAAATACCTCTAACTCTTCAATTGTTTCTTCTAGATCTTGAAATCCATTAGCATGTGCCAATAGTTTTTGTCCATGCCTAAAATCAATAAAGACTTCAATACCATCCCCTAAAAACATGTCGATATCTAAATGGTTGTTAACTCTTAGCATCCAAGGCAACAATAATTTCCTTTGTTGCCAGAGGTAACCAAATATGAATCCATCACCACCGATTCGCATTTCTTGATTTTCTGTTGACCAACTTATACTTTTATATCCACCAAATACAGCTTCATCTTCATTTTGATTTTTTGTTCTTATTATCGTTACAGTAGGACCTTGGTTATAACATTGTTCTCGCCATTTTTGTTCACCCAATTCTGCACCGCCACATCTAAATATCAAGTGAAAATCAAAAGGGACTTTATCGAATGTCGTATAAGGAATTTTTTCCGGCGCATCATCTGTTGTATCAGGATGAAGAATCCAATATGATATTAACGCAGGTTCCTCTTTCTCTTTTATAATTGTGCTGTTTAATCTTAAAGGCAGAATATCATAAATAAATTGAAAATGTGTGTTCGAATGATATTCAATAACTTGATCGTATAATTCTGGCATAAATACTTTCGTTAAAGGTCCAACCTTTTTAATAAAATCGTCGGGTTGCATTTGGAAAAATCTTATTAAAGAAAGTAATTGAATCACATTTGATTGTAATGTTGCTATATGATCTGATGTCCAAGTAGAAAAATCATCTACCAATGAAATTCCAGGCGTATTATTTATTCCCCACATTATCACCGCTGCAAATATATCAATTTCTTCCAATCCAAATATATCTCGTTCTAATAATCCAACCATATAATCATGTGGAAGAAATAAGAATTCCTTGGAGCTTACAAAAGCTTTCGGATGTCGAAGAACCGCATTATTGCACAACGATACTAACTCTTTGCATCTTGAAATTTGTAAAGCCACATAAAGCACCTCGCTACTTTTCTCGTTAATCCAACTATTTTCATTTCGTATTAAATCGGCTTCCATATAATCTACAAAAGAATCCATCATTAATACGTCTGCTGCTTTTAATAATTGTAATTTCTCTGAAACCCCTACTTTTTCTAAGTTTAAGTATGCACCATATATATAACTACAATAAAAAAAAAAAAAATAGATAATAAAAATTAATAGAAATTATTTAAAATTAAAAACACCTTGATAAGAAAAAGAACACTCTTCAAAAGGAAAGATCAAAAAAAAAAAAATATTTCATACATACAAGAGCACATGACCAAATATCCCCTGTGGTATACTCATACCACGCAAATCAATTATGTAAAAACCATCCTCTTTTTTTTTACCCCACGCGGCCGATAATGCAGCTCTAAAATACTCTGAGCGAGTTTTTAAAATTATCGAATGAGCTTTAAATGTTTCGCTATTAGATTCATCACCAACATAAATAATGACATCACACGTTTCTTCTTGATCTAATATTTTTAGGAAATCACAAGATAATTGTCTAAATGATTTTACTGTGTCGTATATTTCTGGCATGTTATATATTAAATTTTTTTGGTGTATATTCTTTATTTATCTTTATTTTTGATTTCTAAATTCTAAAAAAAAAAGATTGTTAAAGATAGTATATATTTTTTTTTTTTATTAAAAAAAAGAAGGTAAATAATAAAGATAAAAAAAATGAGAGTTTTTTTAAAAGAAAACGTAATCCGGAAACGAATCGTCTTATTTATATGCCAATTTTGTATTCATGCAGTGTAGTACATTTTAGCCACAAAGTAAATCGATTACTTCGTAACACTTCAAAAATTCTCAAACTAAAACTTTTTTCAAAATCATAAAAAAAATTGATTTAAAACATGTACGTGGTAAAATTCTGAACCAGGTAGAGGGGAAAGAAATTAACTTTTTATGTGTAGGTAAAAAAACCTTGTTTAACCAAAAAAAAAAACAATTATTTCGTTCTGCGTAACATAAATCACACCATATTATATATCGTACCACTTATGACCTGCGGAACGAATAATTTCCGGATATTATTATAATCTCTAATCGTGTAAGAAAATGGGTGGTACGACTGTATTAAGGATCTTCGTGGCGCAGGCTTTATTCGGTTAAATAGTGATTTGCTTAGTAATACCTGATTGTTGTTTATTTATTGCATAACTTATTTTTTCATAAAGAAAAAAAATTCTTTTTTCTAAAAAAAAAAAAAAAAAAAAAAAAAAAATTATTGTTTCATTTCTTTTTTCATTTTTCGGAAAAATTTTAAATTATAAAGACGTACTTATCTGTATGTTTCATGTTATAATTGGTTCATTTATAGCTAGAACGGCTAGCTTAAAATTTCGCTGCGCCCTACGTACCGCCCGATTTTCTTTAGATGAATTAATTCTTTATAAGTTTTGAAATATTTTTTTGTTCATCTTAATAAGGTTAGTAATTATATTATTTTTTAATGTAAAATTTCGGGTCAAAATTATTTATTTAGAAAAATCGAATTATTATATTTCACGATCAAGCATGTGTTTGATGATTATAATCTATGTAACCGTATTAAATATATTAGACTCATTCAAAATAATTAAATCAGGGAATACAGTATAAGGTATTATTTATCACTGATTTTCCTTTGACGTATCAGATCAGTTTTGTAGTTAAATAAAATAGGTTAAACAATTTTTTTAATAAATTTTTGTTAACTTTCATCATTTTTTCATGAGACAAATTATTTTTTCAATACCTAAAAATTATTATAATTTAATTTTGAAAAACATTTTAACCTCTTTTATTAATTCAACACTATAGATTTATAAATTATAATATGGCATCATATTTACCTGTCGAATGTATTAGAGAAATTCTGGAATATCTCTATGATGACACAAATTCTTTGTACTCTTGCCTTTTAGTAAATCGAAACTGGTGCGAAATTACCATTCCAATATTGTGGAGGAATCCGTTTGGGAGAAGTTTAAAATCTACCCGTTGCAAAATGTTGATAAACACCTACGTTTCTCGTCTTAAAACGGAAGAAATTCCTAGTGAATTAATAACAATACCGAACGAAGTTTCAACTTTTAATTACGCTACATTTTTACGAGTTTTTGATTGTGAAAAGATTTTATTTGCTTTTCATTATTGGGCAATTTCTATATCCTCTCTTCGTTTGTTCATATTCAAACTTTTGATTCAACATCTTATCGCCAATTCACCAAAATTTGATCGAATTGATTTTAAAAAGAGCATGCTTTTTAGCGATAATATCTTCTTATTTCCTGGAGCAAGACGTAGTTTTTCAAAAGTTCGTAATTGTAATTTTTTTGGGGAATACACGAAAGGTTTAATTGATTCTTGTGCTAGTGTGGCAAAAGATATTCGTTATATATCTTTTCGTTGTCTTGAACCTCAACACTCTAATGTTGATGATGATAATATAACATCGGATTCTTCAATGGATGGTTTAGCTCGTTTAATAAGATCTCAAAGACAATTAAAGAAAATTCTTTTATCAGATGGGAGATGCAATACAATATTTAAGAATGAAATATTTGAATCTTTGACAACTCAATCTGATACGTTAACCGTAATTAAATTCTTATCACTTAATTTTCACGAAAATTTTCCATTAAAACATTTATTACTTTGTAAGAATTTAAAAGTTCTCAAAATTGTTAATTGTAAGAATTATGGAAATTGTATTATGATGGCGGAAAAATTACAACAATTTCATCAATTGAAGGCCATCACTTTTAGTTCTAGCAGACTTCCTTTTGAATTATATAGAAAATTAATTTCTTTAGCTGGGTATTCTTTACAAACTGTTGTTTTGATGGGAAAAGTGTTCGCGGAAGTTTCTTTACCAAATACTTTTACAAATAATTCTCAGGTCGCTTCTAATCCCCCTTCGAACTTTATGTTAGAACCTTTTATTGAAATGTGTCCAAACATAAGGCAATTTTTAGCATGTGTGAATGAAAATCAAATAGCTTATTTACCATCTTTATTGCGTTCATGTAGAAATTTAAAACGTATAAGTCTTTATGATCAAAAGTATCAAGCTCGATCTTTTTATTCTTCAATCAGGGACATGCAAACTATTAATGTTGAAAATTTATTAGCAGAAATAGGACGAGCGATGCCATCATCATTAATTAAATTTAATATTAATATGAATTGGAAGTTTAGCGCCGAAGTTTTTGGATCATTTTTACAAAACATTTGTGATACTTCAAGTAAGACAACAATTTTATCTAAAGACACAAGAAAAGATATGAGGGTGATAAGGAAAACTCAATTACAAAGATTATCTTTTCAATTTTGTACATGTATGACTGATGAACATCTAGAAATGTTTTATATGTACCCTATTGAAAGTTTAAATGTTTTAAAGATTAGAGGAGCTGAAGGAATAAGTGAAGATGGGTTTAGGAAATTGGGAGATTTCTTTGGAGATTGTGTTAGTGTGCCCCAAAAATTCAGGAAACGCAATACGGATAGAGATTGAAGGTGATTGGGTATGAATAAAAATGATATGTGTGAAAGAATTAAAAATAGATCAACATTTGTAGATAATATTTGGATATACGTAAATCTAAATTTTTAAAAGAACAATTTTCAAAAAT
Source organism: Rhizophagus clarus (assembly GCA_015698045.1). Lineage (NCBI taxonomy): Eukaryota > Fungi > Glomeromycota > Glomeromycetes > Glomerales > Glomeraceae > Rhizophagus > Rhizophagus clarus. The sequence continues at coordinate 701,308 of BLAL01000228.1, forward strand.
TTAGATCGCTTTATAATTAATCATTATTATTTACTTTGTACATAATTAATAATAAATAGTTTATCTGTAAATTTATAATTAAATATTGCGTTATAAATGAAACTAACTCATTTTTAACATTAATTCGTACATTAATTTTATTTAATTTTATTTAATTATTTTAGTAAATTATCATGATGAACATAATTAACGAATTTACCAATCAAAGAAGATTAACAATAATTACGTAAAAAGAATTTAGTATAATGGTGTGGATCTTTTCTTTTTTGAAAAATGTCAACCGGAGATAAATGGTGCATACCCACGCAGCACAAAGTTTAATTTAGTTTCAGAATTTTTTTTTTTTACCGTTTTGGTAAAAATTTACCTATCTGCCAAATTTATTTTAGTAAGTCCATAATATTTTTTTTTTTTTTTTTTTTTTTTTTGTCCATTTAGAATTTATATTTTTTATTTTGATTTATTATTTTAATAATAATATTGATTCTAATCATTTTTTTTTTTTTTTTTTTTTTTTTTGAAGCAAATTAAATTTGTAATTATTAAATGATGAAAGATGGTTAGATCTGTGATATTCTTATCTAACTTGGAAAAAATTCGTATATGTAAACTTTAATTTCTACCAGCGTTAAAATTGTCCAACATTACGAAAGTTAAGCTTTGGTCGTAAATTTGTTCATATAATTTAGGCCAGAACAATCATGTAAGTTTAAGTCATGTCATGTCATATTCATTTCATAATATGCACTATAAAAAAGGTATATTATACTTTACGAAAAATGGACCGTGACTTTAAACTGAAAATTTTGCGTTCAAATGATGAATTATATTACAGAGTCAAAATCTTCGTTAATGACCTTTTAACTTTTAGTAGTTCTGAAGATGCCAGATCTCGTTTGGAAGAGAATCCCATGGCAAAATTTTTCTTGTCAAACGTATATTTTAACGAAAAAGATATTGAGTATCTTCTTGATTTTCCAACTACCTCAGGACTTTCTGTTTCCAAACTTCTTAGTGTAGAATTATCAAATAAGCATCAAGTATGTTCATCTCATGAATTGGCACCTCTTTTACAAGAAACTTTTGAGATACAAAAAGGATTCCAAAAGGAGAAAGGGTTTAAAGAAAGGTTAAAGAAATTTGAGAAGGACTGGAAGAAAAATAAGAACACATAGGTGATAATATAGCGTTTCCGTTTTAATTATTAATTACTTTTCATATTTAATATCTTTTTTTTTTTTTCGTTAAGCCATTAGCTATTTGAAGGCTGGTTTCTATAATAAGAAAAAATATATATATCTAGCAAGAATTTTAAAGCAGCAAATTCCACGAAAACAGAAAATTTAGAATCTCTATTTTAATATTTTTATTCATGTTAATATATTTGAAATAATTTCATTTTTCAAAATGTGTTTGAGTATAAAATGTCAATTTATATTTTTTCTACTACTGGTAGTTCGTTATATAATAAATAAAATTAATAAATAAAATTATATTATTCAAAAGTAATTCGTCGCAAGATTCTAACCCCAATCCACGTCGTACAACATATGATTTTTGAATATTACAACTTTATTTGGGTATAAAAGATAAGTTTAAAATATATTAGTTTCGAGATAGAAAACTTGAAATGTGATCGCTAACGGTTCGTACTACAATAATTTTTAATTCACAACAATGATATCAGATTAAGAGAAAACTGAGTCAACAACTTGCATAAAATTAATCCGTCAATCAGTTTGATAAAATCTCATTTATGCTGCGCTCAATGGTAGAATATGCAAAATATGTATGGTCAATCAAAAAAAAAAAAAGAATTCGATACAAGAATATGATGATGTTACATAAGTATGTTACATGGATAATTGGTTAAAAGAAGCAGCATCAATAATTTTAAAAAGGTATTATTTGAATGTTCGAAGCCACAATATTTTTAATTTTGATTTTTGTATGAATCACTTAAATTTTTCATCACCTTTTCTTTGTTATTTTATTTTCGTAAATATTGTGTAACAGTATGTAAATGAATGACATGATATTTTAAGGATTATAAAGAATTCATAATTTAAAGCCGTTTCGTATTTTTTTCTTTTTTCCTTTTTTTTTTTCTTTTTTATTTTTTTTTTTTTTTTAAAAAAAAAGAATAAAAACAAGCAATATAAAAAAGGTTTTTTTTTCCTAAAAAAAAAAGCGAGTAATAATTAAATAATAATTTCACTTTATTTTAATTATTTTAATAAAATTTTTTTTTTTTTTTAATAAATAATTCCTAAATTGAAAAACTATTGTTTCGGGAAATTTTGCGAATTTTATTGTAACAATGGACACGAAAAAAAAAAAAAATAAAAATAAAAAAAAAATAAATAAATAAACAATAACCCCCTATCGATAAACAGAACGTGTTGTTGATTAGTAGATCAGTACTAAAAAAACGAAAGTTGTTGGTTTTCTAAGATAATGTGATCAACATGATTATAACTACTTTAAACGTTCGCATTCATTTACGAACAAAAAAAGTATTTTTCAATTTTTCAAATGAAGGTAGTACCATATTTTTTTTTTCTTATTTATCAAAGAGATGAGATTATCAAATAAATATATTAGGTATTATATATTAATAATAATCTATTTGAATAACGGAATTTTAAGTTTTAGTTCCGTGAGATAAATATAAATAAACGGACATAAAACGGAAATCCTTTTTTTTTTGTTTTTCGATTTTTTTTTTCGGTTATGAGACTGAAAAATTTGAGAAGCTAATTATGGTCTCTACTTATTCTGTTAATGTCATAAATGCGTTTAACAAAGTATGTGCGTTAACTGATTATAATTTTTACAATAACATTACCAAAAGGCATGAATTTAGAATACAAACTATTAACGAAAATAAATATCTTACGAAAGATGAAAGATTGGAAGTAATACAATTATTAATTGAAGATTATGATTATAACAAAGTCCTTTATGGTGAAGGGGAAAAAAGACTATGCGAAGATTGTGAACAAGAATGTTTAGCAACTTTATATTGCGAGAATTGTATTCGAAACTACTTTGAATCACTATCTTCAGGTTGGACATCAGGAAATGATGATATTGATGATTTAATAAAGAAATGTCAATCTGAAACACTTCATCCAAGTATGATAGTTGAATGGATCCCGTACAGTAATTTACGAGAAATCAAATATTCAACTAAAGGTGGATGTTCCGAAATTTATTTAGCTGAGTGGGTAGAAGGACAATATATTAAATGGGATATTAATGAAAAGCAATTAAAAAGATTAGGCACACATAAAGTAATCCTTAAAAAGTTAGAAAATTTTACAAGTGTTAATAGAACTTGGTTTGATGAAGTAAGTAAAATTATAAATAGTTACAAAATTTATTAAATATAATCTATTTAAATTGTTTTTAATAAAATCTTTTTTTTTTTGTTTCGAATCAAATTAAAAGGCAGAATCACATTTAACCATAGGTAATAAATGGATTGAAATCGTTCGATGTCATGGTCTAACGCAAGATCCAAAAACTCAACAATATTTCCTTGTAATGAATCAAATGGATTTGGATTTAAGAACGTATTTAATGCTAAATCATGATAAACTTATTTGGAAAGAGAGAATTAAGATTACCGTTGATATAATAAATGCTCTTGATAGCATTCACAGAGAAAATAAAATTCATAGAGATTTACATTCTGGAAATATATTGTATTCAAAACGTTTAGATTTATGGTTTATAAGTGATTTTGGATTTTGTGGTCCCGTCAATGAGCCTTTTAGATCCATCTATGGAAATTTACCATATATAGCACCTGAAGTTATCATTGCAAAAAAATATAATTATGCATCTGATATTTATAGTATTGCGATGCTAATGTGGGAAATTGCATTTGGTCAATCACCATATAGTCATTATAAGCATGATTTTCATCTTGCAATGAAAATTATACATGGAATGAGACCAAAATTAATGTCAGATATACCTTTAGAATATAAAAATTTGATGGAGAAATGTTGGAATGCTAATCCGAATAACAGACCTAAGATCAATGATCTTTGGATAACGATAAGAAAGATAAGTGCATCGTATTACGTAGATGAAGCTTTAAAACGTAACCAAGAATTCCATAATTCGCAATTGCAATTAAATATTCCTGCAAGCCGAGGTAATACTAGTAGTATCTATCGATTCACGAATTTGACTGAAGGTATGTTTATACAATGGTAAATTTTGTCCATATTATGGTATAATTTTGAAGTACTACAAATAATTAACTACCATGTTTAAATAAATAAAACAGGACAAGAAGGTATTGCTATATAAATTTGATTAATTTTTATTTTAATGCCATGTTATGCATACCGTACGTATTTCTAAGGACTGTTTCTTCTTTTTTTTTAATAAGAATTCCATAGCGATTATCCTTATAGCATTCCTACCGGTAAGTTCAATATTAAATAATTTAATAGAATTGTAAATCAACTTTTTGAAATTAAACCCAAATTATCTTTTAATAGTTCTTGGTGATGATACTAAAAAATTACATAGTAGTGTATTTAGGAATTTAAAAATTAATTCAAATAATGGTAAGTAAATTACATAATTATTATTATACAATAACAGTAAAAATAATTAAAATAACCATAATGATATTTTTTTTAGATTTCCGGAATGATGATAAAACAATTCAATGGAATAAGAACTATACTAATTAATATCGATTGGGTTATTAACATGAAATAATTCCCTTGTAACAAAATAATTTTTTTTTTTTAATTATGTTTTTTAATTTTAAGCTTTGTATTTATATTTTTATTTGTTTTCTCAATTACCAATATATATATATATTATTATTATTTTTTTTATTTGTAAAATAGTAAAATTATAATACTAAAAATAAGTTATATATAAAATTTGTATAACGATAATATTAACAAAAATTGAAACAAAAATGACAAATTTTTATTTTTTTTTATTTTTTTTTTTTTTATTGTATTTTTATGTATTGAGCGAATTTTACATAATATGCCTTATATATTGTATAATTTTTATTTTATACTTATATATATAGAATTTTATTTTTCTAACATAAGTACATATGTATATATAAATTTATTTCAAATTATAATTGACGTGTGACGTTTTTATTTAAAAGTGAAATTGTTTTTACAAATCTACAACATACAGTAATCTCTTTTTATATGTAATGCCACATGCCCACATTATCTGTTTATACAGACGCCGCCCTAAATTTACCCTATTAATCTGTGCCCCATATAAATAATTTTTTTTTAGAGTAATATCACGTGTGAATACGGCGGAAATTGCGTATATTCTGGATTCCGGAATGATTACTCACATTTATGGTATCACACGCCATCAATTAATTCTATAATTTCGGCCAAAGTCATGCTAACGGAAATTTTGGCGATTTGGGATTAAGGGATTTACGTCTAATTAGATCACGTGACATAAGTAAGAAAAAAATCGCCTTATTTGTCGCGAGTCAAGCAAAATCTTTTTGATCCTTTTGGTTTAAAAAGCAGGGTTTTCATGGGACACGGACGCGAATTTTGGACGTCCGGGACGGGACAGTCCGCGTCCGTGTCCGGATATTTACTGTCCCCGACACTTTGTCCGAAAAATTACGAGAATAAAGATGAGGCGGAATCTTTGCACTTATCCTCAAAAAGATAGTTTTTATATTCATTAAGCATTGCCAATTTGCCATATCTGGTATCTTGTTAGTGGAAAAAGAATATTTTTAAAATATTTGTTTTTCATGCAATCAACTAGTATATTTCATATTTTTCTGTGGCTTAGCGCGGACCTGCGGACATATAATTATTGTCCCGGACAGAAAATCCCGGACGTCCCGGACAGTTCTTGAAAATACCGGACATGTCCCACTTGACAATTATAATACGGGACGTGTGATCGGACAAAAATCCCGGACGTCCCGGAATGTCCGTGTCCGCCCAATTTTGGCGGACACTGTCCGGTGTACAACACTGGTTTAAAAGAGTATTCCACGATATTTAATTTTTTAATTTTTTAAAAAAGTTCCCAATATTATCACTCTGATGTTGCTTATTACCCTTTGATAGTCAGAAAAAGGAGGTTGTCAATTGATAATTTTCTCTTGCGTATTTTTTTTTTTTTTTAGAGCTAAATTCGCAATTTTACTTACCTAAATTTTAATTCGCGAAGATAAGTCGTATTGTAAGTTGTAACGATATCAATGATATTGTTATGATATCAAAATGATGTCGTTAAGATCATCGTTTTAACGAGCAATGCAAGATTACACAGACGATTTAGCTTGTTAATTTTTCTTTTTGCGAAAAGTTACAGTAACTGCTGTGGTAAACTTTTACATGCAAAATGACTTGCATGTTGTTGATAAAGAGTAGAAATGTGAAAATAGTAACTCCATATATATTGGAAGATGAAGAGAAAAGATGTTTTAAAAGAACCATGACACCTGCTGTCGAATGTTTATCGTAAGTAAAGGATTATTTATGAATAAATATAGTACGTTGACATATTATTAACGTAATCATTATGAAACTAAAATTTTATCATTATATTAGGTGACAGAATAAAATAAATAAAAGAACAATTTTATCAACTACAGATGTTGAAAAATGAAATAGATTGCAAGTTTAGGTGCGTACGTAATTTTAATTATTTTTATATTAGCTGGTACGAAAGATACTGTACAGTACTTGGGATCCTCGATGAATATTTTCTTAGGGAAAATCTATTTTACTAATAAAAAATAGCTAACTAGATCGATGCAGTTAAAAATTTGACTAATATTATACGGGTGGAATTATAAATTAAAATTTTACTAATAAAAAATAGCTAACTAGATGCAGTTAAAAATTTGACTAATATTATCCTTGTACAATCATGAGTACATACTCATGTAATTTTTATCTAATTGAAAGCCAGGTGCCTCATCAAATAGAGTTTTCCTCAAACGGATAATATCCTAGGATAACAGATGTATCCGGATATTTTTGAACAGTTATCCGGATCTGTAGTTCACAAAATGGATAATCCTATAGAATAATCCGGATTATCCTAGAATTGCCGCAGATACTATAATTATTATAAAAAATAAATAATAAATATAAGTTTTGCGAGTTATCATAATAAAAAATGAAGGCGTTTTATTAATACAATCATGATATTTTTGATTATATCTAACGTGAAATGTCTCTTATTAATTAATACATAATAAATATTGCATGACTGTGATCGTATTTTATATATGGGTGAGATCATATAGTCAAAGAATGGATACAGATGGTGCCCAAAATTATCCGGCCACTTTTCAAATTCGAAAAACTTATATATGTTAAATATGATGAAAATAAAAATTTAAGTTTAACATATTTATTATGCCTTCCTTTATTAAAATTTACAAAAATTTAATAATTTATTCTATTTCCATTTGCGGAAATAACTGCATCAACCCTCCGAGGCATACTTTTGATCAGTTTTCTATAATATTCAGGAGGAATGTCATTCCACGCATCTGTAACATACTCCATAAGCACACTAATACTAGATGGTGGTGGCGAATGACGTCGAATCATCATCTTCATTTCGGCCCAGATATTTTCTATAGGATTGATATCTGGTGACTGAGCTGGCCAGTCAAGCGTCACAATCCCGGCATTTTCACGTGCGGCCATAGCAACTTTTGAACGGTGTGGTGCAGCATTATCCTCCTGAAAGATTCCATTACCTTGTGGAAAATGTGTGTGCAAGGTAGGCACAACAAAATCATTAATAATTTTAGCATGTGCTTGGCCAGTAACTGAACCATTTAATGGAACAATTGGCCCAAGGCCGCTCCAGGAAAAACACCCCCAAAACATTTTGCTAGGACTGTGTTTCACAGTAACTGAAATACAATCAGGATTTAACTCCTCCCCAGGTTCACGCCATACCATTCCCTGCCGACCCTGTTGAAATTGAGTGAAAGTGCTTTCATCTGAAAATAGGACTCTTTTCCATTTTCTTTCTGTCCAATTTTTATGTTCATAAGCCCACTCAAGCCGAGCCTGACAATGTGCTTCTGTCATTGCAGGTTTACGACGAGGAATACATGCTGTAAGTCCAACTTTCTTAAGGTTTCGGCGTATAGTATTACGAGAAATAGGTTGCTTTGTTTGGGCTGTCCAAGTGGTCGCAATTTTTTTTGAACAAAGTCGACGATTTTCATTGTTTTCTTTAATGAAGGACTTAAGTTTTTGTTGAGCTGGTGAGTCGAGAAGTGGTGGACGCCCAGTTTGTTTTTTGGTGTTAAAGAGTGAGTTTCACGAAGGCGTTTAAGTATGTCATTAACTGTTGTTTTCCCACACCCCAGTTGTTTGGCAATTGTACGACTTGAATGTCCACAATTGTGACTGTAAACAATTGCACCACGAGTTTTTGGGGTAAGTGGTTTCATTTTTCCGGAAAGTTCCAGAAGAAATGTGGCGCAGAGGATTGTTCATTGCGATTATAAATACAAAATTATTGTTTGTTTACATCATAATAACACGTGATGATTGGCATAATTTTGGCAAAATAAAGTGGCCAGATAATTTTGGGCACCATCTGTATACAGTATAAAAAAATATAATTCCACAAATCACTTCATTATCCTAGAATAATCCAGATTATTCTAGGATAATTTATCCAGATTATCCTTTATCCTTTTTAATAGGATATCCGGATTTCAAAATTTTTTAACGGGTTATCCGGATTATTCATAGGATAACCCGTTGGAAAACTCTACATCCAAAAGCTTTAATGCTCGTCTTATTTTCCAATCCTTTATCTCCCTTTCTGTCATCTCGTCAAACATATCTTTCATGTTTGTGACATCATCTCAAATTCGAATTGGACCTTAGGCCTATTAAAAAATAGGCCCAGACTCTCCATCTCATTTTCCGATGCTCCTCCTTGTAAATTTCCCAAATGACGAAAGTGGTTGATTCTTGTTCCAATAGGAAAATTAGGGTCAATGGTTGTAGTAGTTGCGGTAGAAGTGGGATCTTCGGTAAGTACTCTCGCAATAATGTCAAGAGCATTACTTGAATTGACGGCTTGAAACATCATAACTGTTCTATCATTTGAAAGCCAATAGAATATTCAGAAATTATTTAAATCAGTGAGAACAGTGAAAATGACATAATTTGAAAGCATATTTGTCGCGATAAGCTCTGAAATGGCTTGATTAACATCAAGATCTTGGACCGGTTTCTTCAATTCGAATACAGCCCGAATTCCACTACGATAATCTATAACACTGTAATAGCTTTCATCCATGATCAACACATCTGTCGTCCCACTTATGCTGTATGGAAGCGAGACATCGTTGATATATATTCAAAAGGTCTCTCTTGGACTTTTGATCGTACCAGACAAGTGTTGAAGGAATAGAGATATTGTCACCTAAATAACTCATATATCCTCGTTTAATCCCATGACCTTGTAAATCTTTTAGATCCTCTGCTTGTTGATTTTTGGCTCGTTTATCCCACACGAATTGTGCATCAAAATCCTTATTCATTGAATTCACTGTGATAACACTTGTAGCTCGACAAATACCCAAGTGTTGAGTAACTCATCCAAGTGCATTTGGTTCATACTTGAGAGAGAGATTTTGGTTTTTTCGTTTGTCTGAAATAAAAAAAAAATGAAATGAAAAAGCTAGAATGAAATACTCAGCAAAAGGCATTTACCTAACAAGAATATTAGCAAATTGTTGAGTTGTTTCATTAAACGTGTCAATCGTCCGCTTATATGATGATTCTCCTTCTATAATTTCCGAAGGTGCCTCTGAGTAAATATAAGAAGCACGAAGTTAATAAATTACATAAATGTCGCCTTAACTATTTTGATCACTTTTTTTACACCTCCATTCATCAACTTTTCATTATTCGTCTATTTTTATCTCAACAGGTTAACGATCAAAAAGATAATAGATTCACTTACTGGAAGGAGCAGGAGAGGTAGGCAACTCAACAATTATATGAATATTATTTCCGTTGGGTTGCGTGGTAAAAATATCTCCAACTTTGTTAGGAGGAAGAAACTTCCGTCCTTGCAACACATTCGCAATGTTTACGCTAGAGTCACCGAGGTTTGGCGAGTCGAAGGGTATATCAACTATCCATAGTTTAAGTTGCCAATGTGCAAAATTATCTAAATAGGGCTCGCTCTCTTTCTTGATCAACTTCCTAAGTCCATTAACATTCTCGTGATTTCCTACCATAACTGAGAAAAAAGAACTTGGAGGTTTACCATGGACCAAACAGAAAAGAGTGGTCTCGGTTATAGTAACAGCGGACGAACTAGTGGCAGTAGGCGAACTAGTTGCAGAAGTCTTCGGCGGTCTTCCTCTTTTCTTAGTCATACTTTAATATGAAAATACAGGTAATACCGATCCAGAGAAAGGAATGTCTACAGGCTAATCATACGTGAAAAATGCTCTAGAACCGGGAAAAAATGTATAACGAAAGCACTTACGTATAAATTTGGTGAAAAATTTTTTTATTGGCTCACTTTGTCGATCATAGTCACGGGAACAAAGATAGCTTAATAACTAAAATTTTCAAATTTCAAATTTCCCCCTTTTCTACTAACCGCCTCCCAATTATATATTAAATCCTAATGCCCGTGATATATGTAATACTACGGACATTGGGAGAATTTTCCGATATCGTACTGCACAGAATTTATTGCTTGAAGAGTTACAGCTAAGACAATATTCTGTTCCATTTTTATACCATTCGCCATGTAATCCATAATTACCATGTTTTCCATCACAAATAGGGCATGGCGAGCTCCATGGCTGAGGTGATGTAAAATCATAATTATCAATCCCTCCGAAACTATTTCCGAATTTCAAGTATGGGAAGTGCTCTAAAACGGATTTGATAATTAATTCTGGATTGGGTCTGGCTTCGAAAGTGATAGGCCCTTTTTCTTCACATTGCTTCAATAAGCCCATTCATTTTTGACTAACTAATGTGCGTAATTCAAATGCTTTCTTGTAGTATACAAACTTGGTAACTTATTTAACTCGTAAAATTATTTGCTAATTAAATAAATAAATAGCGAACGGACAAACTAACTTCAACTGCCAATTCAGTATTAACCATTCTTTTTAGATTATAATTTTTATTGAAGAAAGCATGTCGTATTTGCATAATGATCAAAATTTTAGAAGTTTTTAGAAAAAAGGCTGATAGTATTAATGATATTTCAAAACAATGACATAAATATTCAAACAATCAAACTTGGATTGAATATTAAAACAATGCATTAATATGTTTTAACGAAGGGATTAAGCGATTATTTATACTTATAATGGATATTTTAACGAATACAGCTCTTCTAAATGATATGTTTTGTTGAATATTTTTTAGCCTGAAATATATATTAATAAACAAATTACAAGTATCGTTATATCAACATTACGAAGAAACAATTGCTTGTTTGATAAAATATATAATGATGCAGCCAAATTTTTTTTTTTTTGTAAATTAAACGTTAAATTGTTAATATTGTAAGATTTAATGAAATCAAGATCAAGCGCGTAGATTTAATTATTAAAGTTATGTGAATTTAAAAAATATCGGTTAAGCGAAGTAGTTTATACCAAGAAAGTAAGATATTATATATTATCATACCTCTAAAAATTTTTGTAGGAATAGTTTTCTTTCTTGAACGAAATACTTTAGAAAAGATCTTGTGAAAATTATTATTTATTTGGTCCCTATCTAAAAAGCACGTGATCATGAGATTTCAGGTAAAATTATAGTTCCGACCGACATTATAAATTAACTCGATATATTATTTTCTTACGTAATAATTATCAAAATATACGTGCGATCAAATCTGACGTAATTTAATTTATTAACCCTTTTAATTTCATTTATTTATTATTATTCATAATAAAACAATTTAATACAATGATAAGCTAAAAATTATTTATAATAGATGAAAGGTACATTTTTATCAGATGATGTTGTCATAGAAACGTTATAACCTAATATATAAATGTTATGAAAATTTTAAATCTGCTTTCATTATTCTTTCTTTTCTTTATCTTCATCTTTAAATAATTTCACATAAATTAATTTTCCAATTGTATAAAGACTCCAAAGAGTTCCAAATAAAATACTAACGAGAATTCCTAAAGCGGTAGCGTAAACATCCCAATATTTTCCTCTAATTAAACCCATCCTAGTATCTGGAGTGATAAGATCTTTAAACACCGATTCGGAATCATCGTTTGCATTCTTTTGCTTTAATGCTGAGGAATGTAAAGCATATTCGATTAAATCTGCTCCCCTATATTTTCTTTTACTATTAATCATGGTTAAAGTTTTAAGCCTCTTTGTATTACTTAGTATTTGATCATCATTTAGTATTCGTTTAATTTTATCTAATATATCGTTCACGTTTAGATTAATCTTATCTAATGTTAAGGCTACACCAGCTAATTCCAATTTTTCAGCATTACCAGGTTGATCAAAAGTAATTGGTAATGCAAGTATAGGTGTTCCAGTATATAATGATTCATAAGCACTTCCTGCTCCAGTATGACTTAGGAAAAGTTTTGTATTAGTATGATTCAATACGGCAAATTGAGGCGCAAATGATGCCATATGAATATTTGGATTCTTATTTTCGAATATATCTGAAGTAGAAATAACTCTGCCATTTGAAAGAGTTATATTGGATGGAAATGATTCTCGATTCTTTATAATATTTGCCCAAATAACTCCGTCAACGATCCCATTTTCAACAGCTTCAATGACGGATTGTAATAATTTTGCATTGTTTTCGGGTGACAAGTATAGGAATGATCCTAATGCTACGAACATTGTACGTTTGTGCGACGTAAGGAATTTTTCGATATCCGGCGTTAATGGAGGATAATAGTCTGGTAAAATTGGTCCAATTTCCTAAAAAAACAAAACGCAAATTTTTTGAGAATACGAAATAACGAATACCGAATCTCGATCAAATGTAAAAAATTTACCTGAACTAATGGAGGCAAAGGAACTGGTATCTAATCCAAATGGTTTTACAAATTACTTAATTATTATTATTATAAATATATATAAAATAAAAATAATATTTGTGAAAGTCAATTGCTTACATCGAAACCAAAGAAATTATCGAATAAGAATAAAGAAGATTGCCATTTTTCAAATGGATTGTTTAAAGCTGGTAAACCATAATTGGCTCTTAGTTTGTTAAATTCGGCAAGGGAACTTTTAAATGACCATACGAATTTAAGTGGTGTAATAAGTTCACATCTAAATCTTTCCCAAAATGATTCATTTTCCATGTTTACTTTACATCCAAATATAGGATCAGATTTATAAGATGCGTGTGAAAATCCTAAATTTACGAAATTTTACGTGTAACGAATGTTTTAGGTTAATATATTTTTTCTATTAAAATAAAAATGAAATAAAGATAACTTACCCATAGTATTAGTGGCAATTCCAACAAAAGGTTTATTTTTTAACCAAGCTACGTCAAAACATGATTCATTATTTAAAATGTCACAGAAAAATAAATCCGGCTTAACTATCTCAGAAATTTTCTCAAGTTGTACAAATGTACTATTATAAGTCTCAAACCGTTTTTGAAATATGATTTTAACTTTTTCCATATCAAATTTTCCTTGAACCAACTCTAAAAATTGTGAATTTTTCGTAAGATCAACTGTCTCCCCAAATGAAATAAAATTGATCTTTGGGTATTGTTGTGATTGTGGAAATGTTCCTCTCATCGTTAACGTAATCTATTTGCGAAGATGAAAAAAAAAAATTAGAGAAGATTTTTTTAATAAAAAAATAAAACCAAAAAATTTGATTGTTTTCCTACTCACATTATATCCACGATCAGCCAAGATATTTGCAATTGTTAAAATATGTCGAAGATGACTTACTCCTATGATTAAATTTAACGTAATTTCAGAAAAAAGAATTTATATTTCGCGATTTAAAAAAAAAACTAATTCACCTCCAAATGGAACTACCGCCAATATATTTTTTGGAATTTCAGTGCGATCAATGTTTATCTCTCTTGGAACCCATCCGTTTATAGGAGGCGCAGACGATGGTTGAGGTTCTGCGCCGACGATAACACTGAAAAATAAATTGCAAAGAATTATGAAGAATAATAATTTCTTCGAGTGTTCAATCAGAATATCTCCAACATTTCCTACTGGAATAAGATTTATGTACAAATGACACTTCATATTGAAAGAATATATATATTTAGTGAAATGTTACGATCAATATCGGAAAAAAAAAAATTTTTTTTTTTTGATGTCGAATATAAATTTAATTCTCTATTTAAATAATGATTTCTCCACGTGAGTTCCGGATTTAAACAATTCAATCTCCTGAATTGTCCCTCAGACCGCAGAACAATCCAAATTTACCCGTAGATCCGTCTTTATTTGTTCACAAATAGTTTGCTTTTCGGTTAAATTCCGGGAGTTTTTTGTTTACGATAATCATGCTATTTGACTAATATGGAAAAAAAATCTTTTTTGATGATTATACAATGAAAAGTTTGAGTAATTATGACTATCGTAGAACAAATAATTGTCACAATTATTCCCTGTCAAGGAAACCAAATTAATTTTGTGTCAGTTTGATCGGTAAAAGTGCCGGATAGGAATTTATCCGTACCTACTTGCCACAGTATATTTAATGGATCTACAAGAGCGTGTAAAGGTAACACGAGAAACAAAGAAATATTCTTATCTAAAGGTTAACTGAAATTACAAAAGGAATTTACTAGTATAATTTAACTGTGTTATGATAAATTTGAGTTTAAATAATACAACTAAACAAGGAAAATAAAGAACCATTGCACACAATTGATCAAAAGATGATAATGTAAATTAGTTTCTGCGTACTGCGTTCACCGACTCTTGGCAATGCATAAAGCTATTTTTAATTTTTTTTATGAAACATATAATAAATATTTAATATAAAAATGCTATTATATTTAATTAATGAGCAAAAAAAAAAAAAAAAAAAAAAATACATACAGCCAGAACTCAATATAGTGATTATGCGATATAACGAATTTCGATAAAGCGATTTTTTTGAATTTATCTTATATAAATAGTTATTAGTAAACCGGAGGATTCTCAATATATAGAGTTTTAATTATATTAATGAAGCCTTTATTGCGGATTTAATCGGAATATATTTTGTACTATATATGTTTTTCCTTTTATAGTTTTATGTACGCATTAATAATAATTATTATTACAAGAATAAAGTATATGACACGCAGTAATTTGAGGCTATGTAATATGTATTTGCTAAATTTGGACATTATTAACGTTATTAAAAGATTATATTTTTAATTTTTAATGTCAGCGAAAGCTTGTCGGTGATCAGTTTCTTAAAAATTGTTCTTTTCTGGAAATCACATACTTCGTGTAAGTCAGCTATATCAAATAACCAAATTTATTCAAGAAAAATTCCATATACAGTATATACACCGATGAACTTCTCGCATCGGTGATTATTTGTTATTCACCGATATCCATGAAATATTAAGTATCAATTTTCGATTTCAATAGCATTTGATCTATTATCTAGATTTGAATCACATCATGCGAATAATTGTACTTTCCATGTTAGCGACTTTGAACAAAATACGTAATCAGCAATCTATTAAATCAAAATGAGCCATCTGTTTTTGATTTGTACAAATTAAACGCTTTATTTATCCTGTTGCCACTTTCATCAAATAATCTTTAACCTATTAAAAACGAATAAAATTATTATTTGCCAAAATTGTCAGCAATATATTATGAATTACGCAAATCTATTTTACCATATCCTTCCATTTGACATTCTCCATCATATTTCCCAAGTATATGATCAAAAACCAGAATATCTAGGTTCAGGAAGCATAAATATAATATTGTGAATTAATTTATTATAGGTTAAAGAAATTTTCATACTTCATTATATATATATACTTGCTATACGAATTTTCGTTTCCCTCATGGCCTCATTGTAATATAATGAACCAGTTTTCAAATTTATATAATATTGTAACAAATCATTTCTTAATTATATCATAATGCAACAATTTCAAATATTATATCGTAAAAATAATATATTTGACGTCGTTTACCGTCCAATCACTTAGGTTATACATCACTAATAGTTTTATTATGTGAAGTTATATTTTGCCTTGAAAAATTGCTAATAATCGTTTTTGTTTTTTTTTTGTTTTACAAAGAAAAAAAAAGGAAGAAATGCGTCGTTCATTAATTACTGTAAATATGGCGCAGTGTATCATATTTGAAATGAATCTTATGCATAAACATGTGCTATTTATCTTCATATCTTTGACATTCCCACATTTTGTCTAAACAAAGAATATTTTATAATTCTGGTTGCATAAAAAATATTTTTTTTTTCCTAGATTTTTTTGCGCATGTTCATGTGTTTTAACTTCATAAAGGAATAATATTCGTATCACAAAAAAAAAATGTTTTTATGCAAGCAGTTATTATTTGTTTAAAATTATAGATGCATACATAATTTAAATAATAAGAAACAATGTAGTTTTAATGTCTCGTACGGGCTGAGTCGAGTCGACTCGGGTTACAACATATAAGGACAGGTTAAAGCTCAGAATAAGGTTACCGAGTTTCTCTCGGTAAGAAATTATAATAATGATATCGATGATGCCACAAACTTTCCCAACGTTTAATTAAGACTATCAAAGTAAAAATTTTAAATTCTTGTGACACTTTCATATCCATGATGAATAAATTTTTCACGTGCGTGATTTATCGCGTGAATTACATATAAAAAATTACTATATATGTACCTGCCGTATGATTAAAAATTTGACGTTACGATAATCTAAAAATTTATTTTCTCCTTTATCACAATTCATATGAGCTTATCTTTTCCGGTTTAAGGAAGAATTAGATACTTACCATGATCGGGAAGCTTTGACATACGAGTGAGGATGTACTAACTTCTTTAGTCGTAAATTAAATATGAAATATTATTGAAGATCTCACGATTTTCACATGGTATTTTTTTTAAAAAAGTCTTCAAATAAAATTCCTATTATATCACAATGCTAGTCTTAATTTTTTTTTTAGTAAATAATAGTTCACCCTTCTTATCGCAGAGTGCAGACGACGTTAAATCAGCATTTTCTACTTCCTGCCTTACTAAAACTATTTAAACCCGAGAGAAGTCATAACGACATAAAAATACGAAAGATTTATTTTCTTAAAAAAATTTTTCAACGTATTCAAATTATTCGATGAACGAATTTTTATAAAAATTGATCGGCTATTTTTATGTCTTCGACTATTAAAGTAAGATATTAATAATTCAAGGCATGCACATTAATACACTAGCCTAACTTGATCTAAACTCCTGTCGTCAAAGACAATCCCTCAGCCAAACATAAAGAAATGCAATTCATACAGGATGCGAAAAAATACAATTACCTATTGTTTTAATATCATAATTTTATCCAATTATATTAGATTGCATAAATAAAAAAATTCAGCTTCGCTTTGTTCTTTTTTTTTTTAAGGTTTAAAGTCACGATGAAGTCACAAGTAGAAATTTTTGGTGTTGATTAATATGGAAAAGCCTTCGTTGATCATTTTCAGACATGCGAATTTCACATTTTAAATTAAATTTTTCATGTGATGCGCAGCATAATTGCTTAAAAAACATCAATATAAACACCGATTAACTATTAATTTCATCTATTTTATCTGTTATCAAAAATGGATTTCATTTTACCTGTACTTTTGTGTACCGTAATTTTGGGTAATTTATAAAAATGTCGAGAAGAAATTATTTATTTCTGAATTAAATTAACTCTGTATATGTATTTATATAGCAATTAGAATTCCACTAGCAATTATTGCACATTTTGCGACTTTCCTCTTTAGAAATGAATGTTTAACACCATCCTTATATCAACGTATAACAGCAGTCATCCTCAAAACTTTTGAATTATACTTACCACTATGGTTATTAAGAAAATTATTTAGTGGATCGGCTCGTGGGAAACGAAATCGTTGGATAAAGAAGTTGGATGCGAATAATGAACAAGATGGTTGGGAAGGTTATTTGATCGCTGATGGTGTCGATCAATCAGAAATTGGAAAGGATGTAGATATGGTTATTTTGTACGCTCATGGTAAATAAAGAATTGAAGAAAAGAATATAATTTTTTCACAATATTGACTTATTACATCATTTTTTTTTGTTTCATAAAATAGGTGGTGGCTTCGTTTTCGGTGATGCTTTATTGCTCTCAGACACGTTCATCGATTGGATTAGAGCGTGGAGGTTGAGTTATGGCGCTAGGACACAAATATTGTCGTTAGAATACCGTAAGTTAATTAAAGATTAATGTATGGTGTTTTTTAATACATGATCTATAACGAATATCGTATAATTTAAATTTATAGAATTGGCGCCTGAACATCCATTCCCAGCTGCTAGAGATAATATGTTGGCGTGTTATCAATGGCTCATTAACGAAAAGAAAATTAGCCCATCCAAAATTGCTTTCGGTGCGTATTTTTGATAAATTATTTAAATTAATATTTAGTTTGAATTAATTTAAATTGATTTTATTCAAAAATAACTTCATTTTTAGCTGGTGATAGTGCGGGTGGAAATTTGGCTGTAATTAGCGCTTTACATCTTATAAATCAATCATATACTGATCCTCCTGCCGCTCTTATATTACTTTCTCCTTATGTATCGGTAAGTAAATTATTATTATTTTTTTTTATGTTTTTATATGTAACATTCTTGCTAATTATCATTTTTACGATTTTTCAGGCATTATCAAATACTCAATCGTTCATCAACAATGCCTCATATGACTTCACAGATGTTAGCTGGGTTAACAATAACATAAATTTATATATTGGCGACCCAAATCTTCTTCCATCTTGCCCAATGATTTCTCCATTATATGAAAGTCAAACTTCAGGCCTACCAAAAGTATTTGCTTGCGTTGGAGGTTTTGAAATTTTTTTGGATGATGTTAAAGATTTTATTGGAAGATTACAACAAAATGACGTAAAAACGGATTTCGTGATAGATGAAGCTAATATGCATGGTTATGCGATATCAAGAGTATTAAGTAGAAATGGTGCTTACGACCACACTATTATACGCATTGGAAAGTTTTTATATGGTGAAAAAAAATTAATAAGCGAAATATAAATTAAAAATTACTGTAATTCGTTTATAGATGAGAGATTAAAATAGATCATAAAAAAAATTAATTACCTTTATTTTATTTTTCTTTTTTTTAAATATGATATGCAAAATTGCTATCACATTTTAATTTAAATGTTTTCTTAATAAAAAAGTTCTGCTAAAATACAAAAAATGAATATGCGAAATTTTTAATTTTCCTTTATCATCATGTTTTGAACATAAATTATTTAAAGGGTAGGTAAAAAAAAAATTCATTCCATGGTATGGTGATAGATTAAACATTTATTTAATCTTCGAAATAATTCTCAATAGAATCTTGGAAAATCATTAATTTTTTGTGATCTTACAGACGTTTGACTTGCTTGTATCATAAACACTTGAATAGTTGTTTGCGTCTTAAATAAAAATTAAATATGTTCATTTACTCTTTAATTTCGTAAGAAATGTAATTATTTTGGTTTTAATCACGTTTTTTTCCTGAACTTTATCATGTTTCCACTATACTTGAAGAATTTCCATCTGTTGGTACCAAAAAGAGGTCACGTTGCTATCACCGGGATCCCCCTGTCATGGCGACAGTTTATTTCAGAATTTTATATACTTTATCTATAGGATTATATGAGTATTTCTGTAATATGTGGTATCCTCCTGTAAAAATAAAAATAAAAATAAATAAATAGTAGTGAAAGAGTGTTGAATCACGTGATTTATTATTATTTTTATTGGTAGAAATAATTTTTTTTACACCTATTTAATCATAAACTCCATTTTTTTTTATAAATAATATTACATTTATTTAATGAAAATTGTCTCACTATCAATAATCTCACCAATAGTGATTTACCGACAAGATTATTATTCACCGATCATCATTTCATCAATAGAGTTATTTCATCAATGGGTTTATTTCATCAACAAAAGCAATAAAAGCTAATAAATTTTGCAATAATTGTAACTCATATACTGCATATAGAACCTATTTTTTTGCATGTGAAATTTTATTATATTAATAATTTTTGCTGTGTCATTAGTTAGGCGACTATGATTTTGCGATTGTACATCACGTGATGATGTAATTAAATTGTCTTTCTGTATTTTAGTGACAAATGACCAAATGACAAATGATGCAAATGACAGTCAAATAACACCCAATCATTTGGCATTTGGTCATTTGCGAAATGACAAAATGACAAATGCCAAATGATAGGGTATCATTTGGCTAAATGACTCCTAATCCGAAAAATGGTCAAATGACCAGGTCATTACCGAACAATGTATTCGAGTATTATATTCCATACACCTGCCATGGTAAGATGATGATATTATTTTACACAAATTCCCGATGAAGAAAAGTGATTTTGTTTGCCTGTTCCTAAGACACATCTTGGTTTGTACTAAGCAAGTCTCTCTAATTCTGTCAGTAATTCAGTCTATCTGTGTGCTTACTCAAGGGTTCAACTTGCACAAGCGATCACACATTCCCTTTTGTATTATCCTTTTTTAAGAAAAACTGACAGCTTTAATATTTATACCAGAATGGCAGCTACCATCAAGTTTCCCAGAAACTTTCATTTTCCATTCATTAGTAATCCAATGAGCTGTGATGCCCAATTTTTGGGCTAATGTAACTCCTAGCTAATATGAAAGTGGATCATTGAGAAAAGTGCTCTTGAGACTATTGCAAAGAAAGAAATATTTTCAAAAATAATTTAGTTTCCCACAATTGGACAGGGACGGTCTTTCAACTTTTCAGGTAAATGAGCTACTATGTTAACAATAGCTGGACCAAACGCATATCAACTGATAGAGATATCAGCTAATGAAGAGTAAGTTTTATGATGATGTAAATAGTTTGCAAGAAAATGAGACCAAAAGGTAAGATCTGAATAGTAGTTTTAAGTGTTGTGTTAGTAATTATATTGTTCATCGTAGACACTTCAATGGTAGGTACAAATAACGCGAATATAAATCAAAAAAGTAGTTTTTTTAATGCGCATTTCATAGTGCGCTTATGTCGATTTGCATTTATGGCATTTTTACATATTTCGATAGTGTTTTTTATGATTTAGAACCTTTCGTGATGATAGTGATTTTTATGAATTTCTTCATGTTTCACGTCTTTAAAAGGAGTCAGCTTATATGCACCTTTATTAATTTAATTAATTTATAATAATTTCCTTTAATGTGATTTTCTAGAATCTGGAGAAGGATGAAATAAAAGGTCCATGTGAAATTTCCATAAAAATATTTCAGAAATATGACATAATTATTTATATTATTAATAAATTTTATCACACCTCAAATTTCTGGACTCAATAGTAGTACTTGTAACTGCTTTTGGAAAATATGAAAAAAAGCTGACTATTATTTCCAAAGGCTTTATATTTTGTGTGTAATCTATAAATTTCTCTCGCATCTTCTAAGTTTGTGTATAATGATTTTTCAATAAGTACAATGCAATTGGATTGCATTATTAAGTATTGAATGCAAAAATTTTATAAATCATAATTTCTGACTTATGTTCAGATTGAATCTTCTAAAGTGTTATGTGTGTTGATTTTTTATAAGTTTAAGATTTATATTTTTCAAGTATAAGACTCATTATGCAGAATAATTAGAAAATTAAGTTAAAAATGTACAAATAAAACTATAACAGGTTTAGTCGCTAGTGTTTTTAAAAAAAAATGAAATGTATTTTCACAATTTCATTTATAATAACAATTATTTAATTATTAATAAATCAACAATATATACAATTTTAATCCTCATCAAGTTTACCAAATAGTAGTTTATAATAATATAAGAAATGTAAGAAAAAAATGAGTCATGGTGAACAGATAAAAATGAAATTAAACAAAGTTTAGATTTCAAGAAATTTACACGTGATTTGACAAATATAAAACTTTCAGTAATTTGATCCAAAACAATAATAAACTTCTAGCCTTTCCCTGACATCTCTATGTTAAAAAATGGACTGTTCCAATGTTGATATATTAACCCAAACAATCTTTCGACCTCCTTTCAAATAGTCTAGTTCTTGATAACTACTGCTGATAAGGTGATGGAGGTTTTGTATACATTTTATGCATAATAATGGTAAGGCTTTGCAGATTGCATCAAAATTTTTGCTGCCAAATTAAGCTTTGATACCTTTGATTTTTCATTATTTGGATAATCCACATTTTTCTTAATATATCCTGTAGGTAACATGTTTCTATTTTATCAAAAAGGAAAGAAACTGCTTTTATCAGTCAAAAGTAGCAAACAAGATAAAAAACTTCTTCATTGAACCATAGTATTTATAGATTAAATAGAAGTACTCCTAAAATTCTTGTGTTATTTTGGGATTTTCTTTAGCAACTTGACTCTTTGCCAATAAAAAATAATTATTTGTTTTACTAGTTTGCTCTTGAATTAAGATTGTATCTGTGTATTTTTGATATTGTGAGAAATTCTAATAGATGTGCAAAAATCACCTTTACATTTCTTTAAATACTTTGTTAAATCAGAATAGTAAGTAAACTAGAAAAAAGAGGAGGTTGGAAAATGATAAGACTATTGGAAAATGAGGAAGCTAAATACGGAAACTGGAATGAAATAAAAAGCTAGTTATCTGAAGAAGAATGGTCTTTAGTCTTAGCTGTGTTCCATCTTTTGTTTATGCTTGCATGAGAACATTCAGATATATTTGTATCAAATGGTGTGATAATAAGTTATAGAAGTCAATTGTGTAACAACTTTTTTTTTACATTTAATTATTCATAATAAATAAATATGTTCATGTAATTTTTGATTTTTTTAAATAATTTATTGTAACATTTCACTGTTAAGTCTTTTTTCCACTCAATCTTCATCATTCAAATTTGTACAAACCATTAGACTGTAATTAATATTCATCATGCTCAACGATGGAATTGCTAAAAGTAGAATAAAATCTTAAATAAAAATGTTTATTCTGAGGCTATATTGTAATAATACTGGCATATAAAGGATATCAACCTAAATAATGTTCAAAATTATGTAAATTTAAATATTATAATAGAAAGTATTAATATTTGTTATTTTAAAGCATTTTACGATAAGCATTACCTTTTTGATGATTTTACATTTCAACCTCATGTTTTTCCTTTGATTGAATTTGCTTTAATCCAAATTTGGTAAACTGGTTAGTAGTAATTGGATACAGTGATCCATTTTGACTATAGAGAGCACTTCTCGTGGGTTCTCAGGAATCTAATAATTAATGCGTCTATTAACAAGGAATTGGATAGCTTATTAAATATTTTAAATAGAATGACAGCCAATGATATGAGTATTTTCCATACATAATTTATGGTAAATCTTGTATTCATTAATGTGTTTAGTTCATTAGTGTATTTGGCCACCATTTTGCACAACTTCTTTAATTGTAGATCTGCTCCTCAAAAGGTGCATCTTCATTGCCACACTGGCCTCTAATAAGTGTCTTGATGTACATTCTAATAAAACATTAGATTTATTGATATGCTGATAAGTATTTTCAGAAGAATACATTAATATGCGATTAAATTGTTTCACAAATCCAATAATATAACATTTCATTCATGAAGTGAGCTCCACAATCAGTTAAAATTCTTTTTGAAATCATTCTTATGTTAATTGCTTTATTTGTGTTCTTATTCACTTTCAATATAAAGAAAATCTTTATGATAATCAATTAGAAAAGAGGAGCATGGAATTTTAATATTTAGTAATAAGACATAAAATGTTCAATTAGATATTTCGTTTCTTTGTTGAGCATCATCTTATGTTATGATCTCCCTGTCTGCTGAAAAGACTACATTCATATTATAATATATGTTAATTTATTAAATTTGAAGTAATTGGCAAATTTATTAATTACAAATAGGACTAGAGTTGCATCGATAACTAATGTAATCGATATTGACAATGTATGGTCATCATAGTCATTAGTATCACATTGAGAGCTTGTTTAAGCCATTTTAAAAAACAATGAGATATGGGAACTTAAAGTGACTAAATTTTTCTCAGTTAATTTATCATTTATTGGACTTTGAGAATTTGGAATATCTTTTCGAATTCTAGTAGACTTTAATCCAGATTTGATAATTCATCTTTTTTAACCTCTTCTAAATAATAATGTATAAGAGCAACTTTATTATTTGATACTGTATATAAAAATATCGTATTTAGAGATGTGTAAAATTATGCTTACTATTCCAATATTAGATGGTTAAAAAAATAAAAATTGAGCTTTGTATCTTCGTTTTTTTTCTAACCAATAATTCAGATTTTTCTTTGTTGACTTGGATGTCGACAACTATTCAATTCTCTGATTATATACTGGTTTGATTCCAACCATTCGATCCATTAATTAAAAATTGAGAATATGTGTATATATTGCTAAGTCTGTGTTCCTAGTAAAATATGTATACCTTATTAAGTTGAATTATATCTCATTTGTACTTAAGCATCTATGAAATTTTGTAGATCATATCATCATAAAGCTAATATCCAAATGGACGTTTGGAATAAATTTTTAGAAGAAATTGCCTTGATATAAGCCGCAGACATTGCAACAACTCCGGAACTTGAAAAACAACAAAGTGGCTAAATTGAATATAATAACAGAGAAGTAAAAATGCTCTTTTTGGTGAAGCTGTTGTTTTGGAGAACGAATTAATGTAAATTGGAATCTAAGATGATATTAAGTTCTGTGGGTGCAAAATTTATTTTATTTTTAAAAAATTGTTGATTATTTGATTAGAAATATTATTCCTATTAAAATTACTTAAATTTTGTATTAAAAATAAATTATTTTATTAAAATAATATATGGTAATTTCTGTTTTTTTTTTGAGTTCTGAAGGTGTTAAAAATACCTTTACCTTTAAAGTCAATGTGGAATCAGATATTAATGTTATTATTTTTTTTGTAATAGATAAAATGCTAAGTTAATGGTTTCATCTGGTTAATGTTGCTATTTTTGTCTCAAATAGTTCAAATATGCAAATATATAAGAACTGAATGTAAAACTTTATATATCCTTGTAATTTCTTAGAAGTCTCAGTTTGTGGAGTTTATCAGGAAATTATGATTGGGTATGATTATTTCTCATAAATTAACAGGAGGTGTATTTATATTTATCTCTGCATGGATTGCTGTTAGAAATGGACCGCTTAGTCTTTGATTTTGAGATGATTATAAGATTCTAGCTTATGGTAGAAGATACGGATTGTTTTGAGCAATTAATTGGCTGCCCATGATAAATGACTTTATTTAAGTAATGGTATTTATTGTATTTTGAAGATAATAAGCATGTCTGTGGTGGTATACATTATATTGAATGTGAGCTATGCTTGTTTTTTAAATCATGTCAGTTATTTTGATGAAACTTTTGTTGCATTTGTTTTCATAAGACTTGTATAAGCTTTTTATAAAATAATCTGATCATGATAAGTCTAAACAATCCTAAAATGCAATTGAAATCACATACTCAAATGATCTATAATAGATACAATACTCTAAAGTTTGATTTTATCCAAAACTACTTCGAAAATCGCTGATTCTTATGAACAAATTCTACAGTGGATAATGATTATAGGTGTTTTTCCAGAATAGAGAAATGCTTGCTATGCCATTGAGAATTATTGTTCATTTGTGCAGAAAAATGAACAAATATCAGTTTTTTCCATAAATATTTTAGAGCTGTTTCTTATCAATTCTTACATTCATCTTTAATATGATTGGTATTATATTCCACTTGATAGGATGTTTTTCACATTTTTTTCAGTGATGCTTTATATATATTTTAGGAATTTATTCACTTATACAGAAAAGTAAACAAATATCAGTTTTTTCCATAATACTTTATGTAGTGCATGGTAATCATTTAAACATATATCAAGATCAATTATTAGTGTCCATTATATTTATGCAGTAATTATGGAATAATAATAATTTTAGTTAGAACAATGCTCAGGACAATTTTGGTTACATGTAGTAAGGAGCTTCTCCTCCAATCTTCATTAAAACTGTTATTATGTTCTACTAACTGTTTTAAATCATTAAATGAAAATTTTGTTGTTTACCAGTTAGTTTATTGAATAGCTCATTGATGCAATTAAGGCTGCTAAATTCTTATTTCAGGATCCTGTATTATATTATATTTACTACAGGTTATTATAAATTTGGTCCCAACCTTTATGAAACATTGTCATACACGATGTCATTTTTGTTCTTAATTAAAATAAAATAACAATAAAGAATTAAAAGGGTATTTATTCTTTATTAAACAAAGATAATCCGTTATATGAGAATTTGTATTGCATGTATTAAAATTAACAAGATGGATGTGTCTTTGTCTAATAAAGTACCCTTAATCATGATTCTAATGCGTAGTTGACTAAGTCACAGAGAAAAAACTAAAGAAATAAACTAAGCAAATCATAAAATTCTGGAATAATCACAATACTTGGCATCTTCACAAATTGTGAGACCTGTTCTGTCTCTGTGTTTCAGTAAAAATAAAACATTATTTTCTTTAAGTAAAATAAACACTTTTGTATTCATTAAACTTATCAATATTTAGTTTCTCATCAAAATTTCCATCATTTATCCAATTCAATTATATCAGATTTATCCATATTCTTTGATCTGGCTACATTTTAGAAAGGTGATTTTTACCGCTCTAAAATATTTTTTAAGACACATATAATATCTGCATTACTAATCTAGTGTATTTTTCCATGTTGAATTGGATGGATAATACTCTAAAGTCATTGCTTTACTGTCCTGTTTTTCATTGAAAAAAAAATTAATTAATTGTGCATTTGACCTCTGAAGTTGTGTATTTTTGATATCAATTTATACAAAACACTGAATTCGTTGCATATACCGTTGCCAGAAATTCCATATTTTTGTTGCACGCCTTGTAGGGCTACGATATATTTCTCCTTGAAATAATTTGTCTTCAATATTCCATAGTGAATTTAGAACCTGCTAATGTTCAATAATGGAGGAACGTTTGATAATGGTGTGTAGTGAGATAACCGAGTTGTTAATAGAATTGAAACTTCGGTAATTTACATTATATCGCGAATTATATTCATTATTATGCAGATTTTTATGTCGTCTGGTTGCGTCTCATTGCTTTTAACTGCTCTGCTAATATTCAAAGTGTTTAATTTGAGTTCACTATTAATGGACATATTCAACTTTATGTGTATATTTATATTTCATAAATTTCATGACGAATATTTAATCTTAACTATAAGTTACCTAAGCCTCGTATACCTACCTACCCGTCTCATATGAAATTTTTGCTGAAACTCGGATCGGGACTATATTAAATATTATTTAAGTCTGTCTAAGCTTTGCCAAGCCTATCAGTATGTCAAAATTAGAAAAAATTCAAGTTACATCATATCGTTAGGATTTTTGTTGGGAAAAAAAACATTTTGTGGCGCAATAAGACGGTTTTGGAAATTCTGAAGATTAATAAGGAACCAATGAGAGGAGTAATTACTGTAACTGTAATAATGAAGCTGACGTGCTTAGTTTGTCTTGTGCAATTTACTGATAGAGAACCGTATATAAATCGACCAAAAAAAAAAAAAATTATTATTAGCTGTACACATTTTTCTGGGCCTGTGGTCCAGGAATTATGATAATGTCATCCGGTATTCAAATAAGGGATCTAACTACTGACGAAATCATGACGATCATCAGAATCCCGTCGTAATACAATCCCGACGCTCACGATCCTGACAGGTCATAATCCCAAATCCCGAATCTTCATACCCTGACATTCATTACCTAAATGTTAAAAGTTAAATAAAGAAAATTATATATATATATATACAATGAAAATATTCTTTTGCAGAATTATTTTAAATCATTACATAACTGATAATAGCAAAAATTGTGAAGTACTAATAGTGCTAATAAAAAAAATAAAAAATATTAATGTTATAACAAATACGTTAATTTTTATAATATATTAAATTATTACATATTGATAAAAAATTTAATTGTTCATTCTTGTATAAAAAAAATTATCAATTGTTGTAATAATCGCTAATTTTTACGAAAGATGGTCGTTACATTATTATTACATAGATAACTTTTCAAGTTAAAGAAAAAGAATAAATCTAAAGCTAATATGTAAACCCCAAAAAACAGCGGCTTTTAACCTTTATATTACAATTAAAAAGCTATGTTCCATTAATTCAAAGAATAAGCCAAATAAAGTTTCTAAATTCAATAAAATAGCCGTATTTTTCTTTCGCCCGAAGGAGCTACACGTAAATACTGGCATGTGCAGAATGATGTACAGTATATAAAAGGTCCGAATTGTTATAAAAATGTGTTGAACTGAGCCAGGTGGATACATATGAATAAAAAAATGTTAATTTTTACAAAATATTGTAAAAATTTCTATCACGTTTATAAAAAAAAATGCAAATATAAAAAGAGATTCAGATCATCTTCAATATCAAAAAAAGAACGATCTACATGATGTTCCTCTTGCTATTATCTATTTCACGTGCAATGCATTTTGTAAAAGACTTGGAAAAAGAAAGTTTGTGAAACAATTAGTCATCATTTTTTTAATGATATCATTAGAAGTAAATCCTTTATGACAAATAAACCTTAATATTTTTTATAATATATTAAATTTTGAGGAATTTATGAGTAAATTTAACAAGAAATGTTACGAGAATATTTTACAATTATCACATGTTAATTGTATTTTTCAGAAGCATATACAAATTCGCCATCCCCCTAATTGCCTTGCCATATATTATTATTTGAATATATCTTAATGTTAAATGTCAATTAATATCGATGAAATAAAGTAATAAAATTAGGCTCTTCATTGTTTTTCAAGAAGTTAGTAGACTGTAAATTATAATTCGAAAAAAAAAAAAAAAATTTCATCTTCAATTACTAATAATTTTAATTTTTAACTCCTCAATTTGTACAATTATCAACATAGGCCCGTACAAATCAAATCAAATATTCACCCCTGAATGTTCATCGCAGATCATATGCGAAGTTCATGTGATTTAAAATTTTTTTTTTTCAATATATAAAGATACAAAAAATTTCCAGAGATTTTTTCTTCACGGTATAATGGACTTCATTTTACCCGTTCTTTATTGTGCTTTAGTTCTAGGTAAAGTATATAATATTAGAAAGAAATTCATACGTTGTATTTAAACTTAGGTTTTAATTTAACTTTCTTTCTGTTCACGTTTATAGCACTTAAAATTCCCCTAGCAATTCTTGATCATTGCACGTCTTTCTTCTTCTTTAAAAAAGGACATACACCTCCATCCTTATATCAACGTGTAACAGTATCCATCTTCAAAACTTTTCAATTGTATTTACCACTATGGTTAATAAGAGAATTACATAAGTCGTGTGGAACAATGAGGGTTATCTCTCATGAGCAAAAAGAGCATTGGGTAAAGAAATTGGATGCAAATAATGAGCAAGACGGATGGGAAGGATATTTAATTGCAAATGATGTTAATCATTCAGAAATCGGAAAGGATGTTGATATGATTATTTTATATGCTCATGGTAAGTAAAAAATCAAAAGAAAGAAATTTCGTTTAAACTATTTGATTTGTTGTTCCATTTTTGTGTCAATAAAATAGGCGGAGGCTATATTTGCGGCGACGCTTTATTGTTCTTAGCCACGTTCATTGATTGGATCAGGGCATGGGAATTAAGTTATGGCGCTAGAACACAAATCTTGTCTCTAGAATATCGTAAGCTAATTAAATATTTAAATATGATGAATTTTTTTAACGCATGGTTGGTTATATAACATTGCGAAATTTCACTTTATAGAACTGGCACCTGAGCATCCATTTCCAGCTGCAAGAGAAAATATGCTGGCGTGTTATCACTGGCTTATAAACGAAAAGAAAATTAGTCCATCAAAAATTGCTTTCGGTATGTATTTTACGAATTTTTGAATTTAAATTAAATTTATTTAATCAAAAATAATCTCTTTTTAGCTGGTGATAGTGCGGGTGGAAATTTGGCTATAATTAGCGCTATACGACTTGTTAATCAATTGCACGTTGAACCTCCTGTTGCTGTTCTTTTAATATCTCCTTGCGTAAACGTGAGTAACATCCAAATTATTATGTGTTTTTAAGCGAATAATATTCAAATTCGAAATTTGTAATAATGAGTAATTTAAATTATCATGGCATATGATGATCTTTTTCCTTTTAATTATCAAATACAAGAAATAAACTAATACAATACTTTCGATTTTTCAGGGTATAACAAATGCCGAATCATATATTAGTAATGATCCATATGACTGCATAAATATTACTTGGTTCCATCGTTGTCTAGACTTGTATTTAGGCGATTCAAACTTTCATCCATCCAATCCAATGATTTCTCCTGTATTTGAAAATCAACTTTCAGGCTTACCAAAAGTATGGGCTTGTGTAGGAGGTTATGAAGTCTTTTTGGATGATGTTAAACTCTTTATTGAAAAATTATTGTCAAATAACGTGGAAGCGGAATTGACAATAGAAGATGCTAATATACATGATTATGCTGTAGTAAAACTATTAAGTAGGAATGGTGCTTATGACAATAACATCAAACACATTGGAAAGTTTTTATATGATAAAAAGAAATGATTAAGCAATCAAATCTTAAGAGTCCTTTTTTTTTAATATCGTTCCTTCGGGTGAAGAGAATAGTCATGATAAAAAATTTGCAATGCTTGTAGTATTAAAAGATAAATTAAGTATGATCCATGTAATTAATATTTAATAAAGGATATTTTTTATCATAACAATTATTTCTGATCTTGAGAAGTTGCTCTGTTTTAATAGTTTATTGAAATTATATATATATATATATACTTTATATTTTTTTTTTTTAAATGATTTGATTTGATTCTATAAAAAATATAAATTTCTTAACTCATTAATAAAAGTTTAAATAAGTAATAAAAATAGAAGTAAAATTTTGTTGAAAGGAAAAAAAATAAATTTATAAATATAAATTGAGTATTTACGTACGGCATAATGCAGCGCGTTAAGGGTCACATGTCTCTACCTATCTATCACAACGTTTTGAAAATTTTATATTACAAAAAAAATTAAAATTTTTGCCAAATTTCCGATTGACAGAAAACGCAATTCATAGTACTGTAAAGCTACCCTTTATAAAAGAATAACTTCACTAGGTTCGTTTGTAGTTCAAAAATAATTCTTTATTATAAAATTTCTAAAAATAAAATGAAACTATTCTAAATTAAATTAGCCCCCATTTGTATTTTATAATCCCCATTTGGTCTAGTATTCGTTAATTAGTAGTTCCCATTAATATCACTGCCTTTTGAGTCTTGGGTATATGTTATTTAGCGGATCGCATCCACGTATTTTACTTAAAATGCGTTCTTCATCTTCTTATCTATGATTCCTAGAATTTCTTTACCTACCCTATTTAATAACTTTTTTGTGTCAAAGTGTACCTTCATGGTTACCGCAATTTACTGTGCCTTAATGTTGTAATGTTTATCTCCTTCTAATCCTTTCTAATCTAAGAACTTTTACCTTCTCTATACTTCCACTATAACTATTCTATCTAAATTATTCATTACCCTATACTTTACTATTTAATTAATTATAATATTCCTTGAAAATCTTGTCATTTTGTCATTACAGTACATACAAAAGATATACTTGATAAGTTATTTAATAACTGATAAAGGAAATAAAATTATGGCAATCGGCGCTGATATCTGAGTGAAAAGTTGTAATATTCTGTAGAATTTGTTCCATTCCTTTAATCTCCTTTTCTTTAATACACCCTCTTACCTTAATTCTTCCCTTACTTTAATTCTTTAATCCTACCCTAATCACATTCTAATTCTGTTTCTTTTTTCACTAGTATGTAGTATATGTAGTGGTGACATAATATTGTGTAATATGTCACATTCTACTAGCAAGCAGTGCCGTACTAAAATTTATTATTTGAATATTAATTATTCAAAGAAATCCATATAGCTCTTGCACAAATTACGTTGTCTTCTGTATCTGCTGAACATTTGATAATAATACCTTTATCATCATCGATCAAGAAAATTACGACGCGTGAGGAACAATTTAACATTCAGTATTTCAAATTAATATACTTTTGGTCCTTTTTTTGACTCCACTTTTTTATTTCATTTGAAAATTATTTAGTTGACTTTAATTATGATATACGATTTTTTTTTTAATCCTTACGAATAATTTACCGTTATAGTAATTATAGTTAAAGATAGGTACAACATCTTAATCATCTTATTGATTATTTAAATATTGATTATATAATAAAGTGAACTAACTTATTAGTAGAGCTTGAACTAGGGATGGAATTAACCGTTAACTATGTTACTTTAGTTGCTTAACGGTTACTTTAAATTAACCAATAAAAATGCAGTGATTATATCATGTGATCATAATTTTAAAATGTATAATTCACAACGCGTGATTGCCTGTGCGTGATCTATTTTGTTTTTATAGTTATATAGTTAGAAATTTTGTTCATGTTAATTATTTTTAGTTCCCGTTAGCTTTTTTAGTTCCCGTTAGATGAAGTTTTTACTAAATTAATAAATAAACAGCGGATAATTAACTTTTTGGCAATAATAATGATAGAACTTACTTTTCATGATCAATACGTGCTAATTTTTTAGATAAAAAAATTACTATAGAATTAATAATACTATAAAGAATTTATTTTACCAAAATTACGACTAATTGAAAAAAAATTAATCAATGCAAAAATTTATCTTTATATCGTAATTTTCTCATGTTTATTAAATAATCCATTGTCTAATTAAATCTAAAGAATTGGATGGAGGATTTGTTAATGGACTTGCAAGCTACATGATTGGACCTGATAATTTCAAAGCTTTCCGCTATAGGTTTATAAAAAACAAATTTCTTTCTTTTTAGAAAATTTGTCAATAGATAATTATGTTGTTAAATGCATCTTTAATCTTTTAATATTTTATATAACTAAAAAAATTAAGGCGACGTTTAAATTAGCCTGTATAAATAATTATAATTTTGAATTTTGCTATTGCGTCTGTGTCTGGTCTGTTCTGTGTAGTATAGGTTTTTTTTTGCTCAATATTTTTATAGTAAAAAAATTTGATCGGTTGACCCAAAATATTCAGTGTCTCAACATTCGGTCATCATGATTTTTTTATTGAAAATATATCGTGCATGTACAGTATATTCTTTAGTGGTTATCTAAGACTTTTTTCATATTCTTATCGATTTATTTTAAAAAATTTAGATCTTAATCTTTGAATTATGTAATTAATGTTATCCATGATTTTCTGTTAAAACATTTGCTCAATAAATTCATGTTAATTACCAATGTTTGTTAAATTTGTTATTTTTTTTTGGTTAGACTGAAAATTGGCAGCTCATTTAATAAATAATTATTTGCAAGTCACATTGAGAATTTTTTTGTAATTCTTTTTAATATAATAAATTGCAAAAGGGATTTTTTTTTTTCTACCAATTACATAGATAAATTTGTTTGATATTTTACTTTGGTCTTTCGAAAATAGATCACACAGATTTGATAATTTTTTTCCTTAATGAGCATTTTTTTTATAGTAATAGATTACATGATTTTTTTAATGATATTGTTTCCAGACTAACAAATCGCACAGAGATTTTTCTAGCAATTATTTTTTTTTTTTTTACTCATCACATGCGCAATCTGTGCTGCTTTATTTGTTATTTAAAATTTTATAATTTCTTTATTAATTATTATTAATATGTTCTTAACAAAAAGAGAGTGAAATGATAAAAGTGGTGTGAAGAAGCAAAAAAAAATGGGTATAAAAGAACACAAAATAAAATAAGTGTTAATGGAATGAAAAAATAAGTGTAACCGAACAAAAATATGAGTATAAAGAATGGAAAAGACGTACGTAAAGAAATGAAATAGTAAAAAAAAAGAAATAGTAAAAAAAAAGTTATTGTTATTATTTCAAAAGTAAACAATAGAAACGATAATAAGAAACTAGAAGATCTATTATCCAACCCTAATTCCATTGCTTTTATCTTATAATCATTTAATTGGTGTTACTCCTTTTCAATGTATGTTACTACAGTTTATTGATTTAAACACCTTATTAACCCCAGTGCGAAGCAATGGAGGGCGGTTTATTGGAGGCTGCTAGTCTCATCTAAATTAAATGTAATGAATTTCAGTTAATTTAAAAAAATTATTTAATTTATTAAAAGAATAGTCTAAGATGTTATTGATCTTAATAAGATTTATATATTTTATAATATCAGATATTGTTTATTCTTTTTTTTGTTCATAAATTAAATTTAAATTAGCTATAGATTAACTATTTATAAAAATTAATATAAAGGTTAACTATAAGTTAATTACCGTTAGTTGACCGTTAGTTAACTATAATTGACCAAATTCATAATTAACCGTTAACTGTTAATTTCCCATCATTAGCTTGAACCTGTACTTTTTTAAGTGAGAAAAAAAAAAATCATGCACTTCAAATTCACCTAAAAGGAGCAATTTTAAATTAAATATATAAAAAACTAACAACATTAAATTTACATCAATGCAAATATTTATAGTGGAGAAGAATATCGCCATATCCACTTGTATCTATGTACCAAATAACTTCGAAGGTTTTCACAAATGTAAATTATTTTATTTATTTATTCTTTTTTTTTTTATTATTATTAAGTTACTCTAGTTACTCTATGATTAAATGTTTAGCTTACCAACTTCGGTTACAAAAAATCGTTTAACTAGGCAATCTTTTCTTTACATATACTGTATATATCATGTGAAATATGAATCAAAATGGACTTTCGAATAATTCCATTATATTAGATTCAATTCAGATTTTATCCTTCATTAACTTATACTATGAATTTATAATCTTGACATTAAAGTGTATGAGGATGAAAATAGCTTTATTATTGTACTACAACATATTCATTAAATTGATTAATTGAAAAAAATGAATAAAATTATCATCTGACGGATTTTTATTTTCACGATGTTGATTAAAATCGACTTTAGAATTTAAAGAGGAGCATTCAAGATTAAGTTGAATGAGATTCATAACATGAATTATTAGTAAAATTTATAATCGTGAGTTACATATAATTTTTGATCAGATCCTACCATTAACTTATCCATAGTTAATCGGTAATCATTAAGGACCAAGGATCTGGCCATAGCAATTTCAAGAATACACAACATTATATTAATTAAACGTTATTGGTATAAACATTGCGTCCATTTTATATCTGCCAATCTTAAATCATGAAGTAAATCAGTTTGACAATGTATCTTATTTAATTAAAATTTTTTATTTGATATTAAATCTTGTTTTGATATTACAAGACAATTGATCAAATATCAAAAAAAAAATATATTCATAATTTTCAAAAAAAAAAAAAATTGTTAAAATTTATTTTCGCTAAAATAGTTGGATGGTAACGAGATTAATTCATAATTGTAAATCGATTTGTGCGACAAGAAACGATCGGTATCTATAAAAAAAGAAGAGAAAGTTTAATTGTTACTTCTATTTTTTTAAGAAAAATTTAAACTAACTTTTTGCCATTTTATATATGTGACTTCAAATAAGGTGATTAATTTTATATTATTATTTTTTAGATACATTTTTTTAAAAAAATTTTTCTGTGACTTTTAATATCATTTATAAACAGATTCTTCTATGATTTGATTTTTAATTTTATTATTTTGATTGGTTTTTTTACTTACAATATATTGTCACATTAAGAAAAATTTTTTCTAATACTTATGAATCATCAACTTTTAATAATAAAATATGACCGGTAATTATAGATTTTGGTAATCATTAGTCCGTAGTATTGGCTACTTTAAAATTAAATGGGTTGTTTATTGTTTTCTAATACTATATAGTAACTACTGAATAGTAAAAAAAAGTTAGTCTATTTATAATAATTTAATAAGAATTTAAGTTATACTACGGATTAAAATTTGGTATTTTTAATCAGTGGCATGAATTTTACAAATTCCATGGAATTTCCATGGATTACGGTAAAAAAATTTTGCCGCTTACGCGGCAAATCTTTTCTCTTTAAATTTGTAATTTTAATTCATTTAACTTATTTTGAGCATCTTGATACCCCTGTTCTGCTGATTTTTCATACCAATAAATTGCTTTACTTATATCTTTAATAATTCCTTTTCCCTTTTCATACATAAAAGCAAGATTATATTGAGCTATTATATTTCCTAAGTCTGCTGCCTTTTGATATAATTCAAATGCCTTTTTCTTGTCAATATCTGTTCCAATTCCATGTTGATAACAATATCCTAAATTAGTTATTCCATTTGCATTTCCTAAATCTGCTGCCTTTTGATATAATTCAAATGCCTTTTTCTTGTCAATATCTGTTCCAATTCCTTCATCATAACAATATCCTAAATTATATATTCCATTTGCATTTCCTAAATCTGCTGCCTTTTGATATAATTCAAATGCCTTTTTCTTATCAATATCTGTTCCAATTCCATAATAATAACAATATCCTAAATTATATATTCCATTTGCATTTCCTAAATCTGCTGCCTTTTGATATAATTCAAATGCCTTTTTCTTATTAATATCTGTTCCAATTCCATGTTGATAACAATATCCTAAATTATATATTCCATTTGCATTTCCTAAATCTGCTGCCTTTTGATATAATTCAAATGCCTTTTTCTTGTCAATATCTGTTCCAATTCCATGTTGATAACAATATCCTAAATTAGTTATTCCATTTGCATTTCCTAAATCTGCTGCCTTTTGATATAATTCAAATGCCTTTTTCTTGTCAATATCTGTTCCAATTCCATGTTGATAACAATATCCTAAATTAGTTATTCCATCTGCATTTCCTAAATCTGCTGCCTTTTTATATAATTCAAATGCTTTATTTTTATCAACATCTGTTCCGATTCCATTAAGATAACAATATCCTAAATTATATATTCCTGATACACTTCCTAAATCTGCTGCCTTTTGATATAATTCAAATGCCTTTTTCTTGTCAATATCTGTTCCAATTCCTTCATCATAACAATATCCTAAATTATATATTCCATTTGCATTTCCTAAATCTGCTGCCTTTTGATATAATTCAAATGCCTTTTTCTTATCAATATCTGTTCCAATTCCATATTGATAACAATATCCTAAATTATATATTCCATTTGCATTTCCTAAATCTGCTGCCTTTTGATATAATTCAAATGCCTTTTTCTTGTCAATATCTGTTTCAATTCCATAAAAATAACAGTCTCCTAAATTATTTATTCCATATGCATTTCCTAAATTTTCTGCCTTTTGATATAATTCAAATGCCTTTTTCTTGTCAATATCTATCCCAATTCCTAAATGGTTAAATTTTCCAAGCAAAAAAATATAATTTGGATTATTTTGATTATTTAATAACAAATTATTTATTTCTTGCAAAATTATATTTTGATTATTAAAATAATTTAGAACTTCCTGTTTTCCTATTTCAAAACTACTATTTTCAAAAAAATTAATTATATTATTAACAATTATATTAAAATCATTCTCATTCTCAGTTTGGTTATTTGATGATATTGATGATTCTATTTCTTTTACTTCAGTGAAATCAATAATTTGTGAATTTTCATAAAATGAAGAAGAATTATTTTCTAAAATTTCAGTATTAGAATTCGGCTGGTGATTAATTGATGATTGGTTGATTTCTTTGTTATCATTATATAAGTGAAAATCTTTTATAATTACGTTTTCTTTTATTATAATTGCTTTTAATTCATCAATCACTTGATTGATAGTGGGTCGATTATCAGGTTCAATATTCCAACAATCTACAAAAAAAAAAAAAAAAAAAAAAATTTCAATTAATTAAAATTATGTCATTTATATTTATAAACCATAATAATGTAATATTAAAGTGTAATTAATACACACCAGTATAAATCTTTATATAATTTTTAGGCGTTTCAGGTATAGGTGTTTCTCTAAGGCCTTGTAAAATACTTATAGCCAAACCAACATCATATGCTGTACCATGAAAAGGAGGTCGACCGCTTGATATTTCCCACAACAATACACCAATACTATAAACATCACTTTTTTTATTTAATAAATATAATGGTGTTGCACTTCTATTAAAACTTTTGGGATCTGTGTAAGGAATTAATCCAAATGCTTTTGATTGGGAGTTGGACGTTTCTTCAATGCTTTTCGATAAGCCAAAATCTGATAGCTTAACAGCATGCTGATGGACTAACACATTGTTAGAATGCTATTTATAATTACATAGAAATAATACAATTAAATTAAAATGAAATAATCATTAAACTAAATATAATAAATATATAAATTAATATTTACCAAATCCCGATGAATGATCCCTTCTTCGTGTAAACATGATACTGCGTGAACTAATTGAAATGAAAGTTTATATTTATCATTCCAATTAAGATTTTCGAAATTTTCTTTCAAATAGCTTCGGAGGGTACCATTATCAGCATATTCTATGACTAATGAATATTCTTTTCTTTGATTTTCTATTTAAAAAGAAAAGTTTGCAAATTAGTTAGTTAGTTATTGTATACAGTATTATAAAATAATATGATAAACTTATCATACCCTTAATAGAACTTGTGACGCCATAAAAACGAATGACATTATCATGATAATCAACTTGGCGTTGAAGTTGAATCTAAGGGAGAAAAAAATATTGCGTCAAAAAAATCCATATGATTATAATAAATAATGAAATATGAAATTATAATTACCTCACGAACAATTGCCTTAACTGTAGCATTATTGATATTAATAAATGATTTTAATGCATAACGGATATGAGAATTCCTCCAGTTTGCACGGAAAACTTTTGCGAAGCCTCCGGAACCAATTCCTTGAATATTAGAAAAATCTTTGTATTCATAATATCTAATGAGTTTTTTAGAAATGGCATCTTCAATCCATTCATTCCAATCATTTGAATTGTTAATAAGTTCGACGTTTTTAGACATGGTTGGGTACAGAAAAATTCTTACTGAAGAATTTAGTTTACGCTTTCAAATTGAAAAAAAAATATGCGTATTTTTTTATTTAGCTATTTATAAAAAATATAGTATCACTAAAACGCCAAAGGTAACTGTCGATCATTTATTCCTAATAAAAGGTTTCTCAATAAAAATTCGGCATCTAGGTGGACACAAGATCATCTGATGTACTGTACATATATATTCGATTTTTAATCACGTGAATAATTTATTTTAATGAAATAAATTTATTTAGACTAATACTTTAATCTAAACATTTTTTAAAATTATCTTTTTTTTTTATTACTTTACAAACACATGTTTATATGTAATTATGTGATTATACTTCGACAATATAATATAGTAATGCAAAGCAAGAATAATTCTCTAAGAAAATAGATTTGCAGTGTTATTTCATTATCTAATTTAAGCTTTATGAAATTGTAAAAGGGTCTTTAATTTTTTCAATATGATATTATATAATTCATTAGTTAATTTACAAAGACAAAGTGAAGTAATTAAAATAAAAATTTTATAATACATAAATCATTATAATCATTGTATGGATAAATTTCTTGTAGAATGAGAATTAAGAATAATTTTATTTCTTCAGTAACCATTAACGCATCCATTATAAAGTAAAATAATCTTTAAACAACAGTCGTTCAAAATTCCTTTCATGTTTGTTATAATTTAAATAGCTTCAACCAAAAATATGAATAAATTATATAACTGCATATCATAGATTTATGGGCAATATTGACGACAATAATGATTTTTTTTTTATTTTATTTTTTGTAAACCATAAATAAAGATTAAATATAATTTCAAATCAGTCTTTTCATGAATTGTTCTTTATGCTTTAAACTTTAAAGTTCTTCTACTAGAGCTTCCAGCTTTAGATTGGCTTAAATTCGACTTTATAGGGATAAAGCACCGACAGGACTGATCCATATATGTATAGTATCTCTTACATAATGAAGAAATAAAATTTTATTTTTATTAAAAACTTTAAATATCTTTTGTCAATTTATTTTAGCGATTAATTAGCTGTTCACAAACTAGTCAAGAATTTATTTACCACCGTTGCCATCCCTAATTTCTATTTATAGATTAGAATTAACCGAATATTATTAGATAGAAAAATTTAGAAAAAATATTGAAAACAGGAAATAATTAGAAATCATATAGCATGGTAGATAAAAAATATCAAAAATAGCGTAGGGATGATAAAAATTAGGTAAACTATAGGATAAGTATAATTGGTATATAGTTTGGCGTTAGCCTTTCTAATGTATGTTTATGATTTGTAAATTGTTCTCTTACAATAGATAAAATAAAAATATATGTTTACCAATAAAAAAAAAACACAAAATTTGACGCGATCGGCGCATCAGAAGGATATAATATTCAAGCATTTCAAGTTAATATCTTTTTGGTCTTTTTTTGTGACTCTGTTCTTTTTTTAGTACTTGAAGACATTTTCAGCTAAATAATATGATATTCTAGCGTCATATTAATAGTACTCCCGAATGATAAGCTCGGCTTCATACGGCGTATATCTTCGCTAATTTCTTATATAGTCTAACAAAGCCACAGATATCAATCACTTTTTTGAAGAATTATTATGTAGTGGCGTAGACTATGTAAACAATATAAATGTGTAGAAATATTTCGACCTTGTATATTATATCAAATATTACTATCATTCTCCGTTGCGCCATGTTGATTTTGTTTGCAATATTTGATGTTATAGATTAATCTAATCAATTACAATTTGATTTATTTAGTTATTTATGCAAAATGTTTTATTCAGCACAGCTTATTTATAGTACAGATTAAATAATGTGGATATATTTCTGTATTTTATTTTATTTTTTATAAAATATATTCTTTTGACTAAAAAAAAAAAAACAAATAAACAAAATAAAAACAAAACAAAAAGTTAAATAATAAATTACTTTTCTTTAATAATTATTTTTACTCATTAATATAAATAGGTTAATTAAAATCTTCAAATTTTGTAAAATCATTCTTAATATAGGTCTAAACATTCAGTATTAATGTCATATTTTGAAAGATCCTTTGTAAAGGATTAAGAATCGAGATGTGTAAATTGTTTGCAGATGAGTCATTTAGTTTCTTTTTTTATTGTAAAATGTAAAATTTGTTTCTTATTGTATTCATCTGCTTTTTTGAGTTGCTTTTCAATATCATAATGTAACTCTTCTTTTACAATTTCCGGATCTGATCTACTGTACATGATTCATAAAATAGACCAATCAATTCCTCCACTCGGTTGCTTTTGGTCTATTGTCTGGATTTACATCCCAACACCTTTTCATTAAACCAACATAACACTTTGGTGCTTCTTGTTCATTTATTTAGGCCTAATCTTATTACAAATATCTAATGCCAAGATTCCATCATGTGCACAATTAGCGAAAGGTTGTCTTCCAGTTGCTACAAGATACATAACCATACCAAAACTATATATATCTGCCGCTTGTGTATACGGTTTTCCACTTTACACTTCAGGTGCTACTTAAGGCATAATTCCATAAATATTTTGTTCATTTGTATAACTAACTTCTTCACATAATCCCATATCTGAAATATATTACAATTAACAAGCGGGTCTAAATGGTTGTAACTAGTCAACATATTTCCTGTATGAAAATCACGATGAATCATGTTATTTTGACGTATTTTTATAAGACCACTATGTCCAACCAAAATTATTATAATATTTATTTATCCAACAACAAAAATTTCCACCCCCTACATAACCAAGAACAATAATATGATCTTTTGTATATGGATTTTGAAATATTCCATATACATCGATATCATCATATTTTGTCAAACATTTATTAACCTATGAAAATATTAAAAATAAAAATACAGTAACATAAAATTTTCTAATTATTATTTAAGAAATCTTTACCTCACTAAGTTCATTGATAGTATTTCGTAAGTTTTTTAAACATTTTAAAACAACTTTATATTTGATTTTCTTGTCGATTCCTCATATCTATAAATTAATGAGCTATTTCCCCTGATTACCAAACATACTTTATTAGAAACTTTAATATCATTAAACTGTTTATATGATATTCATTCAAATATCATTTTATTGTAATAATTGATTCCTTGTTGCATCTCTTGAATTAAATTATCTATTTTTTTCATTTCCGCTGTCCAGTTTTTAAAATTTTTTTTAGATTATCTATATGATACACACCATTCATACATTGCATAAAATTTATTTCTATATTGTTCAACACACTTTTTACAATATATACTTGGAAAAATAATAATATAATCTCCTGTAACTGAATTTTGTGACATTCCATAT
The DNA here is from genome assembly GCA_015698045.1 of Rhizophagus clarus. NCBI lineage: Eukaryota > Fungi > Glomeromycota > Glomeromycetes > Glomerales > Glomeraceae > Rhizophagus > Rhizophagus clarus. The sequence continues at coordinate 744,087 of BLAL01000228.1, forward strand.
ATATTAAGAATTTCTGTATTATATGAATGATTTCCCTTAACCTAATAAATAAAATAAATAAATATTTTAATAAAAAGAAGCATATAATGAATTAAATTTGTGTTTGAAGAATTCATACTTTGTTTAAAAAATTTAATAGTATTTTGTGAGTTATATGACATTTAAATGTAACTACTTTACTTAACTTTCTTTTCCATTCTCTATTATGATAATGTAACGGACCTTTCCTTCATATTGTCGAATATAATGTATCAAAATCATCTTTACTTATTTTTGAATATCGTTTATTGATCAAATGGTATCCACTCAAAAACTATCATAATTTGCTTTTTAATTGCATTTTGTATATTAAATTATCAATCTCTCCGTTTACACTTTTAGCTAATTTTTTTAACATAATCTATTTGACATGATTTATAACATTTTAATTACATCTGTATACTTTTCACTACATTTACACAATTTATTTCTTGAAAAAGATATTATAATCTTTTGTATTTAGACCTTTGAGATATTCCATATATTCTAAGAATTTAATATATGCAATTGAGTATTTTGTTTGTCCCACAAAGTATAAAACGTACAGTATGTTAATATTATAAAAAAAATACTTAACAGAAAATATTTTTTTACCTGTTTATTAAAAAATTCGTCAATAATATTTTGAGTATTATAAAATTTTAAAGCAACTTTCTCATCTTCTTAATTCTTATATATTCATCTTTATATTTATCATAGTTTATCCTTCCATATTGCTGAATATACTTTTCAAAAGTATTTTCACCCAATTCTTTAATAATATCAAAATGATAATACGGTATCCATTCAAATATCAAACCACCCAGATCATCAATTTCTAGTTGCATCTCATGAATTAAATTATTGACTCTTTCATCCTTATTTGTCTCGTCTGTAATATATTTTTTTAAACTTTTCATTCAACATTGTTTACACCATTCATATTTTGCGTTATATAAACTCGTACAGTACATGTAAAAAATAAAGTCAAAAATTTTAATTAATTTTATAGACATCATAAGAATAATACAAATTTATTTCTTGTGTGAGTATAGATAATCTTTTGCAAAGAGAAAAAAAGCACCAAGTTTATCAACCGATTTGTAAGCATAATAAGGGTAATACAGCCATATTACTTATGACTTAGCAACACCCTAATAGTAAGAAAATAATATATTCTTGTATAAATATAGATAAACTCTCAAAAAAAAAGTCAAATTCAATTGATTGTAACCATAATAAGAGTGACACGATTATATAAATATAGGTGAAAAGAAGACAACGCCAATCGATTTGTAAGCAAAATAATGGCAATACAAATGTGTTCATGTGTAAATATAGGTAAGCCTTTGCGATAAAATATGTACAAAAGAATGAATTCATAATTTGATCTAAATGTATATGATCGAGTATAGGAATAAAATAATGTGATAATTAAATAGGATCATGATATAAATGTGAATATTAAAGTGATTTTTACTTCAAAAAATGAGTTCCTCTATTTGCAACTAAAAATATAAAAAAAAAAATATAAACTTCAATCATTACTAAAAATATGTACCGGTTTATGATATCAAGATATAACTAAATATAATATGATAATCTGTTAACCTTTTTATCACTTTAGCACTTTAATTAGATAACATTCGTGACATTTGAATAGAAAAATGAAAATAAAAAAAAAAATATATTTAAAAATTTCATTAAAGTTTAATATTTCATTAAAACCTTATAATATTAACATCAAATTTCATTAATAATTTGAATATACTGTAAATACGAGACCACATATCTCAAAAAAATACAATAATCGTAATCGATTAATCTTGATTGATCACGTGCAATTGATTTTTTTGATCAGTCATTCAATCTTAATCAACACCAATGATTGAATTTTGTAAAAAATTACTTTTCACCATATTTTATTTATTTTATTCTGACTTATTTATTATGTATTGATTTATTAATTTATGCCAATCAACATTTTGTGACAATCATTGATTGGTGTTAACTCAAATGACGCAATGATGTATTTTTTCTTTACGAATATTTATTTATACATAGAATATATGGACTAAATTTAAACTTAACAGTTATTATATTATATAAGTAAGTTTTTATAAAAGAAAAAATCATTTGTTGTATTGATCATTCTGTGCAGTGAACGATCAAAAGTATTAATTTATATATGGTTGACTTTTGAAATAATGAAATATGAATATAAGAAATAAAATAAAACACAAATGGCACCAATCAAAGGAAGATCTCGCCAATCCTATTTCTATAAATATACAAACACGATATTAAAAAAAACCTTATCAAATTTAAAAATGGTTTATTCGTATGACTTCCAAAGAATAATACTTGTAATACTTGTAATACTTTACAGTCATGGTATCCAAATTTGTGATCACAACAAAAAATAATTAAATGAATTACTTAATTTGTAAATTGTTTAAAGAACCACCCAAAAGTTTCTGGGTATGTATCCAATTTTTCATTTACGTGAATAATTTATTTTAATGAATTAAATATTAGGAAATTTGGTAACTTTATTTAAGCTACTTCGATAGTAAATTAAATTGATTTATTTTTTAAAATATATTTATTTTCTTATTTCACAAAAACAATATGTTGTAATTTTGTTATATTTTTGTCAATATATAATGTAAGGCAATAAAAAATAACTCTTCAAGAAAATATATTTGGAGTATTTTTTAAAGACTCTGTCTATTCTAAGCTTTATGTAATTGTACTTACCATAAAAAGGTCTTAAATTTCTTCGATGTGATAATTTACGAAGATAAAGTGGAATGATTAGAACAAAATTTTATAATAGTAAATCCAGCTTCAATTAATCAAATTATTGCATAAATGAGAATAATTTGTTTTTCCAAAAATGAATAACCATTAACGCATTTAGTAAGAAGGAAAATGTTTGACTAAATGTAAATGCAATCCCTTAAACTATTATGAGTATTTAATAGTAATAATCTATGGTTTAAAAGAAAAAAATTTAAAAATCAAAAAAATTCACATGTTAAAAATAAATGATAGATAATTTCATTGTAACATTGTTCTTTAAGCTTTAAAAATTTTTCACTGAACTTCCTTAGTTATTTATTTTATTTTTACAAATTTCAAATGTGAAATCCCAAATACAGCATCACCCAAAATGAATCATTTAAGGAACTATATGCCATTATCTATAAAAAAACTAATCTACTCGAAAGTCATAAAGATAGGAAATTTGAAATTTTCATTGAATATTACGAGCTATGTACAGTACATGTAGTAGCTATGTGCGTCAAATTGAAGATACAGATAAGTTATGTGATGAACGATCAAGATTTTAGTTCATCAAACGGTAATTAATTCATGGTCATGACGTAGATCCTATTTTAAACTGACCGCTTTGGGGTCGGTTCGGTTTAATTTTAAAAGCGAATAAGTTTGGAACCACTAAATTTTGGATTAGTTTAAAACCGCTCGAAATCGCCGGCGCATCTCTAATGTCTTATACGTAATGGAGAAATAATTGATGTCAAAATTTTAAAATATCTCATTTGTAATTGCAGATGAGTAGTTTTAGATTGATTTCAGCTATCACGAGCTAGTTAAGAGTCAATTTACCAGGTGGTGTATAGAAGTAAAATATAAGAATAAGATTTCAGGTCAAATCTCATGTAGGAACTTAGTGGTAGTTGGTAGGTATTTCTCGCCATCAAAGGTAAATCTCTATTTAACTCATCTTTATTGAGAATGAGTGTCCAATATTAAGACAATATATCTAAATAAAATTATTTATACAGTAAGTAAAAAGAATCTCAAAGATGAAATTAATAATAGCGTTAAATAGTAAGAAGAAATTAAACGGATGGAGTAATCTACAGTTACTCAGTTATATATTTCTCTTGATATCTGATTAGTCCAATATTTCCTAATTGTAGAAACGAATAATGTTATATGATGGATGTGAAAATATTGAACATGAAGATTCTGATAAATTTTTGCTTCAGCATTAACGTAATAACTTCGTTGAAAACATTTATTTTTTTTTATCATATAATTAATTAATTGTCAATTTGTTATAAAGAATATATTTAAATATTAAATTCGTGGTTAGAAAGTATAAAATATTTATTCATGAAAAAATATGATTTACCTATATCATTGTCACAATGTTGGATATGGCACACAATTTATATTACATTATCAATCAAGAAAAATATGACTTATGAGGAACAATTTAACATTCAGCATTTAAATTAATATATTTCAGTCTTTTTTTTTTGACTTTATTCTTTTTTATTTTATTTGAAAATTATTTGTTTGTTTTAGCACACATACAATTCTTTATATAAAATAAAAGGGTAATAAATAACTACTAGATACGTCTATAAGGATTTTTATGCAATAATAACAAAATATTTGACGCTCATACAAATCGCTTTTTTTGTAAAAAAATATTAATAAATAAGATCTCTTTTTCAAAAAAAAAAAAAAAAAAATTCAAACTAAATAAAAAAAAAGTAAAACTTTACCAAATAATAAAATAAAAAATCACATTCCCTTTATATTTATATATTATTATAAAAAAATTTTAAGGAATTCGTCTTTTTCTTTAAATTTTACTAAGAAAAATTTTAAACATAACCATGAATATCATATTCCCTTTTATATATTTTTATTATATATGTTACAAAATCAAACAATTGCCTTATAATAATAATTATATAATAATTATAAATTATAAAATTACTGTATCTGAAATTTTTTTTAGTCCTAATTGGGACTTTTGGTTAGTTTAAATAGGACCATTTCCATAAAACTCAAAAAAAAAAAAAAAATGGATCATACCAATTTAAAATAAATGTTACTTGGCTCCAAAACAAGTATTACCTGTTTATACCCGTATTTATTATCCATTATCAATTTTTCATGTATGTCTTAATGAACTTCCTTGATGATGTAATTTAGTTAATTTACAATGCTGTAGATTTGATAATATGAATCTATGTTTCATATTTCAAGTTAGTCAAATGAGTACATAAGCTTTCTCTCCGTAAAAGTAGGTATTGTATTTTAACATTAACATCAAAATGAGTTTAACTCTTTATCAAAATAACACAAGTATATCCGGTATTACCCAGATACAAAACATAAATTCATTTTTTTCTCAATAATTATATATACTAGAAATGGAAACCCTCATCACAAATTTTGTTTTATCTGTTTATAATGTGATCTTATATGCTATTAAGGTTCACAAACATATATAATCCTTCGCTTCACTTTAGACAATCAATATATTTATTGGATTTAGATATTTTAATGTTAAAACCAATAATAATTAATTTTTTTTTTTAAAAAAAAATTTAACTACTTTTATTACTTTTATTATTTAGGTACTTAGAATACTTTATCATCGTTTATTATAACTTTTAAATAATGTTTCTAACAAACTTTATTACCTATTATAGTGCTTCGATCTGTAGCGGTTTTATCCAGTTTTTACTTCAGCTAATTCAGGCAGAAACACAAGTTTTTGGTATAGTGCATTTAAAGCCTGAATTCTATAATCTTTTTTCAACAGTAATCTCAAGTGAAATATTTAAAGTTTTATGTAAGTCAATGGCACCCATTTAGTTCCGGTTAATATCTTGTTATAAGTCTTAGTTCTGGCTGGGATTAAAATTTTGGCCAAAATTAACATCTTAATTCTGGCCAAATTTAATATATGACTGGAGTAATTACCCGGGTTATATTTGGATACAAAAGTATCAATATAAAACAGATACAAACCGGATATTACCCATTTCACCCATTTGTTATCTTATAATCCGAATACCCTTAAAAACTCGAGTATACCCGGATTGTATCTGGGTAAACGGGTAACAGGTTGCAGCTCTATTAATTAATATAAAGTTATGTATTCTTGTACTTGCTATGGTCAGATTATGATTTGCCCTTGGTCCTTAATAATTACCGATTAACTAATAACTATTAATAAGTCAGAATTGTTTATTAGATTATCTAAACTCTAAGGCGGTCATGATTTGATTTTTGGCAAGTTAGGATCTGATTAAAAATTAAATATAAGTTACACGAATATAAATTTACCAATAATTCATGCTACGAGTCCAATACAACTTAATTTTATGTGCTCCTCTTTAAATTCTAAAAGGTGAAAAGTTGATTTTAATCAATATCATGAAAAAAATTCTAATCTTGTTATAGTGAGTACACCATACTACTTTTCTTGCAAATTTTCCTATCATTATCGTATTAACAGATTCCAAAGCTGTAGGAACAACACGACTTGGTCATTTTAAACTTTCCAATATTATCTCGTAGTTTGCTTTTTGGCCTTAATTTTCTTCTAGATGGACAAGTCATTATTAATAAATAGGGAAATTTATCAAAAAAATGGCATTCTCATATGATCAAGGATAAATATTACATAAGTCCAAAATTTTTTATTTCCCATATAGAACATAGGATTTATTCTTGAACTTTTAAACTTAATAAAATTAAATTTTTATATTAAATCTTAAAAATTAAACAATAAAATACAAATTTAAACTGATAAAATAATAGAATAGCATATGTTTAACATTTTTATCAGTTTACTTTTTTTTAACTTATAAAATTTTAAAGTCACATGTTATTTTTGTAGTTTCTAGATAACGCACACCATAGCTGATAGCTCAAAAATAATGCAAGAGATACTATTCGAGCCAAAATTGATCAGTGAACTCGATTCATTACATAAATTGTCACAGAGAAGAAATTTTCATGGAATTATGTAAAAGATGGATTTGTATTTTAAGTATTTTTTCTTTTTTACATAAAATACAAATCATGTAATTCATAGTAAGTTTTTTATATGATCATATTTTTTTTTACATAAAGAATTAAAAAAGGATAGTGTACATGTTGTATATAGTTTTTTTCTATTCTATTGTTTGTATTATTTTTAGATAGCAATCATTTATGATCAACATATCTGATATTTGTATCAAATGCTGTACTGTATATTGGTATATAGTGAAGTTGTTTGACTTTTCTAAGGTATTATAAATTTGATATATGTTCTTTTACATAAATTATCAATAAAAATAATGCATTTACCAATTAAAAAAAAAGCCGTTTCCAGAATACTAATAAAAAATGAAAAGAGGAGGTGTGATGCAGGTGATAACTCCCCCAGCGTCACCATCAAAAAAGCTCGGGCACGTGATTTTGTGTGGCTTAGTCCGTTAAATTATCCGGTTGATCAGTATTAAATTATCCGGCCGAAAATAAAAATTTTACAATTTTTTTTCTTTAATGGCTTTCATACATTTTACACAATTTATTCGTTTATTCATTTATTAAATTACAAAATGTAATTATAATAATAAAATATAAATTTTATTTTTTAAATATTTATCATTTTAATGCAAATAACGAGTGCTATTTGTATGACCTTTCCATGTTAATGGCATAGTTCTCTTTCTTTGATATTGTTCAACTTCTTTAACTAATTTAATGATACCGTTAAAGGATTTCATTGCACTTTTACACCACTTAATATTACCAGCTGATTTCTGTTCCTTTAGGAGTGTAAGTGCCTTTTCAGTTGTATCAATCAAATCATCAAATAACTCCATATCTCCTTCAGTTGATTCATCTGTTATATTTAAATCTTTATGATAATTTTCTTTATTATTATCTGTATATGATAATAAATTATTTTCAATTAAAAAAGGAGGTTTGTAATTTCTTCTTATATTTGCAAAAAATTCGTCTGATACAATTCCTTTCTGTTGGATTAAGTGCTTACATAATCTAAACCGATCAGTCAAATAATAAGGACATCCACAGATCCAATTTTCTATATCAGTTACATATACATTGTTAATAGGCCGTTTAGATAATTTTTTCCATTCTGATTTAAAATCCTTAATCCAATCCAGCTTCTCTCTTCCATTACAAATCTGCTGTAATTTTCGCTGTTGATGAGCAACAACTTGGTTCATCAAAATATATGCAACAAGATCCATCCGCGGACGAAAAAACTTGTACAAGAAGTCCCTTTTGATTGTTTTCCAATGTCCCTCAACGAACATTGTAGTTTTCAATATGGAGATCATATTTTCACATGGTGAGCGTGCCCATAATGGCCACTTTGATTCACTGTACCATTCCGTCCACAAATATTGCCAAAGTGAAATTAATGAATTATCTTTGCAAAAATTATATGTTTCTTGGATGGCTGCTTCATAAATATTATCTTTGGTTAAAAATTCTCCTTCACATGTTGGGATCAATGAATGCTGATGTAGATGTTTATCTATTAATTTCCATAGTGGTTCCCGAAATTCTTTAGGACAAAATTGTGCTGCTTGTTGTATCCCATTGAAGGGAAACCTTTTTCCAAATTCTGAAAGAGGATTGTATCCAGAAGACCGGGTATTTTTATTACTTGATAATCTTGTAGTTATGGCTTTCTTGATATGCCATCGGCATAATTGAATTTTGGTATTTGGCCACGTAAAATGCGCAGCATTAATCTGGGCGAAATCTTTATCTGTCAAAAAGAATTTAGGTTGTAATCCTTGATTTCAGAAGATTGTAAGAAACTTTTGTAATACACTTGTTCGGATTCCATCTTTGCATCTGCCATTATTTTCAAGAAACAAGTAAGATAATGGAAATCCAGTGCCATTTACTTCTGCATGTAAGACATATAATTCAAACCCCATATTGTTTGTATTGTAGGTAGCATCCATTCCACACTCACTAATATTAATTTTTAATTCATTTAGTTGCTCAAGGATGCCAGTTTCAAATGCCAATGCACGAACAGGTTCTATTTCCTGTAAAATGATGTGATGATTATTTTCTGATAGCCAGAGACATGTTGAATCAAAAGCATCTTCACAACGTTTATATCGTCCTTGTCCCAACTTCGTCCACCAAAAATGTATTTGATTTTGTCTAATTAATACATTAAGGCCTTTATCAACAAGACGCGCATATATTTCTTTTGGAAGAAGGTCTATATTGTTTTTTATAAATTCTTTTACATCCTCTGGTACAGATTTATCAATTGGTCTTACATGTAAATTTTTATGAAAAAGTTCAACCTCAGATAATAATGTCGTCTTATCGATGGAAATCTTTACAATACCTCCACAGTCAAATCTTTCCATAGAAAGAGTATCCCGTTGTTTTGATGGATCTGAATGTTTACGTGATTTAGATGCTTGAATATCTCTTTGGGAACAGTAATACCAATATGTGATATTATTTTTGCTTATATATTGATGATTGTAATTCCATTTATATCCATCTGCATCTTCAATTAATTCAATAATCTTGTTTGCAAGCTCTTTAGATAAATATTCGTTGGTGGAATTTCTATGATAACTAACATCATTTACATCATTTACTTGACAATGCAAATGTAATTCTTGATTATTTGATGATGTATCTTCTAAAAGATTTGTAATTACTTCACTTAAAAAATCAATATCAATGACTTCTAAGATATTAGGTTGATTATTAATTACAGCAGATCTTTTTCGTTTTTGGGTAAATCTTTGACGACAATTATTACACGTTTTAAGCTGTTTGGAAATACCGTTAGCTCCGTGACCCATAAATTCAGATAATGCTTTAAATGTTTTACAGCCATGACAATATGTATTTGTCAAAGAGGTTTCCATTACAACGTAAAAAAATAACACCAAGCTTCGAAAATTAAAAAAAGGGGGAGAAAAAGTTTATTGTTATTATTTAATAATATAAAATTAGGTCGCGCAAATTTTTTTATATAGTAATCAACAAACAAATAAAGTTATATTAAATGATTTAGTTTTATGTATGCTTTATTACTCATTTAGTCTACAGCCACGATAGCCACGATAATAACATTACTGTGCCACTAAATCACGTGCCCGAGCTTTTTTGATGGTGACGCTGGGGAAGATTGCAGGTGATACTATGATCACGTGGTAGTACATTTTTATGGTGATGCTTAAGATTATATGAAGTTGATGCAAGGATGGTCATTGGTCCTATCGGTCCTACTCAGTCCTGGACCAGCCGGTCCTAGGACTTGTAGGACCAGACCACGGTCTTTCATTTTCTTGTGGCACAATAGGACCATCAGTCTTTATATTTTTTTATAAAGACCTTTATTATATTAATAGCAATATTTAATATAAAAATCGTTTATTATATGAAGACTGACTGATTTTGAAATCACAAACAAAATAATGATAATTATTTTTCTCGAACTTATGCACCTATATTTTTTCGAAAGAGATACCTTAATTTATTAATTTAAAAGAAAAGTCTGATCAGTCCCAAAAAGACCGTAGTCCTTAAAAAGACTGATGGCCTTGGTAAGACGATGTATTCTTGTATAAATATAGATAAGCCTTCTTGAAAAGAAATTTCTTGTAAACATAATTAAGAGTAATACAATTGTGTCGTGTAAATGTAGTTAATAGATAATCTTTCTCGATAAAGCCTGTTTGTCGATCATTTGTAAAATAAAATGATTCAGCCACATTATGCGGACTCCGTGTGACATAAAAACAACGATATGATGTTTGATAATCGGGTCATATGAGAAGTTTATTTCCAATAAACTACAAGCAATTCATATGATCAAGCAGGAATAAAGTAATGTGAAATCACTGATACAAATATGAATATTGAAGAGACTGTTTTTGTTTTAAAAAATGCCTCAGTGATCTTTTATAAGAAATTAAAAATTTAGAATTTTAGGAAATTTGCCTTTGTCAAGCAGCATTTTCAAATAAATCAATTAATAAATAAATAATCAAAAAAATAAAATTATTTCTTATTTTAAAATTTATTAATGATTCGTGTAGAAGAATATATTGTACATAGAGAAAACAATTTAATTAATTTGACTGTTACCAAATCTAGGTTTGTTTAGAGGCGTAATATAGGGAAAGATTCGTAGTTATATATATATTTTTGTAATCAGATAAAAGAATCATTGTGATATAAAGTAAAATACAACTAAATAATATAATTACTCTATTTATATGCAAAATATTGTCATAATTTTCCAAAGATATAATTGATGATTAACGAGTTAAATTTTAAAAAAAGTCACCATAGTAATTTGAAACTCTTCCACATATATATAAATACAAGACATGGAATTAAATTGCATAATTAATTGACTCAAATAACGCAATGATGTATTTTTCTTACAATATTTAAATTTTTTTACGTTAAATGAACCATAAATATATGTAAATATAAATTTTATGAAAGGAAAGAAAAAGAAATACAAGAATTCGGCATCTCTTAAGTTCATTTTTCATGATCGTTCCCTATCTTTATGTATAATTTAAAAATTTGTAAACTTATAATGTTTATGTGAGTAAATCAAAAAAAAAAAAATTAATTTACGGTCATATTTCGAAATAATGAAACATAAATATCATTAAATTAATAGAACAAATGGCATCAAATACTCCAGCAAGCAATATAGAAGAGTCATACAGAATTATCAGTCGCTTAATTCATCTAAAAACCAATATCAAAGAATGTAAAAAGAAAGAAAGGGTCGCTATGAAGTTTATTGTAAATTTGTTCAAGTATAGTTTAACGAATTTTAACGTGGAGTTGCGTATCTATAGGTTAAATTATGTATGTGGTTGCAACCTTACCTTGCTACCATACTTAAAAAGGAAAAAAAAGAAAAGAAAAGGATATAAAGAGATGAGAAAGGAATAAAATTAATTTAATATTTCTTGAATGTACTAGAAAAGATTAAAGAATTAGTTACAAAAATACAGCGCGACTAGTATCGCCGCTGAAGCAATAACCGCAGCAAAATTTAATAAATACAAAGGGTAACAGTATGTAATAAAAATATTTATTAAGTACATAAACATTAAAAATTGAATTATCGTAAAAAAAATTTAGGTTTATTTGTAATACTTTACAAAGAATTCTTCGTGCTTCACATGTTACTTGTGATACTTTAGAATTGCATTTATTATAGAAACCATTGTTTCAACCTTTGTAATTATAATATCGCTCTACGGAAATAATTAAATGAATTTCCGTGACATTAAACTTCAATTTTGTACATATGAAGATAATCTAATAACAAACAATGCCTGTGTTACTATATAGAGGACTTTTTTTAAGAAAAACCATTTATTATTTATTGTAATACGAAAACAGTACAACATTTGAAATCAAAATATAAGATGTGAAGAAATTCGAAAAATAGGTACTACAATAAGCAAAAAGGACATGGAAGACGTGCTTGCATGACTATAATAAAGATCCAGCTTCCAACAAGCCGCTAAAATCTAACCCGGTTTTTAGAATATAAAACTCATCCGCCTGCACCACTTGGAGGTGGAGGTTAGTTGTAAAACACCACTACACTTCGAACTAAGCTTCGGCAAAAGAATTTGAATAAACGTGTTCTTCATATATCTCTAAACATAATACCTTTCTTTGAGTATATTTACATCTTTTCATATAAATAATAATTTTTCGGATGACAGTTCTCAATTATTTAATTTCTCATTAATTTCGGAGAATGTTGATACTTTTTCTAATAAAATCAAAACAAAACATTCATTTATTTTCCTATACGCCATTGGTCCTTTAATATGTTGTGAATAGATCAATATTTAACGTTCTGTTTACCATAAAAATAATTATATAATCAGCATAAATCGAGCTTAATTGCTAGATCAAGAGGACGAATTTAGCTATGCTGAATTATGTACCAGATAGTTTAATGAATTATTGATTATCGGATCAATTATAAAATTTGCATATTTTAAATGTGATTTATTTATTTATTTATTTTGTAAGCCAAAAGAATACATTTTTGTATTTATATAAAAATATGTTGAATAATAAATATTTATGTTAATAATTTTATATTTAATAAATTCATATTTATAATAATTTGTATCAATTAATAAATAGGATAATAATATCAAGTTATTGTTCAGTATAAGCAATTTCGCAGTCTAGACAATCAGTATTATAATCATATTTTGGAAGGTCTTCTGTAAAGAGATTAAGCAATCGAGATGTATAAACGGCTTGTGGATGAGTGGGTGATTTTCTTTTTTCCTCTAAAATGATGAAATTTGAATCTTTGTATTTATCCGCTTTTTTGAATTGCTTTTTGTAGCTCTTCTTTTTCAATTTCCTAATCTGTTCTACATGATTTATGAAATAGATCAATCAATTCTTCCACTTCGGTTGCTTTTGGTTTTTTGTCTGGATTTACATCCCTACACCTTTTCATTAAATCAACATAACACTCTGGTGCTCCTTGTTCATTTATTTTAGATCGAATCCCATTACAAATATCTAATGCCAAGATTCCATCATGTGCACGATTAGCGAAAGGTTGTCTTCCAGTTGCTATAAAATATATAACCATACCAAAACTATATATATCTGCTGCCTGTGTATACAGCTTTCCTCTTAACACTTCAGATACTATATAAGACATAACTCCATAAATATTTTTTTCGTCTGTATTACCAACTTCTCCGCATAGTCCCATGTCTGAAATGCTTAACATATAATCCGTATTTGGACTTAAAAAGCAAGGAATTAATAATATGTTTCCTGTGTGAAAATCGCGATGAACCATATTATTTTGATGAATTTTTTAAAGACCACTAAATAATGAAAATTTCCACCAGCTGCATAGCTAAGAACCATAATATAGTCTTTTGTATCTGGATCTTGGGATAATCCATTTATTGAAAGACTATAATCACTAGAATAAACTTTATTGGAATATCCTTTAATCTATCAAAAAGCAAAAAAATTGGGTATTAATATATTAGAAAGTCTGAATCAAATGTAAAAAAACAAGTTCATACCTCATTTAGAAATTCATCAGAGATATTTTGCGATCTATGTAAACATTTTAAGGCAACTGGTAGTATATTGTTGACTCTTTGTATTCTTTTTTATTATAAAGTATTGGCCCATCTTGGAAAACCCACCTTTATCTATTTCTATAATATTTCTAAATTGATTGTACGGTATCCATTCAAATGTTACATCATCTGGTTTATTAATTTTTGATTGCATTTCTTGAACTAAACTATCAATTTTTGCATTTCTGCTCATCCAGCTTATAAAAATATTTTTATAAATAATTTATTTGGCATAACTTACACCATTTCTCATCCTCAATTATGTATTTTAAACCACATTTTTTGCAATATTCACTTGCAAGAACCATAATATAATCTTTTGTATCTGATTTTGAGTCATTCTGTATATAAAAATGATATTATCAACAATAATTTTATGCCTACGACTTTTAATGGAGTATCTTTTAACCTATTAAACTATAAAAAATTATTATATTAGCAATAATCCACTAATAGTGCTATTTGAAATGAATTTATATATAAATCACCTCCATGGCAATACCACAATTTATTTTATGTCAAGAACCATGATATATTTTTCTTGTATTCGGATCTTGAGATATCCCATATAGTAAATTACTAAGACATGTCGAATGTATTTTAACCTACAAAATAAAACATTCAAATTAAAAAAAAATGATAGTTCATTTTAGTTAAGGAAATTTATACCTCATTTAACAGTTCATTAATAACATGTTGTGAGTCATGTAAATACTTTAAAGAAACTTTTTTATTTGATACTCTCATCCATTTTTTATTATAATAGAGTCATAGACCACTCTTCCATATTGCTGAATATACTATGGCAAAATTATGTTTATCTATTTCTCCAATATCATTAAACTGATTGTATGTTATAAACTCGAATGTATCACCAAAAAAGTTAATTTTTAATTCATCTTTAGAATTAAATTATTAATTTCTTCGTTCTCGCAGGTCCAATTTATAAGTAATTTTTTAAATAATATATGTGACATGACTTACACCAACTATAACCATCTATAAACATGTATATTTCTCCGTTACATTTTACACACATTTCATTATTTTCGTTTTTAAGTACTATAATATAACTTTTTGAACACCTCAAAAAAAAAACATAAGTAATAAGTTAAACATTCAAATAGCTGATAAGATGTCTTTCCAAAAATCTCTTTAAATATGTATTTCCAATGGATCCTCCGGGGAATGAGATTTATCATTAAATCTTCACTTAATACAGTAATACAGTTGGAAAGACTTCTTTGTCAGAACAGATAATTGAAGAAGCTTTTTGACTTACATATCAACTTATGGATTGATGTAGAGACAATAATTACTGATTTTAATGATCTTTTGATTATAATTCATAGATATTAATAAATTAATATGCGTAACCAACTTTTGAAAATTGGTAACTTTATTTAAATTATTTTATCAATAAATATTTTTTTTAAATACATATTTATTTTTTTTATTCACAAAGACAAAATATTATGATATAATGTATAGAAATAAGAATAATTCTTTAAGCAAATATTTGCTGTAGTATTTTTTTTTTTTTAATAATACTGTCTAATTATAAACTTTATAAAAAAGGCTTCGATGTGCAGTAATTCTTAATTTGCAAGGACAAAATGGAATAAAATAAAAATTTTATAATACAACCTATAATTACATCAATTGGTCAATCTTCAGTTATTATGGATAAATGTCTCGCACGAATGAGAATAATTTTATTCTCCAAAAATGAGTAAACATTACGCATTTAGTAAATAATTTTTAGTTATAGGCGATCAAAATTTTGCCAAAAATATAGTACTTTGTTTGAAATAATTTCATAGTAATAGGTTATGGCTTAAAAAAGAAATAAATAAAAAAGTTTAAACAAGAATAAAGATATATAACTGCAATTAGTTTTTTCAAAATTTCTACAATGTCACGATGTTACAATGTTACAGTAGATATGGTACACAATTTGTATTATATTATCGATCAAAAAAAAAAAAAATTAATAATATTCAGCATTTCAATTAATATATTTTTAGCTTTGTTCTTATGACTGTTCCCTTATTTTATTTGGAAACGGTTCCAACTAGATTTGATTTTTATTTATTTATTTAATGAATCATTTACCGTTTATAATAGTTATAGTTGAAGATAGATACAACATCATAATCGTTTTATTGATCATTTAAATGTTTACTATTTTAGAAAATAAACTAACATATCTTCAATTATGAATCTTTTATTGCAGGTTACTGTATATAATAGTTATAAAGTAGAGCCTGAACATGTACAGTACTTGAGTCTGAATAATTTAAAAAACGATGAAATTTGAGTTAAAATATATAAAACAAGCTAAAATTACATCAGTGCAAATAATTATGGTACATAGAATATCGCTATATCCACAGCTTACCAACTTCAGTTACAAAAATAAATCGTGTAACTAAGTAATTTTTCTTTATGATCATGCAACATAACAATGTTGACAAAGTTACCATCAACTTCATATACTACTGTATATCATGCGAAACATGCTTCAAATGGACTTTTTGATACTTCTATTCAGTCAAACACGATCGGTCAGATTTTATCCTTCATTGAACTTAATACTATGAATTAATACTCTTGACATTAAAGTGTATGAAAATGAAAATAAATTTCTTCTTGTGCCACAACACATTCATTAAATTGAAAAGATAAATACACGTATACGTAACAAACCTAATAAAATTATCATCTGGCGGATTATTTTTTTTCACGATGTTGATTAAGGAGTGTTTAAGATTAAGTTGTATTGTGCGGATTCATAGCATGAATTATTTATAAACTTTATAATCGAATGGTTTACATATAATTTATGAATGAGAAGAAGGCGAACTGGTACACAAGCTCACTGTAAATGAGTCGAACTTTAGATCATGGGGGTTTGAAACCCTCTAAAAAAAGGTAATTATCTAAATTATATAAATAAGTAGAAAGAATAATATTAGGCTATCCATCTATTCTCTAATAGTTATATGATCCGTATTAAATTGAAAGGGAGAGTTGATGGGTTTATTCATTTAATTCAATTAGTCTTCTCTAGAACACAGAAAACAAAGTATTTAAGAACTTATAAATCTTTATTTACTTGAAGGAGAGGAATTCCATCTTGGAAGAACACTCTTATTGGGCCTCTCATATATATATGTATAGTACAAGGCAATCTCACTGCCTAAATGCCAGTTCAATCCTGGCAACGGGTCACTCCTTATGGTCAAAAAGGGATAAGTAAGCACGGATATAACATTTATTTTTCTCAAATATGTCCATAATGGAATTAGATGCGCAACGAGTAACGATAAATAATCCTCTAAAGCGCAAAATAGAAATTTGATTGTTACTTCTAATTTTTTTAAGGAAAATATAAACGAACTTTTGACATTTTATACATATACATATTATTCATATTAGCGTCATATTTCTTTCGGTAACTTAGGGTTAGTTCGGTCCTGGCAAAGACCGGTCCTATATCGGTCCCAGGACCGGTCTTCATGGTCTTCGGTCCATGATTTGAGGACCAGCCCAGACTGACGACTGATTTTCATCCTATAAAATGATTTTCGCATATGTAACAATTTGTGTTACATGATCGAACAATAATAAATTAATATTGAACTTAGTGCGAAATTGCTTTGTTGATCAATCAACGACATATTGTTTAAAAAAAATTTTGAGGACCGGTCAAAAGACCAGTCTGGCGGAAAGACCGGTCTTTTGGGACCGGACTAACCCAACCCTACGGTAACTTCATTTAGATTTTTTTTTTTATTTAACAAGAGATAACAGATGTCCAATTTTAAACCGCCAACATGAACGAGAGTTTCTAAGTGTAAATGATTATTAATAAAATAATAAAATTATTGTTTAATTTAAAGTTTTTATAGAAATATATAACCATCACATTTACATCGTTTTTCATAAAAAATTATACCATCAAAATTTATTATTTCATAATTTAATTTGAAAAAAAAGGTCGTATATTTTTATAATAACGATACAAAAATGGTTTTTTGATCCCCATTATTTGTTCCATTGCAGAATTTCATTACTCATGTAACGAATTATATTTCATAATTATTTTATTCTTTATACAATTCCTTTCTTATAAGATATCGGTACGGTATCAATATTTTCCTTTCTTTGTTTATTGTTTTCTACCATTAATGATTTTAAAAGACGTTCTCCGATTTTAATGACCAGTAAAATAACTTTAAATAAAATGATTAATTTTATATAGCTAGTTTAAATTTACTAGTACTAAATAGTAATTAAAATTGATAGATGACAATTTTAGTATTTTTGTAATCTTTGAACTTTATAGTAAATTACTAAATAGTAAAAAAAAAATAAGTTTATTTATAAATATTTAATAAGAATTTAAGTGATACTATGGATTAAAATTTGATATTTTTAATAAGTAGCAATAGCTACATGAATTTACAAACTTCATGGAATTTCCATGGATTATGGTAAAAAATTTTGCCGCTTACGTGGCAAATATTTTTCATTTTGACATAAAATTCTCCTTTACTATTTTAAAAGAGTAATAATTTAAATTTTTTACAAATTAATATTTAAAAATAAATAAAAACTTTACATTTATTGTAATAATAATTCAATTAACTTATTTTGAGCATCTTGATCCCCCTGATCGGCTGATTTTTCATACCAATAAATTGCTTTACTTATATCTTTAACAATTCCTTCCCCATTTTCATAAGCAAAAGCAAGATTATATTGAGCTGCACTGTTTTTTAATTTTGCTGCTTTTTGATACAAATCGAATGCCTTTTTCTTGTCAATATCTGTTCCAATTCCATGTTGATTACAATATCCTAAATTGTTTATTCCATCTGTATTTCCTAAATCTGCTGCCTTTTGATATAATTCAAATGACTTTTTCTTGTCAATATCTATTTCAATTCCTTCATCATAACAATATCCTAAATTATTTATTCCATTTGCATTTCCTAAATCTGCTGCCTTTTGATATAATTCAAATGCCTTTTTCTTGTCAATATCTGTTCCGATCCCATGAAGATAACAATTTCCTAAATTATTTATTCCATCTGCATTTCCTAAGTCTGCTGCCTTTTTATATAATTCAAATGCTTTATTTTCATCAACATCTGTTCCGATTCCATTAAGATAACAATATCCTAAATTATATATTCCTGATACACTTCCTAAATCTGCTGCCTTTTGATATAATTCAAATACCATTTCCTTGTCAATATCTATTCCAATTTCATGATGATAACAATATCCTAAATTATTTGTTCCATCTGCATTTTCTAAATCTGCTGCCTTTTGATATAATTCAAATGCCTTTTTCTTATTAACATCTGTTCCAATTCCATGTTGATAACAATATCCTAAACTATTTATTCCTGTCGCATTTTCTAAATCTGCTGCTTCTTGATATAATTTAAATGCCTTTTTCTCGTCAATATCTGTTCCAATTCCATGTTGATAACAATATCCTAAACTATTTATTCCTGTCGCATTTTCTAAATCTGCTGCCTTTTGATATAATTCAAATGCCTTTTCCGTATCAATATCTATTTCAATTCCTAAATGGTTAAATTTTCCAAGTAAAAAAATATAATTTGGATTATTTTGATTATTTAATAATAAATTATTTATCTCTTGCAAAATTATATTTTGATTATTAAAATAATTTAAAACTTGCTGTTTTTCTATTTCAATACTACTATTTTCAAAAAAATTAATTATATTATTAACTATTATGTTAAAATCATCCTTAGTTTTGTTATTTGATAACATTGAAGATTTTATTTCTCTAGTTCTGGTGAAATCAATAACTTGTGATGAATTTTCATCCTTAGTTTTGTTATTTGATAACATTGAAGATTTTATTTCTCTTGTTCTGGTGAAATCAATAACTTGTGATGAATTTTCATTCTTAGTTTTGTTATTTGATAACATTGAAGATTTTATTTCTCTTGTTCGGGTGAAATCAATAACTTGTGATGAATTTTCATCCTTAGTTTTGTTATTTGATAACATTAAAGATTTTATTTCTCTTGTTCGGGTGAAATCAATAACTTGTGATGAATCTTCATCCTTAGTTTTGTTATTTGATAACATTGAAGATTTTATTTCTCTTGTTCGGGTGAAATCAATAACTTGTGATGAATTTTCATGAGATGAATAATTATTATTTTCTAAAATTTCAGCATCTGAATTGGGCTGACGATTACTGAATGATCGGATGACATCTTTGTTATCGTCATATAAGTGAAAATCTTCTATAATTATGTTTTCCTTTATTATAATTGCTTTTAATTCATTAAATACTTGATTGATGGTTGGTCGATTATCAGGTTCAATATTCCAACAATCTACAAAAAAATTTAATTAATTAAAACTACATTACTTAGACCATATATAAACCATAATAAGAATAATTTGTACATACCAGTATAAATCTTTATATAATTTTCAGACGTCTCAGGTACGGGTGTCTCTCTAAGGCCTTGCAAAATACTTATGGCCAAACCAACATCATATGGTGTACCATGAAAAGGTGGTCGACCGCTTGATACTTCCCATAATACTACGCCAATGCTATAAACATCACTTTTTTTATTTAATAAATATAACGGTGATATATTTCTATTAAAAATTTTTGGATCAGTATAAGGAATTAATCCAAATATTGATTGAGAATTGGATGTTTCTTCAATTCTTTTCGATAAGCCAAAATCTGATAGTTTAACGGTATGCTGATGGACTAACACATTATTGGAGTGCTATTAAAAATTATATAAAAATAATACAATCAATTAAGATAAAAAATCATTAAAATAAAATGCTAAATAGATTATTGATATTTACCAAATCACGGTGAATGATCCCTTCATCGTGTAAACATGATACTGCGTGAACCAATTGAAGTGCAAGTTTATATTTATCATTCCAATTGAGATTTTCGAAATTTTCTTTCAAATAGCTTCGGAGGGTACCATGATCAGCATATTCTATGACCAGTGAATATTCTTTTTTTTGATTTTCTTTTTAAAAAGAAAATTACAAATTAGTTTAATTAATTATTGTATATTGTAGAATAATATGATGAACTTATCATACCCTTAAAGGAACTTGTGATACCATAAAAACGGATGACATTATCATGATAATCAACTTCGCGTTGAAGTTGAATCTAGAGAATAAAAAATATATTGCATCAAAAAAATTCATATGATTATAATAAATAACGAAATATGAAATTATAATTACCTCATGAACAATTGCTTTAATTGTAGCATTATCGATTTTTAAAAATGATTTTATTGCGTAACGAATATGAGATTTCTTCCAGTTTGCACGACTAACTCTTGCGAAGCCTCCGAAACCAATTTCTTGAATATCAGAAAAATCTTTGTATTCATAGTACTTAATAAGTTTTTTAGAAATGGCATCCTCGATCCATTCATTCCAGTCATTTAAATTGTTAATAAATTCAACGTTTTTAGACATGATTGGATACAGAAAAATTCTTATTAAAGAATTTGGTTTACGCTTTCAGAAATTAAAAAAGAACATAAATGCGTAGTTTTTTTTTTGTTTTGTTTAGCTATTTATAAACAATATGGTATCACCTTACGCCAAGAGGTAACTGTCGATCATTTTCATTTTGATTTCTAAAAAAATTCAAAAATTCACCCGATCATAGGTTATAACCTTGTGACACAAATAATAAGGTTAATAACCTTTAAACCTAAATCCGAACTTTTTCACCCAATTACTATATACGTTTTTAATAGGTTGTAACCTATTACAACATATAAAATTTTTGTATTACGGCATTACGGCTAACATCTTTATCTAGGTTATGATCATTTGAATGTACATATTCAACTTTTAAAACATATACTTGGACAATTTATTTTAGGTTAACGCCATGTAAGATTTTTTTTTTTTCCTTCAAAAGGCAAAATTTTTGATCGATCATTTCTTTTTGGCCAGATTTTCGTCTAAATTTTGTATTCCGTTTTTGAAAATCGCCCAAATGCATAGTTGTCGTGGGTATAAAAAAGCTGCCTTTTGGTAAAAAACTCTCCATTTAATTTTATATATTATTTTAGTTAGTTAGCCCTTGTAGTACTATTCGCTTTAAGTAGCGAGTTTAATTTTTTTTATGTATTTTTATTTTTAATTCTTCTTAGATTTAGTTTATTAGAAGTAGATTAGTTTTATACTCTTCTATTTTAGGTAGTATGGCTGTCTATGTAGTTAAAATTTTTATTTTACTATGACTAATATCAAATTGTAAAACTCGTTTTTCGGATTATTTTAATAAGTTCTCGTTTAACTGTACTACCTTACCAAAATCTTTATTAAGTTACCCTTTTTTGGGTACCTAATGGCACAAGTACAAATACATGTACAAGAACATAAACATAAACATAATCATGGACATGTACAGTACACATATATGTACTGTGGAAACTTTTTGCACCGATCATGAATGAATCAACATTTTTTATTTGGATGCTGATCATTTTTTTTTTTTTTTAATTAAACACAACAAATTATCTGAGACACGTTTTGCACTGAAATTGAAGATCATATCCTGAAATGCGTTAATTATTTGACAATCATGTCTTGAAATGAAAAATTGGGCGTATTTTAATCTAACCAAAATTCCCAAATGGATGAAAAAAGTCACAAATAATTTTATTTATTGTTAGTATAGTGAAACTAACTTTTTTGTTAGAAATGGGAATCGCTTTCTGTTTTTGTTTGAAAAATTCCACAGAAAAAATAAAAATGGAGATCACCTTCCATTTTTGATTTATTTATTTTTTTTCTCTTTTCATAATAATAAGAATGGAGTTTGTAACTAAATAAAAATTCGAAAAGAATATCGAAATACCTATTTTTTTTTAATTTAAAACTCTCTTCTCATAAGAATAAAATTGATAAAATAAAATTGGAGACCACTTTCTATTTTTATTTATTTTTTTCTCGTCTTGAAAAAATTTTAAAATAAAAAAAAAAATAAACACTTCCTATTTTTGATTTAAAATTTTTCTCTTTTCGTAAGAATAAAAAAATTCAAAAAAAATTGTTAAAAGTAATAATAAAATAAGATATCTTTCACAAGAAAATGGTTGTATCTAAAATTCCAAAACATTTCTTTTTTCAAAAGTGAAATCGACAGTTGCAATTAAACCCCACAACTGGTATTGTTTTCAACAGATTCGTGTTCTCTAGCCCTCTTTATAAGAGATTTACATTAATACTGAAATGTCATATGCATAATATAAGAATCTTTATAAAAATATAACAGCCGCCACTTTCACCTAGTAAGTCAATGATCTTCATGGATGTTTTTAGTTAAAGTGGAAAGCGGTTTGATCACGACCATAAATTAAATTAATCATGTGACATATGATGATCACATAAGTTACGCGGAATTTTTAGAAATTTCAATTCATAATTTTTGATCTTTAATCTAACCAGCAAATAAAAGACGTATTTTACATTTTATAAAAGACTGAATCAACCAAAAACATAAACTCGAAGAGAAATAAATAAATAAATTAACCCAAATAAAAGACAAATGATAAAAAAACTAATGAAGAAAAAGATAAAGATTCAAGATTAAGATTTTTAAAATGCCTGTAGTTAGAATCAATTAAAGCAAATTACAAAAAGAACTGTTAGGTTCAAAGTAAAAAGTAAAAACATATGATAAGATAAAAATAAGCAAATTTAGATACCAATAGGATATTTCTTTTCATTCTGCTCGTATTCAACATTCTCTATAATAACTGACTTATTAATAACAAAAATAAATAATTTCAGTTCCATTTAAAATCACGTAATGTTTGTTATGGCAATAGCTGAAGGGCTTCCAGCTCCCCTTCCAATAACTCTATTTCTTGTTGTGTAAATTAATACCTTCTTAATATTTCTTGTTGTGTAAATTAATACCTTCTTAATTTTTTTATTTATTAAGATTTGGTAAGAGACCGTGTTAGGGTAGTAACATTATTTGAAATTTTAATCGATACGGATTGAATAAACGTTTTGGTATTTTTTATTAAAAGAATGTAAATAAATTTTAATGTTTTTTTTTTCATTATTTATAAAAACGCTTTCGCAACATTTTTTACTAAGTTAACGTTGCAAAACGTTTTTTTTTTAATTAAACTATTATTAAAAAAACGTTTTCATGACATTTTTATTAACACGACAAAAAAATGTTGCGAAACTTTGATTTTTTAATTAAAATACTTATAAAAAAACGTTCTGCGACGTCTTTTTATTAATTGACAAAAAAAACATTGCAAAACGTTTCTTTAATTAAATTATCTATTAAAAACCAGTTTCGCAACGTTTTTTAATATTAAATTGCTTAAAAAAAAAAGGTTTTGCAATGTTTTTAATAATTAAAATGACAAAAAAAAATGTTGAGAGACTTTATCTATCAAATTCAACGTATTTTATTAAATGCCAAAAAAAACGTTGAGGAACTTTTTTTTATATTAAACTGCTTTAAAAAAAAGTTGCAGAACGTTTTTTTATATTAAATTGCTTAAAAAAAAGTTTCGCAATGTTTTTAATAATTAAAATGACAAAAAAACGTTGTGAGACATCTTTTTTATCAAATTATCTGTAAAAAAAAACAGTTTTGCAACGTTTTTTATTAAATGCAAAAAAAAAACGTTATGGAACTTTTTTTTATATTAAACTGCTTAAAATATAAGGCAAGAATAATTCTTTAAGCAAATGGATTTGCAGTGTTATTTAATAATTTTTAAAAGTTTTGTAAATTAACTAGCATATTAAAATGATATCGAAGAAATTCAAGGCATTTTTAACAATTTTATAATGACAAATTACAATCATTGTATGGATAAATGTTTTGCACGAATGAGAATAATTTTATTTCTCCAGTAACCATTAACGCATCTATTATAAATGAAAATAATTTTTAATTAACAGGCGATCAAAATTTCTTAGGTCCTGACCATCAAGTTGCATATGGGTCTGTTCAAATAGTTTATTTCTTAAGAACAGCACCTCATCAAAGTTGGAACAACCCTGAATTTAACGTTACAAGGGTGGCTTTAGTTCATAAAACAATGTCAGAAGATATAGAAGTTTTTTTTAGTAAAGAAAATACACTTGAAGAAATTCGCAGAGCTGCAGAAAAATCTTCACAATTAATTGTAAGTTGTAGAGTTGTATTATCGCTATTCAGGAATTTTTACGAGAAAGAACAAAATGGCTAGTTTCGCATGATGAACCATTTTTCTGTTATGATCCAGCTGATGAATCTGAAATTTCTTTATTTTTGAAGTAAATTTATTTCGTAATTATGAATAATTAAAAATAAATTAATTACTTTTTTTAGACTATATTAGCGGATAATAGATCTTTAAATATAAATGAAACAACTGCAGATATTTTTCAAAAAAGAATTACTTCAAAAGTTTATTGAGACTCATTGTCGTCAACAAAATTATTGCCAACTTTCATACTTTATACCATAATACAACAACTGAAGATTATCATCTTACATTAATGCAAGCTACGAAATCATCTAAATGTGCACCAAATGGAATCTTTGTAAATACTAAAGTGCGTGATTATATTGAATATTTCCAATGTGATAAACTTTGTTGCATATTCAGTAATCAAGCCCTGAATGCTAATGAAAAAAGGAATTATGTTATATAAAGGAAAAAATAAATTACAGTTGTGGCTTTTCTTTAGTTGAAGAAGATCATGAATTCTACAACATAGTTTTTGTACATGAAACATTACTTGCGAAACACCAATTGAATTGGCTTATTATTCTTCTAATTCACGTCAAAGTAACCACAATACACAAATCTGCCACTAGTGTGGAGTTGATGGTGGTTTCCTGTTGATAAGGCATCCAACTATAAACTTGTATTTCCATGTTGTTGTTGGTGTTTAGGAAAAGGAAAGGATTTTTTCTGTAGAGTTGAGATTAAACAACAAGAAAGCTAGAGGAGATAAAAGAAAAAATGTCAATAATTCAAATCAGAATTGAAAACGTAGCAAACAAAATATGTACAGTTTAAGTAATACGAATTTATCATTTAATACAATATAGAATTAAATATAAATAATAATCTAATTTTTTTTATTATGCCTAATATAAAAATCACGTGATGTTCAAAATATATGATTGTTAATTAGCCTCCCCCTTCGGTCATGGGCCTTCTGGGCTAATGTATTTTGGTTTAGTTATACTCAGGTGCAACGCTGCTTTGTTAGACATAAACACGGTTATGCATCTCACACTAGGCCCCCCAATTAATGTTGTAATAAAAATAAAAATAAAAATAAAAACCTCGGTCATGGGCCTTACACGGTGATGTTAAACAGATAATCTAATTGTCTGGCCTTATTTTAAAATAATATAATAAAGGATGGTTTGCCAAGAGATTTGTGCTACCCTAAAAATTTTTTTTAGTGTACTCTAATATGTGTTAACCGAATTGTTTATTCTTTTGCGTAATAAACAATTTCCTTTTTCAAAAAAAATCTCCTTTTTTGGCAGTTTGTATCACTTAAACGACAGTTCGTTTTATATAAATAAATATTTATTTAATATTATTCATTCTCATTCTCATCCTCATTCTCATGAGTATGAGTTTGAGTATGAGTTTGAGTGGTGGGAGGCAAAAAATTTACCTCAGGAATAAGGGTTGTTTATATATGCTTCATTTTAATAACTAATTACTAATGAAAATAATTTCTAAATAAGCTAAATTATCTTTCTAACTTTTTTAGACTTGGCTGGTGACACGTTAATGGCTGCTGCGGTACTTTGGGGACTATTTTTATTACTAATATGAAAATGATCTGCATTTTAACCGATTCCAATTCTACTTATTGATCCTAATTTATAAAAGTTGTTACATATAAATCATGTAGATGCAGTTACAAATAAATTTATCCTTAATAAATTTCCAGAATCCATTATTAGGATACATTTACAAAGTGGTTTGGTTAGACTTAACGACAATTTCAGGGAAATCGTCAACCTAATCAATGTTAACATCAATTATTGCTCAAACGTCTGTGAAATTTGTAAATAAAAATTAATAAAATATGATGAATTAGGAGAATTAAATTTAAATTTTAATGATTTATGAAATAAAATAAATTTTTGACAATTTTTCAAGTGCAAATATTATAAATAGTTATTAAGTTTTGGCAACAATAATTAAAATTTAATAAAAATATTTGCTTTGTTTGTAAATTAATGTATGACACATATACAGTATATATATATTGTTTCTCACCATTGATATATAATGACGCGTATATGTACTGTAGAAGTCAAGATAATGTGACGAGTCAAATAAATCATAGATTCGAGACACAATGTTTGGCATAACTGAAATTGCGTCTTATTGAAATTCATGCTGAAATATAACTGATTTGCGAGAAACTAATTCAGTAATTATTTTTCTACTTCATAACCTGTTTTATTGTCTGATACTACTAATGCAGAACAAACGAACATTTTAATATCTTTTTGGTTTTCCAATGACTTTTCCGAATAATTTTTTTTAATACGATACAATATATATTAGTTCCTATTCTCGATGGCAATTACTTCTTTCTGCATCAACATATCTTGATAGTGAGATGTTAATAATAAATCCGCCATTGAAACCAGGAGTGGCACTAATCCCGAACATATACGGTGTATAACATTTCAAGATTCATAGTATAATTAATAGATTTTATAGCTATCATAAGAGTAGTACAGACTTATTATTTGTGTAAGATTTTACAAACAAAAAAAAATTGCCAAATTTACCAAACGATTTGCCGCAAGTATAATAAGAGCAATACAATTACAAATATAGATAATCTTTTGAGAAAAGTAAAAATCCTTTAATCGATTTTGTAACTATAATAATGGTTAAACAATGGAGAAAAGGAGTAATACAACTGTATTACTTATGTAAATACATGTAAATTTGGTAAGTTTTCTTGAAAAGAAAAACGCCAAATTTTCAAATCGATTTGTAAGCAATTAATTGTATTTTTGTGTAAAAATTTGATAATATTAATAATATTGATAAGCTTTTCGAGATAAATTCTTTTGTAGATCATTTGTGACAACAATGTCATATAAAGAAATATATCATTGCAAAATTTAATTTTTAGGTAGTGGTTACATGAAAAGTAACACAATAAAATAATTTTTTTTCTTTAATTTATTAAACGCTCCTTCGATTGATATTAACATACTATATAAAAATTAGCAAATGATAATCAATTACAAAAAAGCAGAATCTGAAGTGCATGTTTCAAAAAAACTTTCTGACTTGATATCTTTTATTTTTCTGTTTACACAGGTTCTTGATAGTTTTTAATAAAATTTCATTATACATTTAATAAGCTATCTGGCGACTGCAAGGTCATCCCATTTTTTACTATGAATCTTACAGATTTTATTTAGTTGATTAATACATTCCTCTTCCTTTTCTTATTTCTATGACTTATCATATTTCAATTATCTTGTACTCCACTATACTTAATATTATATATGGTGTAATGACAGAATTCCAAGGAATCGTCGTAATAATTTTATATTAGTGTTGTGACACAGTTACATAAATAATTTAATTTTTGAATTTTTGAATGTGTATATTTTTTCTTTTTAGTGTAATTTTTTGTAGAATTTAGTGGTTATTGTAGTCGGGTTTTAGCCGTTTAGATCCGAGATGATATCTTGATTCCACGATGACCTTTAAACTAGGTGATTTGTGGTACATGATCATTTGACGTAGGAAAGTACTGCGTAATTAAAGAAATATTTTGGCTAAACCAATTTTATTACAACTGCAGAAGGGAAATTTATTATCCAGGCGACGGACGTTATCGTGACGGCCTTATTTAATGTTGTTTAAAGTCATATATAATAATAGTGATTATCATAGACCGAAGAGCGTTAAAGGATTTTCATTTTCACTTTTTATTCAATACATAAAAACATTTAGTAAAATGATTTAATATCATTAAAAATTGCGTTTAGTTTTAAATAACTACAAAAGATAATATTTAGCGTAATTAAAATATCATTATATTGTATATTTATAAATACTTAATGCTAAACCTAGCTATAAGAAGAATTATTATTTTAATCTTTTCAAATAATAGATAATATTCGAATTTTAGAAAAATTTTTTTAAGGCTATTATTTACGATTATAGCTCCAAGTTAGTTGTTTTATCTATTTTTGAAGGCCTACGAAGTACTTTAATTGATTTTCTATTACATTACATTAACATAAATAGCACAGACTAAGTGTCCCGGCTTTGTTAAACACATGATTGAATATATTAATTTTATTTGCTAATTTTGTTTATAACGTGAGTCTGTGGTAATGATATCAGAGATATCCATCTCTGAACTCCGGTTATCGAGGACAATTCGATAAGTTCGACTTACAAAACTATCGAGCTAATCAATCGATCATAATTTTTGTGTTATGACCTGTGCACTTGATATACATGTTTCGCGTAAAATTTTTTCCGGACAATTGATTTAATAATAAATTCATGCAATATAATCAATTTTTTTAAACGTTCTTGCGACTAAGAATTTATGAAGCATCCAAATTTTCTTCTTTCCCAATAAACTACCTCCGAATTTAGGGTGACGGATAAACCAATTTCGGTACTTTATTTTGGTTATTAGTCAATATAAATGCACGTAATATGATGTAATATTCGCTAAAGTTGTGTAATTACATAGTAATTAAATAATTAAATTACGTCATTTAATATAAAAAGACAATATTAAATTATGTTTAAATCAAAAAAAGTTTAAATCACGCATCGCACTCGGGTAATAATTTTATTTGCATTATTTAGTACAAGTCTATTTAAAAAAAAAAAAAAAATCGGGTACGTTATAATACAAAATAGAGGTACTACAAATACTTTAATTATTTTACTTCTATTATTCAAATTTAACGTTTTTAATAACGCCAACGTCTAATATGATTGACGACTTAACGACAATTTTCTATTTACAAATCATTTTAATTATTTTTATAATTTACAAACGCACTTTTCTTAAACAAAAGCCACAATCTTTTTTTCATTGCTGTTCTATATATAATATTTTTTTTTTTTTTTTTTACTGAATTTACTATTTTAAATTGTTTAAAATTAATTAAAGCGCCAAAGAATTGAACGAAAACGAATAAAATTATCTAAAATCTTTGATCTTATTATTGACAATAATAAATAGATTTTCTATATTTTTTTTCGAACAAATCATTAAGACTGAAAGGAATTTTCGAAAGTTAATAAGCATGTCGCTCGCTAATCTGTTGCAACCAAGTATTCTTCCGTCTTCATATTCGATAAAATTTAATAATTGAAAGGTTATTAATAAAAAATAAACAGTAACGCACGGAAAAGAGTTTCAATTAATATATGTTAAGGTTGCGTGCCGTAAGTAATAATTATTATATTCGAATTACAACCTAAGCGTGTTGTAATATTATAAACATAAGTTGTAATTTGGTTGTAAATAATATGCTATTGTGGTTAACTGAAAGATGATAATTCTGATTTACAACCATTATAATTACTTGATATTTGGACTTACAACTATTTACGGCAGGCAACACTAATATATGTGTAAATGTTATAATCTATTTATCAAAACACGTAACACCACAATGCTCTCCAAATAAATCCGCCCACCATGATGGTGTATGGCTTAGCAGACCTAGTAAAATTAAAAGAATAAATATTATGACACCACAAAGGCAATGCCATCCGTGAACAAATCTATTACCCTCAACAAATTTTTCCCCTAAAAAATGGGATATGTACGCAATAAGACTATTGAATGACCAGATAGAAGCCAATACTGTGAGATATTTGCTTCGGCAGCCATATCCCACTGGACGGGTGAAATAGGCAAGAAGTACTGCCATCCAAGGAATGACTACTGAGAATAAAACAAAAGTGATCAGAACTTGAGCATCTTGAGCACTTCTCTTGTTGTGTGGGAGATCTCTCACAACTAAATACTTGTTTTCCAATGCATGTCTAGGATCGTTGACTACCATTCTCCCTCCAGATACTCTCTTATATATTGCTGGGAGTGTCCAGGCCAATGCTAGTGGTAGATATGGCCAATCCTCTCCAGTACATGGTCCTATACGTATCGCCTTGGTTAATCCTGAAAGTATACCGAGAAATATATAGTACGCTGATGCCAGTGAAGATAATCTGTCTAGTACAGATGCTTCTGCTATACATTCTTTAAGTAATTTAATGACAACTTTTTCCTGTTCGTCTACTGCTATTTCCATAGTATGATGACCGAAAGGCCTGTAGGGAACCTTGTATCCGTTTTTCATAAAATGGTCTGATGTGAGCCAGTATGTACTCATTGCTATTGGATCCTTACTTATGTTACAGGAGTAAAACAACCCTGTAAACGGACAACCAAGACATCGTAATATCCATAACAACTTATTTATTAAACCACTATCTGGTGCCGCACCTATTGTTGCTATAGCCGGTACGCTACCTAATACATACTGAGGCGCAGGATTTTGTAATGTTTGTAGTAATTTTGTCACTGAATCTTCTACCATTGATATTTGCTCAACAAATAAAAAATTAGAAATTTTAGCATAGTCGACGAAGAAATGTGACCTTTATATATTTTGTGAAAATCTTATTAATTAATAAGTACGATGCAGTCGATGCATGCAATAACTGATAACCTTATTGAGACGCATATATCATTTAGTTTTTTTGTCGATCAGAATGGTTATATTGTAGGCTTTTTTTTATTTAAACTTAACCAATTTAAAATCGAACTTTTTGAAAATTTCGTAAACAATATCGAAAAAGAAAATCCGGTTTGTCAAGAAGCAGAAACAGGGGAAATGTATTATGTAATGTTGGTCGGCATTATCTAATATCCAATTAAAAATCGAAAAATATTTGATTCGGTAAGAAGATTTTTTACTTTGAATGAAGAAAAGTCATTCTTTTTGAATGAAATCTAAAATATCAAACTTCAATTTACAGAAAATGTAAAAAGTTGTTAACTTTCTTTGAGAAAAATGTTCATCGATACAGTATATTTCTTTTTACTGGTAAATCATCAACATTTATTATTGCTATTTTTATAGATTCCGAACTAATTTTCAGTAATGCCGATTTCGTGAAACAATAAAAAATTAAATTCATTAAGGTTGCAACAAATAATCTTTCAAATAAAGTAACACATAAATTAATATTAATATTGGATAATTTCATAATTTCTTATTAATTTTTAATTATTTATTCTTACATAATATTTTTTATTCCTTATGAATTTTTTTGATTCATCTGGACGTTTTCTCTACATTCATCTAGGAATAATCTTTTATAAGATGATAGGTGTTTATTTGAATCATTATTTTTCATATCGAGGTTTGGCAACATATTCATATTTCGGTTGAAAAGGAAAATTTTATTCATAATTTTATCATCCAAAAAATTTGTCAGCGCTTTAGACAAATAAGAAATTTTTATACATTATAATTCTTTATTAAATTGTAAATACCGTATTATTTAAGTGTTTGAGAAGGTGTTACCCTATTTATTAGACGATTTATCGTGCGTTAATTTCGATTTTATTGGTTAAAATTTGCATGGCTTTAAACAAAAAAAAATAAACAAAATAAATAAAATAAAAGATAAAAAAATGAAAGATTTTCGATATCTGCAGTTTCTAAAATAACACATGATCAACCTTCATTATCTATGCACAGTAGGACAACGTATATGGCAAGCCGCCATGGTCAAAAGTACGTAGTAGTATATAGATATACACGTTATATTATAGCGTGTATACGTTGTTTTTTACGACGGGTTACCCCTGAAATTAACAGATTAACCAATAAGAACATGAGAACTCGCAATAAAAAGAAGCGTTATATTTTATAGCGTTGTATGAATTATATGTTATGGCAAGTACCCGTTATAAGAAGCGGCGGGTACCGTTTATATGAAACGCCGGGTACCTGTTGTGTAAAATGTGGGTACCCGTTACAAGGATAACGATCTTCAGACCCAATTTTTTGCGTAGCTTTAGGTCTTTTTTTCAATCTCTCTAGACATTAGAGCTAGACAAGATGGTAAATTAAAAAAATAGTTTTCGTTTTTTATCCTAACGAACATTACTAACTGTTCGTGCTATCTTTTTTTTTTAAGGTCATTTTTCAAGTTTCATCGAATGCAGGGAACCGGGAAATAAAAAAAAACTTTCACGGTTGTAAAAAGGCTTGATCACCAGTCCAGACTCATCAGAAATAAGAAAAAACTGAAGCCAATTTCCTTTCAAATAACCGGCAAGTCTTTCAACATTGTCTAAAGAAAAAGGGTTTTCCATGTTTTCTTGGTAAGGTTTGTTTTTTATTTATCTTATTTGGTCTTTTTGCTCTCCTCAGACTATATTTAATTATCTTTGAAAATGCAAAACTCAAAAATTAATTTGGAAATAAAGAAATTAAAAAACAAGAAAGAGAAGTAGATTGAAAATTACTCATTCACAAAAGGATCAACTCTTTTTTTTTTATTAAAACCATTTAAATAAACGTTGCGAGAACTTTTTTATAAAATAATTAAAAATGTGTTAAAAATGTTTTTTTTTGAAATAATAATGATTAATAAATAGAAAATCATAAAGTAAAATCGGGTTTTGTTTTTTTTCAAACAATCAATAAAAATCGTTTTTTGTTAAGCCAATTTTTTTAAAAAACATTTGAGACAAAATTAAAAATCGCTTCTTATCAAACAATTTAAAAAATCGCAAGAGCAATTAGGTCAGCAAGAATTTCGACCTTGAGGGAGAAAAAGTGAAAAAGCTAAACTAAAAAAATTATTTCCTCTTCAACAGCAACTTCAAAACCTATCCTTATTCTTAGCGTTGGGTTCTTCTTTTGGTTGTAACTGAGCCTTCTTCTTCCTAAACTTTGGGCCAAAATTAACGTTGATTTCATAACCATGTGATATTATAGATTTCAAATACCAAGTAATGATAAAAGAGAAATGACTGTAAGGAGTCCGTACCAGTTAACGAAATGCCTGAATCAATTAATTGTGAGTCAATAATTAAGAATCAAAATTTTAAAATGTTGACATGAAATTGATTTTAAAATGATCTAATAAGATTAAAAATTCCTTGTATGTCAGAAGAAATTAAGATTGTAAATAATAGGTATATTTCACAGATTAATATTCACAAAAAATTTGCACCCGAAATTTGTTGAAGTAAATTTATAATAAATATGATAGTTTACTCAGATAAAAATAATTCAGACTAAAGAAAAGTGAAGTAATAAATTATATCTAAGTAAGTCACCAATATTTTGAGAAGTTGACAAAAGAATTAATAAATGAAGAAATATAAAAAAGCTGAGTGTTTTAAATGGGATTAAACCTCAGATAAACGAACAAATTGCATCAAAATGTTATATTATATTAACCAATATTTGAAATAAAGAACTGATTAATAAATTTTGTTATTCATTATAAGTCAATTTATTATATAGGGCGTAGGAATGGACATTAAAAAAAAAAAAAATTTTATTTTATCAAGCTATAATTTGACAATACTTCTTTTAAGCTACATTGTACAACTAAATAAATATGAGTTAAATATTTTATGCTATGTAGATTTTTATTCAATTCATTATATAATCTCTGCCAAATGATTTTTTGGTACTTTTGAGTAACATATTTCCAAAAAACTCAGTAACAATTACCTTTAAACCTTTTAATGTAAAGTGCAATTCAAAGAATGTTATAATATAATTATTTCTTAATATGAAAGTATATTTTCATATAATTATTGGTTAAAGCATATTCTATTATTGGATTTTTTTTAGATGTAGAACTACGTAGTCCTACAACCGAAGAATTGTGTCGATGGAGTGTCGTAGGTCTTTGGTCACCGCTGCAGTTCGGACTACGTAGCTCTACGCCTAAAAAATATTCTTTCAATATATGGAATGCCTACTAGAGAAGGAAATAGATCAGATACAATCATGCAATTGAAATAGAAAAATGTAATTCTGCGAATTTCATAATACTGTTGATACTTTTTTTCGGTGGTTTAAATAAATAATCTTATCTTTTGAGAAAATTAAACGACTACTCATCCACAAAGCTATTTAATGCACGAGTACGCAATTGTTTTCTTAACAGTTAATACTATCGGCGATTTATACACTTAATCACTTTACGAAAGTTCTTGATCTTTGTACTGGGATGTTTAGAGGGTGCGCGTGACCATTCATTGAGCCAAGTCACAGTACAATACATTAATTTTACGAAGTTTCATGATTTGATAAATTAATTTGCAGATATTAAAAAGAATATTTAGCATATTAAGGTATGTTATCCAATAGCTTCCAATTTATGTATTTATTATATATGGATACATTCTGTCTAACACATTAAGCTTTTGCTAAAATATTGTTTTTATAAATATATTCATAAAACTCGAGAGCACATGACCTGAAATTCTGGGCCAATTTATCGTAATGCCGGCTTGACCAAACGCTATGGCTTTGACTTCTCGAGCATTTCTTAAAGTCAAAACTTCGATTCGTTCTGATAATTTTCTCTGTAAATCTACAATTATAATTGATTAAAAAAAAAGTAATTTATATTGTATTTTAAATATATCGGTATGAACAGGATAAATAGATAAGAATATCTGATATACAAAATTAGTTTAGTAAAAAAAATTTTTACAAAATTGCTTATATCATTATTTTGATTTTTATGGAAATTCTCGTATGACAATCACATTCGGATAATTCTAATTGGTTTACATTGTTTATATTTCTAATTATTATTAAAATTCAAGAAATTTAAGTATTTAATAAATAACATAGTAAAGTTTAGTTTGTGTCAGTTTACTATAATAATTTTTGCTTCAATAGCGACAATAACGTAATATTCTAAAAATTCCTTTGAAATCCAGAAATCTCAAGCAATTTGTTTTGTTAACGTCAAAGAAACGAATGTATACAATGAAAAATCTATAATTAGCAAATGGAATTATTTTAATTCGAACATTCCAACAATACATATTTTTTACTTCTCGAAACTTAATCTCGTGATTATTATAGCCTCCCAAAAAATAATTATATTTATGGAAAAATAATAAATTTTTTTTTTTTTTTTTTACCGAATTCTACAAACAATCGGTTACATATTGATGTACAGTACAATACAATGAGCTAAAATAAAAATGTCAAGATGACAAAGTGAATTTTTTTAAATGATTAAAATTTTATACATATATAGATAATTATTACGTTAAAGGAAAAACAAAAATTAAAGAATCATTTATCACATGAATGTGAATAAAAACAAGTGAAACAGGTTTCAATGAATTATGACGGTTATGACGCAGTCAAAACCAATCAGACAAAAAGGGCGGGCTGAGTAAATATGCACGGCTCTGACATTTCAATAACGTGTTATTGATATCAATGAATCTATCAACGCCAACCTCCCGTTTAACCTGCATATTTGTTTATTTTTCCCCCAGTTGATCAACAAAATTGGTGACCAGTTTCTTGAAACTTGATCACCGAACATTCTTTTCGTTATTCAGCACGTGCTACTTTACGGGAGATAATCATGAGTCATTTCTTTTTCCAGGCAATAAATATCATCAGTTATTGTTTTATGTAACGATTATATAAATAAATTTTATATAAATAATAAACGCAATTGATAATAATTTTGCGATAGTAAAAAATACCACCATGAATTTCATCGTAGCTTTGCTTTATTGTACTTTGATCTTGTGTAAATATCGAGGAAATTAAATAATCTTGTTTCTTTTCAAGATGTTACATTTAAACTAATTTTTACCTTTTTCCCTTTAATGTAGCATTCAAGATTCCAAAAGAAATTCTTGCACATTTTAAGTCCTTATTCTTTAAAAATAAACGTATACCACCATCCTTATCTCAACGTATAATGACTACTATGTCAAGAACTTTCGAGTTATATCTACCAACGTTTCTTTTAAAATTAATGATTAGAACATTAAGTAAAATCATATATAGTGTTAAAGGAAGGCGTTGGGTAAAGAAATTGGATGCGAATAACGAAAAGGATGGATGGGAAGGCTATTTAATTGCTGATAACGTTAAACATTCAGAAATTGGAAAGGATGCTGATATGATTATTTTATATGCTCATGGTAAATAGTGAAGGAAATTTACTTTATAGTATTGATTCATTGTCTCCCGTTGCGTTGTCATTTCTTATGCCTTTTATAACAAAATAGGCGGAGCTTTTGTTTTTGGTGACGCTTTAATGACCTTGGAAATGTTTATCGATTGGATTAAGACATGGAAATCAAATCATGGCGTTAACACACAGATATTATCTTTAGAATACAGTAAGTTAAATTTGAGATTTGTTAAGTTAATTATTGGAATGTAATTACTAAATATTTATAAAATCTACTTAACAGGATTATCGCCCAAGTATTCATTCCCGATTGCAAGGGATAATATATTAGCGTGTTATGAATGGCTTGTCACAGAAAAGAATATTAGTCCATCTAAAATTGCTTTTGGTAACGTATCTTAATTTTTTTTCTTTTAGCAAAAAAAAAAAAAAAAAAAAATTTTTTGTAAATAAATAATTTTCTAAAAAAATTTTTTTTTAATTTAGCTGGCGACAGTGCGGGTGGAAATTTGGCTATAGTTAGTGCGATTCACCTTGTTAATAACCCATGTTTATATTCGATTGATCCACCTGCAGCTATCGTTTTATTATCACCTTTTCTTTCTGTAAGTAATGTATAATTATTAATATTATTTTTATCATATAAAGTAAACACTTAAATTAATTATAATTTTCAAAATTCTTTTATTTTTTCAGGGAATGTTAAATACTCGATCAGTCATTGACAATGCTTCATATGATACTTTAGATCCGACCTGGTTACATCGTTGCATGGAATCATATATAGGTGACTCGAATCTTCTTATATCTAATTCAATGATTTCTCCCGTATTTGAAAGTCAACTTTCAGATTTGCCAAAAGTATGGGCATGTGCAGGAGGTTACGAGATATTTTTGGATGATATTAAAAAATTTATTGGGAAATTGATCCAAAACGATGTAAAAGCAGAATTAGTTATAGAAGATACTAATTTTCATGATTATGCAATAGGGAAAGCAGCGAGTAGAGATGGTGCATATGAAAGATCCATCAAATATATTGGAAATTTTTTGTATGGTAAATTAGGGAATTAACAAAAGCAGTAAAAAATAGAATTAAAAGAAATCAATATAGACAAGGGGGAAATATATATATATATTTATAGATTGTGTATTGCACCAAAAGTATTATTATATTTTATTAATTAATATACGTTAAAAAGTTATTAAAATAAATGGACATTAAAATTAAAACTTATTCCATAATTTAACGTGATCACAATATGCAATATACCAAAATACTGTAAACAAAAAAAAAAAAAAGAGTTACGCTACTTACTAGCAGGTTAGAATTTACAATTCAACCGCTGTACAGCTATAAGAATTTTGACTGCGATTCTTAATCGTGGTAATCAAAATCGATTAATTGATTAATCAATCAATCAATTAACCTTGAATTTTGTGATTCAATCACGATCAATTAAATATGATCGATAATAAATTTCAGACCAGGCCACATTAAGTTGTGATTTGTGAGTTGAGCAGGTTAGAATTATCAAATGTTTTCCTGCCATGATCGGGGGTTAAAGCCGTAAATTCACGTGATCAAAGTAAAATTATTTGTCACAGATTCACCGGTATCACGCCCTCTATTTTTTCGAATTTTTCGATTAGTAAAATCCTACTTGTCACCCAGTTATTTGTCACATACTTAATTTCTTAATGCCGTAATTCCGGCCAAATCTACCCGCATAAATCGGAATTTTTCCCGTTATCGTGATAAAAATTCCGGGTCTCTGTGTCATCATAGCACGTGATCGTAAATTATGACGCGTAGGAAGTCGCGTAGGTAAACTATCGTCTTTGTTTTCTGTCGTCTTAATTTGGTAAGTTTGTATTATGGTATATTTATAAAATAACGATAGTCACAAGTTTTCTTTTTTCTTTTTAAAAACATTTTTGCAACTTTTGCTGTTTTGCAACGGACCTAACGGACCCGCAATTTAAAATGACAAACTGAAGGCTACGATATTACGATATTCCAAGAAATCCAGGTACTTGCTGGCCCCATTAAAAATTATTTTCTTGTGTGGTTATTAATATTTAAGTTAAAGGAGCGCATGTAAATAAAAGGAGTACGCGAAAAAAAAAACTTCTCTCGTGAAATATTACCTTCCCTTTGCCGGGATGCTCCTTCCCTTTGTTGGGATGCTACCTTCCCTTTGCTGGGATGCTACCTACCCGAGAAATGTGTTACACTTTCTTTTTCTTGGAATAGAAATTCCTGTTATAAGGTCTACTGATTCTGGAGGAGGAATCGGTTATGTGTCTTTCTTATAACAGTCAAAGTTTTTGCAAGAAGTGGAGGTGTTACTTTCTTTGTGGGATGCTGCCTTCTTTTTGATTAAATATCAATATGATCAATTCATAAATAGAACGTAAGTATTTTTTTTAATATTCCAACTCTGTATTAGTTTTTGTTTATTTATAGTTACGGATTTTGCATTAAAATTATGATCAAAATTATGTTTTGAAACATATAAATATGTGTATTGATCTCAGGATCAACTATTGACAAATATGCGAGGCATATTTATATCTTGGAGCTAATATAATTTAAATATATGTTCATAATTTCTATTGCTTATCTTTATTTATGTTTTATCATGTATTTCAGATGAATTCTCTTAATAAAAGCGAAAGGTAGACACATCTGATAATCCTCATTCCAATCAACAACATCGAATTTTGATGAAATACAAGGCATTGTTCAAGATACCGACCCACTTCAATACTCGAAAGTAGGAGCATGCTCTTGCATCAAAGAAAAACCTAGGGATTAGAGCTCGTTATGATGAACTTTCCACCAAAGGGACATTTCAACCAGTCAACGTTACAAGATCCATTTTGTCAACTTTCTTTCAGGAAATCAACTTAGAGTTACCAAAGGAGTTAGTGTTAATTTTTGTGTGAATTTTAGACGTAATTATGAATTTAGCTAATATATTTTATTATAGAATTAAACTTAATGAAAAAGTTGAAGTTGTTAACGGAATGACAACAAATCAAAAGAGGACGTTTTGGAACCGACTATAGAGATTGAATAGCCGGACTTCTCATAAACAAGTGAATATGTTCCAATGAACGAGTGTCAAGGTATTTAAGGATTAAGTTTTGCTTTTTCTCAATGCTTACTCACCTTTGGATTTTATCTTTTTCTATCTGTATTGCATATATTTTTCAGATATTTTCCCTATTTGCGCACCTGATTTTTCATAATTTTACTATTGCCGACTTGTCAAAGTATTTTCTTAATTAATTTGTATAAGTTATATAAGAAATATCTCAAATTATCACGAAATTTTGTTTTATTTCGATGTGTAATAATTTTTTTGAAGCGCAAATTTGGTAATCTTGAAAGGATTATTGTATATATGATTTTATGCAATAATTTTATAGATTTGTTCCTTAAGCTTTTTAACAATTCTTATGTAAAAAAATATTCAATGCGCGCTATCGTTCACGAGTTTTGGTTCTAATAAAAAGAATAACGTCTTGACCAAGTTTAATCACTTTCATCATTTTTTTTAAAATAATTTGAAGTATTTCTGGTGGTATATTTAGTAATTTAAGTTTAAGAACAAACTGAATGTTAGTAAGTTTTACACAAAATCAAACCCTTATTTTAGCAGATTCTGATACTTGAACGGGTAATGGTTTCGAAATGATGAAAAATATGATTACAAAAGGTTTATCTATGTAAAAACCTTTAAAACATTAACCTTACAAATTTACTAAATTCTTATATAAATATTGAACTAATTGATAACATTTCAATATTAATATTGATTTGGAGTTGTTAATTCGTTAATTTGAATATTGTTTCAATTATTTCAAACTGGATTGACAAAGTGGACGTTAGTTGTAAAATGTACTACATTTTAGAGAGATTATATTTTCTGTACGGATTATTAGATTATTATCTATTGGATTTACTCCTACGCATCATTACATGATAAATCAATTACTATTACCGTTATTAAAGATGAACGAAAGGAATTTGTTGAGAGAATAAGATCCTATAACACGTATAAAATGGTTATCATCTTATGATTAGAATATAACTAGAGATAGTTATATTTTTTCATTAAAAAGTAAGAATAAATTTCTTAATTTTATTTTAAACAATGTAAAAGATATGAATCGTGCTATAGCAAATCATCCGGAAAGTGGACCGGAGATCTTGAGGCAGCTACTTCATTATAAATTCATTGAAAATTATAGTAAGTTTTTTGTATAAATATTGATGAAAAAAAGATAAGAAACGACGATGGCAAATTACCTATGGAACATTATGAAGTATTTCTTCGAAATGTTAGAAAATAAAGTACGTTTTTCGCTTAAATCCGGCTTAAAATTTTGTGCCTTATGCACATAGGCAGTGACGCAACAGATTGTGCGCAAAAAAATTGTACATTGTGTATCTAAAATTTACAAAGTATGATTTTCGCACATCTAAGTTTAACTTAACTGCGGAATGGTAAGACGAATGACGAGAAAATACAGACATCATCCTAACAACACTTTTATTTTTCGTCAGAGAATTTTATATCACATGTAATATTAAATAATTTCCTTTATAGTGAACTTAGCAGATGTAATAATATTTGCGTCAAAAAAAAAAAAAAAAAAAAGTTTTCGTATCCTGTATGCATCCATCTTGTTTGGCTCCGAAAATTTTTACGCGGGTGCGTAAGAAATAAAATTCAAATTTAAAAGATTAAAATATTGAATCTTTATTCTGTCATAAAAAATAGTAATTTTGATATAAACAAGAAATAATAAAAAGTTCCCTTTATAAAGTATGATCATTAGATAATCGTGAAATTACAATGGTTACTAATAGAAAAAAAACCTAAAGAATAACTTCACATAATTCCACAATATCCTAGAAGTTCAATAAAAATAAATAAATTAATACTTTCAATAGAAATTTAAACATAACGAAGTAGTGCATTTATTACCATTGTTAGAATTACGAGAATAAATTTTAATAATATCGGTGATTCTTTCATTTTGATCATCTGGGGTCTCCTGCATCATTTGTAAAAGAAGCTCCAATAACTTTCACTGTATTATATTTTTCTTGCGCATGTCGTTTATATTTTTTAACTTGATGTTCAACCATATTTCTAGAGTTATGTCTAGAAACTTGCTCATTTTTTCCGGTATTGATATTAAGCCACTTAGTTTCAATGACAATATAAACGCC
Organism: Rhizophagus clarus; assembly: GCA_015698045.1. Lineage (NCBI taxonomy): Eukaryota > Fungi > Glomeromycota > Glomeromycetes > Glomerales > Glomeraceae > Rhizophagus > Rhizophagus clarus. The sequence goes on from BLAL01000228.1 coordinate 786,632, forward strand.
ATAATCTGATCCAAAAATCAAATCACCAACTCCATAATCAATCAGATAATTGAACCCATGTAAAATTTGATCAATATTATTAATTAAATCATTCTTCATGCATTCTTCTCGGTCATGCATATTTCTATTTTGATACCATTCTCTTCTTTTTTCTTCGTCTAATCTCCTTAAACTTATAATGTAAGGCTGAAACCACCCTTTACGAATTTGTAAAACTCTCTCTAACGTATATTCATCGAAGTCAACAGAAATAACTGGATCAAGAAGGTAATAAAGATCGGAAGAACGATACACGTTAACACCATTCGATTGAAATACTAATTTAAGTAGTTCATTATTTTCATATTTATTAAGACCATTATTTAGAAAGAAGAAAGACCTAGTATCGTTTCTTATAAAAGTATGGGATAAAAAATCAAGAGCAAATTGAGCAAATTTTCTTTGTCGTTGAACGCTAAAATTAACTTCAGAAAGTAATGAACAAATATAATCCAATTTTTCAATAGAGAAGAATGAATAACTATAATCCATTTTTTTAAAAAATTGATGATTATTTTTTTTTTTTCAATTACATGTGGTATATATAATTTTTTTTTTTTTTTTTTTTTTGTAGAGCAAAATATTGTGCAAACTGCAACGCAAAAATGTTATTGTTCCCCAACTTTAGATTTAGAAATTACCTTTTTCATGATATAAAAAACATTGATAAACGTAAAAATTGTTCGATTTATGAAAATCAGAGCAGATCCCAGTGTGAATAGATATTCATTTTTTAATCATCAGGTGATGTATGCAATTATTACTATTGATGTTTATCTTTATGAGAAATATGATATCATCGATTCATTTGATGTACAGTATATAATTTTTATTACATTAAAATAATTTGCAATATCATATTTCCATCATCAAATAAATGAATTAATCTTAATCTAAAAAAAATATAGTATATAACAGATAATTCAAAGAACTCAATTAATATTTCGCTCCGAACCGATAGGATCGGACTTGCCATATTTCTGAAGTTCAAGAGGCGGCAAAACCTGGAATTTAAAAAAGAAAAAATTAAATACTAACGCAAAATATTTTGGTTTTCAGATTATTTTTAGGATTCAATCGAAAATCGAATCTCGAGAATCGATTAAAGATTCGATTAATCGTATCTGAAGTTTCGATTCGGGGATTCGATTTTCGATTTCGATTAATCGAATCTAATCGAATTAATATGTGATTTTTTACTATTTGCAATTATCATCCGAACCTGGTTCAGATGTACAGTAGATCGTCATGAAATTCAGAGATATTGTTCATTTGGATTTAAATGATCGACAATTAAAAATTAAATTCGGTTTTAGGACATCAGTACGACAATATTTTATAATGTAAATATTCCAATTCTATTCTAATTAAATAATATATTGTTTTAAATAAAAATGGGGAAATTTTTATTGGTCGCATTAATTCATAATTCTGGCCGGAATTATAGTATCGGCCAGAATGTTCAAGTGCAGAATCTTTAATTTATCAACGTTTTTAGTAATTTGATGGATTTTTTTTTATCAAAATACAGTATAGAAATGGCGAGATTATTTTCGCTGCGCCATAATTGATTTATTGAGATTCGATTTTTAGATTCGATTAATCGATTCTATTCAGACGATTCGGTTTTCGATTAATTCGATTTTGGTAGAAACGATTTATATGACTGCTTAGAGAAATGTATAGAAGTAAATTACTTACAATGATAAAGTAAATTAGCAATAGCTTTATTTTGTACAGTAAAATTTAATCATAAAATTTTATTATGGACTCATGAGATAAATTTTCTAAATTCGCTTTCTAAACATGTCATTAAAATCAAAGTTCAATAAATTATTCGAAACACGTCATTCATGAAATATTTGTGAGATGTGAATAGTCACGATTTTGATATAAAAATAGAAATTGTAAAATTAAGAACGAACGGAGTAGAAAAAATAAAATCATCTGAAATCCAAAAATCCATTATGACCAATTTTAATTAAATAATATCAATCTGTAAAGAATCTATTAGTGAAGTAAAATTCATTATTACTTTTTTTTTTTTAATTAATTAGTATATTTTAATAAAGGATAACAAAGGTATTAATTACCTGAAAATTTCACGCTTATTATATTATCATCATTTTGTTCATCATAGTAATCATCAGAATTTTTTGGCTCAAGAAGATTATCAAAATAAAGTAATCTACTTGTATAAATAGCTTCGGAATGTGTTTCATATGATAAATTAGTTGTATGTGCACTTCTAGTTTGTAAATTCTTGTTAATTTCTTCTACTACTTTAATTTGTCTCTGTAATTCTGTCTGACCATCAAACAAATACCACCATTGAAATAAAACATCATGAATTTCTTCCGCTATTGGTCTATTTATAGAATTTGTGTCTAAACATTTTTTAATTAAACTCACAATTAACTGGGGTAAACCTTGGTCTTAACCCTTGACAAATTTTAATTGCCAAATTCCTATCATGGCTTATGTCATGGTATGGAGGTAATCCAGCAATTACTTCATACATAATTATACCAAAACTATAATTATCAGCAGCTTTAGTATAATTTTGTCCTCTTAAAATCTCAGGAGCAATATAAGGTAAAACACCATATACACTATTTTTAGTATTATCTGAATCAATATAATCTACAGGTTTACATAATCCCATATCTGTTATAGAAGCATAGTTTGAAAATTTTAGGATATTGCCAATATGTAAATCTCGATGCATTATTTCTTTTTTTATGAATTCTATTAAGCCCATACGCTATGAACCATAAATTTTTAAGTTTAGTTTCTCAAGTTAATTTATCACAATTTTTGTCTAAAATAATTTCGTAAACTTCCATGAGCCGCGTATTTCATAACTATCAAATAATCTTTTGTTTCTTGATCTTGAGTTATTCCATAAACTCTAATAATAGTATTTCCAGCATAATTTGTTTTATGATATGATAAAATCTGAATAAATATTTTTATAATACGTTAATAAAAGAGAAATTATATTATTAAATAAGAAATTAATTTATACCTACATCATTGATAAATTCAAATATAACATTTTCTGAATCATTTAAACTTTTCAGAGCTACAAACTCATTTGGTTTACATCGTTTCCAATTTTGATTTACATTATCCCAACCTTCAATGTATCCATCAATCCATTTTGTTCTATAGACTTTTCCAAAACCGCTTTTTGCAATATATTCAATATCATAAAATCTATCATAAGGTATCGATATGCTGATAGCTGAGTATCTTGGATAAATTTGTCAATATCATAATTACCACTAGTCCAATTTTTAAAATTTTTTCGAAAACGATCCGAGTTACATGCAGGGCACCAAAAAGATTCTTGATTACACTTCGATAAGCACCCATAATTTATATATGTCATTCGGGAATGTAATATTAATAAACTTTATTTTAATAATATGTAACTTTAATGTATAAATAATATTTACAAATAATTAAGATTATAAGTTACCCGAAACGAACCTCGTGTTATGTGGGAGTCCGCTATTTATAACCGATAAAAGCCTGATTGGAATGCCATACTATAATGGCTCCGATCATCACCGGTGGCACTGTATCACATATTTGTGGCGATATGTGATACATTTTTCTTTACGCTCACGTTCTACAGTCCTTTTATAAGATTTTTTATTTTTTATGAGCTAACAGTTAACCATAAAACAATCATCAAATATACAGTGAGACCAAAAATCAAATAAATGTTATTGATATAATGATAAAAAATTTTGAATCTGACGTTAAGTGCAAATGCAATTAGAGCTCCAAGACTATCTTCGTTCTCCTGTTTTAACCGGGGACCGGTTTGAAGATTTTTTTTTTTTTTGAAAAAAATCTGGTGACCGGTTCTTAACATAAAACCGGATTGAATATTCTAACTCGGTTTGTATAAAATAGTTAGATATTATATAAATAACTTTGATTATTTATTACAAAAATTCGTGTACTCATTTTTTTGAAATGAAATATTGAAATGATTGAAATGCTGCTTCATTTCCGGCTTTATTATTTTTTTTTTTAATCCAAAATTTTCTCATATAATAAATTATGATGTACCGTGACTAATGCTATCACGTTATAACAAATCCATTTTGTGTTTATAAAAGGTCCATGTTAAAGATTTACTGCGTTATATAATCATTTTATTAAACGTTGCAGTAATAACATTGTAAAAGTATAATAGATAGTATAAGAATTAGTGTGGCGCAATAATTTAAAAATAATAGAATGTAAGTACAATGGAATAGATAATAACAAGAGATACAAGAAACTGATAGATATTAATGGAAGAATCAAGAAAACACCTGCAAAATGAAGAATTGCTAAAAAAATATCATGTTAGAAGATAGTAGTTTGTGAGGATACAAATTCTTCTGGCCCGTAAGGGCAAATTTATTAGTGTGATGCAGCAATATTATAATTATTTTTATATAATTTTTACCAGAATGTTCTAAGTCCTAAACTAGGCCAAATAGGATATTAATGTTAATTCAACAATGACCTTAAACTATGATACCTATATTTTAGAAATGCTGTTATATGAAAAAGATTTGGAATTTAATATAAATAGGAATTTTGTTATTAATTTTGTATTATTATTTACCGTTAATAAAGACCATTTTTAGCCTATTAAACCAAGCCTATTCAACCAACAATTGCATCCGTAATTGGGGTATTCCTACAACATATACTGTATATCTGACATATGTACATTTATGAAATACTTTTGTCATGTCCATAATATCATGTGATCTATAGCATTTTTCCAACAAACTTTCTCAATTTTCCAATATTAAAAGGTGCATCATTATATGACATTTTTTAATTCCTGAAGGCGTAACAGGGGTTTTTGTTTAATTTCCATAAATGGGGACGCCCACAGCAAAACAAGGGGTTCGGCACCAAAAAAAATTTTTTAGGTTTATATGACAATTATACATCAATTTTACTAAAAATCAGATATAGTAAAATCTCAAAAAAAAAAATTTTGGTGCCGAATCCCTTGTTTTGCTGTGGGCGTCCCCAAATAATGTTTTACAGAATCACGTTGTGTAATGACAATTTTTGATTATCTACAATCGATTTTCTAAATTCGCTATTTTGTGAAACAATAACGAAGTATTTTCTCCCTAATGATAAAATGCTTATATAGTAATGCCTTTATATTGTCCAACAATCCTACAAATTATTAACCTCTTCTTTCAAATATTTTGATTAATGGGGTCAATTAAACCAAAATCAAAGGGATCATGCGAAAATTGCAGAGTAATTGAATGGTGTAACTCATGTAATAATGAATATTATATATACTTTAAGTCCATTTGTGGATCCTGTAATGGCATAATACGATTATTATGCAACAAATGTGAGAATCCTGACTGGTCGAATTGGTCAAGTGGGAACAAGATTGTAGATGATTTTATTAAAGAATGTAATAAACAAAGTGAAACTTTGAAATGGATACCTTATAATCAATTTAGTGAAATTACATATATAGTAAAAGGCGGATTTGGAGAGATTTATAAAGCTAAATGGAAAGGAATTTATGATGTTGCTTTAAAGAAATTATATAATTCACAAGATATAACTAAAGTTTTTCTTAACGAGGTATTGTGATACACATTTAAATTGTAAAATTTATTATATCTATGATTCACATTGTGTTATATAATTATAGGTTAAAAATTACATTCACTGTACAGAATCGAATAGAAATAATAATTCCCGATATTCTTCTTTAATTAGATTTTATGGAATTTCATATGATTCAATCACTCAAGATTTTATAATGGTGACTGAATATGCAGATAAAGGTAATATAAAAAAGAATATTATGAATCATGCAAAATTCGTACTTTCCAATATACCTGGTGATAGATACCATTATGAAATTAGTACTAATGAAAATATTATTTACGATATTTCTCGAGGACTTAATATTATACATAATTCAGGATTGGTTCATTGTGATTTACACACAGGGAATATTTTACAAAATTCTTTTTCTGCCATCGTTATAAGTGATTTTGGATTAAGCCAACCTGCAAATATTTCAACATCAATTAAATCATCGGGAATTTATGGTGTTGTTCCATATATTGCTCCTGAAATATTTCTTGGCAAACAATATACACCAGCATCAGACATATACAGTTTGGGAATTATTATTTGGGTGTTACATTCATTTGAAGAACCTTTTAACAACAAAGATCTTGATGCAAATCTAATTCTTGATATTATAAGAGGTCTTCGTCCACAAATTTCTCCAAAGATGGGTATTCCTAATCACATTGTAGATTTAATGAAAAAATGTTGGGACTCTGATCCAAAAAATCGTCAAACAGCTCAACAAATTATGGAAACGTTAGAAAATCGTGAAACAGGACCAAATGAAACTTTTTTAGCAAATTCTCATAGAAAAAAGTATAGTCTTCTTAAAACTATGAACCTAGTCGACAATCATCCTGGTACTTGTTATACAAGTCGTTACTTATCGTTTCAAAGAGTTAAAGATCATCTTGCTAAATTAACTATAGGTAATAATACTTTAAAATATTTTATCAAATTAGATTTATAATTAAAATGATTATTATTATAAATTTTGTAGAAGATTCCGGTCAAAATGATCTTTCGCTCCCAACATCAATCAATGATGATAACATGAGAGGTAAGTTAAATATTAATCAATTTTATTAATTTTATAATAAAAAAAATTGATTTTATTTTTAAAAATAACAGATTTTGGGGATAAAATTATTGCTCTTCCAACCCTACCAGATACATCATCATCTTAGATTGAAATCGGTTAAATTAGTTTCATTGCTAAGCTCGACGATGTCTTTTACACAAAATAATTAAAATATGAAAAACGCGCTTATTCTTTATGATTATACCCGTCACCACGAGAGAATATAGGCAGGACGAGTAGGTAATTTTGTTTTACAGGTTTTGTATTTAGATAATTAGCGAATAATTTTTAATCTTTAAATATACTGACATAAACTATAGAGTAAGACTATGTGTTTATTCTATATTTATATTTTGATATATTTGATAGTATTATTCATTGTATTTTATATTTTAAATTTGTGAAATAAACTGAATTTATAATTATGCTGCAAATAAATTTAAAATGCATTTATATGCGCTATAAACGAACCCGGAGCAGGAAATAATACAGCAATGCGTCTATTTTTAAGAGATCCGCCATTTGTGCATGAAGTTCCCACCATGTTTTCCATAATGTCACGTGATCATTGGAGGTACCTCGGTTGTCTTGGGCCATTACAAAAGAAAATGATTTTCCTTAATAAGCAATAAAATTGTTCATTAATGGTTACTCCCGTTATGCATCATAATCTCTGAAGATTTGGCTGTGTAAAAAATTTTCTGGCTTTTACAATCTTCATAACGGGTCGATCAAAATTTGTAAATTACAAAAACTAAATACTTGTAATTAATCTGGTTAATTGAATTTAAATACCAGACCTCTATCATATTACTTGATGTGTTACAAGATCTTAACCGAAGGAAATTAACCGACCGAATCACAAAAAAAAAAAAAATAAATTGTATTAATATATTAATTAACGTTATTAACGTTATTAAAAAAAATTCTTTTTTTTTTAAAAAAAAATTTTAAACACAAAGAACCTTTCGTATTCTTTAAAAAAAAAAAAAATATTATTCGTAATTTTTTTTTTTATAGGAATAATTCGATCATGAATTGGAAAATTTCGAATTTGAAACAAGATCTCGAGAAAAAAGTAAGCAAAATAATAATATTATACATAATAACATGTGAGATATCACTTATTTTTTCTTTTTTTTTATAATAATAGTGGAGTAGAATTACCGCATCAAATTATACGAAATTTTTCATTCTTGTTTCAATAGCTCAAGCTTTAGTATTAATTTTTCTTCAATTTCGTATGCTGGAACGTAATGGAAATAAATTTCTAACAATGTATAATTTAAATAAATCAAATGAAACGGAGCGAATAGATGATGAATGTTACAATGAACAATTTCTTTCACTTTATGTGTTAACTCTGGAAAATTTAATGTTTATTTTTTTTTATTTTTTTCAATTATATTTCTGTTTTAATGCGGTAATATCTTTATTTAAGAAAAAGAGTTTTGCATACATCGTTCGTGTCAAGGTGGGGTTTCGAATAACCGAATAATTAAATTAGTTTTTTTTTCGATTGACAGATATTTCACCGAAATACAATACAAATTATTACTATCGCATCGATCAATTTGGCGTTTATTTTTATTGGAATCGCAAGTATTCTTACGAGAATTTTTTTAAAAAATTTTTTTAAAAAAAAAAAAAAAAAATGAAATAAAGAAAATTTTCTTTTTAGATGCAACTATTCGAAGTTGGAAATACAAGAAATGACCTACAAAACCATTGCCCAAATCTTGGCTTTTATCCACAATCTGATAAGGGTGAAGTATTTTTTATTCTGGTTTTAGCCATATTAGCAATATTTATGGGATATTTATCACATAAATTATATCGTCAATTCGGTTGGGATGTTTATAAAGATATTGGAGGTGACGTTAAGATACAAAGTTAAGTTTTTACTTTTTATAACATTTACGATATTTATAGGAGATACTGATCATTTATAAACTTTTTTTTTATCTTTGTAGAATTATATAAAACTAGGCTTATATTTATAATGTTATTAAAATTAGATGCACTTATGATTATATTATTTTCTGGATTACTTGTACCTGTTTTTTATATATTGTATAAAGAAAAAGATGGGGTAACAACTCCTTTAATGATCACTAGTACTATTATTATGATATTAGTATTTTTCTTTGAAATTTTAGCGTATCATTCGGTAATTATTTTTTTTTGAAATAATTTAATTTTATTTATTTTTGCTTAAAGTAAAAAAATTTTTTTTTTTTTTTTTAGCTTAATAACGAATGGGGAGTTGGAATGTTGATATTTATAGTTTTTTGGATACTTGCTTCATTTAATTTTGCTGGATTATGTGTCGTGGTATTTAATTTATCCTTGGAAACTAGATGGTATATTGGATTTATTATGGGTAATTTTTATAATGATACATTATTTATTGTTTTTAATTCTTTAAATTATTATATATCGTTTATATCTGATATTATTATTATTTAATATAGGGATTTTTTGTTTTTTATTTTCGTTGGCAAGTTTATATACCAAACATATATACGTATATTTGTTTTTAATAATTTAATAATATTAATAAAGAATTTTTTTTTTTTTCTTTTTAGAGCACATTAATATATTCGTTAATTGTATATAAAAATTTTGGAAAAGGATTAAAACATTGTAAGTAAAAGAAAAGGTTATGTGTATACACGATTTTACATGTAATATGTATTAACATAAACAAAACTTTTGATTTATTTGAAGTAAAAAAACGTAGGGCGGAAGATTCACATGATGATAAAAGAGATTTAATATCGAAACCACGCATGATAAAACGTGACCCTAGTGATCCGAAATTTGAAACTAAAGATACAGAAAAATTCGTTATCGATATTTAAAAAAAAAAAAAAAGTTTCGTAAATTAATTAATTGGTTTTTTTTTTTCACATATATATATATATAACAATGTATTTAAATAATAATAATAATAAAAAAAAAAAAATGATTTTATATTATTGTCTCATTTTTTTGATATCTAAAAAAGAAAATCAATTTTGATCATAATAAAAAGTTATTGTTATATGCTTTCGAACGTCAATTGAACGAAATATTACACATTTCTGCGTATCACAACACTACGTTTCTGCTTAATTGTTAATTATTCCCATATATCCCGAATCTATTTAAAAGCATCTCATTTAAAATAACATTCCTAATTTCTTAAAAATAAAATATTTATTACGAAGACAAAGTTTTATGATAACTTTCCAAGTATTTTCAAGATGTCTCGTTAACAAAGTCAACCACACCAATCAGCAATTAGCTCTCAAATTACACAAACGTCGTCTTCTTTAGAACAAAAATCCAGACATAAAACAAAATTGAAAATCTAAAGATCTATAAATCAAACATTATTTATACATTGGAACAAAATAAGAAATCTATGAAGACAGAAATCAAAGCAGTTCTTCATTCCGTACGCATATTATTTCATTCCCTACGAAAAGAAATTTAAAAATGTTACTAAAATAATATTTTTTTTAGAGGAATCGTACACAGTCGTGAGAACAAAAAACTCTGTTGTCCGTGGAACCCAAAATGTCAAGCACAATACAAGAGGGCTTCCCTGAATTACCCATTCTTCATCAATAGACCATCCCAATCAGAGGAGCCTGCGATTTTTTAATTGCTTACGATATATCAACATCTGAAGAAGAAAGTGAGGAATCCTTAAGAAAGTATCTCGAGATTTTCTTAGGGTAATATTGTCTAATTAGTAAAAAATATATTAAATGTCATACAGTTTGACAAATTTTTTCCTATAATACTTTTCTCAATTACTTTCTCCTAACAATTTTACTGCTTTGTCTAATAATTGTATTACGTAAAATTCGTATGATTTTATTAGTATATCTTATAACTATTATATATAATTTTTGCATTAATTATTGTATTCATATTGTAAATTAATAAAACAAGCTTTGTTTGTCAAATTTCTACTCGGTAACGTAGAAAAAAAGTATAATCGAATAATAGTATCTCAAATAGTTATAATTAGCCATCATATGGTTTTTTTTATGGTGATCGAAATGGATGCCTTTCTCAATAATAAGTATTCACTTAAAACAAATAACAATAGATTTCGTTCTAATCATGTAAATGGTAACTTTTGTAGTCGAATGACTATTTGAACAAGTGTAACAATTCAGGTCCGTCGTATATGATTTTGAACTTAGGTTCACTTTGAAACGATCTTGATGGACTAATGCATCTCTCTACTGATTCTGAACGTATTATTTCTAACGCGTCAATATAAAAAAAAAAGTTTTCGGTTCTTCACATTTTGATTATTTGTTATTAAAAAAAAAGGACAAATTTATTGTAATTAAAAAAAGAAAAGATACAAAAAGTCATTCGAAATAAAAATCTATCTTTAAACTAAACCAAATCCCGGATTAAGATGACATTGTTCCTTGATGAATCATTATTCATGATTAATAATTTCAATATGATCTTTATCAGATGTTGTCGTTATTTCTATTATTAGCATTATTATTATAATTATATTCATATTCCTCGATTTTTTTGATTCCATTCTTTCGGATTGTTACTAAAATTTATTTTTAAGTAACGTTAATTCAAAAAGAAGAAAAAAAAAAGAGTGAAAAAATGTAAAAATAAAACTCACGATATTCTTTTAATCCCTTTCCAAAATTCTTCATAACAGATATTCCAATTATGAATGTCGACTATTGGAAAAAAAATTAAAAATTAAAAATAAAAAATAAAAAATAAAAAATTTTAGTCTTAATCTTTAATGAAATGAAAGATTCGTTCTTTCTTTAACTTACCAATCCAAGTAACAAGAAGCCAATACCTTAAAGATGAACAAAAACGAATAAAATGATGATTAAGATTAGTGAGATGAAAAAAAAGTTGTAATAAGGAGATAATGACAATAAAAGGTTAACATAGTTTAAAAATGGATCAGAAATAATAACTTACCGAAAATAGAACCAATATATAACTGATAAGTGAGTGCTAGAGAAAGTCCAATATAACAAAACCATCCATAAACTAAAATAACCATGACCCAGAATGATAAAAATGCGATCATTCCATTCTTATATTCGTTCGCAGCCTATTTAACAATAAAGAATAAATAATTAAAATTTTATTAAATAAATTAAACGATTTTTAAATTTACTTACTGATTTATAAGCCAAGGCATTGAATAAACTCACTGACATAAAAAATATAGAAACAAAATAGACTAATGTTCTATCAAGACCATTAATAAGATAGGGTACAATTAATATAATAAATAATAAAATCATCAATAAATTGAGTTTTAATAACATTAAAAATATCAATCGAGTCCTATATCTCGCTATTATTATTAAAGTAAAAAAGTTTGATTAAAGATTATTATAAAAGAAAAAAGCTTCAAACATCAGAAATCTTAAAATAACTCACTTACATTGCATTTGAACATCATCACCAATTTTTTTATAAATGATCCAACCAAATTGTTTGTATAATCTAAACGATAAATATCCCATTACAAATGCCAAAAGTGTAATCATTATGATATTAGGTACTTCGCGGATCATAAATTCCGGATCAAAAGCGATCATAGGACATTCAATAAGAACTTTATTATGTGTTTGTTTAACTTCAATCAATTGTACCTTAATCGTAAAAGAAAATGGTTTATTACGATAAAAATTATAACATCGCATTAAGAAAATTTTTATACTTACAACTCCAAGAATAACGTAACAAAAATTGGTTAATGCGATCATGAAAACTTGTATCGTATTTTTATGAAGTACCTAAAATAAAAAAAAAAACCATCATTAAAATAATTTCATGAAAAAATAAATAATTTATAATTAAAAGATACATTACCGCGCTTATACAAACGTATAATTGAAACAAATAAAGGAAGATAAACATAATATTTTCAAAGGTAAGTATCATAAACGTATCAAAAGTACCGGAATATGAACAAGTATCTATAGCTTCCTCTGATCCAGGGCGAAAGTTCGTCCATCCATTGAAATTACGACTGAAAATTCTTATTTGCAAATATATCAACACAATAGCTTGAACTACTGATGTTGTAACAAATAATATTACGGACTTTGATTCAGATAACCTATCCCACTACATTTGAAATTTTATCATCAATAACAGCCGCAGCAAATATTTCGACGTCATAACGACAAACGTTATCAGTTATAAAAAGGATCAATTACCTTAATCATGCTTACGTAAATCTATTAATCATTAAAAAGCGTAGAATCTTAAAAAAATTTGGTTTTTTTTCTTATTTATTTATTTTATTTATTTGCTTTTTTTTTTTTTTTTATTTTATTTTATTATTTATTTATTTTTCTTCGAAATTTTCTATTCCAAAAAGAAAGATTAATTTCTTTTAAAAAAAAACAATAATCATTATTCCATGTTTATATATTTTTATTCGGAACCTTAATATGCTGGTAATATTCCATAATAGGTTAAAGTTAAAATGCACTATCGTAATTGATCGAGTCGATCTAATCATTTAAGGCTTATTTTTAGCACATACAGTACATGCATTTGCAGCTTAAGGTTTCATCTTTTAAATGAACTCCGGTAAACATTTTTACCGAAAAAAGGATTTTAAAATTGGGAATTTTAAGGATGAATTATTATTTTTTTTTTTTATTTTACTTTAATATATGATACGGGCGGGCGGTACGTGTGCCTGCAGCTTTAACTGTACGTCATCACGTGATTATTCCGTTTCAGTTCTAAAAATATTACCCTATACCAATTTTAATTATGTCATTGTAGAGATACTTTGCGTAACAGTAGTTAAGGTTTGATTCAACAATACATTTTATTTTACTATACAATCAATAATCAATGAAGTAAAATAAAAATACCGATTGACTTTAAGAAAATTTGATGTTAAAAGATTTACCGAGCCGATGACTTATTTTTAAAATAGAATAGAGCTTTATTATTAACGTATCTCATGTTGGAAGTAAAATTTAAATTAATATTCCTTTTAAGTTTCGGCCCGGTCTGAAATCGACAAAATATCATATAAATTTTGGGCAATAAACCAAAAGTTAGCCAAAATTTCATATGATATGCAAAAATCTTTGAAGTATGTAGAAAAATTTTTTACTTTCGAGCCACTACCATTAATTAACGCCAATTGTAGCCAGACCGACGATTTTCGTGAGTTAAATTCAATAGAACTCATTATTAATTTAGTAAAGTGAGTGTTCTTAGTGAAAAGTGCTAATAATGAAAATGACAAATGTCAAGTATCAGTGTTCTATAGCTTTAGGGATAGCATTACATTTTGTAAAAGATTTTCGAATAATAAATAATACTTTCATCTTCTGAAATATAGTGTTATAACGGTTTGTTGAATTTCTGAACGATTTTTTGAATTTGAATCTAGCATTACATTAAATGTAGAAATTTTGAACAAAGATTTCTTATAATATAATATCTTGTAGTTTAAAAACCTATGACGATAGTGTTTATAACAAGTATCCGTCGTGCAATAATTTTTGTCGATTTAACTAAAGAATTTATATTGACTTTATTCCGAAGTAACTTATTCTAACGTTCACTGAGCAAGCCTATATTGGTGAATCGCTATGCGTAAGTCGTCATGAATTCGGATTATGTATAAAATTGAGTCTTTGAGAATATTACAATTAACATCGTCATTGGAATTGAATTCATAATTATATTTATCACTATAGGTATAACGTTATATATAAATTCACTCTTTTTTAACATGTTCAGTTGGTATCCAACGAACAAATTCGAAGCAGTCTTACAACTTACGACGCTTCGTTAAATATAAACATTTGAAAAGAAATGTATTTCCGCTTTAAAGAAATTATGTATTTCACAGAATATACAGTAAATATTTATTAATAAGTATTTTAATATTGCTGACATAAATTGTAAGAATTTATTACATTTATAATTTGTGATCATAGATTAGAAATTTAAAATTATAATAAAGGATACAATAATTAAAATAAGAACATTATAAGTTTTTTCTGAACTCAAATAAAGAGAAATAAAACAAGCCACATGACCATACAGTCTGACCTCGGTATACAGATATATTATTAAAAATTCGATAAATCGATATAATTTTGATACAAAAATATTTTTAAAAATCTTTAATTCATATAGATCCCACATACCATTATGTTGGAATGTTTTAGTTAGAGTCTTTAAATCGGTTCTTTTCATTCATAATGTAATTTGGATGCGAAAATTTAGAATCTATATAAGGAGAGATAATTATAATTAAACTGTTAAAGTTACAAATGACTGTTCTAGAGTACCATCTTATGCAGTAATAATAAAAAATTACGAAACTGACTATTGAAAAACATTTAATTCCGTATACATTTATTTTATTTTATCTATTTAAATTTCGTAAAAAAATGGATCGAGAGAAACTTTAGAATCGTTAAACGACACCCTAATAAAATACATAAATCACGTGAAATTATTTTAAACAAAAATTTTTTTGAGAAACACCAACGGAAAAGAGCATCAATATAATGCAACATAATGCATGTTGACGATGTGCACTATGAACTAATTTAATTAAATTTCTTGGCTCTTGGCAACAAGATTTCCGCTAATACAAATTTGGGTTAAAAAGATCGCACAATGATCATCAATTCCAATATAAACTAAAGATAGGAGATAATCGGTCTTCGGGCGGTAATCTTATATAGGAAATACTAAAAGTAGTTCCTTAGCCAAAATTGATCGGGTATTAGGTAACAATTTTTAACATTGGGTTTTTTTTATTAAGCAATATTTCCAAAGATGCGCTCAACATTGTAGCTTCTTGTCATTTGTATAATGAAACCTTGTAGAGTCCATACTAAATCAAGATTATTTATTTTTCTCGTATAGTCAAATAACCCAAATGTTTAGATGATGTTGACGTGTCCGGAGACATGTTTTTTTTTTTAATATTCACGAAAATAATAGACATGTTAATTATTATTCGAGTAATATCATACTCAATATCATGTTCCTTACTGATTCAATGTTATAACGTTTATCTTTATATTTAAACACCAATTTTTTTTAAAAAGTTTCGTTTAATAATTTATGTTACTTTTATTTTTGTATTTCAATTCACAATAATTTATATTACTTATTTTATAATTCTTAAAACAGAATTATAAATTAAACAAATTTTTACTTAATAAAATTTCATTTACTGTAGAATACTTTTAAATAATTTTCGTATAATTATTTGTAATTATATACTTCGTGTTGACCAAAAATTTTGTTTCAACATGTCATTAGAATTCACTTCAAATGATACCGCACTACCACGCCATAAATAATTAGCAACCGCTTGTTTATTTTTGACGTTCTACTTCTCGTCTTTCGTACGTTGCATAGAGAAATAAATCGTGCTATATTTGAATGTTTGCATTTATATATTAAAATATCATTTTGGTCACTTGTTAAAGATTATAGAATCTTGTTCAGAAAGAAAATGCTGTGAATAAAACACAGTGATAAATATTGACTAACCGATATCCTAAAGAGTATAAGTCAATCAAAATTTCAAGAGTATTCTTATTATACGAGAAAAAACGAGGTTCGAAACTTACTCCACAGTCTACTCATTATTTCAATAAAGATAAAAAAATGAATAATCTTCTTATTTTTCGCTTCGTATATTATTTTAAAGTAATTTTTGGCACAATAATAGTCCTCGTGAGTCATTTTATGTCCATAAATTAAATAAATTAAATATGCAAATTTTTTTACTACATCTCGTGGGATTTGGCATGGTGTACCGAAATTGTCTTAATTCTTTTACTACATTGTTACATTAGTTGCGATTGGTTGCGATAATAGATGACGACATTATTAGATCAGCTCAAACCTATATATAATTAACGTTCTCCTCGTTTCTCTTTTATCAATTCTTACAACAACGGATAGGTAGCGTGTTTTTTTCCTATTATTAATATTTTCTTTGGTAAACTATTAGGGGGGAACATGATACTATAATTTGGAGAACAAACAAATATGGCGAAAGTTTTCACGAAAAGTTTTTTTCGTAACCATAGAAACATTTATAGTGTTTCTTATTCTACTCAGTTTTTGCTGCGCATATTTAAATTATTCTTGTTAATCCACTATGATATATTGTCTTTATTGATGACAAACTTAGTTTCACGAACTTATTCTCGGTCTGATGTTGGCAAATTTTGAAATGAACTCTTTCCTTCCGCGATCTTGAATAATTCCTTTTGATTTACATCTCCTTATTTGTTTCATTAAACACAGTGTCGATATTTTAAATTTTAAATTTTAATGGTTTATTAAAGTAATAATTTCATTTCTTCGCTCTTTGAATATTCTTATTTACATACTCTGGCTCGAACTCCAATATTTTGCCGAAACTTCTGATATCAGTACAACATTGCTTCACTATATAATATAAAGATCAAAGATATTCAGTATAATTGATTTCGTCTTTACTCAAGTCTTTATGTTTAAGTGGCAATGAAACACGTTTATTTTTCACTGAAATTTTTTTAAATTTTGTGCCAAGCAAATTATAACAATTTGATATCTTCCTTGGAACACTATTAATTTTATCAGAAAAATAGCATCGTACTATTAAACTCTTTGGAATTTCTTTTATATGCATTTTATTTAGTTCCAGAATTTTATATTTGTAGTTATAAGTAATAATATTAATAAATCCATTTCTTTTATTTTTATTGATAGAGGTCACCTATTCTATTCTCTATTTACTGTAGAAGTGTTGGAAATTCATCGTCCTTGCTATACATATTCTTATTTGGTTCGCACTTAACGAAAATTATTTTTAATCTTTAATCAGGTAAAAGCCTTTTTCTTTTGTTATAATAACTCTTTATTTTGTGTGAATACTAGTATATTAATTGGTATCTTTGTTATTTTTGTAGTATGTCTAACGTTAAAAAAAGAGTCGCAACTAGAAATTTAGGACCTGTATATCGAAATCAGGTTATTGGAGGATTAACAGTACCTCGATTCAGAATACCCGTTCATGTATGTACAACTCCAAATATAAATTTGGATTCAAATATTTAATTAAATATTTAAATTCCTTTAGGAAGCAAAACTATCTCAGGATGCCATATCAAAAGCCTTTAAAGCTGCAAAGCCATCAGAGATAATAAAAGATTTCTTGTATTTGTCAGGAGCAAGTACAGCCGCTAATGGTGATTTATTAGCTAGGAATAAGATTACACATATCATAAATATTTCTCCATGCAGAAATTTTTTTGAGTCGAAGATTCCCCTTTTACAAAAGTAAATTAAATAATATTTGACTTCTATTTTATCTTTGTTTTTTTTAATAATTTTATTTTTATTTTTTAATTAGATATCCCCATTGGAAGCCTCCTAAATACTTGAGATTATATGTTAGGGATGTTCCAGGAGAAAATATAGAGAAGTTTTTTAATGCAAGTGTACTTTATAATCTTTAACGTTAATAATTATGTAAATTTTCTAGTTTGAGAACGTTAAAATTTATTTCTTACATAAAATTTATAGGTTTCTAATAGATTTTTATATGAGGCAAATAGAGAAAGAGGACGTGTTCTAGTTTATTGTTGGGCAGGAGTATCACGCTCTGCCTCATTGATTTTGGCTTATTTAATGAATCAATATGAGTACACTTATAATAACGCCTTTAATTATTTAAAGAGAAGAAGATCTATTATAGAACCAAACTGGGGTTTCTGTTTGCAATTAAGCAGATATGAATTAGATTTAACGAGAGCTCTAGGGGTTCCAGTAAGTAATAGATTTTATTTTTGTTGAGTCATCCTTTAATTTACTATTAATTAATACGTATGTAAAAATAACACATTAGATTGATGGTACTTCTGGAACCAAAAGAAAATATAATGAAATAGAGTGTGTTGATATGAAAGTTGATGTTGGATCTGTTGTGGAGGAAGGTGAAGGAAATGCCTTTGATTGGGGAACAAAAGGTATTTTTGATCCTTCTACTTATAGATACAACAAAATGAGGAAATTAATATAACTATTAAAAAAGGACTATATTTATTTTAATTTCTAACAAATTAAATTTTAATCAGTTAAGTAAGTTGAATTCAAAAGCGAATAGTTACGTATTATCTTATTAACTAGATGTCTTATTAAAAATGATGAATGTTATTAAGAAGTAATATCCAAGATTAGGAAAATTCTTTAGACTAATATTTTATTCTTGGTTGTTTTGTATCACTGAAGGTAGGTGCTGCAAACTTCTATTAGATATTAGGATTCCACTAGAAACTGAGGGTATTTATGTGATCAAACACAAAATGCAATTTAATCACATAAGACAATCATCATCATCTAATATACCTACATCGTTCAACGGTTTTGATCATACATTTCTAAACAGTCCTATATTTGCAAAAGGAGGTGACACAAAAAGATAATTAATATTGAATAAAATCAACGCAAAAGTTATAAAATTGAAGTTGAAGCTCTTACCATTTGGCAGTTGTTATCAAAAAAAAAAAGACCACTATTAATTGGTATTAAATATAAGATTTATTCTGAAGATGTTGAGAAACTAGTAGAGACTGTTAATATTAAACCTGAAGAATTAGAAAATGAATTTTTCACGTAATGAAATAGAGAAATCTAATAAAATAGAAGAACAAAAACAACTTAATTCAACAATAAAGAGGACAGCGTGCTGTTAAAAAGAAAGTAAGGCTTCTGCATGACTAAAAATTTATCATGGACAAATAACTTCGTCAACGCTCGCTATGACAAAAAAAAATTTTTTGAGTGATTTTCATGAATAATGGAAACTTCAATTTTTTCATGAAATTTCATTAAAAATTTGAAGCTCCGATTCATGAGTAAAGATAGATTATCTAAATATTTGTTAGATAAATCGATAAACAAGTAATGTTATTCATGTATTATATGAGTTAATAAAGGGTCTTTAATTTTACACAGTTTAATTAGTTATGCACTCTTTGTATAATTGCGTGGGTATACAGTAATAAGAATTTTTATTTACTTATGTGGAGAAAAACAAATTAAGAATAAATTAGCTCGTTCAAATTAAGAGAAAATGTAATAAAGTCAGGATAACCTTTATTAGTAATATTTATTGATTAGCCAAACTCGGATTCATCATATCTAAAATATGTCTTTAGTAATATTTGCAATATTTAATAAGTTTTGATAGATTTCATGTTTGGGAATTTCAGGTGTTCCGAAAATTAAGAAATCCGATGATACTAGTGTCGCAATTTTCGGAGTTGAAACTCCAGGCAGTACTACTTGCTTAGTCTATTTAAAATGTTTAAAGGAATTGTAAGGTTACCATTGATTGATTTATATAACTTTTTAAATGTTGAAATTATAAAAATTTAAATTTCTGGTCAATTAATTGTAAATAAATTTGTTCAATTACAAGCCAATTTTATTATGTAAAGAAAGTGTACATGCCACTCTACAATTGGTGTTGAACAATAATTGTGTAAAGAGAAAAATATATTATAATATTTATAGTACTTTAAATATAAAATGTTCATACATAGTGAAATTTAATACCAAAACCATCTGTCCAAGCCAAGTAAAATATTTCCCGTATAAGACTCCATTGTCAAATTTCAGAGTGCGATAAATAATATAATAGATGTAACCATACAAAATTAATGATGTTAAACGAACTTAATTTCACAATCAAAACATTCAGAATGCTCATATTTTGGAAGATCTTTTGTAAAGGAGTTAAGCAACCGAGATGTATAAATAGCTTGTGGATGAGTAGTTAACTTCCTTCTTTTTTCTAAAGAAGGAAAGTTTGATTTTCTATATTCTTCTGCTTTCTTGAATTGCATTTCAATATCATAATGATTCTGTTCTTTTTTAATATCCGAATGCGATTCATTACTATTATATGAAATATGAAATAAATTAATCAATTCTTCTATTTCTGTTGCTTCTGGTCTATTTTCTGGATTTAAATCCCAACACCTTTTCATTAATTCAATGTAACATTCTGGTGCCTCTGGCTCATTTAGTTCAGGTCTTGTTCCTTTACAGATGTCTAATACTAAAGTTTCGTCATGTGCACGATCAGCAAATGGTTGTCTTCCTGTTGCTACAAAATACATAATCATGGCAAAGCTATATATATCTGCTGCTTTAGTATAAGGCTTACCCCTAAATATTTCAGGAGCCATGTAAGGCATAACTCCACAAATATTTGTTTTATTTGTACTATTAAAATCCCCACTTAATCCCATATCTGAAATACATATCGTATTACCGTATACTACAAAAGAAGTTGAATTTACTAACACATTTCCTATGTGTAAATCACGATGAATTATCTGTTTTTGATGTATATTTTTAAGTCCATTGATTATATTTTTTAATATTGATATGCTAGATTTCCAGACAAGTTTGCTATAATGCTCATTCA
Source organism: Rhizophagus clarus (assembly GCA_015698045.1). NCBI lineage: Eukaryota > Fungi > Glomeromycota > Glomeromycetes > Glomerales > Glomeraceae > Rhizophagus > Rhizophagus clarus. The sequence goes on from BLAL01000228.1 coordinate 807,889, forward strand.
TCCAAAAATCGAAATTTCCACCTTCTGCATAATCAAGTACAATAATATAATCTTTAGTATTTGGATCTTGAGATATTCCAAATATTGGAAGAATATGATCAATATTCAGCTGCTTTAGTTGTTTAAACGAATATGCTTTAACCTGTTAAATCATAAAAAAAATTACTATAAATAGAGAAAGAAATTAAACTATAAAAGAAACTTCGTACCTCATTCAGAAATTCGTTGGTAATATTTTGTGAATCAAATAACCATTTCAAAGCAATTTTATTATTCGAGCTTCTCATATATCTATTACTAAGTCTATTAAAATATAATGGGCCGTCTTTCCATATTGCTAAATATACTGTAGAAAATCCACCTTTGCCTATTTTTTTAATATCACAAAACTGATCATATGGTATCCATTCAAATATTATATCTGCATAAGAATTAATTTTTAACCGCATTTCTTGAATTAAAATATCTATTTTTTCATTTTTACTTGCACGCACAAAATTTTTATTTAAATGATCCATTTGACATGGCTTACACCATTTAATATCTGCACTATCTATATTTATATATTGCTCACCACATTCTTCGCAATGATACTTATCAGGAAAAACCATGACAAAATCTTTCGTATCTGGATTTTGAGATATTCCATATATTGGAAAAGTATCAAGATTTTTTTTAATGGAATTAATGGAGTACGCTTTAACCTATTAAAATATGAAAATGAGTAGTTATATATCTGATATCAAAAACTACTTAAACAATTTAGAGAAACTACAAACCTCATTTAGGATTTCATTAGTAAAATTTTGTGAATTGCATAAATATTTTAGAATAACTCTTACATTTTGGCTTCTTACATATTCAAATTCACTACTATTATATATTAATGAACCATTCCTCCATATTGTTAAATACGCTTTAACAAGTCCATTCCTATTTATTTCTTTAATATTATCAAATTCATTATATGGTATCCATTCAAATATTACATCTTCATAAGAGTTAACTTTTAACCGCATTTCTTGAATTAAGTTATCAATTTTTTCATTTCCACTACTATCTTTTAATTCATTTATTAGACATGGCTTGCACCATCTTATTACTTTATTTAAGTATAATTTGCCACAATTCTTACAATGATACTCAATGTATTTAATTGGAAAAACCATAATATAATCATTTGTATTCGGATTTTTGGAAATTCCATATATTGATTCATAACTATGACTACTAACTGAATAGGATTCAACCTGTCAGAATAATATTATACAAAAAAAAAAGTTATTCAAAATTTTGTAAAGAATTATTAGATATTTTCTTACCTCATCTAGAAATTCATTTGTAATATTTTGTGAATTATATAAGTATTTTAAAATAACTTTTTCATTTTTATTTCTTATATATTCAAATTTATAGGTATTATAATGTAGTGGGCCATCCTTCCATATTGCTAAGCATGTTTTAGTATGTTTACTTCTAACTATTTCTTCAATATAATTAAACTGATTGTATGGTATCCATTCAAATATTATATCTTTATAAAAATGAACTCTTAATTGCATTTCTTTAATTAAATTAACAATATTTTCATTTTCACTAGTATCATTTTTTAAGTTATTTATTAAACACGGCTTGCACCATCTATTTACTTCATCTGTGTATAATTTGACACATTTCTTACAATGATACTCAATATATCTAATTGAAAAGACCATAATATAATCATTTATGTCCGGATTTTTGGACATTCCATATATTAAATTATAACTATACTCATTAATCGAATATGATTTAACCTATCATAATAATATTACAAAATAACATTTATCACTAAATAAAATAATTATCCAAAGTTTTGTATAGATTTATAGAAAATACACTTACCTCATCTATAAATTCATTTGCAACATTTTGTGAATTATTATATAAGTATTTTAAAATAACTTTTTCATTTTGATTTCTTATATATTCAGATTTATAGGTATTATAATGTAATGGGCCATCCTTCCATATTGCTGAGCATATTTTAGTATGTTTACTTCTACCTATTTCTTTAATGTCATCAAACTGGTTGTATGATATCCATTCAAATATTATATCATTACAAAAATGAACTTTTAATTGCATTTCTTGAATTAAATTATCAATTATTTCATTTTTATTAGTACTGTTTTTTAAATCATTTATCAAACATGGTTTGCACCATCTATTTTTTATATCTGTATATTTCTCGCCACATTTTTCACAACAGTATTTGATTGGAAAGACCATAACATAATCATTTGTGCCTGAATCTTGGGAAATTCCATATATTTGATCACAACCATATTTACTATTAATTGAATAGGATTTAACCTATCAAAATAACGATATTAAAAAAACATTTATTAATATAAAAATTTATAGAAATTCTCTTACCTTATCTATAAATTCACTCGTGATATTTTGTGAATTGCACAAATTTTTTAAGATAACTTTTCTATTTTGACTTCTTATATATTTAAATTCATTTTTATTAAGTTTTAATGGGCCATTCTTCCACACTGCTGAATATATCTTAGTAAGTTCACTTTTACTTATTTCTTTAATATCATTAAATTGGTTGTATGGTATCCATTCAAATATAATATCATCATATTCATTAATTTTTAATTGCATTTCTTGAACTAAATTATCAATTTTTTCATTTTCACTAGTACTGTTTTTTAAATCATTTATCAAACATGGTTTGCACCATCTATTTTCTACATTTGTATAATCCTCACCACATTTCTCACAATAGTATCCAATTGGAAAGACCATGATATAATTATTGGTGTCTAGATTTTGTGAAATACCATATATTGGTAGATTATAATCATAATTGCTAATTGAATAGGATTTAATCTATCAAAATAACAATATTAGAAAGGTATTTATTAATATGAAAATTTATAGAATATTCTCTTACCTCATCTAGAAATTCATTTGTAATATTTTGTGAATTGTACAAATGTTTTAAAATAACTTTTTCATTTTGACTTCTTAAATATTTAAATTCATTTTTATTAAGTTTTAATGGACCATTTTTCCATACTGCTGAATATACTTTAGTAAATTCACTTTTACTTATTTCTTTAATATCATCAAGCTGACTGTATGGTATCCATTCAAATATTATATCTTCATGAGAATTAACTTTTAGTCGCATTTCTTGAATTAAATTATCAATTTTTTCATTTCCACTACTATCTTTTAATTCATTTATTAAACATGGCTTGCACCATTTTGTTACTTCATTGGTGTATAATTTACCACAATTCTTACAATGATGCTCAATGTATTTAATTGGAAAAACCATAATATAATCATTTGTATCCGGATTTTTGGAAATTCCATATATTAATTCATAACTACTATGACTACTAACTGAATAGGATTTAACCTGTCAGAATAATATTATTAAAAAAAAAATTTATTCTAAGTTTTGTAAAGAATTAATGAGATATTTTCTTACCTCGTCTAGAAATTCATTTGTAATATTTTGTGAATTGTACAGGTGTTTTAAACCAATTTCTTCATTTTGATTTCTTATATATTCAAATTTATGGATATTATAACTTAATGGACCATTTTTCCATATTGCTGAGCACATTTTAACATATTCACTTCTATCTGTTTCTTTAATATCATTAAATTGATTGTATGGTATCCATTCAAATATTATATCTTCATAAGAATTACCTTTTAGCCGCATTTCTTGAATTAAGTTATCAATTTTTTCATTTCCACTACTATCTTTTAATTCATTTATTAGACATGGCTTGCACCATCTTATTACTTTATTTAAGTATAATTTGCCACAATTCTTACAATGATACTCAATGTATTTAATTGGAAAAACCATAATATAATCATTTGTATTCGGATTTTTGGAAATTCCATATATTGATTCATAACTATGACTACTAACTGAATAGGATTCAACCTGTCAGAATAATATTATACAAAAAAAAAAGTTATTCAAAGTTTTGTAAAGAATTATTAGATATTTTCTTACCTCATCTAGAAATTCATTTGTAATATTTTGTGAATTATATAAGTATTTTAAAATAACTTTTTCATTTTTATTTCTTATATATTCAAATTTATAGGTATTATAATGTAGTGGGCCATCCTTCCATATTGCTAAGCATGTTTTAGTATGTTTACTTCTACCTATTTCTTCAATATAATTAAACTGATTGTATGGTATCCATTCAAATATTATATCTTTATAAAAATGAACTCTTAATTGCATTTCTTTAATTAAATTAACAATATTTTCATTTTCACTAGTATCATTTTTTAAGTCATTTATTAAACACGGCTTGCACCATCTATTTACTTCATCTGTGTATAATTTGACACATTTCTTACAATGATACTCAATATATCTAATTGAAAAGACCATAATATAATCATTTATGTCCGGATTTTTGGACATTCCATATATTAAATTATAACTATACTCATTAATCGAATATGATTTAACCTATCATAATAATATTACAAAATAACATTTATCACTAAATAAAATAATTATCCAAAGTTTTGTATAGATTTATAGAAAATACACTTACCTCATCTATAAATTCATTTGCAACATTTTGTGAATTATTATATAAGTATTTTAAAATAACTTTTTCATTTTGATTTCTTATATATTCAGATTTATAGGTATTATAATGTAATGGGCCATCCTTCCATATTGCTGAGCATATTTTAGTATGTTTACTTCTACCTATTTCTTTAATGTCATCAAACTGGTTGTATGATATCCATTCAAATATAATATCATCATATTTATTAATTTTTAATTGCATTTCTTGAATTAAATTATCAATTTTCTGATTTCCACTAGTATTGCTTTTTAAATCATTTGTTAAACATGGCTTGCACCATCTATTTTCTACATCTGTATATTTCTTATCACAATCTTTACAATAGTAGTATTCGATTGGAAAGACCATAATATAATCATCTGTATTTGAATTTTGGGAAATACCATATATTGGTAGATTATAATCATAATGATCAATACGAATTGAATGGGATTTAATCTACCAGAAGAATATTATGATTAAAATAAAAGCAATTACCCAAAGTTTTGTAATGGTTTTATAGAAAATCCTCTTACCTCGTCTAGAAAATCATTTGTGATACTTTGTGAATTGTACAAATATTTTAAAATAACCTTTTTATTTTGGTTTCTTATATATTCAAATTTATTAATATCATAACATAATGGACCATCCTTCCATATTGCTAAACATATTTTAGTAATCTCATTTTCATTTAATTCTTCAATATCATTTAACTGATTGTATGATATCCATTCAAATATAATATCATCATATTCATCAATTTTTAATTGCATTTCTTCAATTAAATTATCAATTTTTTCATTTCCACTAGCACTATTTTTTAAATCATTTATTAAACATGGCCTACACCATCCGTTTTTTACATCTGTATATTTCTCACTGCATTTCTCACAATAGTATCCAATTGGAAAGACCATAATATAATTATTTGTGTCTAGATTTTGTGAAATACCATATATTGGTAGATTATAATCATGATGATCAATACGAATTGAATGGGATTTAACCTATCAAAATAACGATATTAAAAAAAAATATTTTTAAATATAAGAAGTTTATAGAAAATTTACTTACCTCATCTATAAATTCATTTGAGATATTTTGTGAATTGCATAGATATTTCAAAATAACTTTTTCATTTTGCTTTCTTGTATATTCAAATTTGTGGATATCATAACACAAGGGACCATTCTTCCATATTGTTGAGCATACTTTAGTAAGTTCACTTCTATTTGTTTCTTTAATATCACTAAATTGATTGTAAGGTATCCATTCAAATACAATATCATTATATCCATCAATTTTTAATTGCATTTCTTGAATTAAATTATCAACTTTTTTATTTCCACTATTATTTTTTAATTTATCTATTAAACACGACCAGCACCATCTATATTTTATATTTGTATATTCCTTGCCACATTTCTCACAATAGTTTTCAATCGAAAAAACTAGAATATAACCTCTTGTATTTGGATTTTGTGATATTCCACATGTTAAATGATGAGCTTTAACCTATTAAATTATAATATATTAAAAAAAAATTCTTTGAAAGCTATATATAGAATTCTCTTACCTCATCTAGAAATTCATGTGTGATCAGTCGTGAATTACACAAATATTTTAAAACGACTTTTTCATTTTGCTTTCTTATGTACTCAAATTTATGGATATTATAACATAACGGGCCATTCACCCATACTGCCGAACATTCTTTAGTTAGTTCACTTCTACTTGTTTCTTTAATATCTTTAAACTGATCGTATGGTATCCATTCGAATACAATATCATCATATTTATTGATTTTTAATTGGATATTTTTAATTAGATTATCTATTTTTTCGTTTCCACTAGTATTGGTTTTTAAATCATTTATTGAACATGGCTTACACCATTTCCCGCATTCGTTTGTATATTCTCCTCCACATTTTTTGCATCTAAATTCAGCCGACATTATTTTTATTTTGAAGTCTGCAAAAAAAAAATAAAAAGCTGAAATAAAAAAAAAATAAACGTTATACGCCAATTGGCTTTTATATAAAGATATATTGTTTACCGAATGTAAATTAATAAAACCCAAATGGGATCATCATCCAATAAATTTTCGTCTGGAAAATGTAAATCGCTTGCATTACAGAATAATTTGTAACATGTGTAACATTAGGCGGTGTATGAACATATGATCATCACGAATCTTTTAAAAAATCACATGTTGGAACTTAATCATTGTGAAAAAAAAAATTATGTCATCACGCATACTTAGACCGGATGAAGTAAATTTTAATTCTTGTGACTCCGGGAGAGATTTTATGTACGTAATATATTTTTTTTTCCTTTACGTGATGGGAGAGAATATTATAATAATCTTCAAATAGCGAATTTCGTTTCTTTTCCGAATTCTATTTAACAATTAATAATAATTATTTAGATGGAATTTGAATGGAAAGTACTTCTAGTACAAATATTAACGTATGGAGTATAAAAAATTTGAGGTCATGATTTTTATGTGTGGTAAACATGGAAAATATGGAAGTAAGATTTTAACATGTCTCAAGAAACCCGGTTCTATTTATTCCATGAAAAAAAAAAATGGTAAGTCTTTAACATGTTTTGTCTGAATATTTTGATTTTTTTATACACGTAATAAGTATTATTCTCAACAAAATAAATAAGAACTTTTTTGAGTTTTGAGATTAATAAAAATTAAAATAAGCAATTTATTCTGCTATTTTTCTTTCACCACCAAAAACTGGTTGTTGGACTGACTGCACAGCATGTCGTTACCTTCAAAGTTTATTCCGTACCGAAACATAAATCTTTAGTTTCTCTTTCATTAAATAGGAAGAGAATTCTTGATTTATCCCAAAAATAATTTAAGCCTTCTTATACACTGTACCCTAATTATAATATTAAATTTCTGTTAAATATAAAACATAATTCATGTAATTATTTAAATTGTGGCGTTATTTGTTTATTAATTATAATTATGAATTTATGTAAAATAAAGTATTAACGTTAAAAATAATATCATAAAACAAATAAATAACAATAATAATTTCAATTAACCTTTTTAATCTCAAATTACATCCAATTCAACTTCGTTACCTGATTTATCTTCTTTATTACCAAAACGCTTCTTAATTATATCACTAATATGATAACTATATTCAACTACACTAACTAATAAAACGACAATATTCGTAATAAAAGCAAAGAAAGCAATTATTTTATAAGATGTGGTAAAATTCATGGCGTACAAAATCTATTTTTTTTTTTTTTTTAAAAAAAAGAAAATTAATTTAAATTAGAATATCAAATTAAGTCTTTATAAAAAAGAAAACTTTATATATAAAAAAAAGAATACATCTATATAATAATACCTGAATTATTAATTGAGGTAAATCTTCAAGAAAGATAATTAAGAATCCACCCCAAGTTATAATATCTACTGAAAGTTTAGAGAATTTAATTGAACAAAAATTAAATTTACCAAATTTTGAATCAAATATATGAAGTAATTTAACATCTTCCAAACTAAAAACTGCTATAATTGCTATTAATTTCACATTATCATTAAACCATTTTTTCATTTTAGGATGTTTAGATGTTTCGTAAAAGAATATATAAAAAGTGAACAAAGTATTCAAAATAAATGGTACTGTTAAAAATACAATACTATTATCATATTATATATAAATAAAGTAACAATTAATTTTTAATTGATATTGGTAAAGAAAGGATGATTGATAATTTAAAAAATTTACCTTGGAATAAATAGTTTATGCAAATCATCTTTGACTACAATAACAAATGTGATATCGATTGCAGCATCAACAATAATTAATGCCACTTTAAACACAATTCTATTGTCACCCTAATAATCAATATAAATTTTAATATGTAATAACTAAAAATTCGATATAATTAACATAAATAATAAGTACCTCTTTATGCCTACACCGTCCAATAAAATATATAATAATAATCAAAATTATACAAACTATTATTATTATTAAAGTAGAGATATTCTTTACGAAATTTTCAAAATCGATTTTAATTTCTTCCCACAAATCAGCTTTAAAGAAAGAGAGATATTTATAATTTAATATCTTTCATGGTTATGATGATTTATTCATAACTGAAAAATTTTACTTACTCGTCTTTTGAAATCCGTAATCTTTGTCGATATTCTTCGTGTAATCATTAGTATCAAGAAATGTTGTAATGTCTTTATCAGCTTTAACTAAAGAATTCAAATCATCAAAGACATCTTTTGAATTCTTTTTATTAAAATCATTTTTATTTGAAGGATCGATCCGAAACATAACTAAAAGTAATTCTGAATTTGAAATCCTGTCAAATTCAAAAATATTTTTAGTTTTACGTATTCTTGATTGGTCCACTGGAATACTTTCTGAAAGACTAATTGACATATTTGTAAAAAATTCATTCTGCTTATTTATATCTTTCAGATTATTAAATTCGTTAGTTCCTTCTTGATTTAATCTTAACCTTCCAGTTATGGTTTCTAAAAAAATAGTATATGATATGAGAAATATTAAAAAAAGCATATTGAACATTTATTCGACTTACTTGTATTATCTTTTCCGATATAGTCTAAAAAGCAGGATAATTACTAATAACATTAAAATAAGTTTACATACTTTAATACTTTATATTATTAACGTACCCGCTGTCGTTTTTATAATCCAATTTCCAGGTTTTATACCAGGAATTACGAGATCACCATATTCATATTTATATTTAACGAAATTATCATCAATTTCAACATAATAAGAAGCATTAGGTATATTAAAAGTCACGTTTAATATATTAATAGTAAGTGAATAAAAATCATCACTTATTACACAATTTGGAATAGTACACAAGAATCTTTGGCGCAAAAGGTTTTCATCATCAAGTTGTTGATAGATTGAAACGTTAACAGCATAAGTCGGATCAATAAAATGTACGAATGAAATTTTAAGATTGTTAACACCAATAGGAATCGGATCGTTTTGTGATGGATATACTTGACCAATATGTGTATTGTTATACGGATTATCTATTAATAAAGAAAAATTGTTTAGTTTTTTATTTAAATTTAAAAAACAAATGTATGTTATACGTACTTTTAGGCACGATAGGAGATAAATCCCTTGCAACAAATGTCAGCGAATCATCATTTTTTATCATCTGAATAAAAGTATTATTTGGAAGGATAAAAGTACGATCAAATAAATAGATAGTATCATTTGCATAATAATTTTCTGTTATAAATTCTCCAAAGGCACCATTGATTACATCAGAATAATCAATCTCATAATTTAATATAAAATATTTTGTTTGTAGATTTGATTGTATATTGTTTGATTGTAAATCAGCTCCAATTTCTACCAAAAAACCAACTTTCGGCATTAAATAAATTTTATTATAATAATCAATAAAAGGAAATAAATCAATTGAATTTGGAATTAAACTGGCTATATTAATTAATTTTAGTTTATTATCAAAATTTCTAAATAAACAATAATATTGATTATTAATTTTCTCATCAGCAATACAAACAGTATCTTGATAAGCAGCAACACTAGTTAATTTCAAGGTTTTAAAAACGCTTAGAACTTGATTGGATTCAGCTTGAACTATTGAAAAAAAAACGCTACTATCCATGCTCATTAAGACAATTGCCCATGAATCACCCAATGAAAATAAATCAATTTGGTTATTAATTTCTATAACTCCTGTTCCATCAACATCATTGAAAACTAGATTTCCATTTATCATGCCGTTTATCTGTCCATCATTATTGAAATAATATTCAGTAGATGAAAGTTGACTTAGCATCATATAATTATATCTTACAACGAGAAATTTTCCACCATTGTCATTTCTTATGACTTTAATTATATCAGTTACACCGCCCAAGACTAAATTATTTGCAGTAACAATTCCCGCCCAATTCATTATCATTCCCATGTATCCAGTATTTTGATTTTGTTGATACGCAATTAATATATAATTTGGATTTAATAAATATACAGCAATTGTACACGAGTAACATGGATATTGATTATCATCTACGATAATATTTGGACATGAATCACATGGAATTATGACATTATTAATAAAAGTAATGGCTCCATTCGGATGAATTAAACGAAAATTATAATTATTATTATTTATAAATAATATTTGAATTAAAATCGTTCCATCAGAATAAGTTCCAATAGAAGTATAACCAAAATCACTATTATTTTCATTGTAAGTTATATTGTTTGATATTTCATAAATTGATGAACATGGTAACATGAAGAAGACAAAAATGAGTAAAATTGATATGAGGTTGAGACGATGCATAGTAAATTGATGAATGATTTAATAAAAAATATTTTTGAATTTAACAGTTAAGAAAATAGATAATTTAAAAATAATTTATAAGTCGGTAACCATATTCCGGATTATTTATTTTATCTAACTTTTTATGGTATGATTGATTCTTTCGAATTCTTTCGTGAAAATCTTGATTAAAATTACACTATTCTTAATACATTTTTCATTTACATTTATTTACAATAAACAAGTAAACATAAACACAATACTAATTTAGATCGTCGTACGAGATTATTCACGTGATAAAATACATGTCTACATAACGCGGCGCAGTGCAAACCCTAATTCCAGAATTATGAGTTAAAAGTTTATTTTAATAATTAATAAGTTTAAAACAAATTGTCCCTAATGAGAAATTATATAAACAGTTGATATTAGGCCAACCTTGAAATAAATATGATGATAAATAAGAAAATCTATTATCAAAAAAGGTTAGAAGTCAAATTTTCATTCCGTGGCGCAATACTAATTTCGAAAGTTTTATAGTAAAAGATTTCAATGAAGGTTGAAGAGCAATGATGTGTTAATACATGAAAAAAAAAGAATCAAAGAACCAACTTCCAAAAAATCAAGAAATCAAATTCCTAGCAGATCTATTTATTATCTAAACCTCAAAATACTGTAATGGCAGTCACTGGGTACAACTTAAATATGTTCGAATAATAATATAAATTTATTCTATCTTGTATCTCTTTCTCTATTATTATTAGTTTTATTACCTTTATCATGAAACACTTCTGCATATATAGTGAAACCACCTTCAACGATATCAACTAACATAACGACACTACTAGTAATTAACGTAATAAAAGCGATAATACTATAAGAATTTGTAGAATTTAACGCAAACAAAATCTATAAAAAAAAGTTAATGTCAAAACTTATTTTAAATTTTAACTTTATTAATAAAAAAATCATAACGTAAATTATATATCAATTACCTGAATTATTAATTGAGGTAAATCTTCAAGAATGATATTTAAATAACTACCCCAGGTTATTAAATCTTTTGAATATTGAGAAAAATTAATCTTAAATATATCATAACCACCAAATTTTGAATCAAATAAGTGAAGTAATTCAACATCCCCTGAACTAAAAATTGTTATTAAAATAATCCTCTTTGATCGATTTTTAAACCATTCTTCAAACACATCATTTTTCATCTCATGTAAGAAGATTATAATGGTGAAAATAGTATTCATAATAAAAGGAAATAATAAAAATACAAAACTGTAATAATATAAACGTATTTTAGTTAGTGCTAAAATAATAAAATGTTTTCCGCTCCGCTTCGGACAATAAATATATATAATATTTACCTCGGAATAAGAAGATTATGCAAGTCATTTTTAGACGAGATGATGAATGAGACATCATTTATAACATCAATAATAATTAACGTGATTTTGAATATAGTCATATTTTCCATCTAAAATATTTGTATATAAATTGTCAATATAAAATTTTGGCTGTTTTTAACAAATTAATAAATCTTACCTCTTGTTTTCGATCTTTATATTTTCCATAGATAAATAAAACAATTGACGAAAAGACCAGCACTGATATTATTACCAAATAACTAACATTACTTGCGAAACTTTTTAAACTGATTCTGATTTCTTCCCATAGATCGGCTTTTTTTTCAAAAAAAAGAGATTGATGAAGTAAATAAATAAATTACGTTAAACATTATGTTTTCATTTAACTTACCTGTTCTTTGAAAACCGTAATCTTTATCGATATATTTTGTATGATCATAAATGTCGAGAGGCATTGTTATATTTTTAACCTTGATTATGGAATCTAAATCATTAAAGACATCTATTGAACTTTTATTATTAAAACAATTATCATCAGAAGGACCAATTTCAAATAAGATTAAAAGTAATTCCAAATTTGAAATTTTATCGATGCCAAAAATATCTTTAATTTTGCGAATTCTTGATAGATCAACTGGTATACTCTTCGAAAGTTCGATTCTCATTTGATCAAAAAAATTCTTTTTTTCATTCGTATTCTTTAATTTCTTAAACTCAGTAGTTCCTTCCAAATTCAAACGTAATATTCCAGTAATATAATCTAGAATATAATTAGGCACAAACTTTAAAGTTAAATGTCGTCTTGCTATGAAAAAAATTATAAATATATTACCTGTATTATCATTAATTGGATTATATTCTAACAATGAATTGAAAAATATCATTGAGATTATAAAAGTAAAATAAAAAAAACTATGTATCAATTATATTTTATGTACCTGACGATGTCTTTATAATCCAATTTCCAGGCTTTATCCCAGGAATTATTGTCTTGGGACCATCATATTTATATTTTACAAAATTATCATCAATTTCAACATAATAAGAAGAATTAGGTATATTAAATGTAATGGTTAATAAATTAATTGCAAGAGAACTAAAATCTTCGCTTATAACGCAATTTGGACTTGTACATAAGAATATTTGACGTAGAAAATTTTCTTCATTATGTTGTTGATATATTGAAATATTGGAACCAGTTGTTGGATCAATAGAATGTACGAATGACATGTTAAGTGCTGTGGTACCAATAGAAATTAAATCATTTTGTGATGGGTATACTTTATTAATATGAGTATTTTTATATGGTTCATCTGTAATTAAATGAAAGTGAATTAATAATAAATAACGTATTTAATCATAAACCGTAAAAAAAAATTACATACCTTTAGGAATTTTTGAAGATAAATCAGTCGATAGAAAAGTAAATGAACCCTCATTTGCTAACATTTGAATAATCGTATTATTTGGAAGAATGAACAGGTGATTATAACTAAGATCGCTATCGTTAATGTAATAATTATCTGTTATCAATTCCCCAAAAGCATTATTCGTATCAGAATAATCGATCGAAGTATTTAATACAAAGTAATCTAATTGTAAATTTGAGGTAGTCTCTATTAAAAAACCAGTATCTGGTATAGCATAGATGACATTATATTGATTAATGGTGAATGCGATTAGATCAATCGAACTTGTATTATTTGAATTCAAATCGATTATATTAATCAATTTTAATTTAGAATCGTAGTTTATGAATAAGCAATGATATTGAATGCTGATTCCCTTATTAGCAACACAAACAGATGCTTGCAGATAAGAAGTAATACCAAATAGTCTCAAAGTTTTAAATACATATAACTCTTGATTTGAATCGTCTCCCTATAAAAAATAAATGTCCGGAAAATGTTATCAAAAATGTCTGGAAAATGTCCGGAATAAATCTGATGTGTCCGGAAAATGTCCACTTTTTTGGTACATGTCTGAAACACTTCTGATACTTAAAATTTTGACATGTCCTAACTTTGTCCTGAATTCGTCCAGTATTTGTTCGGTATAAAATTTTGGACAAATTCTGGACAGTTAAACCTGGACAAATTCTGGACATAGTAAAAAAACCAGATAGACAAATTCCGGACATGAAAAAGTTCAGGACAAATTCTGGATACTATTTCCAAAAAAGGATAAATTAATTTTGTAAAAAAATGCAAAAAGCACAAAACTGACATTCAAAACCTTTTCTGTCGTACTAATTAAAATTGCAGAGCAGGCAAAAATACTATATATCTATGATATAAAAATTTTGGGTTAAGGAATAATGATGATCATCTATCCATTGATCATCTTTTGTGGCAAAATTTTACGAAAATACATTTCCGGACAATTTCAGGACAAATTCCTAATATCCCGGAAATGCAGTGTTTTCGGAACAGTTTCCGGACACACAGTGTCCAGAATTTCCGGACAATATTTTAGAATTTTTTTCCGGACATTTTCTGGACATTATCCGGACACTTATTTTTTATAGGGTCTTGCACGATTGAAAAGTAAGAATTATCATGCTGATTATCTTGATTACTGAAGATTACTTGAAATACGATTGCCCATGTACCATCTAATGAAAATGCATCAAATGTAATGATATTATCAATTATTATACCATCAATATTGTTGAAAGTTAGATTTCCGCTTATAATATTGCTTATTTGTCCATTACTATTAACTAAGTATTCAGCACATAAAAGTTGTTCTGGTGTTTCTACTATTTGTCTAACAACAAAAAATCTTCCGCCATCATCCTCACTCACAATTCTATAAATTGAGAAAGCTTCTCCTAATATAAAGTTACTTGTAATTACAATTCCCTTACGATCTATTATTAGTCCCATAAGTTCTCCAACTTGAACGTACGTAATAATTATATAATTTGGATTTAATAAATATATCTTATTCATGCATAAACATGAGACATAAATATCATCATCACTATTCATACATGAATTACATGGGATTGAAATATTATTTATGAAATTTAAAGTTCCATCTGGATAAATCAAACTCAAATTGGTATAACTGGGAGTATTTTCAAATATTACTTGAAATAGAATTGTTCCGTCAGAAAAAGTTCCTATAGTAGTATAACCGATAACAATATCATTTTCATTGTAAGTTAAATTATTATTTGATAAACATGGAAATGATAACAGTAATAAGAAGATATAAATTATTATAAATTTGAAACTTAATTTTATAATCATGGTAAATTAATTTTAATTAAATTTAATAAAACTTTTTAAATGTTTATTTTTTTTTTGTTATCTTGCGTAACTATATTGTGTAATACAATGTTTACAGTATTACAGTGTTTATAGTATTACGTATTCGTATATTAAAAGATGTGAAACCATTGAACCTGATTTGAAACTTGCACAATCATTACGCCATTTACTCAAAATTGTAACTTTTATAAATTATTGACCTTACAATTTAATAGAGTACAATATCAAATGAAAAGACAAATATATGCAAATAATAAAATGATTTTATCTCTATTTTAGACAATGTCATATTTTGATGATGTCATTTAAATAATCTTATCTATACTGTAAAATATTTATGTAAACAATTTATTACATCTATTACATCATACTTTAAATAAAAACCGAACGACCATTTGTGACGTAGTATAGGTTGGTGAATGGATTTCATTTTAGTATCGCAAAAGCTATTAAAGACGAAATTTTTTTATTACTCGTACAGTCTAACTAGTCATGGTATTTCTGCCTTTCTTATTTAGGATCCATTGAAAATATCGAATTTTTGGTTCGTAATTAACTGTATCACATTACTCCATCAGATGGAAACGTCGTGGTTCGACTTAAAAAAATATTAAGTTGACATACATTTTGTTCATAGGGGCTTCAGTTAATTTTTTTATCTTGTAATCCTTTTGTATCATGATCTTGTATCATTTACCTTATTACTATCAGATGTTGCTTTTTTCAATCAATTTATTCTCGCTGAAAGCTTATTGTCTTTAAAATGTTTCCTAAAAGAAGAGGAAAAGTTTCGAATCATCTTATAAAATAGAATTGGAACGCATTATTAAATAATTAACGGTTTTAAATTTCTAACACGGTTAGTAATATCACCCCCACTCATACCTGTATGCTATTGATGTACTGTACGATACTTTACTAAAGAAATATTATAAATAGTCAGAACTTGCAAACATAACATCGTGAGATATTAATTCTGAAAGTTGTTTATTGTAATAAATATATATGCATTAAATCTTTATTACTGAGAAAGCAACTCTTATAGTGGTTCCACTTTATTTTTGAGACAATAATTCTCAACAGTTTGGTAATCAAACGCTTAAAGGTTGAGTTGACTTTGCAAGTTTATGGCATTATTATTTAAAAATGGCATTTTCCTATTGTGAGAATTTATTATGGTCAAGTTTAAACTTTTTTCAAAATATTATATGTTATATTATAATTAGCGAATGTGAACCAACAGAAATTCATTATTGGGATTATCCCATATAACGATATTACTTTTTCCGAACAATTTGCGAACAATTTCCGAACATTTTCCAGAGTTTTTTCAGCATCTGATAATGATAGACTTTAAAAAACTATTCTTTGAAAGTTAAAGTCATTATATAAAGAATTTAATTCCGCAATTTAAAATATATTACTTTACCAAATAATAAAAATACCATAATTAATTTGATTAATTAACTTACATATTAATAATTTATTAAATAATATCATATTTCTCATAAAAACAAATGCTTTTTTTGAGTTTGTATAACTTGTTTCCTGCGTCATATGAGTTATACTAATTTTCGGTTCGGATTTCATGTAATGACGGCAGAAGACATGGATGATTACAAATAATCAAAAAAATTCCGAATGTTGATCAATCGGACCCGGTTTACCAGCCAGAACCAATGTAAGTAGGGGGCGAAATTAGTATAACCCATCATTGATGCTAGTGTGGCCTGCCGTAAGTAATAATTACGGCATTTTGGATTACGATACGATTACAACTTGGGTTTCAACTTATTACAACCATTACGACACCAATTTTTTCCTATATGAAAATTACGGCATAAAGTACTTACGACTTACACCAATTACGTTACAACTTATTACAACCGCTACAACCTATTACGGCAGGCAACACTAATTGATGCTCAAAAATAGCTCTGATTTTCATTTCTTGGGTAAATGGAGCAATTTTACAATGTTTTTTTAAATTAGTGAAAAAGGAAGTTTATTAAGTCTAAAATTGGGAAACAAATCGCTTATGTACATGCACCTACAAATAAAAAAAAAAGAAAAATTTTTTTTTCAATTTTTTAAATTTTGCAAAATGGATTATTTTCGTTCATCCAACTTTGTGGTTAATGTTAATGATAAACAACAAAGAAATATTGTTCTTGACTTATGTAAACTGATTTTATCTTTTGGTTACGGAAGTTGTAATTTTCAGTTTTCAATTAATGGTCTTAATCGGTATGAAGTTGATGAATTGCTTAAATCAGTATTTGAATCAAAAAATATTGGAGTATGTAGCATATCTGATTCTTCTGTTTATGTTAGTCTTAATAGAGATATGTCAAATAATAAAGCTTTACGAATTTGTAAAGTATGATATCAACCTAACGTTTGGAGATTAAGGAGATTAGACAAAGAAAAAAGAAGCGAATGGAGTCAAGATAATCACTCGGAAGAAAGAAAGAATTTAATTAAGTATAGTATCATCACAATCATCACAATTAGCATCATCATCACCAACTGCTATGATATGTGCAGTTATAGGATCTTTATTTGGTGGTGTTTTATTATCCTTTGTAGTTTTTATTTATATAGATGGAATAAAAATAAACATGGTGATAAAAATCCCTATAATAATAATAATAATCAATATCAATATGGTCACGGACACGAAATAGTGCAACCACCCAACGATGAATATACGATTGATCATCAGCATAGAAGTACTTCTGCTTCAATAATTAATAATAGTGGACAGAAATCAACTCCAACGGCTAATGACGGAAAGTTAACATTACAAGGACTCCAACAAGAGATTTAAGATTTAAAACAAATAATTTTACATAAAAGTAAACAATCTAAGAAATAATTAAATGTTGTATTAATCAAGAAATTAATTCAGTAGTACTTTTTTTAATTGCATGTTTTAACAATTATAACTTTTAAGATACAGTAGATATAGCTACTTAAAATCATTGATAAGAAAAATTATCTTGTATTTTTTTTTTAAACCATCTAATACATATGAATTTATTATTAAATATTTAGATTTGATTACAATATTACGATACTCGTAAGTTCAATTATTTATTAGATATTTATTGTCATATTGTGACTATTCAAGTTGTTTTTCAATAAATTATCTTTTGTCTTCATATATTGCGACATTGACTTGTTATATTTAGAAAAGAAAGCCATTGTGTTATTAATATAGTTAGTAAATTAAATAAGCCGTATTAAGAAAAATTCGTGCGAATTTTTCTTGATGATCATGGTTTTTAATTTATTATTCAGATTTCAGACTTTGAACTTAAAATTAAAAAATTCGCATGAATTTTTTAATAGAGAATGAATATTTTTTTTTTATAAATTATAAGTTTTTCATTAAATTTATTTATTTGGTTATTTTCTAAATATCTAGCAAGTAATATTTCAATCAAAAAATTAATGTTTCTTTTTTATTTTTCTTATCTATTACAAATAATCTATTCTATTATTACTCTTTTATTTACTGTTTTTTTTTTGTTTTTTTTTTTTTTCCTACTACATGTAAAACTTATTTTTTTAAAAGAGTAGTTATAATTAATAAAAGAATTAATTCTATATATTAATTTAAAATTGATATTAATCTAAATAGAAATTTTAAGAGATCTTACTTCAATTATTCCCTATCACTTTTCATTTAACGGTCATTCCTCCAATAAAAAATGTTAAGATCATACTTCAAAGTTATGGTTTTCTTTCTATTTTATTTTCCATTAGTAGCCGATTTTTTTTTTCTTCTGTGATTGTTTTCTTCAAATTCTTCAAATACATATTTAAACCTCCAGAATTTAATGTCTGCTCTATTTCTTCAATTCTACTCCTTTTACAAGAATATGATGATTCACAAGGAGATATGATTTTTAATATGTATACATATATATATAATGAATGCTCTTTAATTGCATAATATTAAAAAGGTTCAGTTCTTTTCACCGCCGTATGATAGCTCTTAAAATCTTTGATGCCTTTCACAGGTAGGATTTTGAGGAATAATAATATTGATTTCTTTTGCCAAATGATTTGTCATTCTGGCTCCATGTTCCAATTAGTTGATTAATTGATTGTTTTATACAGCTGAAAATTTTCTTGAAATGATCTACTGCACACTTGATAATCAAAGTCCGAAATTTGGACATGTGGAGAAAATGTATTATAAATCTTTTAATACATTTTTTTTCCGAATAGAGCAGCATAACTTTTCTAGGTTTTAAGACCTCTAAAACAAAAAATTTATTAAAAAAATGATTAAATTAATAAATAAATAACCAAAGTATTAGTAAATACTAGTTTAGCATACCTTTTGTTCCTTAAGCATGGTTTAATGGATTGACCGTATTTTGATTTGCATGTCACCTGATCATTTTATTGTATAAACGTCATATCCGAATAAAAAAAAACCCACCCATAATCCCATAAATATATATGATATAGAGAATAAAATAAAGATAAAATAAAGAAAATGAGTGTACCAAAAAAAGTTATTAAGGTGAGAATGGTACAAAGGAATGATAAAGAAATAGCAAAAATAGTAGTTCAGAGCCGAATTGGTTAAAACCGCATGGGATGAACTGTCATTTAAAGATTAATGACTGAACTATTGGGATATGAAAAAAGGGAAAGGGTTTGTTAATTTAAATATAATAAAAATATTCTAAAAAAAAAAAAAGAAAATTTATAAACTAATGTAAAAGAAAAAAAAACGAATAAAAAAGATTTATTGTAAGAAAGGGAAAGGGATAAGAAAAATAAGAATAATAAAAATAAAGAAACATGTACCAAATGAATAGTTATCAAGGCAAGATTGGTACAAAGGAATGATAAGGAGATGATAAAAATTGTAGTTCAGAGCCGAATTGGTTAAAACCGCATGGGATGAACTGTCATTTAAAGATTAATGACTAAACTATTTGGATATGAAAAAAGGGATAGGATTTAACGATTTAGATAAATTTATAAAGAAAATTATAAAAGAAAATTATTATGAAAGAAAGACGAATAAAAAAAAGATTATAAGAAAAAAGAAAGGGTAATAGGAAAAATAAAAAATGTAAAATATGTTTGAAATGTACCAAATAAGTTATTAAGGTGAGAATGGTACAAAGGAATGATTAGGAATTAATAAAAGTAGTAGTTCAGAGCCAGGTTGGTTAAAACCGCACGGGATGAACTGTCATTTAAAGATTAATGACTGAACTATTAGGGTATAAAAAAAGGATAAGGATTTAAGGTATAAACCATAAACATTAAATTTACGTATATAAAAAAGTAATATATTCTATTATAAATATGAATAGTTAAATCAAAAGAAGTTAGCAAAAAAATAGGGAGAAAATCAAGCAAAAGAATAGGAATAAATTTCAATAAAATTAAAAATGAAAATACGATTATGTCAGAAAAGTAATAAAAAAAAGTATAAAGAAGAATAAAAGAGAAGAGAGAAGTTAAAAGAAAAAATAAAATTTGAGGATCACTGCTGTAATTATGAGAATAGCACTTATTAAGAGAGATTTCAACTAATGGAGAACGTACGAAATTTGGGCAAAGATTTAAAGACATTTTGAAAGAAATTTAGAAAGATAATAATTTGCTAAAAGATTTTTTAAAAAAAAAAAAAATAAAAAAAATACCTATATTTATAAAATTTTAAATCAGTATAATAATAATATTATAATAAAATATTATTACAATATTTACTATTGCATATATTTTACTATATATGAGTCATTTATGTTCTTGTTAGTAGATATTACTAGATATTGCAGTAAATGATTTATGTGCTTTTTACAATCGATTACTCATAATCTTTAAAACCTTTTTAAAATTATGTCAAATTATAAATTTTATAAGTTTTTATTATCTGTTATAAATTATGAGTAATTGTAAGATCTATCTATCAGTTGTGTATTTTATAAAGAATTGATCGCGCAAATTGTTATGATCATCTACTGATGGAAAAAGTGCTTATATTGATCGGACTTACTGATATGAAATAATCACATGACATCATATTTAAAATTATGGTTCATGACTCATTTATTGACATCAAAACATCAAACCTTTCAACCAATAAATTGTGAGCGTGCAAATTATGTATGATTTAATTCACATGACATATCGTATAAAATCATGACTCATTTATCTTGTATTGGAATATTAAAATTAGCGTCAAACTTATGGAAAAATCTTTCAGCAAATGAAATGGCATATCTGTTTTTTAAGATTATTACCCTAACGTTAATTAACATGGAAATTTATTATTAATCTTTTGATAAATTGAAGTCGTGATTATTAAGAAAATTCGTAAAGTCATAGTCCGATCAATAAAGAAAAATTCGTGCAAATTTTTCTTGATACTGCTTATTTAATTTATTAACTAAATTGGGTTATAACTTATAAACAGTTAGATTAATCATAATATAACATTTTAACAAAAAAGGTTATAGTCATGAGATTTGTTGGATAGGAATCATAAGAAATTATTTTAAAGGATGGCATTCAAATGCCTTTCTTATGATAATTAATAAAAAATAATCATAGTCTCAAAAGTTTATTGATTCTTTTTTAAGTCTAATGTAAAATATACTTATTTTTAACTACATTTTTTTTTGTTTAATATACTTTTTTGAGTTTATTAAGTTTGATATATGTATTTTTTTTGAGTTTAATATAATTATATATATTTTAATGAACCTTTTGTTAAGTTTAATATATAAAAAAATTAGATAACTAAAATTTAGTCTAATATGTGCCTTAATACTGTATATAAACTACGCGTCCTTTTTAGTAATATGAAGTTTATATGGTATTATGTAATAAAGTTTAAGTAAATAATTCTTTCGCTTGTTGATAAAATGGTTTGAAGTCATGTTTCACTTCATCTAATTTACATTGTACTTATATTAGACGCAATTATAGTAAAATCTTTTTGCAACTATCAAATAAAAGAAATGAAGACACGACTGAAGACAAAATGATATGCATCTGGACTAATTAGCTAAATATAATAACCTTTATATAGAAAGTTTATTTATATGATACAATTAACATTAATTAGTATATAAAAGTAAGTTTATACAAATTATCTAATCAAATATAAAATAATTTATAATCATTATTTTCTATTAAATATAAACAACTCCAGGAATAGCACCTTCAGGTAGGTATGGTTTTGATATAGCTCTTTGTATGTATTTAACAGAAATAAATGGTAATTAAAGAATTTCATATTAGATATAATGAAATTTTGTTTTAATAGGATTGGATGGCAAAAGAGTAATAATTCTTTGAGGTGTTGGTACATTTGATCTTGCACCCGTCGGATATTCAATTTAAATTTAATTAATCTGAATGGCGTATTCGAAAAACTTCTGGAAAAATTCCAAAAAGCTGGCAGTTCCATAAAGCAGATGTAATTTGAAATATATTATTATATCATTTGGTGAATATTATGTATTATTTTTAGATTGTGAATTGAATTAACATAACTAAAATAATTTGGAGGTGATTATAACCAATTAATTGTGAATATATATGGACGAATGAATTTTATCCCGAATTCAAGTATGGTACCATCACCATCAACAACACCAAATTCTGAAAAATTAACACTGCAAAAACTTCAACAAGAGATTTAAGGCAAATAATAATTTTATAAAGTAATAAACAATCCACAATTACTATGGGAAATAATTAAACATATATCAATAAATATATCATAGGTTCATTTTTTAATTATTATAAATTAAATAAATTTTTTAATAACAAATTCTTTAAAATGAACATAATTCTTTAAATTATTTATCACTAGCAATAAAGTATTTAATACAAATTATTATTATATTAATTTACGTTCAATTTTATTAAAATCTATTGCAGGAAAGCCAGCAAAAGTTGATTTTTCTGAAAAATGTGAACAATTGATTCTCAAAATATTTGACTTTGACAGAAATAATTTACTTTAATTATAGTTTATAATTACCATTTTAACAGGTTAACCTTTAATCTCTTTGATCGTTTCGTTTAATCATGTCGTATCATTTTTAGGCAAATTTAATTTGTCGATTCACATCACTCGGTCACAAACTTCAATTAAAAAAAAGTTTATCACATGAATCGAAATGTGATTTTATTGGCACATTAAAAATTATTGTTATTTTCGTTAATTGGTTCTATTTTCAACAGTTTTTGTTTGCTTAATTTTATAGACTTTTTTACTTGACAATTTAACAAAATGCTTCATGCATGTTAAAGTATTATTAATTTAACAGTAAAGAATAATTTTTCATTATCCCTATACATTAAATTCCATTTAAAATCTTACCAGTTCCTAAAGTACAGAAAAAAAAAGTTATCTTTCGTAATTAATTATCTCCTTAAAAGTTGTCTAATCAGATTCCTCAATTGACCCAGAGCATATTTTATCACATCCGTGAAAATGACAATACATTATTCTTACTACAAACCCATCAAGAACTATATCCGTGGAAAAATTGTAACTATTTTATCACTGTAAACATTTTCTTTGCATTCTTTTATAAAAATTTCAAGTATGAATGAAATATTAGAAAACAAAAAACAAAAAAAAAAATACTTATTATGCAAAAGCATACCAAATTTTTTACTTATTTTGCATATAATAATATGGCACAATACTTTTGTTTCATATTTAATCTATATATTTAATGCTAAATTTTAACAAATTTGTCATATAAATTAAACTGCGAAAAAACTCTTCACAATGGTGGCGATGAAGAGAATGGATTACAATTTACATCATATATAATATATCATGGTTAATAATTCCCATTATACTAGATATAATATCATTATTAATACGTTAGTAAAAGTTTGTCGCAGTATATAAAACAAAACAAGAATTGATGCAAAAGATTTGAAATTCTAATGGATTTGTAAGAGTTACCTTTGTTACAACAATGCACCTAGGAGAATTTTTCCAAGAATTTTTCCAAATCTTTCAGTTTATGTTACTTAAGCGTTAGATCATAAAGTTTATAATTAAAGAAAAATCGTCCCTTAATCGCACAAATTATTTTGTATTACGTTATTTTGCCCGAATGATGATGTAAACGTCACTTAAACACGTGATGGACGGACATCCGGACATTGCATAAATCGTTATACTTCGGACTAAATCAAAAAAGTAGGGGAACGTTAAAGCGGGTAGAATCAAGTGTTCTTAGTAAATAAATTCGAAAAGTGGAGGGTTGTGATACCGGCGATAAATATTTTAAGTATTCGAAGAACTTATAATTTTTTTGGTTAGTAAAAACCTATTTGTTACCCGTTATTTGTCACATCGTAATTTCTTAATGCCGTAATTCCGGTCAAATATACCCGCTTTAACGGACCCTAAAAGTAGTACTGTAACTTTAGTATTATTAGTTTTACTCTTATATGACAGTTTTTTAATATTCTTTCAGTTTAATTAATGCGATTATTCGTTAAATCCATTTTGAAAATGATCGGTAATTTAGTTTTTATATACTAGAGTTAAAGTAAAACAAGTTTTAAAATCTCCCTCCGAACACCAGATACAGTATATCATTTTTAAAGTTATGAGTTGTAATTACTAATTGCTATTTCACAGCACATTCTATTTTAAAATCTCTAGCATATAATTTTTTTTTAACAAGAAATTAAAATTACTTAATGCAAAAAAAGCATTATTCTTTTAAAATCAAGAATTCAAAATATTTTTTTTTTTTTTTTTTGGTTAACGTTACATTAAATTTTAAGAATTAACCCGAGGACTCGGATTTATTTTTTATTAATAAAAAATTTTTATTATATATCATTTGATCGGCCAGTTTATAATCAAATAATAAAAAATGAAGGATTTTTTCTTTAATAATAGTTATTATTTGATTTTCAGCATGTACACATCCCCTGGTTCTTCTTACTAATAAAATAAATTAAGATAAAGTGATTCCGAGGAGCAGGAGTTTAGTTCATCAAAAACTGGCTGAAGAAAAAGCTTAACCAAATTGCATAGCTGACTCAAAATAGTGCTGATCACACGATCATCATCGTTTTATGAAAATGTCGAACTTCGCAATAAATTATTTATCATCCTATATATATCATATATATTATTTATACACATACATGTGAAGATGAACAACGATTGTCTTTTTTTTTATTTACAACCTTTACATAAACATACTAAAGAATGACCAAAATTACCCACTTAAGATCATATTGTAGTATTCCCAATCTCACACATAATAAGTTATAAACTTCATCAAATTTTAAATAAAGAAGACAAAGTTGCTCTATTTCAGTTTTAAGGAAAAAAAAAAGGATTAAATGTAATAATAATATTTTTTTTTTTTTTTGATTCACTATTTGTTTATTGAAAATGTCGAAGAAAAAAAGATTTACATGTAACCTTATTCTGATCGGATTTTATACAGTAGTTTACAAATCCTTTTCAGTTTCAAAGCATAAAGAAGCTGAATAGAAATCGTAACCCTATAATCGACGTATATAATTTTTTTCAATTTTTATTAATTATTTTATTGATAGTTAATGAAAACTTTGTCATCTGTAAGCGGTAAGCCATATGATGGTAGAACCTCTCATCAAGTATATTTTGTTATTTCAAAGGAGACTTTTATAATTAAAATTGTGCTCAAAGGAACAATTTTTAATTGTGTTTTTCCAACTGCGTGGTTATTTGTCAGCTATTTTTTTGAAATTGATTTTCATATCAATTTGGCTTATGATTTTTCGGCAAACAATTTCATTACTAAATTGAAATTGTACTGATTCATGGATAGCTATTCATTTACTCTTAATACATATATTATACTTTCATTTGAAAAGTTTTACTATTAACATCATGTTCTTATAAATCTTAGAATTTATTATTTGTTCAAATGTTTGTGTAAATTAATTTGCTGCAGTATATACTGTATATAAAATCATGATATTTTTCAGACTCTTTTAACGAAATCTATTTAATTTTTACAGATAATAAAAGATATGTAACGTTTTGAATCATAATGGTGACTTATTTGAGCTTTTATTCATAATTTCAGCTATCATTGGTTCTTGAGACTTTTTAAGTGTTAAGTATTGGTTATATAATAATTTATTCAATAGTTACTTCATTTTATTGAATATCAGTTATTAACGTGTCAAAAATATTTTTATCAGATTTAAACGTCATAATCTACAGTAAGACTCTTTTGGTGTACTGTGTATATATATATGTATAATAATGCTTGATAAATTTGAAAGTTTTTTTGGTAGTCTTTCGATTACACCGTTCATATATATGTTATTTTAGTTTCAACAAAATTTAGGTAGGTTGAGAAAATTTATTTAACAGTGTATACTTTTTTAATTATACTAAAATGAAATTTTTTTTTATTTTAATTTTGAAAGAAATCATTGAGCGGGATAATGATAAATTTTAATTCATATCCATTCAAATTGGAGATACTTCTCTTTCTTCTCTTTGTTCTATTTATTTGGCTTTTTTTTTCATTTATCCAAAATAAAATGTAAATATAAATACTACCTTTCTTATTTCTCTCTCAGAATTTTTTTTGTCTAAATAAATGATTAAAATGTTTTAAAAACTATTATATATAAATATTTTGTTACTTTTTAATATTATTGTCAATATTATTATTATTTATGGATTGAATTACTGATTTCTTTTACGTCATCACTTCCATTCATACTACAATGATATCTCCTTATGGTCTATAGTCACGCAATTGGCACAGTGACTTTCAAAGCAGAATGTGCTTATAAAGAGGGACTATTTATTATTGTTATAATGTTACCATCCTAAAAGCTCAAATTTGTGCTTATCATAGAGAATGATTATATGGAGGTACGGCTGTAATCACTGTATCATTATTACTATGTTTAGAAGAATTTGATACTATCTTAGAATTTATGAAATTGCTCAAAAGTAAAAAAAAAATATTACTAAAATTTAAAAATTAGCGTAAACGAATTTATAGTTTTAAAAAATGTAATTTTCTGTTAAATAAAACGATTTGACTTTTGATCATTATAACTTTTTAACGTAGCTCGCTAGGTATTAATCGATCACATTAAAATTTTTTTTTTTTTCACAATATTTAATCCCGTTAAAAATTCTTATCTGTTATAACTAACTATCATATCATATTACAGTGATAGAGAAGTGACGCAAAGTTACTTAATCTAAGTGATGAACATCGTACAAATCAATTACCTCCGATGGTTAGACCAGGTTTGTCCAAATCATTAAAAAATAGAATTAACGTGATGACAATGGTTTAATTAAACGAAAAACAGAATTAATATATTTTGTTATTATGCAGATATTTATGGATATATAATAATAAAAATTGTCCAAAATTAAATAATAAATAAAAAATATTAAAATACTACCAGGATACAAACTGCTAAGAACATTAGAAGAGTAAAGACTATCTAATTATCATAAAACTTATTTACCGTCCACTCTATATATTGTATATAAAAAAAGCTTTAATTATTTTACGTATAAGATATGGTCAAACTTAAAAACGAAACAATAATATAAACAATTCTTACCTTCAAGGAATTTGAGATGATAATGTATTTGGTAAAGTTGGAAGCGCGATAATCTTATCCCCAAAATCTGTTGATTAAATATAATCAATTTTTATTATAGAATTATAAAATTGATTAATATTTAACTTACCTTTTATGTTATCATCATTGATTGATGTTGGGAGAGAAAGATCATTTTGACCAGAATCTTCTACAAAAGTTTAGAATAATAATAATCATTTTAATTATATGCTAATTTTAATAAAATATCTATCTATAAGAGCATTATTACCTAAAGTTAATTTAGCAAGATGTTCTTTAACTCTTTGAAATGATAAGTAACGACTTGTATAACAAGTACCAGGATAATTGTCGACTAAGTTCATAGTTTTAAGAAGACTATACTTTTTTCTATGAAAATTTGCTAAATAAGTTTCATTTGGTCCTATTTTACGATTTCCCAACGTTTCTATAATTTGTTGAGCTGTTGGACGATTTTTTGGATCAGAATCCCAACATTTTTTCATTAAATCTACAATATGTGTAGGAATTCCCATCTTTGGAGAAATTTGTGGACGAAGACCTCTTATAATATCAAGAATTAGATTTGCATCATGATCTTTGTTGTTAAAAGGTTCTTCAAATGAATGTAACACCCAAATAATAATTCCTAAACTGTATATGTCTGATGCGGGTGTATATTGTTTGCCAAGAAATATTTCAGGAGCAATATATGGAACAACACCATGAATTCCTGATAATTTAATTGATGTTGAAATATTTGCAGGTTGGCTTAATCCAAAGTCACTTATAACGATAACATTAGAACTAGAATTTAGTAGGATATTGCCTATATGTAAATCACAATGAACCAATCCCGAATTATGTATAATATTAAGTCCTCGAGAAAGATCGTAAATAATGATTTCATTGGTACTAAATTCATAATAGCATTTATGCCTAATTATATTGGTATATGCAAATTTTGCATGATTCACAATACTCTTTTTTATACTACCCTTATCAGCATATTCAGTCACCAATCACCATTACAAAATCTTGGGTGATTGAATCATATGAAATCCCATATAATCTAATTAAAGAAGAATAATGGTGATTATTTCTATTCGATTCTGTACACTGAATGTAATTTTTAACCTATAATTATATAACGCAACGTGAATTATAAACATAGCAAACCTTGCAACTTAAATGAAATTATTACAATACCTCGTTAAGAAAATCCTTAGTTATATTGTTTGAATTATATAATTTCTTTAAAGCGACATCATAAATTCCATTCCATTTAGCTTTATAAATCTCTCCAAATCCTCCTTTTGCTATATATGTAATTTCACTAAATTGGTTATAAGGAATCCATTTTAAAATTTCATTTGGCGTATTACATTCTTTAATAAAATCATCTACAATCTTATTTCCACTTGACCAATTTGACCAATTCGTATTTTCGCATTTGTTGCATAATAATAGTAATATACCTTTACATTGTCTACAAGTGGAATAACCAAATTTAAAGTCTTCGCTACAATCATGGCACCATTTAATCACTCTGCAATTTTCGCATGATCCTTCTGGTTTTGATTTTACTGACTCCATTAATCAAAAATATTTGAAAGAAGGGGTTAATAAATTATAGGATTGCTAAGGCATTCCTATATAAACATTTTATCATTAGGGAGAAAATACTCCGGTATTGTTTCGCACAACAAACACAATAGCGATCCGCACTGTAAATGATCAAAATTGTTATTACACAAACGTGATTCTGTAAGACTCTAATTCTAAAAGATACACCCATTTATCGTTTATTTATATTATTACTGTAATATTTATAATATGACGCAATAAATCTTTATATCGTTAAAAACAACATTTATAGTGCGTCCATTTTTTTTAGAGACGAATTTTTTAAATTTTAGTTCACAGTTTGGCTTCAATTGAATTGACTTTACAAGACGGTTGACATTATTATTAAGAATAACATTATTGGATAATGGAAATTTATTAAATTAAATTCTCTGAATTATCTATTATAGTTTGTTCAATTATAATTCATTTTATTTAGAAAGGATTGCGAATAAGCTAGGATGATGGAAATGATGGCATTGAACATTAATATAAATCAAAATACATCAAGCTGAATAAAATTTATAAGGATAAACTTTAAATGATAGAAAGTTTTTTTTTGAAAACTTATTATCATTACATAAAAAATATGATTGCACAGGTTAAAAATATTACTTTATGAGAAATACATAGTATCGCTTAAGAATCATTTAATAATTGATTAAATTAAATTGGATTATTTTATTCTTAATATTTAATAAACACACCAATAATAATAATACAAAGATTTTTTTTTTTTAGGTTCGATCACAAATTTTACGTTGAAAGCTATTTTATATATCATATGATGATGAAAAGTGGAATAGCTGACAGCTTTCCCAGATCTTGCTCTGATTCCAGCTTCTGAATAAATCGAGTAATTTTTGTGTTTATATCATAAATTATAAATCTAAAGCTGGGAAACAAAGACATCTTTAATTTATACCTCGCAAAAAAAAAAAGAATTCTTTATATGCCACATATACATGTTAATAAAAAAAAAAAATTTTCAAATTTTGCAAAATGAATTATATTCGTTCATTCTCCTTAAAGTTAACATTAATGATGAACGACAAAAATATTTTATTCTAGGTATATAAACAAATTTTTATCTCATCTTTTAGAAGAACAGATGAATTTCTAAATCATGGTCTTACGCAGTATGAAATTTATGAGCTGTCTAAATCGTCACGGTCAGATTATGACGTTTGTGTTGTTATTATTGAAACTAAGTGGCTTTATATTAATACCGAAAAAAATGCGCTAGTATCTAGAAATCTTACCAAAAAAAAGTTTACAATATAGAGGATATGCATAAGAAAATTTCTGGTAGGAGTAATTGGAGCTTATTTTACGAATGATACAAAAAAAGCTTCAGATGATGAATCGAAAAAATTATTAAATCTGATCATATATATCGTTAGTTATCTTTGAACATTTTTTTTTTTTTCGATGAACTAATACCGCATTTATTTAATTGTTATTATTTTTCAAAAAACTTCTAGAAAAAGAAGTTACTCCATGTTATGTTAGAATTAGCCATTACTACAATAAAAACAAATAAATAATGATACTTATGATAAAATATTATATCCATCAGCTTGTAGTTACATTACTACTATGATTTTCCGGTTATTTATTTACGGCAAATAGTATTGACGTATTATGTACTGTATGTATATTCGATCCACTTTTCCATTGTGCCTATATTTCGGTCCTTCAAATAAAATTTAGGCGATGATTAATTCTGCAATTCCAGCTATCTATTTATCATTAGTACGACATATAAGTTTTATTATTTGGTATTTTTATTCAGGAAACATAAATAAAAAATATTTGTATTTATAAAATCATACTTAATTACAGTTCATTATGACGCTAATTATTAAATAGTTTATTAACACTGTAAGTTTAAACGAGTATAAATACTAAATACTTAAAAAATTTTCTACTCTAAAATATATTTAAAATCCTTAGAATACAGTGCCTTAAAGAATATATTTATTTTGAGCTGGAGCAAAAAGATATTACATATTAGTAATTTAATTTTTTTTTCTTATTCTATATATTTTAAAAATTTAACATACTGTTTATTTGAAAATTTTTATAGTCGTTAGTTGGAAATTTTAACATAAAAATTGATTTAGCTATTTGTTCAATTACAAACTGATTTATTTATGTAAAAAAGTAAAAAATGGTTTGCATACATTATCTAAATCAGTGTTGAACAAATCAATATAATTAAGTATAGAGAGATAAGCAAATTACTTTAAACTACAGACTTTAACTCAACTCTTGTTTTATAAATGCAATTATTATTAACTTATAATAAATACTAATTGATGTAAATGACTTCACAATCTAGACATTCAGAATTAGGATCATTATATTTTGGAAGATCTTTTGTAAAGGGATAAAGTAATTGAGATGTATAAAATGCCTGTGGATGAGTGGTTACCCATCTTTTCTCTTCTAAAGATAAGAAATTTATTTCTTTGTATTCTTCTGCGCTTTTAAATTGCTCCTCAATGTAATAATACTGTTGTTTTTTTTCTCTAGGTAGCCAAATTGAATCTGGCACATATGATCCATGAAATAACCGAATCACTTCTTCTATTTCAGTTGCTTTTGGTCTATTATTTGGATTTGAATCCCAACATCTCATCATTAAGTCAATATAACATTTTGGTGCTTCTTGATCATTTATATCAGGTCTAACTCCTCCACAGATCTTTAATGCCAAAAATGTATCATGTGCTTTATTGGCAAAAGGTTGTCTTCCTGTTGCTACAAAATACATAATCATGCCAAAGCTATATATATCCGCTGCTTGTGTATAAGGACTTCTTCTTAAAACCTCAGGAGCAACATAAGCCATAAGGTAAAACTCCATAAATGTTAGTCTTATCTAAATTATCAACTCTTCCACATAATCCCATATCTGATATGCACATTGAACTATAACCGTCTAAAGAAGTACTAATGGATAATATATTTCCAGTGTGAAGATCACGGTGAACCATATCTTTTTGATGAATTTCTTTAAGACCCTCAATAATATTTAACAATGCTTTTAAATTATATGACCAATCAATTTTCTTATAATGTTTATTTACCCAACTGCATAAATTTCCACCTTCTGCATAATTAAGAACTAAAATATAATTTTTCGTATTAGGATTTTGAGATATTCCATATATTATAAGTATTTGATCACGTCTTTTAATTGAATATCCTTTAATCTATCAAAACAAAATAATTAATAATATATTAGCAATTTTTATATTAAATGAAAAAAAACTAATACCTCATTTAAAAATTCCATGGTAATATTTTCTGAATTATATATTTCTTTTAAAGCAACTTTTTTCTGAAATTTTATATATTCATATCCATTATAAAACAATGGTCCATCTTTCCATATCGCTGAATATACTGTAGCAAAACCACCTCTATCTATTTCTTTAATATTTCTAAACTGGTTGTATGGTATCCATTCAAATATTATATCAT
Source organism: Rhizophagus clarus (assembly GCA_015698045.1). Classification (NCBI taxonomy): domain Eukaryota; kingdom Fungi; phylum Glomeromycota; class Glomeromycetes; order Glomerales; family Glomeraceae; genus Rhizophagus; species Rhizophagus clarus. The sequence continues at coordinate 841,258 of BLAL01000228.1, forward strand.
TTGGATTATTAATTTTTAATTGCATTTCCTGTATCAAGTTATCAATTATTATATTTCCACTAGTCCAGTTTGTAAATTTTTTTTTCAAATAATTTGTTTGGCATGATTTACACCATTTCTTATTTGTGTATGTATATATTTTATCACATATCATGCAATATTGATTTTCTAAAATTATAATGTAATCTTTTGTGTCAGGATCTAGAGTTATTCCATATTTTTTATTAATTGAATATTTTTCGACCTACAGTAATTGAAAATTGTTATATTAAAAATAACAAATTTTTTTTTAAATCAAATTTAAAGAGATTACCTCATCAATAATATTTTCTGAATACTTTAAAGTAATTTTTGATCTCAGTCTTTTTGTCTGTTCTTCTTCATAAAGGTTATCATAGAATAAAATATCATTCTTCCATATTGCGGAATATATTTTAGTAGAATTACTTTTATTCATTTTTTTTATATTACTAAATTGGCTGTATGGTATCCATTCAAATATTGTATCCCACTTACTATCAATTTTCAATTGCATTTTTTGGATTAGATTATCAATTTTATCATTTTCACTGGTCCAGTTTGTAAAATTTAATTTTAAATCATTTAATTGACATTTTCTACACCATTCAAACTTAATATTGTATTTTGCAAATTCTTCGCCGCACTTTTCACAATATAAGTTATATTTAAAAACTACAACATAACATTTTGTATCTTGATCTTGAGATATTCCATATATTGAATAATCTCTTTTTGATAAATATTTTTCGGTCTATAAATAAAAATAAATAAAATAAAATAAATTATTTTGTATTTTTTTTTTTTAAAAAAAAAAAAAAAAAAAAAAAAAAATTTATACCTTTTTTAAAAATTCAACAACGTCCTGTAGACATAGTAATTTTAGAGTAACTTTTTTATTTGATTCTCTTATCCATTTCTTATCATAATAAAGTAATGGATCATCTTTCCATATTGCTGAATATACTGTAGCAAAGCTATTTTTTTTTACTACTTCAATATTACTAAACTGATCGTATGGTATAAACTCAAACATTGTGTCCTTAAAATTACTAATTTTCAGTTGCCTTTTTAGAATAAAATTATTAATTTTTTCATTTTCACTGGTCCAACTTTTAAAAAATTTCTCTGAATAATTTATGTAACACGATCTACACCAAGTATAATTTGTAACTTCATCGCCACATATTTCACATATTCCACTATATCCATTTTGAAAAATTACAATATAATTTTTTGTATATGGATTTTGAGTAATTCCAAAAAGTTTACCATGATATTTATTTAAATCTGCCTTAACCTATTAGAATATAATTATCAATTATATTAATTAAATTTATATCAAATAAAGAATAATTTCATACCTCACTTAAAAATTCATTGGTAATATTTTTAGAGTTATATATTTTTAAAGTAACATGTGTATTCCGTTGATTTTTTGTATATTTATTTTTCGTTTTACCATATTTTAATGGACCATCCAACCATATTGCTGAATATATTCTTTGAAGAATTATTTTTTTAATGTTATATAACTGATTAAATGGTACCCATTCAAATATTATCTCCCATTGATAATTTATTTCTAATTGTATTTCTTTAATTAAACTATCAATTCCTTTATTTCCACTAGTCCAGTTTGTAAAATTTTGTTTTAAGTTACTTATCTGACATGATTTACACCATTCATAATTTGCATCTAATCTATTTTTATATTGTTTATTACATTTTTCACAATACATACGTGGAAAAATCATAATATAGTCTTCGGTATATAGATTTTGTGATATACCGTATATATTAGTATATTTGTTAAACTTAATCTGTTAAGAATAAATAAATAAATAAAAAAATAAATAAAAGCTACTTTCAAATTTCAAATTGAACTTATATCTAAGAATTCATACCTTATTTAGAAGTTTAATAATATTTTGTGAATATACAAATATTTTAAAATAACCATTTTATTTGATTTTCTCTTCCATTCACCATCAGTGTAATATAATGGGCCATCCTCCCATGTTGCATAGTGCATTTTATCAAAATCATATTTACTTATTTCTTGTATATCATTTAATTTTTCATATGGTATCCATTCAAATACTATATCTGATTCATAATTGATTTTTAATTGCATTTCATGAATTAAATTATCGATTTTTTCATTTCCACTGCTAACCCAATTTTTACCGAAATAATTCATTTGGCATGATTCACACCATTCCTCAACTATATTTGTATACTGTTTACCACATTTTTTACAGTATATGTCCTGAAAAACAATAATATAATCTTTTGTATTCGGACATTGAGAAATCCCATACATTCTAAGAACTTCGCTAATGTATGTTATTGAATAATTTTTATCCTAGCAAAAAAAAAAAAAAAAAAAAAAAAATATTATTAAAAGACACAAGTCACACAACAATAACACAACAATTAACTTTATAAAGAATTTTGTTATTACCTGACCAATAAAAAATTCGTTAATGATATTTTGCAAGTTATATAATTTTAAAGTAACTTCTATATTTTGATAATTTCTTGCATATTCACTTTTATATATATCATATTCTAATGGACCATCTTTCCATATTGCTGAATATACCTTATCACCTATCTCTTTAACATTATTAAATCGATCATAAGATATCCATTCAAGTATCATATTATTCAGTTCATTAATTTCTAATTGTATTTCTTGAATTAAATTATCAATTCTTTCATTATTACTGGTCCAATTTGTAAAATTCTTTTTTAAATTATTTATTTGACATGATTTACACCATTCATACTTTGCATCATATATTCTCGCATATTCTACACCACATTTTTTGCATTGATCGTCGTACGACATTAATTAATTGACGATAAAAAAATGTAAAGATATATCAACTTGTTAATTATTATTTGATATGATATAAAAAAAAGAAGAAAATAGAAAAAAGGTAAATAAAGTTTCAGAATAATTTTTTTTTTTCTTATATCTTTCAATTAAGGTTAAAAATAATTATACATGTACCGTTTTTTATCGAATGACAATAAGGATAACAAGTGATGCGAGATTGTCGATCATTTCCCATACTATGGTTTTTTTAATTGGTTATGCCGTTATGCGGAGCAACGCCGACTCTAGACTAAAAAAGCGAAATTGTCTTTTGGGAAGTAACATTCCCTATAAAAAAACTGGATACGTTTTTAATAAGATTTTTATACGATTTTTTTCCTTAGAAATAACGTATCACAATAGACCGTTGAAAAGATACGGAAAAATGCACAATTCCGTATCACTATAAATATGGTTTGGATACGGAATTTGCATGGAATTCGTACGGAATTTACATGATTTAATCACTGATTTACCATGAAATTTATATTATTGCTTATTACTGTTTATATTATAATTTATTACAATTTATTACTAGACTTTATTTACATAAATTTAATTTTATTTATTAAATCAAAAAATAAAAAAAATAAAATAAAACACAAATACTGTATACAGTATTATGAATAGTTTATTCCTATCAAACCAACTATTGCAAACCAAAACAAAAGGAAACATTAATACTATTTCTACTGATGTTTCTTTAAGAAATTTAAGTTTTTTTAAGAAATCAAAAGTCTCCAGGAGCACTCAGTCCAAAGAAATAACCTATTCCTTCAAAATAAATGAAAAAAGACACTAGTACGTCAATTAGACCAACGCTTCCCTATTGTACCTATAATTCTGGATTCGTCCAAGCCATCAGGAGTCAGACAACCTAAAAACAAAAAAAAAAAAGAAATATAAGCTCCGCCTATATAGTACCTGCAATCATCCAAGTCTCCAAACATTCGGTGCCTACCTGACTTACAAAAAAAAGTACTTCAAAATTGAAACCAAACAGCCAAAAAAAAAATCTGGTCTACAAAATAAAAGAATAAATATAAATAAAAAAGAAAGGATAGTGAGGTGGAAGTAAAAAAATAAAATAAATAAAAAAATTTTTTTTTTTTTTTTGAAAAAGGAATAACGAAGTTAGGGAATGGAATAAAAAAAGATTTTTAAAGAGATGACAAAGTTAGAAAAATAAAGCAGAAGGTAACTTACATAACCCAGCTTATAGGAACCACTCTTTTTAAATTAGAAACTTAGGAACTACCTGCACTAAATAAGGCTTTTTATTCACCAGTCCTGACAAACTTCGTGTCAGTAGTCACGGTTAGTCCATCTTTAATCTCTAACCTATGCAGAAATAATTCGGTAAAAAAGGGGGCAAAAATAAATTTTTTTTTTTTTTTTAAAGAGGGCAACGAAGTTAGAAAAATAAAGGAAAAGAAGTTTTTAAAAGAAGAGTAGCAAGTGAGAATAAAAAAGAGGGGCAACAAATAAAAGAAAGAGTTTTTTTTTTAAAAAAAAAAAAAATGTGAAATAAAAAATCAGGGAGAGGAAAACAGGAAGACAGGGTGGAAGATCATTTTTTATTTTTATTTTTGAAGGAGGATCACCTCGTACATGTGGAGACACAAATACTTGTCAAAACAAGTGGGCATGTCAGAATACATGATACAACTAAATATAAAATCTATGTCGGGATCCGATTTAGTTATTATCAATATAAAAGAGATAACCTAAATCACTATTTAAAAAAAAACAAAAATAAAAAAAAAAATGAAAAATAACGCACTGGGAAAATAAAAAAAAGAAAAAAAATAGGGAAAGACCAGGTCATAAACCTTTCTTAGGCCATAGCAAAATGTGGAAATGCCTGATCTATGCTAAAATCCTATGAAATAAAAGAAGATAAAATGAATTACTAGGTTAGCAATTTGCTGTCTAGCTTCTGTATAAGAGTCTTGAGAAGCGTGCATAAGTCGTCCGAAACTGTGGTCTTTTTACAAGTTTTGTTCTTTTTCGCTTTGGACTTCTTATGGTCAGGGCAAACCTGGCCCTGTTTGGGAGAATTCGATTGTTGAGTTTTCTGAGTGGTACTACTCTTGTTGTCTTTTGTCTTCTTCGACTTAATCGGTAAGGGTGTCCTAGAATTTGTCAACTTTATTTTGTCCGTCTGCAAGGTGAGTGCTTGCATCAACCTTTCATGTGTTTCAAAATAGAGTATTCCTTTGAGCCCTTGTTTATCCTTGATGACTTTCCACGCAGCAACTCTCGTATACTGAAGGAGAGATTCGCCATCAGGGATGAATTTGCTATATATTGCATCTTTGTTAGCATTGGCAGGAAAGCGGAAGGAGGCTTGAAAAATTTCTCGACTCTTTCCTTGTGTGAGCTTCCATTCGCCAGGGAACCACCTAACCCATATACCTCCTAGTTGGGTACACCAAGGCATCAAAATGAACTCAGTATCCTTTGTGGGGTTTAAAACTATGTCTACACAAATCGTATAGTACTTGTGTCAGGTCTTGAGGAAAATGTTTAAAACGCGGCCCCAGTCGGAAAAGGCAGACCTTATTTTATTTGGGACCATTTGGTGGGTATATCGTAGACCATGATAGTTCGGTGTTGACGATTTTGACTTTCATGAACAATATTATTATCGCACGTGACTTTCTGAATCAACCCTTGCTTCTCTTTGCCTTTTTTAGATTTTACGGCTGGAAGTGTTACAACAGGGGGGTGATCACAGATACATCCCACATAATTATCGGATCGTTAGCCAATTTTGGAGTAAAACTCGCGGCATCCGCCGATAATTTTCTATCTATGACCATAGCCTGAGATTCTGCAGATATTATTGGTGCGCTTTGTTCCGGTTGTGCCCATGATTGCTATGGCTCCAAGTCTTCGAAATTGTTTCCTTGAGAGGGCGGCTGTAACATATCTTTAACTTTGATATAAAGTTGGTCTAGTATTAAACACAAGTGCTTTTTGCCTAGACTGGCTGCTATAACATGGTTGTTGGGTTTAGCGTTCTTAGCGCCTCCAAACTGGCGGTCAGTTGGTTGAAACAAGTTTTTCTCGCTGACGATATAAGCAAGCGTTTTGAACTGTCTGTCAGGTTTATTAGGTTTTCCATGAGGGGGAACTGCATATATGGTACATATATCTCTTGTCAGTTCAGCCTCGAAGGTTTTTATTAACTCTGTGATGGTTGTGGACCAAGTATGTTCAAAATTTTCCATCTTCTCTATATATATTTTGTCTGCGTATTTTTTGACAAAAAATTTGGGAGAAAGAGTTTTTTTTTGGGGTGGAAGATCAAAGCTGGGTTTATATAAACAAAAAACGTATCATAATAAAAATCACGTGATCACATGTTATGACTTATGATATGGAATGACGATAAAACCATTATTTAAAAAAAACATGTTCAAAAATTCCGTATACATTCCGTATATATTAATTTTTCCGCATACATTCCATATGCACCAATTTTTTTAAAAAATATTCAAAAATGAATTACGTATTAAATATACGGAATTGTTATACAGAATCGGTAAAAATGTATATCAAACGTTTATAAAACGTATCCTTTCCGTATACAGATTTCTTATAGGGATTTAATATCATTGATCTACAAGATTTCTCTTTTTAGTGAAAATTGAAAAATCATTCTGTATACTGTACATATACTTTTTTGCATATATACTGTATATGTGAAGATGAACAATGGTGTGACGCTACCTTGAAACATAAATATAAAACAATACATGCTTGTTAGAAACAAAAATTAACACACTTGTTCTCTTTATTAAAAATAATTCTCCCAAGTTCGGCTCTCTTATAATTAAAGATAATTTCGTTTTTATTGAGTTCAAAAGACTACTGAAACTAAATATAAAAATAAGGGTTTGTATATCTTTTCATGTTTCACTATTTACAATTTCTATCTAATCTAATTTATATCATTAGCGTTAGTATAATGTCGAGAAATGATTATTCATAAAATTTGCAATCAAATATTTTTCTAGATTTGTTAGTTACACATGTAATACTATCTTCCTACAATAAAATGTCTAAAAATAAACAATTAATAATCTAAATTCATTGTATAATGAATGTTGATCTACGAATTTATCCTTCTTATCGAATATTCCTCTATCAACAAGCGTTATTCGTACCTATGATTACTGTGCCAATCACATGATTAATCATATGACTAATCGCTGTGCCATATTTTATTATTTTAAATATTTCTTTCGTCATTACAACGGTTGTCCCTATTACAGAATGAAAAATCACTACTAATTAATCAATTGTTAATAAAGCGAAGCCATAGTTTTACATTTTTTTTATCAAAATTATGACCAAAACCCAAAAACATTTGGGGCGTTCTCACAAATCTCCCTCAATGAAACTGTTGAAATATTACTAGGTCAATTGAAGTAAAATGGATAAAAATGGAAATTAATATTAGTCAATACCTACAAATTAGGGCACTCTTGATTTTTTTAGTCAATCAGAACATTCGATAAATTATTAATTAAAATAAACTTCATATTAATATAAATGATAAAAGTCTTTTTCTGATTCTTGTTTATTGAAAAAACCGATTTAAGAATTATATCCACATTATTTAATCTGTACTATAAATAAGATATGCTGAATAAAACTTTTTGCATAAATGACTAACTAAATCAAATTGCAATTGATTAGAATAATCTAACAATATTTATTAACATCAAATATTGCAAACAAAATCAACATGGCGCAACGGAGAATGATAGTAATATTTGATATAATATACAAAGTCTAAATATTTCAACACATATTATTCGGAGTACTATTAATATGACGCTAGAATAAATAAAAATTGTATCCACAGTGTATAGAGGGAAATCAAAAAAGAAGTTAATGGGAAAACTGATCTAAAAAAAATTATTTAAACGTCCGTTTCTTTTTGTTAGGTTCTTCCTTCTTATGGTCGTTCTTCTTACTAGGAAGAGGTATACACTCCCATAAATTTAACAAGTGGATATAGCGAAATTCATCATTTCTATGCCCCATAATTATTGCACTGATGTAAATTTAGCCTGTTTTGTTATAATTCAAAGTTGCTCCTTTAAGTGAATTAAAAAATATTTTTCTTGTACTTGAGTCTAAATAATTTTCAGCGAAAAAAAATTATGCACTTCTTCAACTGAGTGTTCAAGCACAAACAATGAAAGAACAACTATTTAATTCCTACATATATCATTATTGTAAATGGTTAACGGGTGAGGTAATCAAAAAAATCATAGAATACCATATGATTTAGCTGAAAATGTCTCCAGGTAATAAAAAAAGAACAGAGTCACAAAAAAAGGCCAAAAAGATATTAACTTGAAATGCTTGAATATTATATCCTTCTGATGCGCCGATCACGTTGTATTTTTAAATTGCAACATATCCAACATCGTGATACAGTCGACTATCAAATTTTCTGTGTCTTATGTCGTCTGGCATGTGATTTTCATAAGATGCATAGATGCCAAGAAATATGCCTGATATAGATAAGTAAACATTTAGATAAGCATTATCAATACTAAATCAATTTAGCCCATCTCCATATTAAATTTAGGAAAAAAAAAAATTTTTTTTTTTTGCGAACAAATATTTTTTGAATGTGATGATTAATTTCAACCACGAATTTATTTTAAAATTTCTAAAAAAAAAATAAAAAAAAAATAAAATTAATAAATAAATAAATTTTTTTATTCTTTATAACAAATTGAGAGCTAATTTTATGATAAAAAAATAAATGACTGAATTTATTTACGTAATACTGAAGCAAAAATTCGGTTATTCAGATAATAATTTATCAGAATCTTCATGTTCAATAATTTCACCATCATCATATATCATTATTCATTTCTGCAATTGGGAAAAAATTGATCCGGCCTGCGATCACAAGAAATAAGTAACTGAAAAACTGTACATACCTCCATCTGATTTCTTATTACTATTACTATTTAACGCTATTTTGAGATTCCCTTTGCTTATTATTAGCATCCCCATTGAATAAAGACGAGTTAGAGATTTACATTCGATGGCGAGAAATACCTAAGATTCCATGAGGATCATATAGCTTTGTCATCTCAATCTTCTTGTATTTTCCTTCCATGTACCGTCTGGTAAATAAATTCTTGACCAGTTCGTGAACAGCTAGTAAATAATCGCTAAAATCAATTTACATATGATATTTTAAAATTTTTAAATAAAAAATAAAATTTTATTTCTCCGTTATACTATAAGAGATACTATAAATATATGGATCCTGCCGGTGTTTTAACCCTATAAAGTCTTTATTGTACTAAATATATACCAAATGGGCCCATCCACACATAACCGGTTCTAAATTAGCTCAAATTCACGCAAAATATGAACCGAAATTAAGCCAATCTAAAGCCAATTATATATGGAAGCACTAGTAGAAGAACTTTGAAGCATAAAGAACAATTCATGAAAAGACTGATTTGAAATTATATAATATCATTTAATTTTTTTTTTATTTTATTTTTTTTTTAAACCATAAATAGTCATCATTGACGTCAATATCGCTCATAAATCTGACATGCAGTTATATAATATATTCATATTTTTGGTTCAAGCTATTTAAAATTATAACCAACATGAAAGGAATTTTGAATAACTGTTGTTTGAAGATTATTTTCCTTTACAATAGATGCTTTAATGGTTAATGGAGAAATAAAATTATTCTTAATTCTCATTCGTACAAGAAATTTATCCATACAATGATTATAATGATTTATTATTATAAAATTTTATTTTAATTACTCCACTTGTCTTTGTAAATTAACTAATGAATTATAATATCATATTGAAGAAATTAAAAACTCTTTTATCAATTTCATAAAGCTTAAATTAGATAATGTATTAAATAACACTGCAAATCCAGAATTATTCTTGCCTTGCATTACTATATATTGTCGAAATATAATCATATAATTATAACATGTGTTTGTGAAGTAAAAAAAAAAAAAAAAAAAAAAAATACGCATAAGGCGTTTTAGTGATACTATATTGTTTATAAATAGCTAAAAAAAAAAAAAAAAAAAAAAAATACGCATAATTTTTTTTTCAATTTTTGAAAGCGTAAACTAAATTCTTCAATTAGAATTTTTCTATACCCAGCCATGTCTAAAAACGTTGATTGGAATGAATGGATTGAAGATGCCATTTCTAAAAAACTTATTAAATACTATGAATACAAAGATTTTTCTAATATTCAAGAAATTGGTTTCGGAGGCTTCGCAAAAGTTTGTCGTGCAAACTGGAAGAATTCTCATATCCGTTATGCATTAAAATCATTTAATAAAATTGATAATACTACAGTTAAAGCAATTGCTCGTGAGGTAATTATAATTTCATATTCCTTTAATATTTATTGTAATTATATAAATTTTTTTTTTAATGTAATGTTTTTTTTACTGCTTAGATTCAACTTCATCGTGAAGTTGATCATCATGATAATGTCATCCGTTTTTATGGCGTTACAACTTCCATTAAGGGTATGATAACTTCATCATATTATTTATCTATAATATTTAATGGCTAATTAACTCATTTGTAAATTTTTCTTTTAAAAGAAAATCAAAGAAAAGAATATTTATTAGTAATAGAATATGCTGATAATGGTACCCTCCGAAATTATTTGAAAGAAAATTTTAAAAATCTCAATTGGAATGATAAATATAAACTTGCGTTTCAATTAGTTCATGCAGTATCATGTTTACACGATGCAGGGATAATTCATCGAGATTTGGTAAATATTAACAATTTATATATTTATTTTAACGATCATTTTATCTTTAATTTAATAGTATTATTTTTATGCAATTATTAATAGCACTCAAACAATGTGTTAGTCCATCAGCATACTGTTAAGCTAACAGATTTTGGCTTATCGAAAAGAATTGAAGAAACATCCAGCTCTTCAAATACATTTGGATTAATACCTTACATTGATCCAAAACGTTTTGATGGAAGTTCAACACCATTATATTTATCAAATAAAAAAAGTGATGTTTATAGCATTGGTATATTATTATGGGAAATATCAAGCGGTCAACCACCTTTTCATGGTACACCATATGATATTAGTTTGTCGATACGTATTTTGCAAGGCCTTAGAGAGAAACCTATACCTGAGACGCCTAAAACTTATATAAAGATTTATACTGGTGTGTATAAATTACACTTTAATATTATTATTATTTATAAACAACATGATTTAATTGATTAAATTAATTAAAATATATTTTTTTTTGTAGATTGTTGGAATATTGAACCTGATAATCGACCAACTATCAATCAAGTAGTTGATGAATTAAAAGCAATTATTATAAAAGAAAACATAATTATAAAAGATTTTCACTTATGTGATAATAATAAAAACATCCAATCATCAAATGACAATCAGCCTGATTTAAACGTTAAAATTTCTGAAAATAGTTATTCATTTCAAGGAGAGTCATCCCAAGTTATTCAAATTTTTAACAAGATGAATATAAAAGAAATAGAATCTTTAATGTTATCAAATAACCAAACTGAGAATAGCTTTAACTTAATAGTTAATGATATAATTAATTTTTTTGAAAATAGTAGTTTTGAAATAGGAAAACAGGAAGTTTTAAATTATTTTAATAATAAAAATATAAATTTACAAGGGATAAATAATTTATTATTAAATAATCAAAATAATCCAGATTATATTTATTTGCTTGGAAAATTTAACCATTTAGGAATTGGGATAGATATTGACAAGAAAAAGGCATTTGAATTATATCAAAAGGCAGCAGATTTAGGAAATGCACCAGGAATAATTAATTTAGGAAATTGTTATCTTAATGGAATTGGAACAGATATTGACAAGAAAAAGGCATTTGAATTAAATCAAAAGGTAGCAGATTTAGGAAATGCATATGGAATAAATAATTTAGGAGATTGTTATCAACATGGAATTGGAACAGATATTAATAAGAAAAAGGCATTTGAATTATATGAAAAGGCGGCAGATTTAGGAAATGCATATGGAATATATAATTTAGGATATTGTTATCAATATGGAATTGGGATAGATATTGATAAGAAAAAGGCATTTGAATTATGTCAAAAGGCAGCAGATTTAGGAAATGCAAATGGAATATTAACATTAGGAGGTTGTTATCAACATGGAATTGGAACAGATATTGACAAGAAAAAGGCATTTGAATTATATCAAAAGGCGGCAGATTTAGGAAATGCAGATGGAATATATAATTTAGGTTATTGTTATGAATATGGAGAAGGTATTATTAAAGACATGAAAAAAGCAATTTATTTGTATGAAAAATCAGCTGAACAAGGGGACCAAGATGCTCAAAATAAGTTAAATGAATTAAAATTACAAATTTAAAGAGAAAAGATTTGCCGCGTAAGCGGCAAAATTTTTTTATCGAATCCATGGAAATTCCATGGAATTTGTAAAATTCATGTAACTATTGCCACTTATTAAAAATAATCCATAGTATTACTTAAATTCTTATTAAATTTATTATAAATTGACTAACTTTTTTTTTACTATTCAGTAGTTTTATTGTAAAAGTTCAGAGATTACAGAAATATTAAAATTACTATTATCTATCAATTTTTACTATATAGTATTAGAAAACAACAAATAATCCATTTAATTTTAAAGTAGCCAATACTACGGACTAGTGATTACCAAAAATACCAGTTATTTTTTATTAATTAAAAGTTGATGTTTCATAAGAATTATAAAGTTTTTCTTAATGGGACAATATATTGTAAGTAAAAAAACCAACCAAAATAATAAAATTAAAAATCAAATTATAGAAGAATCTGTTTATAAACAATATTAAAAGTCACAAAAAAATTTTTTTCAAAAAATGTATCTAAAAAATAAAAATATAAAATTAATCTCCTTATTTTAGGTCATTTTACTGACCATTAAAATCAGAGAACAACTTTTAAGACCATTAAACAAATAAATTGATGCCGATTTTGTTGATGTTTGTTTTACGCTTAATATAAGAAAGAATTGCGTAAATAATACTAAAATAACACCGAAGATAATAATAAAAATACAATTTGTTGAACGTACATTGCATGAGTAATGAAATTGTGTAGTGGAACAAATAATAGAGATCAAAAAAAAAACCATTTTTGTATCGTTACAAATAATTTCGATGGTACAAATATTCGTACAACAACGTCAATAAATGTGATACTTATACATTTTATAAAATTTTAAATTAAACAATAATTTTTTATTTTATTAATAATGATTCACATTTAGAAATTTCCATTCATATTAGCGGTTTAAAATTGGTCATCTGTTATCTCTTATTAAGTAAAAAAGAAAAAAAACCTAAATGAAGTTATCAAAATAAATATTGTACATATGCATATGTAAAATGTCAAAAAGTTAGTTCAAATTTTTCTTAAAAAAAATTAGAAGTAACAATTAAACTTTCTCTTCTTTTTTATAGAGGATTACCAATCGTGACTGTCGCACAAATCGATTTACAATTATGAACTAATCTCGTTACAACATTATATTAGAACTTTTAATAATATTATTATTACGTGGCTTTTAATTTTCCCTATTCCATTATGGATATATTTGAAAAAATAAATATTATTCTAACCAAAATGGTGAAATGATTAATTTTAGCGAAAATAAATTTTAACAATTTGCTTTTTTTATATAGTATTTCTTTTAGATATTTGATCAATTGTCTTGTAATATCAAAACGAGATTTAATATCAAATAAAATAATTTAATTAAATAAGATACATTGTCAAAATGAATTACTTCATGATTTAAGATTGGCAGATATAAAATTTGGACGTAATGTTTATACCAATAACGTTTAATTAATATAATGTTGTCATTGTTATGTATTCTTGAAATTGCTATGCCGCCGGATCTTTGGTCCTTAATGATTACCAATTAACTATTGATAAGTCAGGTTTGTTTAATGTAGGATCTGATCAAAAATTATATGTAACCCACACGATTATAAATTTTACCAATAATTCATGCTATGAATCTCATTCAACTTAATCTTGAATGCTCCTCTTTAAATTCTAAAGTCGATTTTAATCAACATCATGAAAAAAAAATCCGTCAGAAGATAATTTTATTCATTTTTTTTCAATTAATCAATTTAATGAATATGTTGTAGTACAATAGTAAAGTTATTTTCATCCTCATACACTTTAATGTCAAGGCTATTAATTCATAGTATAAGTTAATGAAAGATAAAATCTGAATTGAATCTAAAGTCTATTTTGATACATGTTTCGCATGATATATACAGTATATGAAGTTTATTACATCTTATACGATATATATATGGAATAACCATAAAATATTCTTCTGTATTGGGATTTTACGATATTCCATATATTTGGCAACTTCTATGCATTGAATGATCCATCTTAATCTAAAAAAAAAAAATCAGACAAGACAATTATTTTTAAATTTTTAACTAAAGAATCCATACCTTATTTAGAAGTCTAATAATATTTTGTGAATTATATAAATATTTTAAAGTAACCACTTTATTTGATTTTCTCATCCACTCACCATCAATATAACATAATGGCCATTCTTCCAAGTTACATAATATATTATATCAAAATCATTTCTTGGATATCATTTAACTGAACATATGGTATCCATTATATAGGTCAAAATGGGGGTTCTGGGACAAGATTTCTGAATAGGTATAATTAGTGTAAGCCTCTCCAGGCTTATTTCCCGATATACGAAATTTATGTAATCTTTTTTAACACAAAATTTATTTTCAAGTCCAGGAAACATATCGAAATACGATATTGAATTTAAGTTTTAAATCAGGCTGGGGCTCAAATCCTGTTAACATATCTTCTTATCCAAATTTTTAGTTTTCAAGTTAAAGGAGATAACCATCTTTGTTAACGTGCTGGCCCGATTTTAATCTCAAATAATATAACGAAAAAAGTATGTCATATTGCTTGCCTCTTAGGAGAACGCTGAACACCGAGGACTGAAGTGTCCGAGTGTATTCAGCATTCGACCTGTCAAGCATAATTTGCATACTATATTTTTATGTTATAATAGAATTAATTCTAAAGCTGATTCATTGATAAAATCAAAGGGTACCCAAATTTTTTTCGTATGACTTAGCAAAGATAAGTCATACGAAAAAATGGATAACAGGAAAGAGTTCTAAATATTATTCTACTTTATTCTAGCATACAAATAATTTCACAATACGCAGAAAACCATTCTAGACCCATTTTATTAAGAAAAACATATGGTCAAATAAGTCATACAAAAAAAAATTACACCTATAAGTCTCACCTCTGAATCATACGAAAAATTGCTAACTATTCTGAGTACACCGAGCCTTATCCCGAAGTCTGTTAACATATTGAATCACATAGTATCCTTTAACATGCAATGGGCACAGTCCTGAAGTAGAACCAGTAGGCTTACCACATTCACTACAAGGGATGCGTGGCTTAGCCTTCCAATGTAAATGGCATCCTTCTGGTCGCATGCAGGGGACTCCATGGGCCTTATCAGTATTAAGTAAGTATGGACAGAAATATTCTCCGATCATTTTCACTATATAGGGAAATAATTAATTAAAGAGAAAAATCTGTAATGGTAATATATTGTCCTGAATATATACCATCACCTAGGGAATTAATTAATTAAATAAAAAATTTGTAAAGGTATTATATACAAATCAGTATGACAAGAAGTGACAAAAAAAATCGAACTTGTGAACGATGTGGAAAAGAGTGTGCAAATCCTAATAAACTTCGTGAGCATTTAAATAGAAAGTTTAAATGCAAGCCAATACCTATTCAAACCTCCACCCCACAAGTCAAAAACCAAGGGGGTGCTCCAGTAGTCCATGTCCAAGGAAGGGATCGAAGAAGGGAGAAATCTGAGCCTATTCAAGCTCCCATTCCGCAAGACAAAAATCAAGAGAATGATCCCAAAACAGGTTCCAGCCAATCAACCCAAGCAAATAAAGAAGAGCAGGCAGGATCTAGCGAGGTCACTCAAGATAAGTTTATTGATAGGCATGCAAGAAAGCCTAGAGAGCATATGAAAACATGGGTGCCAGATTGCACCAAAGATGGTTTGAAGTTACTGGCGAAGAACTTGATTTGCCACTAAACTTAAAAGAATGTCAGCGACTACATCATGAACTATTACAAGCTGATGAGGAGGCTTTCGAGGAAAATATTCCTCAAGAGGCAGGACCTAGCAAAGTTGAGCAACAAGACGCTCAAGAGCAAGACGCAATCCCAAAGGAACCTACTCAGCAGGATATTATCTTTAAAGAATGTCCAGTTGGAAGGGATCCAGAAAGACTGCATAGAAATTGTTCTTTAATGAGCAAATGGGTGGGCAAAATTCCCCATCCAGATGACAATCCAACATATACTTTTATTCAACAAATAGCTAAGCCAGAAGAATATAAAAAATTACCATACATGCCTCAACTTATAGGATTAATTCGTCCAAAAATAAAGGAAGTTCTTCAAACAGAGCTTCATAAAAAAGATCAAATAAAATCAGCCATAGTAGCATTGTGCCAATATTCAATTGCTAAAAGAAAGCCAGATGATACAAGCGAACCAGCAGAAGTAGAGAAATATCATAGAGGAGATATGAGAGCAATTTTTTTAGAAGAGGATATAGAGAAGTACATAATCAAAACTATTGGGGAAATAGATGTGCAAATTGAGGGAACATTAAAGAAAGGATCTCGTTATATTCTCAAATGAATTCTTGAAATATCTATTGAGACATATACACTTTGTAGAGCCCTTGAAGGGTCTTACATCCCTACTCCCAAGAAATTAGCTAATACAAAGAGTACAATTAATCCAGATAATCAAGGTCTCATTAATCCAGAAACAAATAGGCCTTCAGAAAGATGTCTTCAAGGTGCATTGGGTGCATATTTTGTTCATCAGGATGGACATACAGATCATCTAGAATGAATCTTTCGAGCTAAAAAATACAAGCCCTATTTAGATATTGTTAAGTTAGATGGTATCCCAATGCCAACTTCCATCTGTTCACATATATTTGATAAAATTGAGAAGATGAATCCAGATATCTCCATCAGTGTCTGGGGATGGAATGAAGAATCGGCCACCCCAAAAGCTGTAATAGCTAGTAAAAACTTTAAAAGAAAACATAAAATTCGATTATTGGCTCTTACAGATATTATCAAATCTGAGGATGAAGTTAAATACGGGCAAAAGAACTACTTTCTCTGGATTAAAAATCATAGCAAATTAATATATGGGGATACTGCGCATAAAGAAAAGAAGTATCTATGTGATGGATGTTTTCAAAGCTGGACCTCTGAAAAAACTCTAGAACGTCATTTAGAATGGTGTCCAGGATTACATGAAAATGCACCCCAGAGAGTTGCAATACCAGTGAAAGGGGTTAATGATTTTGAGGGGTTCAAAAACTATGGTAGGATGATCAATGCCCCATGTGTCATCATAGCTGATTTCGAGGCCGACAACAAGAAGTGTGATGAAGTATATGGAGGAAGTGTGCGAAAACTAGCTGAACAGAAGGCTAATAGTTTCTGCTACCTGGTTCACTGGATTGACACTGGAGATGTATGGGGTCCATTCCTATACAGAGGAGAAAATGCCACCCAAGAATTTGTTCAAAGAATCGATCAGGAATTGGTCAAAATCAATGAGGTCCTAGCTATCAAGCATGAGCGAATTGAGACTGAGGAAGACAAGAAAAGATTTGCTGAAGCTATTAGCTGTTGGATTTGCAAAGGTAAGTTCGATATAGATACAAATGAAATAGAGCGCTTAGAAGATAAAATAACCTATCTTAAAGAGAAGCTAAAAAACTTTAAAAAAGAGTCAGCAGAATATAATGCCATCCAAACAATTATTGATAAGGCAACTAAAGCTATTGACAGCGAAAAAGCTAAGACTAATAAGGTTTGGGATCATTGCCATATCACAGGTAAGTTTTGTGGATTAGCTCATAGGGATTGCAATCTCAAACTCCAGATTCAAGCTTGGAAGACCCCAATCCCAGTTATCTCCCACAACTTCTGGGGTTATGATTCTCACTTGGTTTGTGAATCTGTTGGATGATCAGCTAATGCTCTTCATATCCAAGTCATAGCTGAAACATTTGAGCGATATAAGGCTATGAAAGTAGGTCAGCTCAAATATATCGATAGCCAACAGTTCATGAACAATAGCTTGGCGAATCTCACAAAAAACTTGGGCGACAACCACCCCATTACTAGCCAGCACTTTAAAGGCTTTACTCCTAGCCAAATTTCCCTAGCAACTCGTAAGGGAATATATTGTTATGACTATATTGATTCTCAAGATAGATTCTTGGAGACTGAACTCCCACCAATTCACGAATTTACTTCAACCCTAAAAGGGAAGATCTCACAGGAAGACTACCACCATGCACAAAAAGTATGGAAAACATATGACTGTAAAAATCTAGGTGAGTATCATGATCTTTATTTTAAAATTGACGTACTCTCTCTTGCAGATGTCTGGACCCAATTCTGAAAGACATGCATAAAATATTATGAGCTTGATCCCAGCCACTATGTCTCTACCCCATCCTTATCCTGGGATGCGATGCTCAAGAAAACTGGAGTTAAGATCAAGCTATTTACAGATATGTCTATGCATGACTTTATCAAGAAAGCCAAGAGGGGTGGTATATCTAAGGCTTGTAAGCGATATTTCAAAGCCAATAATCCCAAGATGGGTCAGGCATTCAACCCATCCAAACCCACATCATGGATATCATATGTAGATGCAAACAATCTTTATGGCTGGGCTATGAGCCAGTTCTTACCTATTGGAAATTATCAATGGAAGGCTAGCCGGGAATACCTTCTAAAAAACTCTGCTATGCAAAAGAAATATCTCGAAAAAATTCTTAAGACTAAAGCAAATGCCTCACGCAGATATTTCTTAAATATTAAGTCTCACTTTCCTCTCAAGACCCATGATTATTTGAGAGACTTACTTCCAGCTGTAGAGAATGTCGCAGTAGGAAAGGATTGGCTTAGCCCATATAATGAGGAGCTTGTAAATAACTTGGATGGAGGACACTTCTCTAAGACGGAAAAGTTAGTCCCCCATCTTGGTCCGAGAAAGGATTATGTCATCCATTACCTAGAGCTCCAATACTATGTAAAATTAGGCATGGTTGTAGACGAAGTTTCAGAGATCCTTTCCTTCGACCAGACTAACTGGCTTGCCCCATATATTGCATTTAATACTGAGAAATGACAAGGGGCTAAGAATACCTTTGAAAAAGACTTCTTCAAGCTTATGAATAACTCGGTATATGGTAAGACTATGGAGAATGTTCGCAAATACCAGGATGTCAAGCTCATGAAGATGAATAATGAGCGAGATGAAAAGGCCTTCTTGAAGAAAGTCAGTAGCCCAAGATTCAAGTATGGACATGCGCTTGGAGATACACTGGTAGGAGCACATATGGGAAAGGCTAATGTGACTCTCAATAAGCCCATCATTGTTGGAGCATCAGTCTTGGGTCTTAGCAAGCTTCACATGTACCGCTTCTGCCCTATAAAAAAACTGGATACGTTTTTAATAAGATTTTTATACGATTTTTTTCCTTAGAAATAACGTATCACAATAGACCGTTGAAAAGATACGGAAAATTGCACAATTCTGTATCACTATAAATATGGTTTGGATACGGAATTTGCATGGAATGCATACGGAATTTACATGATTTAATCACTGTTTTACCATGAAATTTATATTATTGCTTATTAAATTTACTGTTTATGTTACAATTTATTACAATTTATTACTAGACTTTATTTACATAAATTTAATTTTATTTATTAAATCAAAAAATAAAAAAAATAAAATAAAACACAAATATATTATGAATAGTTTATTCCTATCAAACCAACTATTGCAAACCAAAACAAAAAGAAACATTAATACTATTTCTACTGATGTTTCTTTAAGAAATTTGATTTTTTTTAAGAAATCAAAAGTCTCCAGGAGCACTTAGTCCAAAGAAATAACCTATTCCTTCAAAATAAATGAAAAAAGACACTAGTACGTTTCTTTAACTCAATTAGACCAACGCTTCCCTATTGTGCCTATAATTCTGGATTCGTCCAAGTCATCAGGAGTCAGACAACCTAAAAGCAAAAAAAAAAGAAATATAAGCTCCGCCTATATAGTACCTGCAACTCCAAACGTCCGGTTCCTACCTGACTTACAAAAAAAAAGTACTTCAAAATTGAACCACAATAAGAAAAAAGGAACCAAGCAGCCAAAAAAAAATCTGATCTACAAAATAAAAGAATAAAAATAAATAAAAAAGAAAGGATAGTGAGATGGAAGTCAAAAAGTAAAATAAATAAAAAAAAATTTTTTTTTTTTTTTTTTGAAAAAGAAATAACGAAGTTAGGGAAGGACATAAAAAAAGATTTTTAAGGGGATGACAAAGTTAGAAAAATAATGCAGAAGGTAACTTACATAACCCGGCTTATAGGAACCTCTCTTTTTAAATTAGAGACTCTGGAAATACCTGCACTAAATAAGGCTTTTTATTCCCCAGTCCTGACAAACTTTGTGTCAGTAGTCGCGGTTAGTCCATCTTTAACCTCTAACCTATGCTGCCAGAGAAGAATATCCAGAAATAATTCAGTAAAAAAGGGGGTAAAAATAATTTTTTTTAAAAAAAAAAGAGAGGGTAATGAATGGGAATAAAAGAATAAAACCAAAAAAAAATTTTTTTTTTTAAAGAGGGCAACGAAGTTAGAAAAATAAAGGAAAAGAAGTTTTTAAAAGAAGAGTAGCAAGTAAGAATAAAAAAGAGGGGCAACAAATAAAAGAAAAAAAGAGTTTTTTTTTAAAAAAAAAAAAAAAATAGCGAAATAAAAAATCAGGGAGAGGAAGACAGGAAGACAAGGTGGAAGAATGTGGAAGATCAAAGCTGGGTTTATATAAACAAAAAACGTATCATAACAAAAATCACGTGATCACGTGTTATGACTTATGACGATAAGATCGATAAAATCATTATTTAAAAAAAACAAGTTCAAAAATTCCGTATACGTTCCGTATATATTAATTTTTCCGCATACATTCCATATGCACCAATTTTTTAAAAAACATTCAAAAATGAATTACGTATTAAATATACGGAATTATTATACGGAATTGGTAAAAACGTATATCAAATGTTTATAAAATGTATCCTTTCCGTATACAGATTTCTTATAGGGCTGGTATGGATATGTAAAGAAGAGATATGGCGATAATGCCCAGCTTGGCTATATGGACACAGATTCCTTTATATTCCAAATCGATACTGAAGATATCTATAAAGATATGGCTGAGCATCCAGATCTCTTCGATTTCAATGATACTAAGACTATTGGGCTTTTCAAGGATGAGACTCCAGGTAATGTGATCACAGAATTTTTTCACATTCGAGCCAAATCTTACCATTATGTCTTAGCCGATAAGACTACAAGGTCTAAGCATAAGGGGGTTAGTAAGAAGGGTATGGAAGAAATGGCAACAGACACATATATGCCAAGCTTAAAAGGGTCCCTTCTATATGATCCAATAGATAAGTCTTCACTATCAGAGCAAAAAGCTATGCGAGCTGATGCAGATTTCATGACTCTAGTCTATCGAGATTGTCTCTTTAGTAAGGAAGTATTCCATGCCAAGAATGTTGGTTTCCGATCAAAGGACCACATATTATCTCTGGTCGAGTCTGAGAAAAAGGCACTCTGTCCCATAGATACTAAGCGCTGGATCCTATCAAATGGAATAACTACTTTACCATATTTCCATTGGCACATTATGTTTTATAAGAATATGGTTAAAAATAGTATCCCTTATGAACATGCAGAAAAAAGAGCTATGAGGGCCAAGCTCCCGGAGAAATATCTAAATGAATGTGTGTCTCACATATCTAGCCTTCAAACATAAGCTAGATAGTAATGTATAGTTAGATCATATACATTATTATATTATTTTTTTCTTCCCATTAATTAGACTAACTTCCACAGTACTGAAGGTAAGAATGAAAAGCGAGCGCCAAATCGAAAGGATTCCAGAGGGATCAAGTAAAAAAGATTCATCCAATAATTTACCTAGCGATCTGGAGGAGCTAACCAAAGTATTTGAGAAAAATTTGGAGAGACTAGAAAACCTTGTAAAATTGTTTAAAAGCGATGTGAATAAAATGTTTGATATTTCTGATTCCAGTTTCCCAAACAGTTCGATTAATGCTAGTCCGGAGAAATAATCATCATCTCAGAAGAATTGCTGAGCCATACACTGCGCCTTTGGCCAAATTGTGCGACAAAATAAATTTTTCCCCAAACAAACATGAGAAAAAATGTGAAAGAAGGTCTAGTTGCAACACAGGGCCTACCATATAAGTAAATAATAACGTTAAAACCATATGTTATAGAGGGCTGAGGGAGTCACAATTTTGAGATCGTCAGGCGTAAGCCAACTATATGTCTTGCAAAGTAGATCTCCATGTGAAAAGGTATGATGATTTCATTTCCATGTGCTTTTATAGAACTCTTGGCATCAGACGACAATGTTAATCATATACCTGCTGGCTTTTTATTATTCCACGAGCCCAGAAACAAATATAAAGTGCAAAAATACAGGTAGAAGTTGAGTCAACCTTCCCGCATAAAATTATGGTACGTATATGTTAAAAGACGTACTTTCATGTGAGCAAAGCTTTTTCTCTTCTCACTATAAACATTGTATTCAGGAAAGCACAAACAAAATCACTCTTAACTGTATTATTGTTCCTATTGGTCCACTTCATGGTCTTCAATTCGGTGAAGTTACCCCAGTCGTTACAGTTAACAAGAATCAAACAGTTAGCGTACTTGAAGTTGCAATTCAAAACACATTGCAGGCACCATTTAATAGTGTTCGCTTAAAACTTTTTCGAACTCCTGATGAAATGCGTATGCAACCGCAAGACTTGGTTTCCTCTTTTTTTAATACACAACATCGATTAGAGCATTATCATATCGTTGTTCATCCGTTGCAAGAATAATTTTGTATCGTGTAGTGTGATAGGCCTAGACGTTATGTATCACAGGCAAAGTCCCAAACATTTGTATTTATTTTTTGTATAATATATTAAAAAAAAATTTTTCTTGGCAAATGGAATCTCATTCAAGAACTTCAAAAGGCTATATTATACCAAAAATAGCCGAATAGGCACTGTATTTTTTTCCTGATTGCTGTCTGAACATTGTTCGATCTGTGATGAAATACTGTCTGAAACACTGTCAGAACACTGTCTGATCTGTGATGAAACACTGTCTGAACACTTAACTGTTTTATAATGCTGTTTTAACCTACAGGGAAAACGGAATTCTTTACCACAATGCATGCATGTACGGTCTGCTAGTTTTTTTTTACAGGTTCTGGCTCTTTTTCTACAGTAAAAACATTACGCTGAGATTTGTGAACAGATAGGGGGATGGTAATAGTCTTCCCATTTTGAGTTGCCTTGAATTCCCCCTTTACTAAGGGTTCCCACCCTGCACGATACTGCCATTGAGTTCCAAGAATAAATAGGGATAGTTCTTTTCCATTATCATCATATTCTGTAGGAACGACAGAGAATTCATCTGAAATGGTGTCTCTATTTTCTCCATCCTCAATAGTTACAGGAACACTATTAACTGTACCAAGAGAATGGGACTTACTTGCAACTCCATTAAGTCTATGAATCTTTTTCTTATCTATTTTTAGACCCAAATGTTTTGCAACATTTTCTGAGACTATTGATGAGTCTGATCCACTATCAATCATTGCATATGGTATAGTCATGCTCCCCACCTTACAGGAGATGGTCGCAACATCATCAGCATCCTTTGTTTGTAAAAAATTTATCTCTAAGGTCTTTGGCCAATATATGTGACTATTTTTTTTTTTGAGCCGATGCATAAGCCTTAATAGTATGATCTAACCGAATGCTTTCTGGTATAACATAGCTAGAAGAAGCAGTATTAATTTCCTTAATTTTAGATTCATTATCAGGAACTTGTAAAAGAGGCTTCTGCTCACTATTTACTGCCTGCAATAGTGGAAATAAGATGTCTTCGAATTTACTTGCAACAATTCTCCATGCTGATTCCCTTCTTTTTACCGTATCATTTGGCATACTAGTATTCAAGCAATGGTCTTTTATTTTGGGAAATATCATATTAATAAATTTTGAAATTTCTATAAGAATCTCTCTAGGACAATGAGGGACTAATGATGCTATTGAAGATTTTAAGGCTATTTGAAACATATAATTTGCAGCTGTGTCTATATTGCTAGTATGAGATTTGGAAGTAGGGGACTTCTTGGTACTCTTTTTTATTGGTACTCCACTTCGTACTACTTTTTTTTTACAGTATAGCAGTTTTGGGATTCGTCAGCATCAATATATTCGTCATCTTCTTCTACTTCCTCTTCTTCAGAATCCTCTATATATTCTTCTATGTATTCTTCTTCAGAGTCTTCAGGATCTTCTTCCTCATTTTGATATACATAATTAACTTTCTTAGTCTGCTTAAGTCTAGGACAATTAATTTTTGTATGACCAGTCTTTCCACATGCTGAACAATGTCGGGTTTGCTTTGCAGATGCTTTTGGCACTACCTTTCTAATAACTTTCTTCGTGGCATATGCACTTCTGGGTATAAAGGGACTCTTTCTAACATGTGCTGTTTGTCCTCCTAATCTCTTTTTAAGTTCTTCATAAATAAAATTTTCTAATGTTGCATTATATGTTCCTATTCCTGTATATGCCAAATCTCTTGCTAGACGAATTTTAAAATCATCTTTTTGTGGTTGAATAGGTGCTGTCTCTTGGGAACTAACTAATTGCTGAATAGGTACTTGCCTGTAAGGCATTCCGCTTGAACTTATAATCGGATTACGTTCTAGCCATAAATTCTTTAATTCTGTAAAGTATGCATCTATATTAGCAGGATTAGCAATTTTCATCCATGTATAGAAGTCGCCCAATAAGTGGTTTTTTAGAAATGATAGAGTCGTTGCATCGTTATTTGCCACACCCAACAATAATGGCCGAATTCTTTTTTCATATGTATCGGGGCTGTCTGTTGGTAAAAATCTTTCTTGGGATAATTTTTGAATTGCTGATTGCTGGGTACCTATTGTTTCACGCTGATATTTTGCATTCATCCATACTCATAGAGTGGCTGGAGAATTTATAGCAGGGTTTCCAGCTGTATATGGATCATTATTCAGAACTGGTAAATACTTCCCACCTAGCTTAGTTTTTAAAAGACCAAATTTAATTGCATCATTAAAGTCTCCTGCATTGGCATTTTCAAGAGCGGTCATATTTGGCTCTAAATGCGATATAGAATTCCAAATTCTATCCAAGTATTCATTAGGAGGTTCCTGTCCAGTAAATGGATCATGTTTAGCAAAAATAGTTCCTATTGAGTCATATAATGGTTGTCGTCTAGCTTCTGCCATGTTTCCTAAGAGCGGATTGTTTTGTAAATTCAAAATAATTTGTCGTGAATTTAATTCCCTACCCTTCCATTTTTGATATTTATTAAATACAAATGCCCAATTAAATTCTGCTAAGTCTGCCTCAGCTTTGCGTCTCTGATTTATTAGCTGAAGGATGGTTTTTTCTCCTACTAATACATTTATTCGGTTTTGTTTTCTTAAGGCTATTCTTTGACCATTAGTTTGCCTATCTTGAGCTATTTGCCACCAACGTCGACGCTTATTTGCCTCATTATTATATGCCAAAGTCAGTAGCTAAGCTCTTCGAAGACATTCATTTCTAACATTTGCCATATCATTCATAAGGTTATTTATCTGACCATAGGTATTATTAAGCAGACCATGAGCAGTAATAAGCTGACCTTGCATGTTAATAGCATCTTGAGCATGTCTTTGCATAAGTCCACGAGCAGTTGTTAATGAGATTCGTATTCCATTTAGTGTATTTTTGGGGTTAAATGATGTATCCCCATCAATATATGCTTCCACCCAATCTAGTGCTGTAGCGATATTTATTAAAATATCAGGTATTGCCATATTTTATTGTTCTTCTTCAGAATGTTTATTACTAGATTTAGATAATTCTTGTATACGAGATTTAAGTTTATCTATTGTGTCTTCTAGCTGGATAATTCGATTATCTTGAATAACTAATGCCTTCTTTTTTAGCTCCAGGTGAACCTGACATTTTTTAAGTTCACTTAGAATAACCTTACATTTATCCTTTAGCTGATTAACTTCTTCATCATAAGATTGTAAATTCTTTTCAAGATGAGAAATATATCGCTCACAGGTTTTAATTTCCTCTTTAAGTTTGTGGATTTTCTTTTGTACTAACTTTATCCCTAGATCAAAGTTACTGTTTAGTTGTTCAAGATATGTCTGCTCAACTCCCATTGTTACCTATTATTTCTATAGATTCTGGCGAGGCTCGAAATCTTGATATTTCTATTGCTTTGAAAAAGATTTATTATCAGCCTATTGGTTATTATCGAAATGCTAAAAAATTACATGAAGCTTCTCTTAAAGATGGATATGATTTTAGTTTAGACGAAGTGGAAGACTGGCTTGAGAGACAAGCTATATACCAAATACATAAGCCTTGTCCTAAATATATTCCTCGTGCAAGTTTTTGCTCTGTTACTATCCCTAATGAAGTCCACCAGGCGGATGTTCTCTACATGCCTTATGACAAAGTAGGTCAGATTACTTATCTTTTTTGCCTTAATATGGTTGGCGTGGCTTCGAGATATAAAGCCTCTATCCCTATTGGTGCATATAGTGTTAAGGATAGGCAGGGGATCTTAACTTCTGCTACTATTGCTCAATCACTTAAGAAAATCTATGATGATCCTGAATGTCCTTTGGTCTGGCCGAAATTATTAATTACTGATAGAGGATCGGAGTTTAAAGGTGATTGTGAGAAATTAATGAAAGAGCATGGTGTGAAAATTCAGAAGGCCAAATCTAAGCATACTATGGGTATTGTTGAAAGGTATAATCGCACCTTAGTTGAAAAGCTATTTCCTTCCCAAGATGCTTCTGATCTCTTGACTTTAGATAGACGATCCAGGGTTTGGGTAAAGAATTTGCCAATAGTTGTTGAGAACATTAATAATTCTATCACACGTCAGCTTGGTATTTCTCCTGTTGATGCAATAAAGGAAAAAGAGGTCTTTGCTAAGCCTTCTTACCTTCGGGATGGTCCTATAGGCTTTGATGAGGAAAAGCTTTCTAGTGATGTATTAGTAAGATATTTGTTGTATCCTATTGATTTAGAGGATGGGAGGCGTCATGCTGGTGACTTGAATTGGTCTCCACATATTTATTATATCCGGGAATCTATGGTGCAAAAAAATCAACCAGTCTTGTACTGGCTGGAAGAAGTCCCCTTTGGACTAACTGATGATGATGATTATGTAATCAAACATCCTGAAAGATCTTTTGTGCGAGAAGAGTTAATGGTTATTCCATTTGATACAGAATTGCCTCCCCCGTGGGTGCTCACAAATTAAATCTCTAAAGTGATGATAAGAAGTTTTCTGTCTCTTCATCAACTTGTTTATCAGTAATAAAATGATCCTTTGCTAATTTATAGTATAATTTATATAGTTTCATGATTGCATTAAGAATCTTTGGATCTCGCCCATAGAATTCTTTATATTCATCTTTGACTTTATGATATTTAGATTCATTAGGGAATATGGTCATGGCTAGTTTGAGAACATATTCTTGGGGATCTTCTGCCTGACATAATTTTTTGATTCGCTCTTTATATGATTGCATAAATTTACTATCTTTTGGCCTTCATAGTAGATGCCTGCCTTGACTACATTTATTAATGCCTGTTCGATTTCTTGATATGTAGGCTTGGTATCAGTTAATTGAATTTGTGTACTCATTGTGTATAAAGTTTTTTATATATTACCATTACAGATTTTTCTTTTTAATTAATTATTTTCCTATATAGTGAAAATGATCGGAGAATATTTCTGTCCATACTTACTTAATACTGGTAAGGCCCATGGAGTCCCCTGCATGCGACCAGAAGGATGCCATTTACATTGGAAGGCTAAGCCACGCATCCCTTGTAGTGAATGTGGTAAGCCTACTGGTTCTACTTCAGGACTGTGCCCATTGCATGTTAAAGGATACTATGTGATTCAATATGTTAACAGACTTCGGGATAAGGCTCGGTGTACTCAGAATAGTTAGCAATTTTTCATATGATTTAGAGGTGAGACTTATAGGTGTAATTTTTTTTTGTATGACTTATTTGACCATATGTTTTTCTTAATAAAATGGGTCTAGAATGGTTTTCTGCGTATTGTGAAATTATTTGTATGCTAGAATAAAGTAGAATAATATTTAGAACTCTTTCCTGTTATCCATTTTTTCGTATGACTTATCTTTGCTAAGTCATACGAAAAAAATTTGGGTACCCTTTGATTTTATCAATGAATCAGCTTTAGAATTAATTCTATTATAACATAAAAATATAGTATGCAAATTATGTTTGACAGGTCAAACGCTGAACACACTCGGACACTTCAGTCCTCGGTGTTCAGCGTTCTCCTAAGTGGCAAGCAATATGACATACTTTTTTTGTTATATTATTTGAGATTAAAATCGGGCCAGCACGTTAACAAAGATGGTTATCTCCTTTAACTTGAAAACTAAAAATTTGGATAAGAAGATATGTTAACAGGATTTGAGCCCCAGCCTGATTTAAAACTTAAATTCAATATCGTATTTCGATATGTTTCCTGGACTTGAAAATAAATTTTGTGTTAAAAAAGATTACATAAATTTCATATATCGGGAAATAAGCCTGGAGAGGCTTACACTAATTATACCTATTCGGAAATCTTGTCCCAGAACCCCCATTTTGACCTATATCCATTCAAATACTACATCTGATTCGTAATTGATTTTTAATTGTATTTCTTAAATCAAATTATCAATTATTTCATTTCTGCTGCTGGCCAAATTTTTTTTAAAATAATATATATGACACAGTTCATACCATTTTTTGATTATGTTTGTATACTTTTTACCACATCTTTTACAAAATATTTCTTGAAAAACAATGATATAATTTTCTGGATTTGGACATTGAGATATTCCATATATTCTAAGAACTTCGCTAATATATGTTATTGAATATTTTATATTCTAATAGATAAAAGATATTATTAAAAAGTACAATAATTAAATTTACAAGGAAAATTATTGTTACCTGTTCATTATAGAATTCATTAATGATATTTTGTAAGCTAAATAATTTCAAAGCAACTTTCGTATTTTGATGATTTCTTATATACTCATTTTTATGTTTATCATAATATAATGGACCATCTTTCCATACTGCTGAATATACTTTATCGTCAAAACCTTCTTTGCTTATTTCTTCTATCATTAAATTGGTTATATGATATCCATTCATATATTATATCATTTAGTTCATTACATCCCTTGAATCAGATCATCGAGTTTTCCACAGTCCATTTATAAAATTATGTTTTAAATTATCTATTTGACATGATTTACACCACTCATATTTGGCATCATATTTACTCTCACACCGATCGTCGTTGTCTTGACATAACATTTTAGAGATTGGAACCGGTTAAGGTTAACCGGTTAATTTAGGTTAAAATGAAGATCATCTCCATATTAGTTAAATTTGAATAAGTTAATTCTGGTCAAACTTTTAATGCTGGCCAAAGTTTAATTAAATTCGGAATTTTTTTTAACGTAATTCCTATCACAACTTAATGCCGACCGAAATTATGTTTCGTAAATGATAATTCTGGCCAAATTTTAATGCCGACCAGAATTAAGTTTTAACCGGTTAATTAACCGGTTAAAGAGTTGGTTAACCGGTTATTAACCGGTTAAGGTTTTTTGGACCGGTTAACATTTTATAAAATAGATAATTTAAAGGTGAAAAATAAAATTTGAATAAGCTTATTTTACAAAAAAGAAAAGAACAAAGAACCTATTTCAAAATAAATTGTGAAACCGTTAAATTTAGATGTTATTTATTTATTGAATTAACCATTTATGTGTATCCATTTAGATCATTTAAGAAATGTGGCGCAGTAACATGGTACAGTGTATTTAAGCGAAAGGTTTAAAGAATAATTTGATTTACATATTAAAAATTCATATCTTCTATCCAAATACGGCCTTTCCTAGAAGCACTGATTTTGTTGGAGACACATTTTCATTATCTTCTATTGAATATATATAAATCACGTCCATAATATGAAAGATGTAAATTTAATGTTATTAATATTAAATTTAAGAACAATTTTTTGTAAGCTGTTACATGGTGTTATAGAAGAAATTTCTTTAATGTTTTTTTTTTTCATTATATTGAACGCTTGCTAATTCATATCCGAAGTATTTCATATCTGTGGATTTGATTACCTTATAATCAAGTGGTATTGTTCACTACACAAAGTATTACATAGAACGCAGTAGGAACATAAAAACATTTTTTATTTGGTTTTACTATATAATAATTTGATAAATATTTTTTTTTTTAAGCCAAAATATAACAAGCATGATCCTTAATAATATTGATAACATCCATTATGGGATCTCACTTTATAAAAGTATACATATTTACAATCAATTCAAGTATAGAAATTCCCATATTGTGTAAATGTGAATTAATTATATATTCTGAATAAATATAAAAAATCAGACAATAATAAATTTTAATTTATTATCTGTTTTATTAAAGCATACTTACTTTCAAATAACACACGCACATACTCTGCAGGTGAGAAATGGTTTTTTTTGCGTCTATTTTGCGTTAAACAATTTTAAGTTTCGCAAATGTATTTTTTACTTATCAGTTATTAGTTAGTCAAGCGATAGAGTAGTGATAGTCTATCAGATGATTACTCGGTATTACAAAACAGTTTTGAGCAACGAAAATTATGAAATCATTCAAATTTAACAAATCAAATCCGCCGCTTTTATATTAAGCGGAATTCAAACATTTTTATTATATATTTCCATAATGGCGTTTTTTGAATTTATTAATATTTTTATTCACGTTACATATCTATTGACGCTACTATACTGTATCTTTATTTAGAAGAAAGTTTGATATTTGAAAACCTGATTCCAGATAATTATAAAATTACAATTAAACAAAACAAACTTAAAATAGTAAAGGAATTTCATAACTAAAATATAAGTAAAAAATTAACATAAATGACTCAGATTTTTGTAGAAGTAAGGAAACGTAAGTTCATATTCAATAAAACTATTTTAACTTTTGTTCATTATAATCAATCGTAAGCCACTTTGTAAAGTATAAATAAACAAATTGCATTTTCAGAGCGTCTCAATAATTAATAAATGTTTTTTCGTTACTATTCTATATACAAGTTAATTTTTAAAAAACCAAATTACGGTAAGTGATTGAATCTTGTTTTAAATAAAAGATTTTACGATGAACTGCAATGGATTTTTTTTGTTAATCCATAGGTCATTTGTTCATTGATAACGTTAATAATGGCATACAAGTTAAAACCTGATCAAAAAAAAAACCAATAATTAATTATTACTGAATATGTATTAAAAGTGAAAGACCAGTCAACGTTTCATTCAGTCAGTTAGAAATAAACATTCACTCCTACTTTATCTTTGGAAAAATTAATTGCTTGGAATTTGAAACATTGTTAATATCTTATTTAAACGCAGACGAATAAAATTTGTAACATTTTTGATAGGTTAAAACAATAAAAGAATGTATATTTGCATTTTCTTTTTAGTTATTATGGTTTTAATGGGAATTAACAGGAAAATTAACTATAATTTCTATACCAACATTAACATTATTTCCTTACCGGTAATTTTATCCCGGTTAAGATTAGAAACACTCATTTACAATATACTATATATTTATTTTATAAGAAAATTTTAAGCAAAGAAATTGTTAAAATGGTTGAAGTGTAGTATAAAATTCACAAGTTTTAAATTACATTTATTTATCATCATAATGTTGATATTTCAAAATATTAATTATTTATTACCGAGAATAACGCTAATACTAATATTATAAATTGGGAAGTTTAAATCTATTAAATCATAAAAAAATTGATTTTATTTGTAAAAAAGCTAATTAAACTATTTATTTATGTAAAAGAAAGTTTACATGCACTTCATAATCAGTGTTGAACAAATCAAACTACAATATGTTTATATAAATATTGTACGAAAGAAATGAGATAATAGTAATTTAATTCTTTTTTTTAATTTAATTGCTTACAACCTTTAATGATAAATAAAATTATAACTTATAAATCTACCAAATATAAATTATTGTTCTCACAAGTAATTTCGCAGTCTAGACATTCAGAATTAAAATCATATTTTGGTAGATCCTTTGTTAAGGGATTAAGTAAACGAGATGTATAAACAGCTTGTGGATGAGTGGTTAATTGTCTTCTTTCTTCTAAAAATAAGAAATTTGTTTCTTTGTACTCATCTGCTTTTTTGAATTGCTCCTTAATGTAATAATACTGTTCTTTTCTCTCTTTTATCTTACGTAACCATATAAAATTTGGTATATATGCTTCACAAAATACCCAAATCAAATGGACTATATCATTTGCTTTCGGTCTATTGTCTGGATCTGAATCCCAACATCTCTTCATTAAATCACCATAAAATTTTGGTATTTCTAATTCATTTATATCAGGTTTAATTCCTTTACAGATATCCAATGCTAAA
This sequence comes from Rhizophagus clarus, assembly GCA_015698045.1. Taxonomy (NCBI): domain Eukaryota; kingdom Fungi; phylum Glomeromycota; class Glomeromycetes; order Glomerales; family Glomeraceae; genus Rhizophagus; species Rhizophagus clarus. Next base: position 874,103 of record BLAL01000228.1, read on the forward strand.
AGTTCATCATGTGCAACATTGTCAAAAGGTTGTCTTCCAGTTGCCATGAAATACATAATCATACCAAAGCTATATATATCTGCTGATTGTGTATAAGGTTTTCCTCTTAACACTTCGGGAGCTACATAAGGCATAACTCCATATATTTTTGTTTTATCCATATTATCAACTTTTCCACATAGTCCCATATCTGATATACATACTTGATTATAATATTCATCTAATATATTACTATGTATTAATATATTTCCTGTGTGAAGATCACGATGAGCCATTTGTTTTTTATGCATTTCTTCAAGTTCTCCAATAAAGTGTAATAATGTTAATAAATTATATGTCCAATCAATTTTTTTATAATGTTTATTTACCCAACTACATAAATTTCCACCTTCTGCATAATCAAGTATTAGGATCTTGAGATATTCCGTATATTTTAAGTGTTTGACCACATCTTTCAGTAGAATATCCTTTAACCTATTAAACATAATAATCATTACTAATATATTAGAAAGTTTAAATTTAATAAAAAAATTCATACCTCGTTTAAAAATTCTTTTGTAAGTTTTTGTGATTCATATAACTGTTTTAAAGCAACCATTTTAGATAATGGTCCATTTCTCCATGTTGCTAAATATATTGTAGCGAAACCACCTTTATTTATTTCTTTAATATTACTAAACTCATAATATGGTATCCATTTAAATATTATACCATACGGATCATACGGTTCATTAATTTTAAATTGCATCTCCTGTATCAAGTTATCAATTTTTATATTTCCACTAGTGCAGTTTGTAAAATTGCTTTTCAAATAATTTATCCGACATGATTTGCACCCCCATTCATTATAAAGATATTCATTTCCACATTTTTTACAATAACTATCTTCGACAACTATAATATATTCTTTTGTATCAGGATCTTGAGATATTCCATGTTGTACACTATATTCATTAACCTACGGTAGTTAAAAAGTTATTACATTAAACAAATATAAGTTTATTTAATCAAAATTACGAAAATTACCTCCTCAGTAATATTTTGTAAGTATTTTAAAGTAACTTCTAAGTTCAATCTACAACTTTTATAAAGATTATCATAATATAATAAATCATTCTCCCATATTGCTGAATACATTTTGGTAAAATCATTATTTACTTTTTTAATATTATTAAACTGATTGTATGGTATCCATTCAAATCTCCTATTTCTCAGCTCAATTACAATTTTTAATTGTTCCCCTTGTTCACATTTATTACACCATTTATGTTTAAAATTAACACCTTTATATGCTTCATTACACCTTTCACAATATAATTGATATTTAAAAACAATCATATAATATTTTGTATCTTGAGATATTCCATACATTAGGTCATCATACTTTGAATAATCTTTAGCCTATAAAAATAAAAACAAAAAAAAAAACAAATAAAATAAAATTTGTTATCATTTTAAGAAACTATAAGTTATTTATTCATACCTCATTTAAAAATTCATTAGCATCTTGTAAACTATATAATTGTAAAAATACTTTTCTATTTGATTCTCTTGTCCATTCTTATTTAAGTCATAAATTAATGGACCATCTTTCCATATTGCGGAATACATTGTAGTTTTATTTATTTTTTTAATATTATTAATATTTCCTCTCTAAAATAGTTATTCTTTCTTTGAATAAAATTATCAATTTTTTTATCTCCGCTCCAATTTAAAAATATTTTTAAATAATTTATGCAACAAAATAAACACCAAAAAATATGTAAAATTTTACCACATTTCTCACATATTTTATCACTACGTCCGTCTCGAAGAACTATAATATAATCTTTTGTATTTGGATTTCGAGAAATTCCAAAAATTTTTCCATAATATTTATTCAAATCTTTTATAGTCTATTAGGAATAAAATTAATATCTACTATATTTAAAATGAAATTAAATTAGATAAGGAAATTTCATACCTCATTTAGAAATTCATAAGTAATATTTTGAAAATTATATAATTTTAAAACCACGTTTACATATTGATGATTTCTTGTGTATTCATCTTTTATTTTGTTGTAATTTAATGGTCCATCCTTCCATACTGCTGAATATTCATTATCACAAATTTCCTTAATATTGCTAAACCGATCGTATGGTATGCATTCAAACGCTGCGTCCTGCTTACTATTATTAATTGATAATTGCATTTCTTGAATTAAATTATCAATTATTTCATTTCCATCGGTCCAATTTACTTTTAAATTATTAATTTGACATGTTTTACACCACTCATTAGCTGCGCAAGAACTATTCCAATATTTTTCATTACATTTTTCACAATATGTATTTGGAAAAACCATAATATAGTCTTTTGTATCAGGATTTTGTGTTATTCCATATATACTGCAATAATTATGTCTTAAATAATCATCTTTAATCTAATTAAACAAAAAAAAATCAATAAAAAGGTTTTTTTTTTTTTTTTGAATTACATTAAAAGAATTCATACCTTATTTAGAAGTTTAATTATATTTTGTGAATTATATAAATATTTTAAAGTAACTACTTTATTTGATTTTCTTGTCCATTCCCCATCATAATAATATAATGGGCCATCTTTCCATGTTGCAGCATGTATAATATCAAAATCATCATTATCAAATTCTTGAATATCATTTAACTGATCATATGGTATCCACTCAAATACAATATCTGAGTCATAATCAATTTTTAATTGTATTTCTTTAATTAAACAATCAATTTTTTCGTTTAAACTATTACCCTGTCCAATAGTTACATTTAATATCGGGGATTTAAATGAACTATATGTTATAATACTAGGTAGACAATTCTCTTTAAAATAATATATTTGACACGGTTCACACCATTTTTTGATTATGTTTGTATACTTTTTACCACATCTTTTACAAAATATTTCTTGAAAAACAATGATACAATTTTTTGTATTTGGACATTGAGATATTCCGTATATTCTAAGAACTTCACTAATATATGCTATTGAATATTTTATATCCTAATAGATAAAAAGATATTATTAAAAAGTACAGAATTCATTAATGATATTTTGTAAGTTATATAATTTCAAAGCAACTTTCGTATTTTGATGATTTCTTGCATATTCGTTATTATATTTATCATATTCTAACGGACCATCTTTCCATATTGCTGAATATACTTTATCGTTATCAAAAGCTTCTTTGCTTATTTCTTTAATATCATTAAACTGGTTATATGGTATCCATTCAAATATCATATCATCTAGTTCATTAATTTCCAATTGCATCCCTTGAATCAAATCATCGAGTTTTTTACTTCCACTTGTCCAGTTTGTAAAATTTTGTTTTAAATTATCTATTTGACATGATCCATATTTAGCACCATATTTACTAATATATTTTTCATCACATTTTTTACACTGTTCGGGACCGTCTTGGTACATTTAAAAAATTATTAATTCAAAGTTGGGGAAAATGTAAATGAGTGGTGAAAGTGTGTGTTGTTTTTCAGAAAAGCAGCTTATTTTATAAAAAAAAGAGCTATTTCACAAAAATAAAAGAAAGGAAAAAGGAAAAAGAGCAAAGAAACCATTAAACATTGTATTATTACCATTTTTGCAGATCATTTTGATCATTTGTCACAAAAAAAAAGAAAGAAAGGAAAAAGAGAAAAGAAACCATTAAACGACATAAACGTCGTCTTATTACCATTATTGTAGATCATTTTGATCATTTAAGGACCCAGGTCTATTTAAAACTATATTTAAGAGAAAGATTTATGTATATATCAAAGTAATAATTTGACTTACATTAAAATTTTATACCTTCTATCTGTAATTCTGTTTTACAAATATCCAAACATCTTTCCTAGAAATATTAGTTGAAGACTCGTATTCTTATTATCTTATACAACTTCATGTATCATAACATTAATTTATATCTTTTTATTGGATGTGATTCACATACAGGGTAAGTACTTTTTTTAAATAATTTCTTTTTTCATTTATTGAAAGCTTATATGAAAAAAAGAATTCCTTGTTTATTTAATTTTGAAAGAAATTATATTAGGAGGAATGCCAATACATTTAGAAATGTTTCTTTATATTTCCGTAACGGCATTTTATGAATTTATTTAGAGATAGTAAAAGTTAATTATAATTTACTTTATTTCTTTCTTTTTAAATTTTTTTTTTTTTTTTTTTTTTTGGAAATTAACGCTCAACACTCAATATTTCTTTTTCATGTCAACTATTAGAATCCTGATTATTATAATTTATATTTTATCATCTATGGATTATGCAAATAGACTTTCTCTTACGATATCATTTAATTAGTCAGTCCTACATTTACTTGGAAGAAAATTTAAAATTTGGAATCCTGATTCTAGAAGTTTATAAAATTACTCAAAAAATAACATAAAGGAACGTACACGAAAAATATAACGCAATTCTATATTTAATAAAATGGTTTTACTTTTGTTCATTATAATCTTTAATATAAATAATCGCGTAAATAGATTACAAGCGTTGTTTGACGTACTCGTTGTTTGAAAAGTATATTATTAGTAACCGATCCTGTTTATATAATACTATTTTCAAACTACAGTATGTAACATATACTGTACTTCCCGCATCGTATATTTTTTGTTTTCAAACTTTTTCATTTTGCAATATTTGAAAAAGTACACTAATTAAATCTTTTTTTTTTCTAGACACATAGGGATAGTTGTTGTGAAACACATACTATGGTGTCGAGCAGTCGTATTTTACGTACTGTATACTTTCGATACATTTTAGTGTATTTAAAATTAAAATACATAAATATAAGTATACGTATTAATTTAACCATAATTCTAATTGGAATACCACGAATATCTCGATACATTGTTGCATTATCGGCGATAACCTAAAAAAAAATGATACTACCGAACACAGCACCCCGAGTCTTGTTCAAGAAAATACTGGAATTGCGAGTTGAATTAGTACCCCGTATTAAGGAAGGTATCATTGCTGGGGGTACTGTATGCAACGCCATACGCCTGTACGATATATAGTGAAATACATCGAATACCACTAATACATATAATACAAAAAATTAAATTCGCTCTCTTGTAAGGTAACGTCACAGAAATAATAATTTACTTAAAAGTTGACAAGTTGTACGTACTATATGGAATAAATAGTACCAAAATATACCCAGGAACGTTTTGTTATTTCGATCCATCAAGTCGGAATTTAATTTGGACTGCCATTATGTTAGTAAATTAGTGACTTCGGCCGAAATTAAAATCCGTTAACTTTCCATATTTCTTGTCATCTTATCTTTAATCACGTCTTAACATTCTGCTGACTCGAACATTTCTTTTTTTTTTTACGCTTCATTTCTTGATTTTCATATAAAATTCCTTTTCACAAATATTCTAATGACGATAACAGAAAATTGTTTTTTGATGATTTCAAAAATATTTTTAATAATATTTTTCCGATCAAAATATCTAAATTATGATAAATCTAAACCAAGAAAAAATGAGAGACTCATTTATTGATTATAGCTACGATAAATGTGGTTTAATAAAAAATTTAAGAAATAATTTTAATATATTACAAGTATGGTAATTTCTGCAACAAAGTTTCTCATACCAATCGAATGTGATTATGAAACTATACAAGAGCTTTACCTAACGTTATCTTTAGTATTAATTTGCTATAAAGGTTCAAACGCCAGTTCCATATTTAGATTACATTGCTTATTTAACAAAGAACGTAAAAGTTTTTGGTATATTTCTTCCTTTTTTTTCTAACAAGAAAGAAATCTTAATAACAATTTATTGATTTTGTCATCTGGAATAAAATTGTTCCATCAGGAAAGTGCTTATTTTCCTTAATCGTAATTATTGTAAAAATTATACGATTGATACATTTTAACGTATAGCGTAACAGATTACACAACGTAATTCTAAATGAATGATTGGTTTCAAAAATTTCCCATTGAAAAACGTGTGAAACGTATTGCAAATTGCATTTTATTTATTTTCATTCCCCATTGCCCCAATAATTTCGTTTACGTAATGAAACCTTATTCAATGATTATCACGTGGATCATCGACTGATACTCGATCAAAAACTGGTTTATTAAGTAATATCTAACGCCTATCTACTATCTTTATTTCTTTCACTTTTTAATACTAGATAAAATGCTAATTTTTCTTTTACAGTTTACTATTATTACATTAAATGAAAAATGATTTTGTTTCTACTTTAGGTTATGTAATTTTGTGAGATTTACAGCGTATTCTATTTTAAGTATGGTACTCCGATTTTTTTATTGTCCAAGTCGGTATCAGATATTCAATTTTTATTTTCGAGAATTTTCTTTCATTTAATGGAATCTTCCTAATTGACCATCTTTTCCAAAAATAAAAATAATTCTGAATGCAATGACAAACGAATATTATCATAATAATCACAATAGCTATTTTACAATTTTTATGCGGGTCTTTAATAGACCGAATATTATTATGAAGCGTAAGCAAAACTATTATATTGACTCCTATTGGCCGCCACAGCATCCCTAACGATAAAAAGGGGTGTCGGTATTTTTTTTTTACCCACGTCTAATAGAGATTCTTTTTTGTATTACATTATTACATTACATTGCTTAACGATGAAATCGATAAATCGATGATAAAACAAATGCAAATTTATTGAGAGATTCGCGACTTCACGTATAATTCTTCCATAGTATGATAATTGTTAATTTCTTATATGATCGAGGGATAATAAGGAGAGATCTTTTTCGAATTAGAGGGAAATAATTTGGGTTGCAACTTGCAATGTCCCAATGTCTTATTCCGAAATTAGATCAAATACATGAATTTATCAAAAATTTTGATTGTAACCAATTTACAAAAATAATGTCGTGTGTAATTTTACTAATTATTATAATTATATTATTGTCCTGTATATTATTAATTATTCTACATGATATTATCGTAATTTCTACAAAGTAATATCTAAATTTCATTATCATTATATTATATTAACTCAATTCTCCAAACGTATCAAACGTATAACATTTCAAGTTTTAACATTCTAGTAACACTAACATTTTTTCTTTTAAAAGATTCCCAAAAATCTTCTTCACCTTCCAACATTCTAAAAATAATTGAAGCATTAATTTTAATACGCTTAATTTCCTGATTTTCATACCAAAATCCTTTAACGAAAATGCAACCATCATTTCTTTGTTCGTGAGCATTATAATAATGACTTGTAGGTAATCTCCAGTAAATTACTCTACCTTTACAAAGATATTCTAATGATAACTCTGCTTGTGCATTTAATGATGACAGTATTAATGTTGATGATTGTAATGGTGAATGTGATGTTGTTAATTTTGTTGTGGAAGAAGGAGAAGGTGAGATTTCAAAAGAAAATTTTCCATCCTTTGGATCATAATATGTTGATTTGATATTTAATTTATTATCTGCTCGAACTTGATGATTCTAAATTAAAATGAGAGAAAAATTATAATATGAAAAAAAAAAAAATAACAAAAATCACATATTGCTTTCTTAAATGTTTTCCCCTTTTTTACCATAAATTCAAAGTCTTTCTTTAACTTTTGAGAAAATTCGTCGTTGATTACCACAGAAACTAACAACCTCCATTTATTATTAACATATCGAAGATTAATAAATCTTTCACAACTGCAAACAAAAACAACAGAACAAAAAAAAAAATAAAAATAACAATTGTGTCAACTTAATTATAGAATAATTTTAAAATTTCCTTCAAAAAAAAAAAAAATTATACATATATATACATATCAAAAACGTGCCTCATGTCTTGAAGTACTTCAGTAAGTATCTTTATAAGGATTTCGTTAGGGAGCCTGTCACACATCTCTTTTTTTCAAAGTTCGTGCTAAAGAGAAAATAAGGAGAAACTAGTGCAGATTAATAATCAATATCTGATATTGTTTATGGCGTAAAAAGAAAAAAAAATAATGTTTGATGCGTCAGCTTTTTTTTTTTATCATGCAAAATAACCTGATAAATTTAAAAAAAAAACAGGCAAATCACGTGCCGAACATGACATACATGGATGACGTACAGTACATAAAAAAAAATCCACATTTTTCATCTAAATTCTTTTAGAATAAATGGCAACTTTATATTTGGACTCAAATGATGACATTACCATCAAGTTAAAATTTTAAACAATAACCAGCATGCTTATCAACATGTTCAATTACTTCAATGTCAAACTTTATAAATTAATAAATTAACCTAATGCATAGAATTGCAGCAGAACGGTTATTTTGTACGTAATACAATATAAATGGTTAGGGAAAATTGTTATTTTTGTCCCAAAATCATTGATAAGAAATCTCGATTTTCTCTTATTACTAACCAAATTTGGTAATATTTCAATTTCGTTTGTGAAGCCTATGACATTTTTATTGAGTATTAGATTTAGCGTGATAAAGGGAAATTAAAAAGGAAATTCAATAAGAATTTCTATACATTTCCGTCTTACTTATACTTGTGAGATTGCTATATTTATTAAAAATTAATCCTAAAATTGACAATAAACCTGATCATCATTTTATAAATAATAAAAAATATAAATATAATCAAAGTTGATCAATTCGGCGTTTTTTTTTTATTAAACATTTTTTCAGGTAAAAAAAAATTTTTTTTTTTTTTTTTTTTTTTATCTTTCTACAGATAAAAAAAACATAATGTTAAAAGTCAATTTTGAAAATCTTTATAATATAAATAGTTGCACGAATTAAAAAAAATTACATCATTATGATGCAAATATATTTGAAAGATTTAACATTTTTTGTGTGTAATATATAAAAGACCTTTTTTTTTTAAACTAAATTTATAAGAAATCAAATTTTTAAATCAATTTTTTTTTTTTTACTGCGCTAATTTCCATATCTTAAAGCCCTTCACAAAATGGCACCATTTCAAACGATCGAACATCATACCGGTAAATATTATCGAAACCTTTCTTTATCTGGAGTTTTAGTAACAATTTTAGCTAATATTTGTAACTATAATTATAGATATAGCGTTAGAACATGAAACAACCCATACGCTCAATGAAAAACCTTTGGCTGAAGTGATTACTTTGTGTCAAGAAAGAGGTAAAATATTAATTAAATTTTATTGATATTCGAATTTATAATTAATCATTATTTATTTATTTCTTTCTTTCTTTTATGAAGGAATAAGTACAGAAGGCGATAAACCCACTTTGATACAAGCATTACTGGATTGGGTAAATATAACGTGAAAAATTATAAATTACTCAAAAAAAAAAAAAAAAAAATTTATTCTTATCCACTTTTATTTAGAAGTTATTTGCGCGACCTGTTCCAGCGCCTTCTACGCCTAGACTTTTCTCAGTCGATGGATCAAATGGATTAAAACAAGATAAAATTTGTTCCTTATCATCGTTATTTTTGGACAGTGACGCGTGTGAAATAAGATTTGAGGATTTAGAAATCGGTAGAAAAGTAGGTTCTGGAGGTTTTAAAGATTGTTATGCCGGAAAATACAAAGGAGTGAGTATTGGTACAGGAATATTTTCTTTCTCGGCAAGATAATAATATGAAATCGATTAAACAATTTTTCTTTTTTTAGCAAGCTGTTGCCGTTGGAGAAATTCGCGTAGTTAATTTTAGTGAATCTGATCTTAAAGAAACGAAGCATGAAATTAATGTCCTAAAGTAGGTACATATTATTATATTCCTTTCATTTATAATGTCTTTTCTAATGATTTCCTTTCGGATATAACAGGCAATTACGTCACGAGAATATCATTCAATTCATAGGAATAAGTACTAATACTAAACAATTATATATCGTAACCGAGTTTTGTGATAATGGCGATTTATTTGATTATATGAGAAAAGTACCAAAACCACCTTTTACTCAACAGGTTCGTAATTTCTGATTAATGTATTTTTCGAGGGTTTTAAACTTACATTCTTTTTTTTTTTTTGAAAGATTATGTTTATGCATGACATTGCACTTGGTATCACATATTTACACACTCGTCGTCCAAGCATTATTCATAGAGTAAGTCGTTAGCAAATTGGCACATTCGCATATTTTTTTTCTCTTAAGGATAATAATTAACGTTGTACATACGTATTACTATATATACGTATTTTTAGGATTTGAAATCTATGAATATATTGGTATGGACTATATGATTTACTTTTCCTTCGATAATTCGATAATTCGATAATTTAGATCAATTTACTAAGTTATGTTATCTTCTATAGATATCCGAAAACTTACGGGCGAAAATTAATGATTTTGGATTAGCTCGTATTAGACCAAAAGCGAATGCAAGTATGCATACCCAATGTGGTACTCCAAATTGGCAAGCACCAGAATTTTGGACTCCTAATCCAAGTTATACTGAAAAGGTATTATACAAGAATTTTTAATTATAATTAAATAATAACAATGATGTTATTTTCTAAAAAAAATCATTTTTTTTTTTAGGTTGATGTATATGCTGCTGCACTTATTTTCTGGGAAATTTTGACATGGGGAGAGGCTGGATACCCTTATCAAAACTTTAATGAACATCAACTGTATGAGGCCGTTAGAGATAGAGATATTCGTCCACCAATATGGGAATTGAAGAATTATCCGACTACACTTCTTACATTAATTCAAGAAATGTGGCAAAAACGTCCCTCGGCGGTAAATTACCATTTTCTTTTAAAAAGAAAAATTCAAATTAATTAAAAATCGACTAATTTTTTTCTCATTCTAATCTTGACTTTAGCGACCAAGTATGGCTCAAGTGGTCGATTCGCTTGTTCAATATTTAAGTTAAATTATTATATCTCCTCTATTTATTAATGAAAAATATTAGAAAAAAAAAATTTTTTTTCAAAGATTTAACATTATCTTAACGTATATCATGAGAGGGATTTCACGTAAAAAAGGACTATACCGAAAAGTAAGCGTTGATTCCCGGATATTTGTGGGACCGGTATACTTGAAACCCAGATCTCAAGACATATGGAAGTAGTGCCGCAAAAGCCTTTTTGCCGTGAAATTAGAGTTCACGAAAGAATAAAGAACATTACCACGAACATTTTAATTTTATTATTATTTTCCTTTTTTTTTTTTTTTTTTTTTTTTTGTAAAATAATTGTTCGGTGTCTTTTTTTTATAACCATTATATTATCTTATTTACCTTACTACTTAAACTCCCTTGTTAATTGTTATCTTGCATTTATTTTAAATTTATTTGAAATTGAAATATAATCTTTTTAAAAAAAAAATTCTCAAGTTCTCTTAATGTCATTTTATTTTGAGAATTTTTATATTTATAATTTTATGTATATTAAAAATTGGGATATTGATAAATTCAAAAATTGAAAGTAGAGTAGTTCATATTTTTTTCCTTTTTTTTTTTTCTATCCATCATTACTCCTATTATCTATCTATTAGTTATACAATTAACGCTCATTACCTTATAATATTAAATCAATATTTTTCTTAATCCTTGTTCTCTTAATACTCGATTATTTGATACTCCTCAAAAACGTTTATCATTAATAAAAATAATAATAAAAAGCATTTGGCAAACAAAACTTTTTTTTATGTATTTAGAAATACTGTAAAATTAATTATATCTATCATAACTGAAATATACTATTATCCCTTATTTCTTTGCCTTCAAAAGAATATTATGAGTAAATTTATCTTAGAAATCATTAATATAATAATTTATTTATTAATCGATTTTATTCCCTTATTTGTTTTTTTTTTACTTGACGAGCTTCAATAAAAATTTCCTCATGATTTCAAAATATGATTGATGAGTCCCGGAAGGTGACCATGTTTTTGTATATTATGATATGAACTAATTAACACATCTTATTTTGAAAGCAAAATTTTTAACAAAATTCATAATTGATAATTTTTTTTTCTTTATTCATCTTTATTTTAAACAGTTGTATATATCATTTAAGATTTCAGAGAAGTCAAGAAAGCCTATCAGTGTATTAGGAAACAGAATTAAAGCGCTAATTAAAAAAAGTACTTATTCTACTGTACGCAATAATTGCAGTTTATATTGGCCTGCGTTCTCTATACTCGTATCTTCTACGATCCACTCTATTTCTCTAGGCGGCCTGAGCTAATGCTTAAAACAAAGCAAACAAAGCAATTATTAATATAAATGCAATGAATTAATGAGAAAATCAGTTATATAATAAATACTTACGTTCTGCTAGCCAGAACCCGTCTGAGAGTTCCTGATGGAACCATATCCGTTGTTAGTCATCAGGGTCAAGTACACTCTGGACTTTGAAGAACCCGAATGTGAAACAGCAATATTACGCAACACAATCAACACAACCAAAAGAAAAACCTTGTCTGGTCGTCATAGGATCCATTATCCGAAGATAAGATCGATTAACCGCTTGGTCTTGATGTAATTAAGGTATATTGAAGTTCATCTATCCATTTGAAAAATTTTTTAAATCAAACTTCACCTAGTAGTTTGTTTTTTTCAATTAGTTTTTCAGGTAAATGAATCGGTCTTTATAATTCTAGAAACAACTATTAAAACCTTCAAAGTGCACCCACGCTATTTCTAGTAGATAACATTTCTGATGAAAATGTACAATTAAAAGCGATCAAACGCTTCTTTGAAAAAAATTAAATAGAAAGGTAAAACAGTTACTGAACTTTGACCTATAATAGCAATGTATTCAGAATCTAAACAACAGAGTCAGAAAGATTTCAGTTACATGTGGCGCACTCTCTCTTGATGTATAATATGGGAGGTGAATTTTTCTTAATACTTGAAGATTTAAATACATCGGAGTGTTTGATGCTAGTTGTCACAATGTTTCATTCTTGGCATCATCGTCAATGTTTCTAGTAAGAGGAATAGTTTTCTTTTAATTTGAAGCTATAAAATTCCATTCCCTTTTTTTGAATAATTTTTCCTTCAAATTTTGAATGTAATTTTTTATTATTGTAATTGGGTTGCACTTTTATCCCGTTCTCTACATAAAATATTATTCGTTAAACGCCATAATTTCCTTTCTATCTTTTGAAATAATGCAAAACTAGATACCTGAAAAAAATACTATAAAATCTAATACTAGATTTTTCATCCATTAAATTTCTTGGAAATTATCGACAATCTTCACAATATTCAGAGATTAAACGTAAAAGTTGAGAGATTTGTTCTTCGGATTCTTGATTCCTTTTTCCAACCAAATGACTTGAATTAGTATCTTTAATTACCTGAATAATTCTTACAGCCACGAAGTAAGATATACTAATTTTAAGGACTCGTAATTTAAGATAATTTTCAAATTTCAATTGCTTATGTGAACAGTGACATTACGATATCTACTACATTAGTTAATTTTGTAAAGAAGACTATTATAAAAGGATACGTTATTTTCAATAGTTAAACCCAAATAAATAATATCCTGTTTTTACCACTATCGCACCACCAACGGTCCCATATTTGCTTTTTAACTAGTATTCTCATTAACATTATCCCTAATTATGAGTGATTTCAAAATTGGTCGAATTTGAATAAACTTCCTAAGTGTTGTAGGATTCGAACAAGTAAGATCAATATCAAGTTTTTCTACCGGTTTACTTATTTCTGCTAAATCCTTCGGGTAATTGAGATAAAATAGTTCTAAAAATGATTTCGCTTTATCAAGTTATCTTTATTTAATAATAAGTTCCAAGGATTCTTCTATAATAAGGACTTAACAATAAAATTATTAGTTGTGAATACAATAAATATAAGGTTAAGACATGCACAAGACACTTATTTTTTTTTTTTTTTTCGCAGTATATCCAAATTAGTAATATTTATTAATGCATATGTTGAATCCATCGAACCTGTTAACATTAAATGATGATAATTTGGATGAAAATCCATACAAAATATTCCTCCCTTGTGAATATTATTCGTAAGTAATGATAATTGAATAGATTTATCTGCTGATCCTGTGATTATAGTAGGAATCTCTGAGAATTGATATTCTCCATCACTAAAATTTCTTATTGGAAGTGTTTGTGTGCGTACGCTCAAAATATTATTATTATGAATTTGTGAAAATGATTCGCAAAGATATCGAGGATATTTATTATTCCCTGGTATAATCAAATAATCATCAATGCTCCTTTCCAACGATATATTTTCAACATTAGATTGTAATTGATTAAATAGATATTCTTGAATAATTGCCGTTAATGGTTCATTAATTTGTTCATTATTTTGTTCTTCTTCAATAATTTCTTTTGCTTTTTGGTGAAAAGCTTCTAAAGTTGAAGTATAATTATTATTTTCCAGAAATTTTAATATCAAGAAATGTGTAAGTGTTAAAAAATTAGGATTCGATGGCATTTTTAAAAATGAAGTATGTTATGAGAACTTTGCCCTATAAGAGAGAGTTTATAAGTATATTTTTTTTTTGCTTTCAATCCTTAAATTATAAATAAAAAGATGAAACTTTGTTTATAATTAAGAAAAAATTCAATGATTTTTTTAATCTCGTGTATCTTGAAAAATGATATTACATATAATTGATTCTAAACCAAAGACCAACCAGCATTACATGATTATAAAAAGATTATCCAATAACATATTATAGTTTAAACCTTGATTTTTTTATTTTTGTAAAGAGAAGTCTCCAGATTTCTTCACGCTTGTAATGTATCCATGCTTATCATTTGGGAATTCGATTGAATACAACCCTATATAGAAATAAAAGTGTTAATTTCTTGATCTATTTAATATTAGACTTTCTAAATGAAAATAAAACTTTTTTTATACCATTTGTAAAACTCTTACTAAAATTGTTTTAAATAATTAACAATGCCTAAAAATAGACAATGCATTGGGTCTTCAATCATAAATCGAATTGGGTCGAAGTATGGTAAATGTAGCAATTCAGACCATCTTGCTTACTAACATCATCGTTGCCATCGTGATTATGATCTTCATAGTTGTTATTATTATAATCATTGCCACTATCACCGCTGTTTTTATCATCGTTGTTTTATCATCATTGCTTTTGATCTCAAGGAATTCTATCATTTCATACCAGTTTGTTTCATAAAATGTTTTCGTAAAGTGCCTAAATTGAGATTTACTCGTGCTTGTCATGCTTGTGCACATATTACTCTTCTTTTGGCCACAAGTATGACGGCTTCTTCTATGTTTGTGCAGGATTTCATGTGTTTAATTGTTCGTGCATAAGATTGTATCTTGGTCTCAACAAAATCTTATTATGTTAACCTGTAAGATTGACCTCTTCTTAGGTTATTATGGTAATAAGAGCTTTTCATTAAAGTACTTAAAATCAATTAAATCATATCCAGAAAATATGAAGCATTTTTAACTCTTTGTAAAATCTTTATGTAATAAAAAAAACCTCCTATATTAAATCTTACTTGGGCATCTTCTAAAATTAAATGAATGGGAATAATAGCATTATTCAAATGATAGTTTCCTTAATTCACATTCAGCTTTTCCTACAAGTTGCATAATTCTCTCAGAATCTGTTTCATTCTTATTTGCATGATTAGAATCTCTTATTTTACGATACGCATAATCTCTAAAATTACAACTAGAAAATTTTTGACTCTCTCTAAGAAGTGGACGATAAAAATGGGGAATATATATCTGATTTGGTAATACTTGTTTTGATGTCATAATATTCTTTTTAAAAATGATTTCGTTTTAGATAATTTTCTTGATCTGGAAAGTATACTTAGCTAATCATCTTCATTGCCTGCGTTTTTAATTGTCTGTTCTTTTTCTGTCTCCTTGTATAGATAAAATTTGGTATTCCACAGCTTGACATTACAAATTTCATCGCTGCTGGAATGATATCGAATATTGTCTGAATAATATGTGGGTTTATACCTATAATAGACCTGTGACAAAATTTGGGGAGAAACCAAAAAAAGTAAGGTTAGTTAAGTTAAAAAAGTCAAGCCACTTCCGTTTAGAACGTACCAGTTTTTAAGAAAGTCTCTCTTAGTCGCGTTGACTTTTAGATATTTGATCTCCCAATGATAGAACGATAGATCATTATGTTGCACGGGTTCCCCACTTATATACTTGTACAAACTTATATACTTGTACAAAACATCATCAACCAATCATAATTAGGATTTTGTTTTCCAATCTATTAAATCTATTTTATTGTTGTGATTCTTCTTTTAACTTCCTATTATTATTTTACAAGTGATTAATTTCATTGCTGAATTTGGGTCCTGGAGCAGATTATAATAAGGTCTCGAGTCGAGAAATCGCAGATAGTGTTACGGGTCTTGAAATCACGAGTGTCCCAGCTCATGATTCTGGATAAAGACCACTTTCCTTGCTGTTACTTTTTTTATTTTCTTTTCTGTCGGTGCTATATAACAGTTGCCGATCATCTAGTTTTTTTCAACTTTGTAAAGTGTTTCCTTATTAATTTCTTAGCTTCTTTGTTTTTGAGCTGTAGACAAAAAAAAAAAAAAAATGATGGTTATGTTTATGAAACTTTAGTAGTATTAATAGCTCAACGCTGCATTGTTACCTGCTGATATTTTTATTTTTATTTCGAAATATTTTTTTTTTTTTTTTTTTTTTTTTTTTTTTTTTTTTCTTTCTCCTTATCATACTGGGTGCTCTATAAAAAAATATTTTATTTTTATCAACATTTGTTTAATAATGTTATACGAGTGTTATACGAGCTAAATAAATAAATGATCGTGATTACAGTATGACTCAAATTAGTTGTGTTAGGTTGCAACATATTTCTTATTTTATTATTTTATTTGTCAAGTTTGTTTAATGACTAATAATTGTAGCACATAATAGAATTTACTTCGCAGAGTTGCGACCTTTGTGATTGATGGATCTTCTATCTTTCGACTGACTTGTTTAAAAATTATTCAAGCATTTAAAACTTAATAAATAAATTTATTGCTTATCTGTTTATATCCTTTTTTATTAAAACTTATTTCCTTCGTTATCCACAAATATAATCAAGATTATGATTATTTTCTTTTTTCTTTCAAAAGTTTTATTGCCCGTATTTAGTAATTCGTGTGACAATTAACGAATATTCTCAATTCGAATCGTTTCTCAATTAACTTTTATAAAAAAAAAAAAAAAAAATTTGAATTCATACACATATTAAAAAAAAAAAATTTGAATTCATACACATTATTAAAAAAAAATTCTTGATTTATTTTCATATTGTTTCTCGGTATTCAATGAATTAACTTTTATAAAAAAAAAAAAAAAATTTGAATTCATCCACATATTAAAAAAAAAATTCTATTTTTTTCCATATTGATTCGGGTGATTTGAAAGAATTTTAATTATAGTTTTATTTGGTTGTGTGAAACGACGCACAAAATGGATCTACAAAAAGGGGTTTTATATAATTATAGTACGTTTCGGATTCGGAAATCCCTTAAACTTTAAAAATTGGTCACATCCTTTTTATTTATTTATTTATTTATTTATTTATTTATTTTTTTTTTTTTTTTTTTTTTTTTTTTCTTCTTTATTCTTTTTTTTTTTTTATATAAATTTCCAAAAAAAAAAAAAAAATTTTTTTTTCATATATATATATAGAAAGAGAGAGAGAAAGAGAAAGAAGGAAAAGAATTGATTTTAATTTAATTTTATTATTATTTTGGTTGGTTGTTTAATCATGGCTCAAAATTGTGAAGTAAAAAACGAAATTTCAATCATTCAGAATGATTTATCACCTTGTGTACTTTCTGATACAAAAAAATCATTCTCATCCCGTTTAACGCAATTAATCCGACGCGACCCGACAAAGAATTCTTCTAACCCTTCACAAAAACCGACAAAGATTTACAAAACAGAAATGATATTATTAAACCCTACTGATCCAAAATATATTTCAATTAAATCATCATTTAAAGGTCGACCACTTTCACAATCAAAAATTCTTGGAATATTTGAATTACGTATGCCAACCAAACTTGAAGAACGTCATGAAACTTATAAAAAAAGTTTAAGTAAAATAACCAAAAAAAGTATTAAGGAAGTTACTCATCAAATGTTTCATGGTACCACTTCAAATTGTTCACCTGAAAGGTTTATTGAAGAATTGATTTATAATCAAGAGAAAGATGAAGAAATTGTTAAAGAATATCATGTTGAAAGAAAATTTTGTGGAAAAGATTGTGGATTATGTGGAATCATACAACAAGGAAATAGAACAAAGTATACAAAAACTAAGAGTTTATTTAGGAAAAATCGTAAGTACATTCATTATATATATGCTTGTAAATGTGAAACGAATGCTTTTTTTTTTAAAAAAAAAAAAAATTTTAAATTTTAGGTATGTGGTTTGCAAATGATCCGTATACGTCGCTTTATTATTGTAATGGCGTAGTATTAAAGTCGGTGAAATCTATGTTCGTGGTTGACGTCATAAAAAAGAATCCGGGAGAAGTTTTAATTGTAAATAAAGAAAGGGTAAGCGTATATTGATTGACGTGATTCTTTTTTTTTTTTTACGATGATATTATAATTTTCTTCTTTTCTATAGGCAGCTTTACCTAGATTTTTAATATTATTTGAGTTATCAGGTGATCATTTCAACAATCATTAAAATGAAAAAAAAAATATCGATCATTCCTAATAATATTTTGTATTTTTCTTCTTTTTAATATCAGAATGTTATCGCAGTACATGATTTTAAAACTATTTTTTGGGGGGGGGACATTTTTTTTTTTTTGTTCTTTTACAACAAATTTTGGGTCATATTTTGTAAATTAATAGATTAAATTCGAATGTTATTATGTATTTCTTCGTTTTGATTTCATTTTGTAATATAGTAAATTTTTGTAATATCTATTATTATATTTGTTAACTATAACGGCAAATTATAATTGGCTATATAATTTTGAAACAAATGTAATAAATGTGATACATGTTTCAAATTTTAATTTAATTATGATATTTGTTACCAATCAAAAAAAACATGTATTACGACATCGCGTTGCATGAAAATCATCTTTCGATCTTAATCAAGAATAGTTTGAATAGTTTAAATGATTCTAGGGGAAATCTCATACACGTTTGCATGTCAAATTATTAATAAGCCATGTGGTGTTATATGACTAATTTTTTTTTTTTTTTTTTTTGGAAACGTCGTTATTTATAAATGTCATCCTTTATAAAGTCATATCATAACGTAAATTGTAATGTGCGCATCTTTTAGGAATCAATAACTCAAATTTATGTACATTTTATTTTATTATTAAAATTTTCCACGATGAATGAAATGGAAGAGAAAAAGTACAAATAAAATAAGAAATATACTACTAACTATATTTTTTTAAATAATAATTATATAAATAATATCTAATCGATACCTGATTGATCCTTCAATTCCTTGTAAACCATTTCCATGGACTTTGGGTCCATCATTACTATTATATTTTGTTATTAAAGTGATTTTCATATTTAAATTTATGGGAGTAATTGGTAACAATGTGTATATTGGAATTTTGATAGAAATTTCTATATTAATACAGCCTATCATCTACTGGATTATTTCATTATACTATAATAACTTTTGTATTTACTATAATGAATGATCTTTAAAGTTGTTAATATACTATTAATTTTTTTTTTTTTGATTTTATTATTATTTTTACCATCATTGAAATTCCTAACCAAGTTTCTCTATTTCCGTTCAACTTGTTGGGTCGTGGATCTGGTAAGAAATCGCCTCCGAATTCTGCGAGCCACGCTCACCCAGAATTAGGTGGAGAACTATATTAGTATCAGCCGCAGATTTCCTCACCAGATCTAAACTTCGGCTATTGAATTCCAAAAATTCTCGTCTGTTCCTACCAAATGTGTTAATAATATTCGCCGACTTCTTCTGTGATGTTCGGAAGATGACATGATAAATTCGTTCAGAACGTTCCTAACCATATCATATTCTTATTACTGTCAATATGTAAGTATGATGGCAGAAGTTGGTCCTGAATATTTAAAATTCATGCATAACTGAATACAATATTGAGAAACTAATCAAGCTAATCAAGTATGTACATTATATTATATCTAAATCAATAACCTTTGATTATAATAAAAGATATATGTACTTTTTCGTTCTTTCCAAATGAATAAGACATTAAACAAGAAATTTAACTTATGCCTATGATTTCATCACTCAAAGACATAAAATGCAAGAAGGATAATGGACAAGTATGAGTCACAAATCTTCCTGTTACAGTAATGGTAATTTAAAGTTTCATTTTATTTATTTTAGATTGATATCAGTTGCTAGCTTGGATGCTCTCTTTCCTTTAATTCTAACAGTAATTATACAATCACCTTCAGTTTAATGTTTCATTTTTATATTAAATAATGTACTAATATTTATTTTGATAACAAAGTTGACCGGATCTGTACTTTGTTTAACCTATAGTACATGTGAAAGAGAAATTGTAATAAAAATTTTCTCTTTTTTTATACAAATTAGGATAATTTTTCTATAAAAAAAATATAAAAAAGGGTGAACAATAAAATCTATTACTTGATTCATACCGAAAACAAGCTCACAATTGCTACTATAATTTATAATCAATAATATTATTTATTACTTTTTAAATAATCTAATCGTTTCTTTAATATATCATTTTGATTCCCTATTGACATTATTGACATCTTAAAAAATTATGCCAATGTAATGTTCTCAATTGATGTCTGATTCTTTTCCTTTTAATCACATGTATTAATATATGTATTTTTAACGTAATGTAATATTTAAGTAGGATATCAATTTGTTACATGTTAATACTATTAATATCTACATGACTGCACTTGTGCCCTTATCTTGTACACGGAAATATTAAAAGTAAAGAAAAGTGAACAATATAATATATCATTGACGACTAATAAATGGAAACCTAGATGTAATAAACCACATGAAATCATGAGTTTATATGAAATGAATGATATTTAATATTATTGTTAAGCAGGTCCTGATCATGCGTGATAAAAATTAGTCTTTTTTTGCTTTCTTACATTTTCCCATACGCGTACTTTGAATTAATGTGTACATGTTGATTGTGGATAATGGATCGGAAAATATTTTGCATGACTTTTCAATAATTTGGCGGGCCATACAATGACTCGGATCGGATATTCAATTTCTATTTCTTATTTTATAGTCTTGGATGTAATTTTTTAATATTAAGAAAAAGTACAAAAAAAAAATACAGCCATTTAATTATTTAACGAATTATTTAATAGTTGTATTATATTATTCCTATTACTACTAAAAAATTTCATGCTAATTTATATGAAGTTTATGTATCCGGCTTAAATTATCATATTTTATATTTGAATTCATTAAGATAAACGTAAAAAAATTTGAGAAATAAAATGATTCGAACTAACCGATACTGTTTTAAATCACAATCTTGCAACATAGACGCAAGATTCTGTTAACTTTACTAAAATAACGAATAACTTTGGCTAACCAATGTTATCGTCAATTAATATAATCAAAAATTTAGTGCCGATCGATCAAAATTTATAATTCGAGCCAAAATTGGAACTAAAAAATTTTACTAATACAATAAATTCACGTGATCAATTAAATTTAATCGCGAGTTTTTGATCGAGTTTTGACTGAGCAAGCTAAATTTTTCATTCAATCATCAATTACTAATTTTTGAGTCAATTAAATATCCTAATTCATGCTGCAATTCAACGATTCCTTCAATCTCCAGTAAATCAAAATCTACCTTATCACGAAGTTCCTACTCTCGGTAATTCATTATTAACAATTCGTCATCAGAGTGATATTTTGGAATTAATCAATTAATGGAGATCTTACAATCATTTCTTATATGAAAAACATGAAAGGAATGAGAAAAAAAGATTCTCAAGAAGAAAATTTATGATTCATTGAGGAAGACTGAATTTTCTAAAGAAGGAATTTGGGAAATTTTTTTACTTCATGGATGGAGTACAAACTATAAATTGAACAAATTAATTGATGTTAAATTAAAAAGATTAGAAGATATCCCTGAAAAAAAAATTGATCCGTTCTCATATTCCGTGTTTTTTTCATGAAAGGTTTACATTGACGGAATTTACAAATATAAATCATAGAAATTATCTAACTTGTTTACATTTTTCCGAACTTTTTCATAAAAGTCTCATTTTCACGGAACTTTTACAAAATCACAGATAAGTTTTTTACGGGAAGAGGGTTGGTTGCGCATTTTTCTTTATATTTACTATATAATTAATATACTGTATCCACTATAAAATTATAAGTAATACAAAAAAAATTAATCATGGGTATAATAAGAATTAAATACAGTATTACTGTTAACAAGATTTGAGATTGTTGTAAAATTCTCATTAAGGTATGTTTTATTTTTGGAGGTTCAGCCCAAAATCAATTTTTAGCCTGAATATCTATAAATAGACAATTAAAATTTTTTTGCCGGGTTATAATGATGATTATACGTATTAGAAGTTTTTCACGGTTTTTTTTTCTTTTTTAGTAGATCATTTAGACTAACCTAAAATAGTACCTTTTTCTTATTCCGAAGTGTATATACAAAGATTTTCCAAAAATAAATTCTTTTTAAGGTTCTTTATTATAAAGTAATAACTTTATTTGTTGTAAATAAATAAGTCGGTACAATTCATACTGACAATGGAAAGTTCGTGTGTGACAATTTTCTTGATTACTACGCCATATTTATTCATATAATACATGACTAACCTTTCATTGTCAAAAAATGCACCGAAAAAAAAAATTTTTTTTTTTTTTTTTTTTTTTTACTTTTTCCCTCCCAATAATAAAAACAAACTAAAAAAAAAAAAAATATAATAATAATAATAATATGAAAATGCAAGATTTACAGGACGATAAAAGAAGCTCAAATAATTCATTTTCGAGTAAAAGAGCATCTCTTCGCATATCTACAGTTACGATAAATTCAGACACGGCCACGCCGCCACCTGTTTATTTTACGACGACAATTAATGATCCTCCTATGCCAGTACGTCGTAATTCTTCTCGTTCCAAATATTATCAAAGAAGTTTAAAAAATATAAATCATCCATCTCTTGATTTAGAGGAAAATTTTTCTTTGCTTGATAATTTAAGTCTTTATGATAAAATATTTGATACTGTCTCATTTAATAATTCAAATGCAAATGAAAATAATCAAAAAGAAAAAGGAAATCTATTAGTAACAGAAAATATAGAAGAAATAAAACGTTCTAATCCTTTATCAAATCCTTATGATTCATCTTGGATTCCTGAACCATATTCTTCAAGCCCAATTTTATCAAGATTTTCTCTTTTAGAACCTAATAAAAGTAATTCACCTCCTAACTTGGATAATAATAATAATAAGAAAAAAGTTAGATTTATTACTCAATCATCAAATTTATCACAAATTGACGAATCTCAGACTGATGAAATTGATGAATCACAATTACAATCCTCATCTGGTTCAGAAGATAATAACGTAGATACTGATTTGAATGCAACCGAAAAGGGTGAAGAACATAAATCTAATAAACTAAAATCATGGAAAGATTTATGGGAAATGTCTTGGAGAGATAAGGAAACAAAAAAATTCACGAAAAAGTTTTGGCTGACGTTTGTATTTATTATTTTTTTAATCTTATTAGCAGCAATTATTGGTACGTACATTGAATTTAAGATGATTTTTTTTTTTTTACAAAAAAATTAATTCGTTCATAAAATATTATTTATTATAGGAATTTGTCTTCATAATAAATCCACTCATCAAATAATATCGAATAAAACTAATTCAAAATAATATAATTTTCTTAAAAAAAAAAAAAAAAGAAACCTTTTAATTCTGGTAATTAAGTTTCAGTATTGTACCAAGTAGTCATAGTTTAGCAGGTTTTGTACTCGAAATATTTTAGTATCTTTAAAAAACATACAGTATATCTTAATTTTGTATTTATTATTAAAATACTCCAAAATGTAATATATTCATAAAAATAAAAATATTAAAATTGTATATTTGTATTAAAATTGTTTAAAGTAGCGTGGGCATTGATGTATTTACAGTAAGTATATAGTACGTGGAATATTTTAATATTTTCTAACATTGATAACTTAATTTTGTATTTTGGCATTAAAATGTATTCACAATAAAAATACCAAAATTGTATATT
Organism: Rhizophagus clarus; assembly: GCA_015698045.1. NCBI lineage: Eukaryota > Fungi > Glomeromycota > Glomeromycetes > Glomerales > Glomeraceae > Rhizophagus > Rhizophagus clarus. The sequence continues at coordinate 898,376 of BLAL01000228.1, forward strand.
TGTACCCAAATATAAGATTGTTGAGGTATAGTTTTATTAAATAGAAAAGATTATCAAAATCATTGTTACACGTCTTATTTCTAAATTTATAAATTTAAAAAGAGATAAGTAAACTTTATAAACCTGATTGTTACAAAATGAGATCAACAAAAACAAAGAAATACGCCCCAAAAGAAATGCTTTTATTAAAATTCGAAATATTTCGAATATTCCGTTTATTTTCTTGCCTTTTTTTTAAGAAAAAAAAAGAAAATTTTTTCTTATTATATCATCATCATAATAATAATAGTAATAAAAAAAAAAAATGACAACCGATATAACGTTAGCAATAATGGCATTATCTATATGTCTTTGGGTACTTGTAATACACATCCAAACTCCGGTTGAACTGTTATTTCACATGAATATCAACGAAAATAATTCGGTAATAACGGGTTCTGATAATACTAATACGTACGTAAACCTATATCAAGAAAATATTCCGATAAGATGTAAAATAACAAAAATGATAAAAAGTAAATCTATGAATGATGAGAATACACTAGGAATTATTAATTTCTCACAATTCCCAAATGGAATTATTCAAGTTTCGGGAGAAATCAATAATGTTACTCGTCATGATTTTTTCAACTTTTATTTTGAAATTAAAGCTTTTGATGATACTAGAATTATAATTGGAAATGATAAATTATTTATTAAAAAAGAAGAAAAAGTTATATATTTTATTTTTGTTACAAAATTATTTTCAATTGATAATAAATGTAATCCTAATCATAGAAAGATACGAAAAAATATTATTATTGGAAAGGAATTTGATGTTTATATTAAGGAAAAATGAATAATTATATTATATTATTATTTCATTCGACGACAAAGATAATAAAATTTATTTAATAAGAATATTTCTAATTTTAGTTTTCGTAATTTGCATCCAATAGTTCCCAAAATTATTAAGATCTTTTACCAGCATTACAACAATTTTGACCCGAATTAGAACCTCAGTCGGCATTATGTCAAGGCTGTAGTACTGCATTTGAATAAGACGGGGATTAACGGTTCTCGATTTCAAAAATCACGTAGCACAGACTTCACGTAGCACACCAGAACTGAGCCAGAAAAATCTAGGCCAGAATTATGGTTAACTTCTTAATTCGAGTCAAAATGATCTTCGGCCAGAATTACATAATAATTAGGTTTGTCATATTTGTTACAAAAATTTATTTTACGGATAGTTTATTTATGTGTCATGTATTTATAGCGGTTGTCTTTCTTTTTTTTTGTTTGTGTAGTTTGTGTATTGTATATCATTACTATTTACTTTTAATTAATTACCGATCATTAAATGTGATACAGTTAGAGACTAAATATTAAATGCATGATTGATTATATTAACTATTAATTAACAATATCATTATTTATTTGCCTATTTGCCTATTTTTAATTAATTTCTGAATTCATGAAAGAAGTCGTATTTTATCGAAATAATTGATCGTTCGCAAAAAAAAAAAAAAAAAAAAAAAAAAAAAAAAAAAAAAACTTTGGATAAGATGTTATTACAAGTTGAATCGTTGTGATCTTACTAGAGAGTAGTATTATAGCGACTGTAAATTGAATTAAATATAGTTTGAAATCATACCTTCTTTCTCAATCGATTTCCTTCTTCCACGTATGCTACTTATGCACGAATAAGCACAATTAAGTGAACGTTTTATTTTTAATAAAATCTGCAACAAAGATCAGGCAGAATAATTATAGAAATCTTTGTTATTAATATAAGTTACTTTTTCATGTCGTATCGTTTAACGTTTGTTTACCTTTTGTATTTGTATCAGCATCTATTAAGAATAAATTTAATATATGTTTGTTATTAATACTAGTATTTATAGTAATACAATAATGTCAAACTGCCATTTTCTTTGGTTGATGCATTCGCTTTGTTCCAGAAACAGTAATTATGTAAACACCTGCATATTTGGCTGGTAGCACGATTCACAACATTATCGATATTATAAACATCTAAAATATTTTAGTAATCGTGTTATAAAATTTTTTTTTTTTTTGATGTTTATTATTAGCCTATTATCTGTCCTTTTTAATAAATAATACTTACGTTATCCCTATTGTATGAAATTTTACCGGCAGAAACTGAAGCCGAATACTCTCTTTAAGGTAACAAGCAACAAAGTAAAAAAAAAAAAGAACAGTAAACTTTATTTATAGTATGAGGACGACGAACTACTGAAAAAACAAAGGAAACCAAGGAGCGTAGTGATACGCAGAACGCAGCCTATAAGGTTGGTCTAATCAAAAAGGCGGCTGTTCACACCAAAAAAGGTAAATTATATATATATATATTTTTTTTTAAAAAAAAAGATCAAGTGAGGCCATAAATTAATATGAATACGCCAAGGCTACTGAATAGAGGCGAGCCTTAAACTTTAATTCATTTACGTACTAACTGACAAAGCAGGGCAATATACCATATAGTTACAACTAAAACTATTGTGATCTAGACGAATCCCGGCGTAACCTTAGAAAAAAAACGAGGCTTCACAGTTTGAGCATACGCACTGGGTAAAAGGAAAATAAAAGGGAAAGAAAAAATACATCAAAATGATCAAACTGATCTGGGTATTTAGAGTGAGAACCGCTCATCAGCCTACACCACACGAGGACGGAGGATCTTCCACCACAACACCTTTGACTAAGCTGCTAAAAAAAACAAAAAAACCAAAAAAAATATAAATATATCCAAAGACCGTTTCTTCGTCTTCTCATATTTAAAAAAAATTGGTTAAGCCATCACGTAGTCCAGTAAGCATTTCGAAAACTGTTGTTTCATATAATGTGTGAGACTAGACTGGCAAAGTTAGTAACATCTAACAAAGAAAAAACAGCTCTCTCCAAGTAGTTTTAAGAGAGCTTTAACTAAAAAAGGTAAATTATATTAGCCACCATATAATTCACTAAATTCAGAATGTGCGTTTCAGTCACGTGATTACGTAAAGAGTAGACGATCGAGTGTAAATTAAGTATAAATTAATAGTCAATTGTTATTTATTAATAACCCATATATTACAATATTTATAATTATTACTATTTCTTGGCATCTCTGTGAGATAGATATTAAATAATACTTTCTATAGAACCAATAATAAGTAATTAACATTTAATATATATGATACGTTTGAATCATCTGATGTGTATTAAAATGGATCTACAATGCAGGTTTCAAAAAATTATTATTTAGGATATCAATCAAGTTGAAATTTGATTAAATTTTTGAATCAAAAATTAAGAAATCCTAATAAAGTTACAATATTAAAATATTTAATGTTACCTAAAATTTTAAAATTTTTCGAAATCGAAAAAAAAAAAAAATTTTAACATGAATTATATTATATTATACTAGGCACTAACCTCCGCTCAATACGGACTTTTTCCTATAATTAGATTTCCTTATTAATTTTCAGAAATTAAAGTAATGTCAATAACAATAATCAATTAAAACTGTGACACATTTATTGATTATTAATTAATGAAATATAGTAATGATATACAATTCGGATAATATGTAGGGAAACTTATAATCAAATCTAAAAATAAATTGCTTTAAATAGCGATGAATTTGTGATAAATTTCGTTTACACTAAAATATTATTATTAACGCAATTTAGTAGAATTGGCACGATATCTAATTCCTGAATACGTCATTGAAAAAAATTGGGCGTTAAATGATATACTTTTATTTATATGATCGTTTTCCATCAATCCATCATTTATTTTTCATATACGCATATTAACGATAGTCCTATTTGTTCATAAACAAATACTTTAGCAACTTACAAATAAAAATTTCCTTTCGTTAAATAAGTAAATCTAAATTTTCCTTTCGTTAAATCTAAATTTTCCTTTCGTTAAATAAAAATTTCCTTTCGTTATGTAAATATGTCAATATGTTAAATAATATATAGTTAATATATAATTAAAAAAAATTTTTTTTTATAATATGAAATATCATTGAAGATTATTAAATACTAGGTACGTGTCTGATGTTTTTTGAACATAAAAAATAGAGATACAACGCAATTAATTTCGCTGGGTACTTCAGCCATTATTATTAACATAATGTAATCAATAAGATATTTAACTCAGCATCATCTAATTATTAAATGCTCGGGTTGATCTTGATTATTCGAATATTGGAATTCTTTCAATAATGTATTATTACAAATTTTAGAATTAGTTCCGATCACCTTATAAAGATCGCTACTAAAGTTTAAGCAATTTCTTCATCTGTATCAAATTTCATTAGTTAAAAAGAATCGTACAAAAAGAAACAATGTAAATATAATTTTAAATTCTATTTGTTTATTACTTTTCACTTGTTCGATTAGCCATTTCTTCGAATGATTTTCGCGAGGGACTCTATTTTTGTTTAGTTCTCACATTTCTTCGTAACTTTGTGTAAAAAATAGCCAATAACATTTTTACAACAATAAATTTTTATGTTATAAATAAATTGTTAATTTTTTAAAAAACTCACATTTTGGACTAGAACTCTGGTTAAGTAGAAATCAATTTAGTTTGCCATAATAATAATAAAAAAAAATAGAATCTAAAATCAAAGTCTATTAGATTCTGAAATTAAAAAATAAATTATGTATTATAAACTATATATAACAAAAAGTACAAATACTTAAACATACGCACGAACTTGCTTTCAAGTCATGGCAATAGTCCGCATTCCACAGTAACTTGAAAAATCGCGTTACGCGCGCGTTATTTTATTTAGGCTCAACTTATTTATTAGTCATACTATAAACTTTTAGGTTTTTAAAAAATTCTCATTTTCATTTCTTTCGCCCCTATTTACCGAAGTCTTGTTAGAGTTGTCAGATCCTGTGTATTTTTGGTTCATTTATCCAAAGATAAATCTTCTAATAGTTCTTGTTAAAATAAAGAATCACTTTTCCTTGTAGGTACATCTTTAAATTTGGATATGACTCTTGAACAACTATATTAAGTTACGGAACACCTTGTAGAATTTATCATAACATAAGGATTTTAAGGCAAGTATTTCCGTTGTAAGGGCAGGCCGTGATTATTATATACGCTAGAATTACAATATATTCATTTTTTGAAAATAGGATCTTGATGAACTTCAAGTTATAGTCGTCGAGAAAGAATAAACTCTTTTATGTCCAATTCTTACATCTTTGCATCTTCTTCCTATAATATAATAAATAATGATGATATAGCTTGAAATTCAAATACGCACGTTTCATTATGTAATAATTAGCTAAAGAAAAATTTTTTTAAGACAATACGTCACAATTTAATATATTTCCGTGAAAAATTAAATTGTATTTATTTGATATAAAATTTTTATATGCACGTGAATTTATAATAAGCGTTATATACTTTTCAAACAATAACTGGGCTTTGTAATGATGACTTGTGTTGGGAATAACATGGACACATCTTTTAAGTGAAAATAATATTATTGTTAGGGAGAAAAAATGTACATTTTTCATCCCATACAGTTGGAATGATGAGCTTATAATACTCTTACACGAAAAAATAAATTCACTTATCTACCATCATTCCATTTCTGGAAATGAGACATAATGGCCAATTTCAGTTTCTCTTCGGTACCAGTATAAAAGTATATGTAAAGGACCATCAAAATTAAAAATTTCGAAATCCGAAAACTGCACTCCATTGGTAATTTGATTAAACGAAAAAAGGAGAAAGAAAAATATATAAACTGAAGTTAGCATTGAAATTTGTAGCTGAAAAAAAGAATAGTGAAGCACAATTAAGGAGAAGAAATAAAAGAAGCTGTACTTAAAATGAGAGCACATTTTTTCCGAGATAATGCGGTTGGTTGGTAATCTACTAAATCCACTCTTAGGTGTTTCTCACTTATTATTGACACAGTGAACTCAATATGTAATCCAACATATGAATAGATTTCGAGATAAAGCTCAGATGTATGATTAATACTGCTCGCTCATACTTTTAATTTCGGAAATAGTAGCCAATAAAATTAGAATTTTCATTCAATATATAAGGTGCACGATGCACTACTAAATTTGCGTCTTAAATTTTTTTTTCCTCTTAAATACCATGCGATTTAAAATGTGAAATCTTAGACTAGAATCGAACTAGCCAAAGCATGGATATGCTCTCCACCAGGATAAGATTTTTTTTAAAAAAAAAGGATTATCTGTTTTCTTAATCTTTTAAGCACATAGGAGAAAGAAAAGAAACAGATTAAAAGAAAAGAAACACCCGAATATATCTAGAGCTATGACCTCGAACACCAATCGGCAAACTCAGAGGGATGCTATGGCTGACCAGCCGGGAGACAAGGGCATTTGCTATGGGTTTATCACGTTTCCAATAAACCAAGGTCGTCTACGGTCACATGTGGTCTAGATCTTCATTACAACTGGTGACCAGATGTAAAACCTAGACATCACCAGAAATAATGGGCGTTTTTGCTAATAAAACTGCAAAACAAACTCTTTTTGTACGAGAGAGATACCTCGTCAAGAGAAAAAAAAAAAGGCTCAAAGGGGTCTTATATAGAAAAAAATTGTTTAGACAATAAGTCTGTGACACAAATGTTATGTTACTAGATGAATAATAATAGTATAAAAATTGTGACTCAGAATTATCTAGATGTGATTAATGGTATAAAAGTGCCTCGGATTATCTAGATCAATATATCAATAAAAATTGTGACTCAGAATTATTATTTCATGTGATTTATAATAATAAAAGTTTGTATTATTTCATGTGATTTATAATAATAAAAGTTTGTATTATTTCATGTGATTTATAATAATAAAAGTTTGTATTATTTCATGTGATTTATAATAATAAAAGTTTGTGACTCAGAATTATTATTTCATGTGATTTATAATAATAAAAGTTTGTGACTCAGAATTATTATTTCATGTGATTTATAATAATAAAAGTTTGTGACTCAGAATTATTATTTCATGTGATTTATAATAATAAAAGTTTGTGACTCAGAATTATTATTTCATGTGATTTATAATAATAAAAGTTTGTGACTCAGAATTATTATTTCATGTGATTTATAATAATAAAAGTTTGTGACTCAGAATTATTATTTCATGTGATTTATAATAATAAAAGTTTGTGACTCAGAATTATTATTTCATGTGATTTATAATAATAAAAGTTTGTGACTTAGATTTATCAACATGGATCAATATCGCGTGATTAATAATAGTATATATATATATATAAAAGTTGTGACTCAGAATTATCTAGATCAATATATCGTGTGATTAATTATTATTTCACGTGGTTAATATAATTTGTTCTATCTCAATATAAAAATAATAAAGCTTGTGTCTTAGATTTATCAATATAGATCAATATCGCGTGATTAATAATAGCAGATAGTATAAAATTTATGACTCAGATTTATCAATATTTTCTTAAACAATACAAATCATACTATATACTATATAAATATTACACTTCATTTATTCTTAACTCAAAAATTTAGTTAAAACTGTGAAGTTTTAATATTGTTTATTTCTACTTTTTAATTAGAAACATTTTACAATAATTACTGTAAATATATTCGGTAAACAATTAATTTCATAATTTTACAGAATTTCATTACAATTAATTTGTATATTTGAATATACCATGACTCACAGAACCCAGATTTATAATTTTTACAAATTATTATTAACAGACTTCTTTAATACATTAATTATAATAACTATTACAATTAGATTATCATAATGATTGTCTTTGAATCTATAACATAAAATACTTAAAGATTTCGATAAAAAATTTCTTATAAAAACCCTTAATTTCTTTTTTTTTTTTTATAATTTCTCTGTCTTTTCTTTGTCTTCTTTTTTTATATATATATAATTCCCTTGTCTTCTTTTATATATATATATATATATGTATATAAATAACTTCCTTTTTCCTTGTATTATTTCTTAATTTTTGCCTCTGCTTAAGAAATAAAAGGAACCATTTTATGCTTTTGGTTAGATGTTTGAGGATCTTTGTAATTCTTTACCTTCATTAGAAGATTTAAAGATCTCCTTTAAAACTTGATCATAATTGGATAATAAACATAAGGTACTATAGTTATCATTAAATGCTTGCTGTGAAGGTTGTTGAAAGGCAATTCCAAGTGCACCTAATCAAAGGTGTTAGCAATGCGCACCCTGATTAGTGTATTGATTTAGATGGTGGATCCTAGATCCCCTTTGTTGAGGTCTATCATTCTGGAGGAGGGATGGTTATGTACCTTCCTCAACAAGCCAATATTGTTTGGCATCTTTTTCAAGCAATTGTTTTGCTTCATTAGGATTTTTTGATTCAGAGAACTGGAAGCGCTTCGTGGCCACAGTTTGGGCAACCTGCTGTGAACGTCCTTCTCTGTTTTCAGAAATCCCCTGGTGAGGCAAGTCTCTGTGTGCGAAGTTTTGTTATACAGATGCTTTTTGAAAGACGCCCTTAATATATTTCATAATGTATCATGTTTTCTTCAACTATTCATGATGAGATTTTGGTTAAATAGTACTAGTACTTATATTTTCTTTCATCAATTTAGATTTATCACTTAAGGTCTTTGGTTTCACTGATTCTGCACATGTTCAAATTCTTATTTTTACATACCAGTCGTTTATTTCGTATTTTAAGTCTCATATATTCTCACATTTGATATGTACTTATATATATTTTTTTTATGGAAAACAGAGAAAACAAAAAAAAATAATAATGATAACATGCAAAATTTATTTGTAGTCTCCTCAGATCTTGATTATTAGGAGTAAATGTATTCATAAAACTCACACTTTAAAAGATCGTTTCTTTGCCTTTTATCTTATTGTCAAAAGATTAATCGCAAAATAGGAGAAATATTAATACTTCAGTTCATATGCATGTTGATTGATCGATTCAGGAATCAATTGTATCAAATCTTGGACGACAAGTAGTTTGAGCAAGGTGATAAATTTAAAGCAGACGGAATGAGATTTACAAAATTTTTGTTTTTTTTTTAGAGTTTAATATTAATTCTGTAAATTTTCTTGATAGTCATTTTATTTTACAATAAAATATCATTATTAATATTAGTAACAAAAATTATATTTATGCAGTTAGGATTCATTATTAGATCAAAAAAATTAATAAATTACAGATGACAATCATTCTTTTCGCATAAATTTTTTACCATAACACATTGATTAGGAATCCATTTTATTATTAGTCACGATGTACTATTCAGAAAGGTCTTAAAAGAAAAAATAAAAATGAAAATACATTTTATTTATCACTTTACAGAATTATCCCAAAGTTGAAATACCAATAAATTGTATACTTCAAGGAAATCTTCTAATAATGATACTTTTACGGTTGACGTTTATGGTACAGTAGTACACTTTTAGTGAAAAGTGGAAGAATATATTGTACATAGAGAAAACAACTTAATTAATGTGACAGTTACAAAATCTAAATTTGTTTAGAGGCGTAAATATAGGGAAAGATTCGTAATTATATATATATTTTATAATCAAATAAAAGAATCATTGTGATATAAAGTAAAAAACAACTAAACATAATTATTTTATTTAAATATAAAATATTGTCAAAATTTTCCAAAGATATAATTGATGATTAACGAGTTAAATTTTAAAAAAAAAGTCACCATAGTAATTTGAAACTCTTTCATATATATAAATATAAGATATGGAATTAAGTTGCATGATTAATTTACTTAAATAACGCAATGATGTATTTTTCTTACTATATTTAAATTTTTTTACGTTAAATGAATCATAAATATATGTAAAAATAAATTTTTATGAAAGGAAAGAAAAAGAAATACAAGAATTCGGCATCTCTTAAGTTCATTTTTCATGATCGTTCCCTATTTTTATGTATAATTTAAAAATTTATAGATTAGTACTAAACTTATAATGTTTATGTGAGTAAAGCAAAAAAAAAAATTAATTTACGGTCATATTTCGAAATAATGAAACATAAATATCATTAAATTAAAAGAACAAATGGCATAAAATATTCCAGCAAACAATATAGGAGAGTCATACAGAATTATCAGTCGCTTAAAACTAATATCAAAGAATGTAAAAAAAAGAAAGGGTCGCTATGAAGTTTATTGTAAATTTGTTCGAGTATAGTTTTAACGAATTTTAACGTGGAGTTGCGTATCCATAGATTAAATTACGTATGTGGTTGCAACCTTACCCTTCTACCATACTTAAAAAGGAAAAAAAGAAAAGGAAAGGAAATGAAGAGATGAGAAAGGAATAAAACTAATTTAATATTTCTTGAATGTACTAGGAAAGATAAAAGAATTAGTTACAAAAATATAGCGCGACTAGTATCGCCGCTGAAGCAATAACCGCAGCAAAATTTAATAATACAAAGGGTAACAGTATGTAATTAAAATATTAAATAAGTACGTAAAACATTAAAAATTGAATTATCGTAAAAAAAACATTAGGTTTATTTGTAATACTTTACAAAGAATTCTCCGTGCTTCATACGTTACATGTGATACTTTAGAATTGCATTTATTATAGAAACCAATGTTTCAACCTCTGTAATTATAATATCGCTCTACGGAAATAATTAAATGAATTTCTGTGACATTAAACTTCAATTTTGTACATATCTAATAACAAACAATGTCTGTGTTACTATATAGAGCACTTTTTTTTTTTTTAAAAGAAAAACCATTTATTATTGTAATACGAAAACAGTACAACATTTGAAATCAAAATATAAGATGTGAAGAAATTCGAAAATAGGTACTACAATAAACATCCAACACTAGGCCAGACCATGGTCTTCCAGATACAAAATTAAAAAAGGACATGGAAGACGTGCTTGCATGACTATAATAAAAATCCAGTTTCCAACAAGCCGCTAAAACCTAACCCGGTTTTTAGAATATAAAACTCATCCGCCTGCACCACTTGGAGGTGGAGGTTAGTCATAGAACACTACTACACCTCGGACTAAGCTTCGGCAAAAGAATTTGAATAAACGTGTTCTTCATATATCTCTAAACATAATACCTTTCTTTGAGTATATTTACATCTTTTCATATAAATAATAATTTTTCGGATGACAGTTCTCAATTATTTAATTTCTCATTAATTTCGGAGAATGTTATACATTTTCTAATAAAATCAAAACAAACCATTCATTTATTTTCCCTATTTGTCATTGGTCCTTTACTGTTATATTAAAATATGTTGTGAATAGATCAATATTTAATGTTCTGTTTACCATGTTTACCATAAAAATAATTATATAATCAGCATAAATCGAGCTTAATTGGTAGATCAAGAGGACGAATTTAGCTATGCTGAATTATGTACCAGATAATTTAGTGAATTATTGATTATCGGACCAATTATAAAATTTGCACATTTTAAATGTGAATTTATTTATTTATTTATTTTTTTGCAAGCCAAAAGAATACATTTTGTATTTATATAAGAATAAGTTGAATAATAAATATTTATGTTAATAATTTTATATTTAATAAATTCATATTTGTAATAACTTGTATCAATTAATAAATAGGATAATAATATCAAGTTATTGTTCAGTATAAGCAATTTCGCAATCTAAACAATCAGTATTATAATCGTATTTTGGAAGGTCTTCTGTAAAGGGATTAAGCAATCGAGATGTATAAACGGCTTGTGGATGAGTGGATGAGTTTCTTTTTTCCTCTAAAATGATGAAATTTGAATCTTTGTATTCATCCGCTTTTTTGAATTGCTTTTGAATATCATAATGTAGCTCTTCTTTTTCAATTTCCGAATCTGTTCTACATGATTTATGAAATAGATCAATCAATTCTTCCACTTCGGTTGCTTTTGGTCTATTGTCTGGATTTACATCCCAACACCTTTTCATTAAATCAACATAACACTCTGGTGCTCCTTGTTCATTTATTTTAGGTCGAATCCCATTACAAATATCTAATGCCAAGATTCCATCATGTGCACGATTAGCAAAGGGTTGTCTTCCAGTTGCTAAAAAATACATAATCATACCAAAACTATATATATCTGCTGATTGTGTATACAGCTTTCCTCTTAACACTTCAGGTGCTACATAAGGCATAACTCCATAAATATTTTTTTCGTCTGTATTACCAACCTCTCCGCATAGTCCCATGTCTGAAATGCTTAACATATAATCCGTATATGGACTTAAAAAGCGAGGAATTAATAATATGTTTCCTGTGTGAAAATCACGATGAACCATATTATTTTGATGAATTTTTTTAAGACCTTTAATAATATTTGACAATATCATTATATTATATGACCAATCAAGTTTATTATAATTGTTGTTTACTACACAATGAAAATTTCCACCAGCTGCATAATCAAGAACCATAATATAGTCTTTTGTATCTGGATCTTGGGATAATCCAATTATTGAAAGAATATAATCACCAGGATAAAATTTATTAGAATATCCTTTAATCTATCAAAAAGCAAAAAAAATTGGTTATTAATATATTAGAAAGTCTGAATCAAATGTAAAAAACAAGTTTATACCTCGTTTAGAAATTCATCAGAGATATTTTGCGATCTATGTAAATACTTTAAGGCAACCGTAACATTGTTGAGTCTTTCGTATTCTTCTAAATTATAACGTATTGGACCATCTTTCCATATAGCCGAATATATTTTGGAAAACCCACCTCTATCTATTTCTATAATATTTCTAAACTGATTGTGTGGTATCCATTCAAATATTACATCATCTGGTTTATTAATTTTTGATTGCATTTCTTGAATTAAACTATCGATTTTCGCATTTCCGCTCGTCCAGCTTATAAAATTTTTTTTAAAATAATTTATTTGGCATAATTTACACCATTTCTCATCCGTAATTGTATATTTTAAACCACATTTTTTGCAATATTCACTTGCAAGAACCATAATATAATCTTTTGTATCTGGATTTTGAGTTATTCCGTATATAAAAATGACATTATCAACAATTTCATGCCTACGACGTTTAATAGAGTATCTTTTAACCTATTAAATTATAAAAAATTATCATATTAGCAATAATCTACTAATAGTGCTATTTGAAATAAATTTATATATAAATTACCTCCATGGCAATATTTTGTGAACATTTTAAAGTAACTCTTAAATTCGATTTTCTTTTATAATATAATAATTTATCATTCTTCCATATTGCTGAATATATTGTAGCAGAATCCTCTTTGTCTATTTCTTTAATATTATTAAACTGATTGTACGGTATCCATTCGAATATTATATCATCTGGTCTATCGATTTTTAATTGCATCTCTTGAATTAAATAATCGATTTTTTTATTTCCACTAGTCCAGTTTATAAAATCTTTTTTTAAATCTTTAATCTGACATTCCTTACACCATTCATCGTTCATTTCATTGCATTTTAAATATTGTACACCACATTTTTCACAATTTATTTCATGTCGAAAAACCATGATATATTTTTTTGTATTCGGATCTTGAGATATCCCATATAGTAAACTATCTAGACATGTCGAATGTATTTTAACCTATAAAATAAAACATTCAAATTAAAAAAAAAATGATAGTTCATTATAGTTAAGGAAATTTATACCTCATCTAATAGTTCATTAATAGCATGTTGTGAGTCATGTAAATACTTTAAAGAAACTTTTTTATTTGATACTCTCGTCCATTTTTTCTTATAATGGAGTAACGGGCCATTCTTCCATATTGCTGAATATACTATGGTAAAATTATTTTTACCTATTTCTTCAATATCATTAAATTGATTGTATGGTATAAACTCGAATGTATCACCAAAAAAGTCACTTTTTTTAAAATTCATCTTTAGAATTAAATTATTAATTTCTTCGTTCTCGCAGGTCCAATTTATAAGTAATTTTTTTAAATAATATATGTGACATGACTTACACCGACTATAACCCCCTATAAATTTTTCGTTACATTTTACACATATTTCATTATATTCGTTTTTTTTAAGTACTATAATATAACTTTTTGAACATGGGGTTTGAGAAATTCCAAAAGTTTGACCATAATACTTATCTATATCTGCTTTAACCTAATAGAAAACAAAAATTATTATTGTATAAAAAAGAATTTTAAATTATTTATTTGAAATAAAAAAAAATCTCATACCTCATTTAAAGGTTCATTAATGGGATTTTGAGAATTACAAAATTTTAAAATAACACTTTCATTTTGCTGACTTCTTAAATATTTACCTTTTACTTTGTTATATATTAATGGACCATCCTTCCATATTGCCAAATATTCTTTATTAAAATCATCCTCTTTAATATCATTAAACTGATTGTATGGTATCCATTCAACTATAAAATCAGCCCGTTCATTAATTTCCAGTTGCAAATTTTGAATTAAATTATCTATCTTTTCATTTCCACTAGTCCAATTTATAAAATTTTGTTTTAAACTATGAATTTGGCATTGTTTGCACCATTCATACACTTCATTACGCATATATTCGTACGGTTCACCACATCTTTTACAATATACATTTGGAAGAATTATAAAATAATCTCCTGTATTCGGATTTCGTGATATTCCATATATTGGTAGTATTCTATAGGGAGAAATTAAATAATCTTTCTTAACCTGATAAAACAAAAAAAGATATTAATATGAGGTGTCTTTAAATTAAAGTTATTGTATGTTTAATACCTTATTCAAAAGTTTAATACTATCTTGTGAGTTATATAAATATTTTAGATTAACCATTTTGTTAGATTTTCTTGTCCATTCCCTATTGTGAAAATACAATGGACCATCCTTCCATATTGCCGAATACACTATATCAAAGTCATCATTATTCATTTTTTGAATATCATTTAATTGATCAAATGGTATCCATTCAAAAACTATAGATGAATTATAATTTACTCTTGATTGTATTTCGTAAATTAAATTATCAATCTTTTCATTTCCACTACTAGTTAAATGGTTTTTGAAATAATCTATTTTACACGACTCACACCATTCATCAATCATATTTGTATACTTTCTACCACATTTTTCACAATATATATCTTGAAAAACGATAATATAATCTTTTGTATATGGACATTGAGATATTCCATATATTCTAAGTACTTCACCAATATACTTTATTGAATATTTTTTGCCCTATAAAATATAAATTGCATATTAACATTAATATACAAACTTAAATCAGATTTCATGGAGAAAATTTTATTTACCTGCTCATTAAAAAATTCATTAATGATATTATCAACATTATAATATTTCAAAGCAACTTTTTTATTCTGATTTCTTGTATATTTATTTTTGTTTATATTATAGTTTAATGGGCCATCTTTCCATATTGCTGAATATACTTTATCAAAATTTTCTTCGCCTAACTTTTTAATATTATCCAATTGATTGTATGATATCCATTCAAATATCAAATCATCCAGTTCATCAATTTCTAATCTCATCTCATAAATTAAATTATCGATTCTTTCATTCTTACTAGTCTCGTTTGTAATATAAATTTTTAAGTTTTCTAGTTGACATGATTTGCACCATTCATACTTTGATTGTTCGTCACACTTTTTACATACCCCCATAACGTCTTGACGTTTTTAAAAATAACTTCCAAGGTTAAAAAAAAAAAGATAGATGGATGTAATTTTTGCAAAATAAGCAAAGAATAAAATAAATTATGAAATTTTATATTTTTTTTTTTTTTTTTTTTATTTTTATTAGTACAGATTTTTTATTTGTGAAACGATTTGCAAGTATAATAAGAGTAATACAAGCTTTTGAGAAAAACGAAAATTCTTTAATCGATTTTGTAACCATAATAAGGGTTAAACAAATGGAAATTCTTATATAAATATAGACAAGCTTTCTCGAAAGAAAAAAAGAGTAAGTAATACAACTGTATTACTTGTGTAAATATAGGTAAGTTTGGTAAGTTTTCTTGAAAAAAAAAAACGCCAAATTTTCAAATCGATTTGTAAGCAATTAATTGTATTTTCGTGTAAAAATTTAATAATATTAATAATATTGATAATCTTTTCGAGATAAATTCTTTTGTGTCATATAAAGAAATATATCATAGCAAAATTTAATTTTTAGGTAGTGGTTACATGAAAAGTAACACAAAAAATAATTTTTTTTTCTTTAATTTATTAAACGCTATTTCGATTGATATTAACATACTGTACAGCAGTGATGTGCACTTGGAAGATTGGAAGCACTCTTGGAAGCACTTTTGGAAGGTTTGGAAGCATAATTCCTTAATAAATTCATTTGGATTGGAAGCTTCCAATCGAATTTTATTTCATTGGAAGCATAAAATGCACATCACTGCTGTACAGTACTATATAAAAAATTAACAATGATGATCAATTACAAAAAAGCAAGAATCTGAAGTGCATGTTCCAAAAAACTTTCTGACCTAAATATCCTTTATTTTTCTGTTTACACAGGTTCTTGAATAGTTTTTATTAAAATTTCATTATACATTTAATAAGCTATCTACACATGTATGGCGACTGCAAGGTCATCCCATTATTTAATATGAACCTTACGTATATATTTAGTTGATTAATACATTCCTCTTCCTTTTCTTATTTCTATGACTTTTCATATCTCAATTATCTCGTACTCCACTACCACTTAATATTATCTATGGTGTAAATGTGTAATGTCAGAATTCCAAAGAATCGTCGTAATAATTTAAGGCTAAATTATATTAGTGTTGTAACGCAGTTAAATAAAATAATTTAATTTTTGAATTTTTGAATGTGTATATTTTTTCTTTTTAGTGTAATTTTTTTGTAGAATTTTAGTGGTCATTGTAGTCGGGTTTTAGCCGTTTAGATCCGAGATGATATCTTGATTCCACATTTGTGGTACATGGCACATCTGAAATGTGTGACAGGTTACGCCAAATATATTGCTTTAGAGTACATCTGTAAATGTCAATTTTCTTGACTGTCATAAATTTGACCGCATTTTTTATCTTTAGAAAAAATTTTTTACACTTTTTAAAAACATTAAAGAATAAAGAATAAAAAACATGTACTTTATACTTTTCATACTTTAAAAAAGAATAAATATTTTGCACAATTTTGTTAAATAAAAGATTTTATTAAATGTTATATTACATGAAATATTGAAATTTATTAAAAAACGCGTCTACTAGTACATTATTACAAAAAAAAAAAAATAATAAAAGATAACTCCACACAAATATTTTGAGCTAGTTCCAATAAAAATCAACATACATGAACTTTAAAACAACATTAATTAAATCTTATTTCACTTGTTTCTCTTGACCAAAGTGTTTAAAACATAAATTATAACTTGAAGTAAAAATAAACCGCGTCTTAATATTATAAAAATTTAACTTCGTGGAAATTAATACAAATATACAAGCATCCCCATACCTCATAAACAACTTTTCTTAAGCACTTTTCATCTGTTTAATATGACCAACTGCTGAAATTATGTTGTGAAATTTCTATAAAACGCTTTTGTTAATGAAATATTTATAGCTTTAAAATATAGTTTTACGCCTGAAGTGCTGCTAGTGAAAAATATTTAACTTTATTTAACAGAAATTTAAAATATTATTAAATATTTTTAAAATATGAAAAGGGGAAGAAAAAGTGAAGAGAAAAGTTTTTTTTTTTTTTTTAATTAGTAACGCGTTTATTGATTATATAAAAAAAACCAAAAATTGGTATTACATAATTTCTAAACACCTATAGATTAGATCTATATAACTAATTTATCTATTTAATTAATATATCTATTCTACATTTAACGTTCCAGATCTTTTTTTAATTATATTGCTATAAGTGTTTTCTCTATTTTACTTTGAGCTAATCTATTTTCACTGTCGTGTACCAATTATTACTTATCGATCCTTCTGTAGTTAATCTTCCTATTAATTTTAATAATTTATCACGTGTTACTATGTTAATTTTGTTTTCCATTCTTATTTTTTGTTTAGTGAAGAGAAAAGTTTTTTATCGCGTTAAACGATAAATAAATAATTAGTATAACTGATGATGATGAACCAATCAGATTCCCCTTTGGTTTGTCTCTGATGGTATGGTATTTAACATTTCGGCGTAACCTGTCACACATTTCAGACGTGCCTATACGAATCTAAATGACGCAATGTGTATCATTTATTTAAAAAATATTAGTACATTAAAAACAGCATGATCCTATTTGACTGCATAATAATTTTGTTTATAACGTGAGTCTGCTGTGGTAATAATATCAGAGATATCCATCTCTGAACTCCGGTTATCGAGAACGGTTCTATAAGTTCGATTTACAAAACTATCGAGCTAATCAATCAATCCATAATTTTTGTGTTATGACCTGTGCACTTGATATACATGTTTCGCGTAAAATTTTTTCCGGACAATTGATTTTAATAATAAATTCATGCAATATAATTATTTTTTTAAACGTTCTTACGACTAAGAATTTACGAAGCATCCAGGATGACGGATAAACCAATTTTGGTACTTTATTTTGGTTATTAGTCAATATAAATGCAAGTAAAATGATGTAATATTCGCTAAAGTTGTGTAATTACATAGTAATTAAATTACGTCATTTAATATAAAAAGACAATATTAAATTATGTTTAAATCAAAAAAAGTTTAAATCACGCATAATTCAAAGGATTTTTTTTTTTTTGTATTGTTACTTCGCTAAAGGAAGTGTTTTCCAGATATTCAGCAGGATAAGGAGGATGAGGAGGGTGACAATGATGATAATATCCACAATATCGTCATTATCCCATCACTGGTAAGTGTCTCCCAATGTTTTACCTCTCGAGTAAGAAATTCACTTTTTTTATTCGATTAGGAAAACGAACCCTAGATGATCTGGATGTTGTGACAGAAAAAGAATTGTCATAAAAAGTTAAAAATCTGCTTTGCAAAAGTTCATTGAGTTTGTCTCAGGAATATCTGAATCAAATAAGTTTTTTTTTTATATGGGATATCGCACTTCTAACAGGTGTTTGAGAATATTAACCATTCCATTGAACCTAAAATAAATTGTTGATTATTTAGAAAAATCTCTTTATCATTACAAGTTTTGTCCACTATATGGGCATCAGCAGAATGACAAGACAATGATCGTTTATGCAGGCAGTAAAAGAGTGGCTTGAGAATGACAATGTCGATTTACATCATGAACTTTAACAGCGGAATTGTGATTGAAAGACGTGAAGATTTCTGGCATTCTGTATGTTGTGAATTAGTGTCTTTAGATGGGAAATGGTTCTATTTTGATAAACATAATAGTGCATAGTTTTCGAGTTTTATCTCAAATCATAATTATCCTAATGTAAAAAAATCAGTTTTATAATAGATGAGGCTTCATATATTGGTGGAAAAGATGCCGACCAAAATATTATTCGTGATTTCCTTAGCGAATAGTTCAGCATGTATTATTTCTTACTCGTCGGGACAGAGATCATTAAAGAGTTCCTGGACACTTTGCCTTACTCATCTGAGCATAGCTTGACATCAAATCAGTTTACTCAGGCAGAGATCCGAAAGCTGCTTAAGCAGTATTCTAGCGACAATATCTTTGAATTAGATGAAGATATTTCTGTGGAAATTTGCTCTCTCACCCGTGGCCCGTGGGCACAAAGACCTCACTGGCTATATTAAAGACGTAATGATGAAAGGCAGGCGCAAATTAACATGTGATGACTGGATCAAGGAGAATGAATGATTCCTCAACTAACTTCATATATAAAGAACCAAATAATATATGATTACATCATTAGAACTCGTGATCTAACAGAGAATCATAGAAATATCCTTAGTGATGGTTTTCACTATAAAACTCGTGTAGGTTACACAGTGAGTGCATTCACTTATCAATTTCTGTATTTGATTTATTATAATATTATTCACTTAAATTTGCTTTTGGTAAAGAATGATCCTGATGAGAGGTTTTTCGTTGCAGAGGGAACGATTACTGTTGTTAAAGATTGGGTTATGGATTTTTTTTTACCCGAATGTTCAGCATTTATCACCCTTAGTATCATGTTTTGTAATATAAAGTGTGCCCACATATATATATACCTGATATTACAATATCTGCGAAAAGGCCAGAATCAACCGGTATGGATATTGGAGCGTGCTAATAAGTTAGATTTATCATTAGTAACGAATAGTGCATATATAACATAATCACACTAAGTGCCTTGTTTCGTAAAGAATTTGTCCATCCAGCATATTTCTCCAAGAAAACTCTCAGTGAGTATTTCATAGGCATTTTAAAGAAACTACTTGTCCAATTCTATTCGACCAATAAATACCGTATCCTTCAGGACATTCTTCTTAAAGATGGCTTCGCAGCACCTGATACTGGATACAAACTTGTCGTTGCAGCAATAAAAAATGTGTTTGATAATCATATCGATCGTACCAGCAAGTATTCAAAACTTCATGATTGCACTATGTACGTGGTCCATCTCTGGAATGATACAAATATCAAACTGAGCGACTACTTTGGAAAAATTATGTAATTTGTGATACATATAATGGGAAGGCAAGATTCGTTATTATATAGTTAGAATGACGCAGCAGACGTATCAATCAAAATTTGATTGAAGAATCATTAAGGGTAAATACATCTGAATGACATGATAAGTCTTCAAATAATCATGAAGATGAAGGTATAAAAAGTAAGAATGATTACTAGAAGAGAAATAGAAACCGATGAAAGCTGCAGAAATAACATTGAACAATCTTATGGAAAAAAAACTAAACTTTTGTATTTATTTTTCATATTAATTAAAAACTTTATTTACATATATATCAAAAAATATATTTGTTTCAAATGTCAATATTATTATTTTAACATTTTATTTATTATTCATTTGATTTATTTATAAAAATAAAAATCTCATTTTGAATTATATATATAATTATATATAGAAAATTTTGTAATTTTTTAATAATATATATTATAAAATTTTCTTTAAAGCCGGTAGACTTACATGTCCTATTTTATCTATTTTAGACATTAATTTATAACCAATTTCATAAGGTATATCTGGCTCCCTATTAGATGCTGCCATTTTTTTAGTAAAAATATCTATTCCATCCTTTATGATCAGCTCGAATATTTCTGTGATATAAATCATAGAAGATAGCATTATTTACATCTGGAAATTTCCATAAATGATCTATCTTTTTGTTTGTTCCATTAATAATAACAGTTCAATATTATCCATATTTTTAATATTAATTGAAGTAAACTTTATAAAAGATTTGATAAATTCATGATTGTATTCATATGTTATATCTCTCTTGAGTTTTTCAAATCAAAAATTATGTGAAAATAATATCTGAAATCGCTCTCATAACAGCAAAAAATGAAAATGCGTTAGCTTTATCAAAAGAAGTGATGACATACTGTACTACTAAGCTTAATAAAATAACAAAATGAATAATATAAATGGTAATTTAGATAAATAAATAAAATAACAAAATGAACAATATAAATAGTAATTTAAATAATATAATAAAAGTATTGTTGCCAAACTATTAGCAACTTTTTCACTTTTTTTAGTTTAATTGATTTGTCGTCTGCTATTTCATCTGCAATAAATCTGGTACTGTTAAATCTGGTACTGTTAGCAGCATATATTTTGCTGTATAATTCTTTCTCCCTTTTAAATATATCTAAATTTTTTGCCTCTTTTCTCTTTGCATTTTTGATTTGTTTAGGATAAGTTACTACATAAACATCATATATATATAATAATTACTGTATTTATATTATTCAATTATGTGTCAATATCATTTGCTAACAGTATTAGCTCATGAATCTAAATGAATATGTAACATGTAATGTAGAATCATATTGTATATGATACATAAAAAATATTACTAATAAAATATAAAAGAAAATACCCTTAAAATTGGTCAATTAAACTATGAATATAACAATTTTTTTTATTATGTTTCAAATTTTTTAAAAAGGTCAATATTATTAAAAATCTTAAAAAAAAAAATAAGCTATTATTATCAAAAAATAATTTTTTTATTATTTTTTTTTAATTTAATTTTCTTTAAATATGAGAGTTTAAACAGGACTTTAAGTAATATATGAGTAGGTAACAAATAAATTTAAAAATTTTATACAAGGTTTTTTATTAAGATGAATAAGTAAACTTAATATATAACTTCATAACTTGCTTAAAACTGATAAACAATCTAACCATATAACTATAATTAAAATATTTTTTTTTTTTTTTGTTAATTTGAAAATATGCTAATTATTTTCAATACTTTCAAGTTCATTTATTACGTTTTTTTTTCTATTAGTTTAACAGAATTAATTGTTTAATGATTGCAATCTAAGAGAAAATTCGTTCAATTAAATGTGTTGTTTTATTGGCAAAGGTTTGTTTGTATGCGCATAAAAATGTTTGTTGCTTAAAAATTAGTTCTTGAAAAAATTGATTTGAATATGTTTATTATACACTCCATTCTTTTCTTTGTCAAATAAATAAATATATACATGATTAAAGAATGTGTAATAGTAACATTCATATAAATAAATTTTAAAATAGTTCACATTTTCAAAAGGAAATTATATTTCTTTGGAATAACGCTATCCAATTCCTAAATTTAACTAACACCTATATTAAAATAAAGTATTTAAACTGCATCAGATTATATATTAATTGAAATTTACGCTTTGTGATAGTTATAGTAATAATGGTTTTATTGTCCGTACCCGTAACCGCAATTATGTCATTATATACTAAGCCTAGATGCTGGTGCTGAAATAAACAGCCATTTCAGATTAAATTTGTAAATGATCTTTTCCATTTCAGAAATTTCTGAATACAAATTCTAATTTGTGTCGCATTAATTCCTTAAGTTCCAATTATTTTCAATCCAATCAACTGCAAAAAAAAAAAATTATGATGAACTTGGAAATTAGTGTCACAACATGCAACATTTATATTTATATTTGATTTTTAATTCATTTAATTGAATCATCAAATCTAGAAAATACGAGTATAGTAACATTTTTTTTTAATAAATTTTTTATTAAATAATAGAATAATAATACAGCTCAATAATAATGAAACATACAGTATATATATATATATATAATAATTCTTAAAAACTTTAAATACATCACGGAAAGATAACAGCACCTTTTCTAAAGAAAACATTTGGATCATATTTTCTTTTCAATTGTTTTAATTTTTCATAATTTTCACCCCATATATTTTTCAAGATTTCTTCATTATTATTTATGTAACCCGGAATATCCACAAAATTAACATAAAGAGATTTATCACCATCTTTATTAAAAATACTTCGAATATTTTTTGCCCAATTATAAACACTTTCATCATCTTGTTCATTTTTCCATCTTTGAAGTATAACAACATTATAAAATTGTTTACGAGGTTGAAACGCTGTAGAATCAGAAGGTATTGAAGCAATTTTTTTACCATCAGGTAAATCAATTAAAATATACGATTTAGTGGCTTCTGGATTTTCATTAGTAAAATTAATATAAGAATCACAGGCTTCACGAATGCTTGAGATATTAATATAATCAATTTGCGCACTGAGCACCGCTTTACGGTCTTCGTAGTCGCTAGATTCACTTATTAACATATTTAATTTTGGATAAGGCATACATTCTACCTTTTCAATTATTGGTTCACCACATTTATAAATAGCTGAAAATTTATTTCGAAAAACTTGTTCCGATGAATCATCAGAAAATAACAAGAGCGTGATGGTTGGCTAATAAAAAAGAACCAAAAAATATAAGTATTTACATTTTAATGCATATCGTGTATAAACTAAGATATGATATAAATACCTTATTTTCCGGAGGGGTTCTATTAATGACAAAAGTAGCATTTTCATCAGTTCCACGATTTTTAAGCCATACATTTAAGGCTTCAACGAGCGAATTTAATTTTTCAACAGGAAACACTAACAACCCGGCAAAGATTTCCTTTTGTTCGTGAGCCTTAAAAATAAATTCATAAACAACTCCAAAATTGATTCCACATCCTCTAATCGCCCAAAATAAATCTTCATTCTTATTAGCTGATAATTCTTTTACTTCTCCATCTGCGGTAATTATTGTAGCTCCCATCAAATTATCAACTGTTAATCCATGTTTACTTGTTAAGTAACCAAAACCACCTCCTAACGATAATCCACCAATTCCTGTATGATGAACCGTACCTCCTACGGTAGCTAACCCATATTTCCAAGCTTCACTATCAACTTCACCGAATATTGCACCTCCTTGAGCATAAATTAATTTCTTTTCAGCGTCAACTCTTACTTTATTTAATTTTCTCATATTTAATACCACTCCTCCTTCAGAACTTGAATTACCAGAAGTTGAATGTCCACCACAACATACGGCAAAATCCAAATTATTTTTGTTGGCAAAATTCACAGTTTTAACGATATCATCAAGACATGTTGCTTGGACAACAATCCCTGCTTTTTTAATTGCGTTCTCAGCCCATCTCAATATACTTTCTTCATATCCTTCATCGCCTTCTGTTAATACTTTTGTAGTATTATTATCGAATGATTCTTTAAATTTTTGAACTTCGTTAGAATCAATATCTTTTAACAATTTTTTTGGTTGATAACTCATGATCGGTCGAAGGGTTTAGTGTAAGTAATTTGAAATCGGATTTTATAATTTTATAATAATCCTTATATTTGTTATTCTTTTATCTTTTAAACTTTGAAAAAGAAATAGAGAACTGAAGTTCGATCGTGTAGACCGTGTTTATAATGATTAGTTTCAGACTATATTTATTTTGTCTGTTTATCATACAAAATTCATCATATCTACTAATTCGGTAAAGCATCAGTCTGACCAAATATTTATCCATTCTTAAATTAGGCCAAGTATAGGATAAACCATTATTTGGGCGGTGTCATACATTAGCTTTTTTTGTTAAATAATTATACCTATAAGTGAACGAAAAAAAGTTAACAAATAAATAACTTAAGCCATAACTAGTCTGAATTTTTTACCTGCATTATAATAAATTTATCATAGTAACATAACCTAAAAATAAAAAAATATTTATTTTAATCTAAAATGATTTACTAGTATAAATTTAGTATAATGTGATTGATAGTGTGACGTAATAGTTTTGTTTCGACTACACCTTAATATCACCTTTTTAAAAAAATACTTTTGAAATACATAATTGGGTTTGCAAATAGGACATTAAAAAGAAAATTTGTCATTTAATCTCAAAAGTTTAATAATGAGTCTTGTAATTCATCAAAATCAAAATATCGAATCTTCGAAATGTATATGGAAGTTATATACACTATATAGGAAATTAACATAGAAAATATGTAATCATACAGGAAATGTGCGTAAATATAAATGTACGGAATATGTACAGAATCCATATAGAATTTTTTTGTGTCTGGGAAATATAAAAGCATATACCATACAGTTCCGAAATTAAGCAACCCACAACCTGGCTCGCATTATGGCTATTTTGGCCAGAATTATGAAAACTTTGGTTGGAATTTAATTAGATAAACGGTTGCTTAATTTTGAATTTATATGATACTTTCTGTATTCACGGAATTTTGCAAACTTCCATGTGAATTCTGCATATTTCTGCACGTTTACATTGGAGTTGCGATTGTATTTATTTTTTGAAATCTGCGCAATACCACAACATGTTGTATTGTCGTACTGTAATGATACAACATTTTCTAGTACATGTTCATAAGGAATTAACTTTGTTAGTTGCAATACACGTACGTTACAACGTTATATTTGAAATAATACAACTGCAACTCTATTTTACATGCACATATATTTTCTCTGTCAACATTTTTTATAAGAATAGTAAAAAAGTTTTGGATTCTAAAAATTCCTACTTTTTAGAATTATTTTACCAAAAAAAAAAAAAAAATTCTTATTAACGATGAATAAAAATAAACTAGGAAAATGGAAACCGTATAAAGTCCGTTGCGATAGGACCTGAAAAATACACATTTAGTTTACTAATGGTTAAAGCGTTTTGGTACGCAAAATTAACACCTAACACTAAAAAATAAGCAAATTAGGTAATTCTCTGACTTCCTATTATCTTATTCGTTTAAATGTATAGTATTTATTTATGTTACGAAATTATTATCAGTTATTATGTAAAATGTATTATAATAAAAAAAGTACTGTATTATTTCAATCATCATTTCACGCTATATAAATTGTATTAAAATATGCAAACAAAAAAAAAATCCTCAGGTCGTACTTAAACCAAATCTAACCATGCGACGCACCTTACCCCTACATATGTTTCGCGTATTACGATCTTGGGTGGTCGGTGTTACGTAAAGTCGTAAACATAAAGTGACAGGGACAAAACTGGGGTTAAAATAAATTTCGCTTACGTCTATGACTCTGTACAATTAAATATCTTTTTCATTTTTTAATATTGCTAATTACAGGTACTAAGTCCATTTAGTTCGGGCCTACTAGTTTAAATCATCCGCTTGACGTTATATAGTGCGGGCCGAGATTTCTAATTCTGGCCGGAAGTAAGATCGGTTTATCGCGTGACTTCGGGAAACACCGTGTCGCAAAATTTAGTTATATAGTAATGAAATCAATTAATTATAAGTGGTTTCTGGTTGAGAAAGAAGTTTATGTCATATGTTTATCGAGAATCGTTATATTGGGTTCAATTTATATTCTATGAACGTGGAAAAAAAAAATAATAATAATTTGAACAAATTTCTGCTAAATAATTATTTATAAGTGTTTTTTTTTTCGCTTTTTTCAAGAATTTTTTTTTAAAGTATATCTACAAACAATATGATAAATAACAAAAAAAAAAAAAAAAAAAAAAAATTTTTTTTTATTTTAATATTAATTGTACTTTAAAGTAGTAAAATATTTTTTCTTGTAATAAATAATAATAAAAAAAATTATTTTATCGTAAATTAAAATCGTGTCACTAATATTTCCGCACTACAAAATCTTCAGAATTATCAAAGAAGCATAGCATTGATTCATTGATTATCTATTAAAACAGTATGATTAAAATTTAATCGTATCACAGATGTGCTTTTGTTTATTGATCGAATTTATTTATATAAAAAACATTCGATTATTTTTGAAGTCATCCAATTATTAAAAATTTTGGACCGGGTCTGGTACGGCCCGTTCTTAACCAGGTTGGGCTAGCATATTAGGTTCGTACGTATTATATATTCATACATTAAATTCCGAGTCATTGAGCCAGTACGGGCTGCAGCATGCGGGCTTTTACCTATACCTACATCATTTCGAGGCGATTTACAGTACCAAATTTATTCTACTTTTTTCAAGTTACTAATTTAAAAATAATAGATAATTAAGTGTATATATATATATATATGCGCAATCCATAGTTTTCAAAAAAAAAAAAAAAAATTTGAAACGATTATAAACGGCTGTATTGAAGATTCTGTTAATTAATATACTACTTAATATTTATTTATTGCAATAAATTTTTTTAAAATAATAATTATTATTTTTGTCAATTTACAATACTATCAATTTACAATACTATCTTGATAATCTAGAAATATTAGGATATTTATATTTAGAGATGGCGTACTAATTATTATGTAAGATTTCGAAATTTTTGATTTCATTGTTTAAACATCAAATTTTCCTTTAAAAATTATGCGGGGTTTATCTTAATTTGTAAAATATCACATGTTTTTTAAATTATCATTATTATTATTTATTTTTAGTATTTAAAGTGCATACTGTTACCAAAGCAATTTGGTTAAACAAGAATTTGACGGGATATTGCGGATTTTACGAAACTCGACAGATTTATCATTTAATTATTCACTTAAAATTTTATTGTAACTACATTAAAATATTTGGAATAATTTGAACAAAAAAAGATTTTTCTTTGTTAAAAAAAAAAAAAAAATTAAATTAAAATAATAATAAAATAAAATAAAAATTTAAATTTTTTTTTTTTTGAAGGCATCATTCCACTATCGCCGATCAAAAAATTGTGGCGGATCGGCAACTAACTTTTTTTGGAGGTTTATTGTTAAAATAGGTAAAATTATTAGTAATTCTTTAAAAAAATAATTAAACTAAATTCAAAAAAAATACTAGACTAAAAAATCCGTTTTTTCCTAGTTTAAAAACTTGAAAGAACTTTTATTTACAACAGTTTAGGTTGAACGTTAATGGAGGAATCAGGGAATGATTACTTAATATGGAAATAAAATACATAATCTTGCAGGTTATTCAAACAATAGGACTAACTCTCTTTGTTACATTTCTCCTTTTCAACGAATTATTAATTGAAGAAAAATAGAAAAAATTTTTTGATTATTATTTTCCTGTGAGCCATATATGAAACTTATTCTTGGCGAAACTGTAATGTGTTTTGAAATAAATATTTGAACCTTGTGTTATTTATTATCAAACTGTATCTCATAAATGAAAGGATGTAAAAAAAAAAAAATAAATAAAATAAAATAAAAATAATAATAAAATTAAAATTAAAATGTAGCGGTACGGTTCTATTAAGAATGATAATAACATTAATGTTTATTTCCTTTTACTTTCTTAATTAATAATCGTTCTTTTGAAAAGAATTAGTTGATTCTGAGATTCCAGATAAATAAAATATAAATAATTCATGTTAGGGCGTGCGCAATTCACAAACAATTAAAAATTGACGATTTATTTCCGGTAATTTGCCGCATTCTTTTAGTTACCATCAAAAAAAATTGTGACAAATAATAATAAATTTAACTATGAGAATAATATAATTGATACATAATATGACTCAACATGATGAATCGAAGATAAAGTTATAATTTAATAATTAATCGGGTGGTTGTTTTTTTTACCGATTATATTCTTCCATTTTTGGAAATCATCATTTGCAGCGGCAAATGTTATGTTTGATAAGCGTGTACTACATGCACGAGCATTCACGTGATCTTCTTATTATTTATTACCTGTTTCTCTTGAACAGAAGGAAAAAAAAAAAAAAATTTATAATTGTCATATGAGAAAAAAAAAATCATTTGCTTTATATAATACATGTATATGTATAATTTCATAATTCTTCCGTTTTTACCATTTGACAGATATTCTGCGGCATCCAATCACTTGCATTTAAAATGACGTGCTATAATTGGTAATTATACGCTGATATAAAATGATTCAGCCAAAAATAAAAATAAAAATAAAAAGGTTTAAATGATAAATCGATAATTGAAATAACGTTACACATTTAGCAAAAGTCAAACCCGGAAGAGTAATTCCATGAACCATTTTGTGGTCACCTCAATGAAGAAATTTTCATACGCGTCCTACTTTTCTGCTTGAATAAATCTAAATCCGATATTTCTTTTAAACGGCTAAAAATTTATGGGAATACCGCATATCATATAAGGTTTTTATTTACATGCAGATAAAGGAATTTCAATTATATAAAAACTCCGTAAGAGGCTTATATTATTTTACAAATACGTATAATAAAATAACAACAATAGGTAACGAACCAACGAGAATTATTAATAGGATTTTTGTGCGAGGACATGTGGATTCTCACAACGTCTCGTGATGGATTTTCATAGAAATAAAGTTCTGCTAATAGTTGATTACCTCATTTTTTTTTTATTTGTTGGTATAAAAATAATTCAGTTATAACAGTTATAACATTTTTATTACTATCTTTTTAATTCATGCAACATTGATTTCATGTTTTCATTTGTATATTTCAAAAAATTAAATGTAACCGCCTAAACTTTAATAAATATAATTGGAAAGGATCAACTTTTAATATTCTGAATTCTAAAAAAATTCTCATGACGTTATTATCAATAAAGAAGGTTTTGCGTGTAAATCAACTTATTTACGCCAGTTTTTTTTTTCGAAAAAACTAGTTCTTTAGGTGGTGGGCGTTTTCTTATATATATTTAACTATATAAATCATACTCCGTGTTAAGCAATTTCAAATAATCGACCATAAATTTCAAATATATAGCTAAATATGGTAATTTCAATTTTTAATTAACTGTTGTATGACCAAAATTGGGGGGTAAATTATTAGTCATAATCCTGTTTAGTATGTCAAATATAAATCTTATCTTTAAAAGTAACGATATGAGACCATACGAGACCTGGTGACTAGTAGAAACTGTTAACATTGGTCAAATTCTCTGATTGATGCACTTTTTTAATGCATTAAGTATATCAACCATAAATACTTTTTGTCAATTTTATCCGTTTCTTTCAGTTATTTTTTTTTTCGATTTCTTTAATTTCATTTTAATCATAAGAAAAATCATTTATTAAGAAATTTTTATTATTAAATTGATAAAATATTATTAGTGAGAAACCTCGTGATGATTCTCATTTTTTTTTTCTTTTTATGAAAAACGAGTTTTTTAAAAAAAAAAAAAGTTTGAAGCCTAATTTATTTTGTAAATAATCTTTCACACTACCCTTATTTTGATCCAAAAGGCTGAAATCAATGTAAATCTTACTTTATTTTATCGTATTTTCCCTTTTTCGATTGATTAATATATTCACGTACATATAAAAAAAAAAACTTCGTTGTTATAAAAATGTCAGCCTCATCCATTTTTATGAATGAATTCATGTGAAAACTTTTTTACATTAAACCTAACTTCGGTAATAATTTGAAATTGGTTTTCTTTTTCGTTTAAATTTTTGATGGATCTACTATCAAAACGTTATCTTTTCACTTTCTCTCTCTCCTCTCTCTCTTTCTCTCTTTTTTTTATATATATATATATATATTATTACTTGAAATAAAATAAACTTTATCTTCATAATGAATAAATGCACTTTATTATTGGGCGAAAAATAAAGGTCACATTTTATTTTTACTTTATCATTTATTTGAACACAAACATAAAATAATGTATTTTCTATTCGTTGATGATTTTTAATTGATCCTTTTTCCTTCATCATCGTCAAACGTAACATAAGTGATAATCATATCATATTACCTTTTATTGATAGATTATATATATGTCATTTTTGTCACTTTTTTTTTTTATATAAACTCCGATAATTGGCCTTCCAAAGAAAAAAAAAATCCGTTTGACCTTAAAAAAAAAATTCAAAAAACATTTCTTTTTTTTTTCCTTTATTCATTACCATCGCAAAAAAAATAAAAAAATCATTTTATTTGACGTCATAATGCGGGCTTGTTTCAACAACTTTTCAAGTTTATTAAAAAAGCAAGAAAAAATTGATAAACCCCCGGTGATAGATTTTCGAACTTTAGTCCCCGAAGATTTTGAAGATTCACCGTGTCCTCCCTCTGAAGAAAATAACAGAAATTCTTCAATTTTCAATTTGTCAAGGAAGAAAGATGCCCTTCCTCCGGTAGTTTCACAAGTTACCACACTCTTATGTGAGGCTGAGTCGAAAGCGACTGCCAAAGATTTTGGAAAGTCGGTCGAATTATTAGAAAAAGCAACAACATTAGGAAGCGCTTGTGCCGCAGCAAAATTAGGTTTGGTATATCGTGGGGGAGTTTCAGATGTTAACCCAGACTACGCTTCTTCGGCCGCTTATTATTTATTAGCACTCAAACTAATATATATGATTCCCAACGAAAAATGGGATATGAGTCTTTTATTGGAGGTTATCGCGGGATTGTCCGAAATTTTTAGGAATAAGATGCAAAAAAGGAAGGATGATGATATTTGGATGAGTGGAATTCGTGCAATGAGACATATTGAATCAACGTTACAAGATCCCAATGTGACAAAGAAATTTAAACAAGGGGATCTTCAAAGATGTAAGGCGATTAGGATACATATTAATTATTGTTTAGCAATGACTGCGGAATCCGATCAAGAATATACTGAAGCAATAAAACTTTATGAATTGTGTAAACGAATTGGAGAGTGTAACTTCAAGACTGCCAACAAATTAGTAAATAAATCACAATCAAAAATTAAAGAATTAAAGACAAAGATTCCAAAAGTCAAACCGGTCTGTGTTAATTGCGATTATGAACCAAAGGAACTTAGTGATATCTGGAAATTGTTAGTGTGCAGTAAATGTCAAGTCGTTGCCGCTTGTTCCCGAGAATGTTTAACGGCTCATTTAGCAACTCACGTAAAAAAGAGCTAAAATTCCTTGAAAAGGATCGGAAAGTGTAACGAGTTTTGGTTGGAAAAAAAAAAATATAAATAATTAATTATAAACTTAATTTTTTACTTAGTCTCTTAGTCTCTTAGTATTCAAAAGAAAAAAAAAACTCATTTTTTTTGTATAAAATAACTTTATTACTATTACTTTCATATTGTAAAAAAAAAAAAAAAAAATAACATTAAAAATTTTAATAAAAATAAAAATAAAATTTGAAGTGAATAACGTTTATCGTTCCACTAACACAAAAAAAAAAAATTTTTTTTTTTTTTTCTTGTTTGTTTAAATTTGATCAGATTTTACAAAGATAATCAATGATTCATGATAAACATTTTTAGAAAATTAAAAATTCAAAATCAAACACCTGTTTTTTTTACTCCCTACTAAAACTACTAAACTCTCATTTAGAATGAATTTATTTTACAAAAGGGATTCCTCAATGAGAATATATTAGTATTATCATAAAAAAATGGGCGTAAAAGTTGATCATAATAAAATTTTTCCGTGCATATTCCATTGGCCATAAATGGTCACGCGAGCAATATTATTGGACATAATTATTAATTGTTAAAAAAATGATATACGATATATGGTATGTATATAATAAATAGTAGAAATAATTAAAATACTCGGAAAAACCTAAAATTTTGGGACTCGGGTTTAGGATAACTTCGGGTTACTAAGAATGGTAGCCATGTGTAAAATACGCCTCTGAACTTACATAAGAATTATTTCACGTTTTATGAGTGATTAGATATGATCGAGTTCTTTTACCCGAATAATTTCTGTTGTATCACATTAAGTATTTCCATTATCTGATCCAAAATAATACAAAGAAGTATTTCAACTCGAATGGAAATGCATTACTATTTTTATTTTAGTATGGAATATTTTATAGATTTCGAGTTTTTTTTTTTCCAAAAATGGATTATCGGACTTTTCATGGTATCTCGTGATATCGTACAAATTTTAGACTTTCATTTAACTCGTCAATTTAACTCTTGGGATTGATAAACAATTCCCCATTCGTTATTTTGACCTTAATCATGTACAAAAAAAAAAAAATAATTATTTTTTAGAGATCGGCTCATGGACATGTTTATTACTATTTAATATTGAAAGATCTACACAAAATTCTTTCGCCCTTTAACTTCCAAGTTGTAAAGAGTTTTTCGGAAAGAATTTGAGAAAAGTATAAATGGCAAGATCACCAAATTTGGTCATGTTTGACTAAAGTTTAATTTAATGTATTTAATAAAATATTCGGTAGACAAAATTCCGGATCGAGTTGTGTAGGATACAATAATATTTTTACGCCCTTTAAACGCATTTGGAATCCCCAAAGTTGATTACAAATGAACTTACATACAAATATTTATGTTCTAAAAGCTTAATGATAGGATCTGTGATTTTTATTTGAGAAAATTTTACCCGTGAGATTTCTGTCGTGTCACATTTAAAGTTTCTTTATCTGTCATGGAAGGAGTATAATTTGATCCAATTCAAGTAATTATTGTATTACTAACTATTCTTGTTAAGTTGGGGTTGGGGTAAATAGAATATTTATGTAAATAAAATAATAATAATTTTTTTGAAAGGGAGTCAAGTCCATATCTGTACATTTAACGGAAATATAATAAATAAATATGGACTCTCGGAATTTCTTATTCGTAATATCCCATCTCATGACAGGTACAAAATTTTAAGTTTTCAATTTTAACTCGTTAATTTAATTCTTAATTGATAAATAATTTTTCATTCGAGTATTAATTGATTTTTAATTGTATGTTTTCGAACGGGTACACGAAATATTGGGTTAAAATTTAAAAGCGTCAATACATATCTGATAAGTATATAACGTTGATCCAATATAAAAAAAATATCAATATTCCAATCGTGTAATGGATAATTCGAACGGGACGTCAAAATACTCGGCTTTCGGTCAAAAATTTCCCGTTATTACTACACGAAATATCGGTTTAAAATTTGAAAGCATCAATACCAATACCAATATAAGTATATAACGTTGATCCAATATAAAATATATTTTAAAGGTATAATTAAGAATATCAGTGTTCCAATCGTGTAATGGTTAAAACTTTAATTGAGTTATTATTTATCATATTTTTTCTTTATTAATTACGTGCATTTCGGATCCCATGATACGGATACGATTAGCCCTCTTCGATTGTTACGCAAGTGACATTTAATAACTTTTGTTGGAATTGGACCTTCCGGTTCTTCCAATTCCAATTATTTCCGATACTTTAATTATTATTCTATATAAACGCTTTCTGTGAGAGTTTGAAGGTCTGGAATTGGAAGAATTGGAAGGAAGGTTTCAATAACTCACAATAACTCACGATCTCCCAATGCACATCAATTGCTCTACGAGTTGATCACGAATTTTGGTCAAATTTACAATGTATATTGTGTAATCACCCCATAAATTTTAAAGTCGAAATGAGATCAAAAAGTTCGCAAGTTCAGAAAGAAATTTGAATGGTAAAGATCTTCAAATGATAAGTGAATTTTGATATTTTTGATAGTAATTTATTAATTTATCCATTAATAAAAATTTTAGGTTACGAGATTTTCTAATTTCGTAAATATACAATGATATCTCTTTTTTACGCCTTTTAACGCCTTTGAAATTTTCCATAAAATAATAATTATGATTAAATGATAGGATTTATAAAAAGAAAAAACAAAATGTGATCAAGTTCTTTATCCGAAAAATTTCTGTGTCACGTTGTTATCTATCCTTAAAAATACGGAGAATATTTATTCAATTAGAGTAATGTTACGTTTTCGTCGATGACTTGAAGATTTGGACAAAAAAAGAAGTCATTTTTTTTTTTTTTATCAAAAAAAAAAAAAAATCCAGTAGTTTGTTTTATTGTGCAATATATTTTATTTTTTTCTTTTTTTTTCTTTCTTTCTTTTTTTTTTTTTTTTAAAAAAAAAAAAAGGAAAGAAAAAAAAAAAAAATTTAAAGAGTACATTTAACAGGAGTCAAGTCATAAATTTAATGAACTAAAATGGGACTATCTGTAAGTAATATCGATTTTAACTCGTCAATCTAATTCATGCTTATTCTTTATTGATTTCTTATTTAAGATGACCACCAGCAAACTATGATAAAAAAGAAATGTTTGGTTAATTTTTGCCGAATTGCGAAGCAGTTCGGATGATATTTTAACCATCATACCCAATAAATGTGTCATTATGCTGACGTCCACTTGAAAATTAATAAGATATTGAAAATTTAACGTGCCGGTCGTGACTCGTGCGAACCAACCGTCATTAACCGCACAATTCCTTATATGTATTAATCATTATATTAAACAATTTAACATGCCGGTCGTGACGCGTGCGGACTAACCGTCATTAACCTCACCTCGCCTCTAAACCATAATTCCTTAAATTAGAACATTTCTCGCCTCTTCCTTAAACTATTAAACAAAAGGGTCTTTTTTTATTATTATTATTACATGAGTATCTGCTGGAAAGTTCGAGAATATTATGTGCTAAATCTTCGACCAACATTTGAGCACTTTGTGCTGGCAATCTGCAAAAAAGAAACATTAAACATTATATTAAACAAGGTATGTCCTCAATTCTCAACAAATATTTTACATATAATGAATAATAAATGTAAATATCATGTCAAAATAATATTAGATAGCAGTTTAACGAGACTCATAGTCCGGAATGACTATTTGTATATAATTTAGGAATTAGAAAATTTGGCCGTAATTTTGGTCAGAATTAAAGTATATTTAAATTTTTTTAGCTTTTGAAGACAAAAATAAAAGGATCGAACATTGAATTTGAAGGATTCTGTATATACTCTTTATATACGACTTAATCCATGAATCTCTTTACTCGATTTAATTCATGAATCACTGGCAGATCTCAAATTTCTAAATATGTCGTTAAAATTTTCGAAAATTTTTGGAAATTTGAAAATGTGATTTAAAAGTTTTTATTTACAATAATTCCAGAAAGAATTATTGTGAAAATATAAATAGACAAAGATTATTAATCTATGTCATGTTTATTTATATCTTATAAACAAATCTCAAGAATGTAAATTTTCTCGTATTTTATATATATATATATATCTATATATATAAATACGAAAGATGATGAAAACGAGAAATATATAAATATTTTATCTCTGATAAAAAAAAAAGAAAAAAGAATGTAAATTTCTCATATTTCTAAATATTGAAAAAAAAAAATGAAATTGGTTCAAGTCTAATCGAATAGATGCTTAACTCAATTAAAAAATAAATTTAAGAAAAAAAAAAAAAATAAAGGAAAAAAAAGAAAATTCGATTCAAGTTATCTCAGATAATAAATTGATTATCATTTGGTTTTTTCAAGATTTAACCGGTTTTTGCTCGGCCTAAAATACGTAAAAAAAGAAATTAGATGAATCTATCCAGTAAAAATTTTTTTATTATATATTCATCATATATATAAAATTGATACTTACATTTACGAGCAAGTTTGATACGACTAGCAGCATCTTGGGGAGTGTCACAAGTGGTGCTAGTACCACGACTATTTACGAGTGGAAGAGCAGTACATGTTAATGTAGGAGCACAGGAGGTGAGGACAAATTTTCCTTGAACACATTGGGCGATTTTTCCTTTAACACAAGCAAAATCACCAATATTGCATGGAGAATTTTCCGTAAGTTTCTTATATTTAATATTAAGAAGTGTAGCATCTTTGGCGTTTAGTTGTTGAATACATGGTTTAGCTTCAATTACAGAAGCAAAGAGGGTAGAGAAGATGCAAAGAGCGACAAGGATGATAGTAGATTGGAATTTCATTTTTTTTATTATTGTTGAGAAGAAAAAAAAAAAAATTGGGATGGCCCAGATAATGACCTTTTATAATAAATGAGATTGTTTATTGAATTTTTAATTTCTGTTAAAAGATAATATTTAATAAACATTAATTTATAATTATTAAACAAAGAAACACCAGTATTTTGTTTTACGGAAATTAATCTTATTGCTTGAATATTGACTAAACTTTTACCAAAAGAAGGTATAATAGTAAATTCTACTGATCATGGAAGGATGGGATTGGAAAAAAAAAAAATTCGTACGATGTTTTTATTTTTGTGGTGCATTACATCAATTGTTATTATTATTATTTGGAAATGATAATTTAAATACTCGTTGATAAAGTTATCTGACCATTCATAAATCAAAAAAACTATTTTTGTTTGTCGTGCAAATTAAAATTATAAATTTTTCTGTTAATCAAATAATTAAATTAAAAATTATCATCAATGCATCGATGTTACTCTATCATCTGTACTCAATCATAAAATTGTGAGACTTAATTTCGTTAATTATCCAAATCTATAATTGTATTCAATTGGTCATAAGTAGATAAGTAGGTGCTCAATCAATTAAAAAGTTGAATCAGTTCTTTGATGATAATTTTTTTCAAGTTCCAGTTTCGCCATTAATTGTTAAAACTATTTTAAATATATACATTGCATTGATTAAAATGTTTCAAGATAACTCGTAAAAAAAAAAAAAAAAAAAAAAAAAAAAATTTAATAAATTTAATAACCAATTAGAAAATTTCGTATAAAAAAATTTGATAGAATCTTAATCGATTGGTTTCTCGTATAATATTTCGAATATTAACGCTAATGCACACTTATTTCGTTGAGTGTTGTCTTTCAAACAAAATTTCTCTTGTGAGCGTATAAATCTTGGCGGAGTAAGTCTTGGCAGCGTGATTACCTTATCTTAAAGGTTGTTGGCCGCAATTATAATTTGTTTACTTTTAAAAGTTGTAATGTTTTGCAAAATTAATTAAAAATTTATGTTATTGCTGATCTATATCACATGAAATTTTGCGCAATTAAACAAATTAAACACCAAATTGACAAATAATATAATTTACAGTTTTGTTTTTTTTTACAAAAGTATTAAATTTTAGCGCCTAGAATTATCTTTATTACTATTAATGGACAATTTTTGTGTATCTCAAATTTCCAAAAGACAAAGTATCATAATTTAGGTCTCAGAAGATAATGATCTTTGTTAAAAAAAAAAAAAGAAAGAAAAATTTCTTCATTAATTTATTTATTTATTTTAAAACCATAAATAACTAACATTACTTTTACATTAGACATGGATCTTTTAAAAATGCTAAGAACACAGACTTATTCTTTTTTATAGTCACGTCATTATGTTAATTCGTACAATGTTATGATTTAACATATTACGTTCGTAACCCCCCCTTATATTATTTTTAATAGCTTTCTCATCAATTCACCTCATGCGTTTACTCGTTTACTTCAGCATTTAACTGCTGCTCATTATTGTTCATTACTGTTCGTCACTTTTATCTTCTTCATCTTTTGGTATTACATTTCCTAATCTATTGAAAATATTACTAACGGGTCCAGGTAATCCTTCTTGAGACTTAAAGCTTTCTAATAAATTCTTTACAAGGTTTAGATTAATATCAACAGGTTTATACAATTCATCTGATTCTTCATCAACTTCCATATCAATAGAATCGGTTGCTTTTTCTTTCTCTTTTTTAGATAACAGATCATCTTTAACCTTGTCATAATCTTGTTTACCTATAACTTCATTTGGTGAACGTATAAATGATTCAGGAATTCTTGAAGCAGAAAGTTCAGCTTCCATCGCTTGCATATATGTGTTCATATCTAAATCTTCATTCATCTCTTCGATTGATATAGGTGCGGTTGATTGTGTGGATTTTTGTTTATTTTCCTGTACGATAATCGGTATTTTATCACTTTCTGTCAAGAAAAAATATATTAAAAATCATTAATTAAAAAAAAATCATTAATATAATTAAAAAATTATTAATGTAATTAAAAATTATTTAATATATTTAATATATTTAAAAAAAAAATATTAAATAATTGAGGACTTACTTGCTATCTTTTCTTGTTCTTGTTTTAATTTTGTTGTTGCTAGTTTTCGATATTCTTCTTCAGAAATACCTATAAAATAATGAGTTAATATTAAATCCTTTCAAAGTTGAAAAAAAAATTTTCATTTAATTACCCAAAGTTTTTCTCATAATATTCAAAAATTCAGTTGGATCTAAACGAACATCATTATTATTCAACAACGTATCATCCAGTTCATCAACATTGTCGTCATCGTCATCATCATCATCATCATCCGACATATGTTCACTAATACGAATATAATTAATGTAATTAATTCAATACGTTAAAGTCAACGGATCATTCATATTTAATAAACAAACTCTAGGAATTCAGCTCCTTCTACCCCAGCTCCTTCGAAATCAATAAATTTTTCAAACGTATCGATCATGTTTGTCAAATCAACTGGATTTCCTTGTTCATCCATAGACTACACGAAAAAAAAAATTATTACGTTTTTTTTTAAAAAAAACATTCATTATAATATATATTGGGACAGGCAAACATTTATCTTACTTTCTTAATTTCTCCGTAACCTCTCTCTCTTTCATTAAGTAATTCCTCCAGTTGTTTATAATCAATATTTATCCATGAATCATCATCTTCGGTTGTATCTGCAGTCAAAACTTGATCAGGAATCATAGGTTTTCTTAACAAAAGATTGATTTGTTCAAATGATGATTTATTATTAGCTTCTTGGTCCCTGAAACAATTAATTTAATTAATAAATATAGTTAAATTATGTCAATATAAACATGATAACTTACATTGTTTCAATTTTATTTATTAAATATTGTTGTTTAGCAATATTATCGAGCTGTTTATACTTTTTAGATCCTTCAATCTCTCCACGAAAGAAATTTCTTTTCACAAGTTTATCACGAAATAATTTCCATTCCGGATCCTCATTAAACGGATATGTCTATATTAAAGGAAGATAAATTTATTTAAAAACTTAAATAACAAATAATAAATAGTTATTGTTCAATCATTAGGAATAATGCGGCGACCAATAGAGGTCAATATTACCAATATATCGGATCAATATTGGATTTCTTATAAAATACCGTTATTAAAATCCCGCATATTCCTAATCATCTGAACAATAATATAGTTTATATTTTTGAATGATTTTACCTCAACGTTCATTTCGGATGATTTTGTTGCTAACTTTGTATAATGTTTATCCGTACATAAAATTTCCATTCCGCATGCCTATTATTAAAAAAGTTAGATATTTAAATATAAAATTTGAAGTAAAATATTGATAACACCATAACTTACCAATTTCATTCCTAACTCAGCAGCTTTGAAATTTTTAGAAGTGCTAGCGGGCAATTTAAATGGTTTGGGTGGAAGAAATCGTTGACTTATCATTTGAGCGTATAAAGTTTTCGTGAATTTCACAGTCACAGTTATGGATGCAGATGGAGAGAAATTTTCCATTTTTTGACATGCTTTTAATGCAATAGGATCTCGAGTATAAAATGCTTCTACAGCTGGAGCTATAAGTTGAGGATCTTGATATAATATATGTGCTATTTTTCTTGGAATATGGCATCTTGCACGATGAAAATTTTGTTGGATCTTTTGTGGAAACTCATTTGATTTTCCAAAAGCAGCTAGTTGTATATTGATATCGACCTTTGTATTAATATTATTATTACGTATCAGTCCAACTGCTTTATCAACTGATAATTTTCCAGCAGGTATATTGAATATTTCAGCAGGAGTTTTTGGCAATGGAATTATATGCAGTTCATTTTGATATATATACACCTTACAATTGAAAGATCAAAAATTTTGTTAAAAATTTAGATTTCTTTGAAAAACCAAAAAAAAAATAAATAAATAAATAAATAAATATAAAATAAAAAAAAAAATAAATCTTTTAATTCACCCTATTTTCACTGTTACTAGGATCTAACCAAGACGGAAGTTGTTTAGCAGCTTCAATCAACAAAAATTCTCCATCACTATCTGAGACACTACCAAATTTTATCTATTTATTAGTTATTAAATTAATATTTGTTGATAATATAATATCTTTTGGCGAGTAATTAAACAGGTTCTTTTATAAATAACAGACCATCATTCATTCTAAATACCTGATAACTGTCTCTTTATATTTTAATGATATTTGTCGCAACAAGAATACGATAAACCATTCGTCGTCAATACAATCTCCAAATCTAGTTTTTCCGTGTAAGAAAGGGTAACTAGGATCTGTTTTAATAAAGTTTTAAAATAAATAAAGAAACAATAGAGATGAAAAAAATCCTTTTGCAATATTATTCATTTAACCTGATTCATTTTTAAATATTCTTAATTCAAAAGGATCTTTTTGCCAGATATATCCGTTCAAATATTGGTTTAAATCTGAAAGAATCAATACGCTATTTTCTTGAAGAAAAGATATTTGATCTGAAGTAGGAAGAGGAAAGTAAATAGAATAAACAACTGCGTCTTCTGAATTAGGTAGTTTATTAAAAATAGATTCCATGTTCTTTTACAAAACGATTTATTTTCAGTTTTTTTTTTTACATTTTTATCTAATCATTTTGTCACGTGCGTGATCATCTACTTTTCATTTTTTAGTGACGAAATTTTATTTTTCAAAATATAAATCTTTTGATAGTATGTACAAAATGTCTCAAAATGATATTTCTACCCGAATTACATATGTATGAACCAATGAACAAAATATAAATAAAACCAACTTTTTTTTTTTTTGTAAAAATGATGATGTTATGAGAATATCAAACCACTATTTAAGTAACTTAATACAAAGATTCCTACAATGAAAAATATAACAAATAATAACAATATGCAAAATAGAGTAGCTTCATATTGTATACCTAAATTATCCAACATATTAAATCTTAATTGATATAGGAAATAATTTGTATTTCCACCGTTGATGTTATATTGATCTGCTGAATATAAAGGTGTATAGTAGTTTTGTTGATTTACGTAGAAGTAATCAAAAGACCTATATTTATGAAAAAAAATATAAAAATTCCGACAAGGTTGGCGAGATTTTAAAATAATAAAAAAAAAAAGAAGAAAGAGAAATGAATTAGATAATATGAGGAGATATTTCTTAAAACTACAATAATCTTGGAAATTTTTTAATTTGATATACAAAAACTAAAAATACATGATACATATTCCTACTAATAATATATATACACTATTTAACATATCATAATAAAATTACACCTAACTCTGTTGCTCTATATCATCTTGACGTATTCCTGTGTAAACGACATCCGATTTAGCAAACGCTTCTAAGTCGCGCTTTCTTTTTCTGTATAAATGATAAGACAATCCTGCATAGGCCGATAAGATAAATAAGACATAGATATAATATCCGACGAAGATTCCTTGAGATGCATTATATTGCTGTAATCCCAAAAGAATTTGTATAAACGCTACAAGAATTAATGCACGACCCCACCACCTAAGAAAAGTTGAAAAAATTAGGCATTATTTTAACGATATATATACATATATATATAAATTTTTTTAAGAAAAAAGTCTACCAGTGAAGTTTTGTCCACCATGGAAAATATTTCCTGGCTGGATCATAAAGTTTATGATGAATCCATCCAAGTGAAATTTGGGATATAAAACCTATAAATACAACTACTCCAAGAAAATGATGGGTATTGGCAGCATGAA
This sequence comes from Rhizophagus clarus, assembly GCA_015698045.1. NCBI lineage: Eukaryota > Fungi > Glomeromycota > Glomeromycetes > Glomerales > Glomeraceae > Rhizophagus > Rhizophagus clarus. The sequence goes on from BLAL01000228.1 coordinate 941,365, forward strand.
ATCTCACGCCCGCCGCAAATGCCGATATCAATCCAACCAAAGTTAATGGAGTTGCTAAGAATTGCTGAATTCCCCAATGGAGTTTGAACCATTTTTGCGGAATTATGTTTCTTGTAAATCTTGCGATAAAAACAGCTCCCGGTACTATTAAACCCCATACAGCGAACATTACGATTCCGTGAATCATGATGTATTTGTCGTATTTACTTAAAGTCGCAGTACTAAATCCGACGGCACTTGGTACAAAGTTATAACGACCTTTAGCATTATGTATAAAAATGTCACGGGTAGATGCATCATCTGGAGGTCTTTCGTTTGTTTGAAGAGCCCAAACTAAATCTTGTCCACTTGATTCAATTGTTGATCCGGCAACTGAAGCTGCCCGAGTGAATCTTGCAATGAATTTTCCATTCTTTACACCACTGGAAGCGGTATCTAATGTAAGATCACTTTGTTGAGATGTAACACTCGGTACAGTATATCGTTCCGCTATACGTTGTGTAATTATAGCTGATCCATTCGTTGAAGGCCAAGCCATCTAAAGATAGAATTAAGATTTGATAAATGGAATTATTTTATTTTTTTTTTTTTTTTTTTTTTTTTTTTTTTTTTAGAAAAAACATAATAAATACCACAATGTAACTTCCAATCATAGATGGACCAATGCCAACTGCGACCCACCTATAATAGAAAATTATTTGAGAACTGAAGAATTCTTGCAAATAATATAGTATATTAAATTACCCTATGGATGCTGGAGCTTCTAGTTCAAAAGTATATAGACTTGCGGGATCATTGACACTTTCCGGTGGAGTTATTTTGAAACAAAATCCATGGTCTACGCATTGTGATGAAAACTGACCATATGCCCCGCCTATAAACAATGAAAAATTAATTTACTGCGCCATGTGAAATCATTTTAAGATAAATTTCTTTTTTACCTTGCAAGAAAAGAACTATGATTAGTACCAAAGTAAATATTCGATTCTTCATAATTATGTGCGTTATTAATTATTTACTCGTAATTATTGAGTTTTGAATTTTTTTTTTTTCTTATTAAATAATCATGCGAAAGAATTTCTTTTTTTAAATGATATTAATGGAACAAGAATTAAATCAATTTTTGTAAAAATTGTAAAGTTTACGATATAATGGGATCCTTATATCTGGTTTTGCGATAAAAAAACGGGCTGTGCTTACCCGACTGAGGCTTATATATATAATTTTTATAATTCTCTATAGTTATTTCGTTAGTTGTACTAGTATGAAATTTTATTCCCGAATAAGGTAAAAATCATGGAAGAACCTGTTTAGGCGATTTTCTATGAAATTAACATTTTTGGATTTTCATTATTAATAGAAACAAACGTATTTATTATCCTTTAAAAAAAAAAATCGTGAGAATTTTTAAATTTTAGAATTGAATTTTTCTCTTTATGGTTTAATTCATTTCTTCGGTATAAATATCTGCTAATTTTGATAGCATTTTGCGTTGAGGAAAATCTTTTTATCTCGACAAGAAAGATTCATTCACTCAATCAATTCATTCATTATAATCAAAATATTACTAAATTAATTAGTCTTTTTTCAAAAAAAAAAAAAAAAAAAAAAAATTTTTTGTTTTTTTTAAGAAACTACGAATTTCACACTTGTCATTATCATTATCTTACGAATATCTTTTATGATAATGATTTACGGTTACAAAAAAAAGATTGATTAAATACATTGAAAAAACAACTTCGAACACGTATCAAGTATCGTGTAATTCATTAATTTGAGGCTTTGAAATCCTTTAAATGTGGCGAAGCATTTTTCGATTCTTACACGGCCACTGAGCAAATAATAAGCCCCCGACTAGAATAACTAGGCTCTTTTAAGGAAATGATATTCAAAATTGGGTATGTAAGACAAGATTTGGTATGGAATTTCCTTTAAAAGATCATTTATTCTTTACTTATACAATTAAGGTAAACTCATAGATGTCATTCAAATTTAGTGATTTCATAGTTCACTCAAAAATTATTTAAATAGAAATTAAAGCGCAAATATAGAAATCAGAACCATTACAAGATTGATTAGCCCTAGTTTCATAATGAACAAATTTAATCAGATAAATATAAAACTATTCGAGAAAAAAAAAAATACCAATACCAAACTTACTTAGTAATGTGAAAAAAAAAATATTTTGACATTTTTTCGTCATATAATTTTATCGGAGAAAAAGATATATAATACTGGAAGTTGATATGCTTGTGCGTGGAATTACAATACTACAAAGGTGGTGATTGTTATCAGTCTTAGATTTTTGATCATAATTTTAGTGGAATTGATTGATATATCAAAGGGATTAGAAAAGGTGCGCAGCGACAAAACCACCAGACGTCAGTAAATAATGTCACATGATTTCACATATCTCACGTGATTTATGAGAACTTTTAATCAAAATATTTGTGTCATTTGCTTGGATCGGGGCATTCTACACATTTTCATGTATCATGTATGTATTCTTTCGTTGCATTTTTGTTGTAGTACATATTTATTGGAGTCAAGAAAAGTATTTAATCAAATAGATTTTGTAATTTATTATCATATATTTTTTTTTTTTTTTTTTTTGACGTTATGGATCATTTAATGAATTGGAAAAAGCTCGACTACATTTTTTTTTTTTTTTATTCTTAAGTATCTTCTTTTTTAATCCCTATCCTGATTGCCTACCTGATTTTAATAGTTAAAATGCATCAACGCATATCACTGGACCTCACTTGAGACCATGCGCAAATCATTTATGTGGGGCGCTTGTTGTGTAACATCATACGGAAAAAATTTTTTGATTCAAAAAAAAAAAAAAAAAAAAAAAAAAAATTTTTTTTTTTCGTCTAGGGAAGTTAATTCTCTAACTCTTGAAGAGTAAACGACCTCTGTGTATTTTTATTATAAAAACAGATTTATTTATTACAACTAGTTTTCTACTATTTTACCAAAAAAAAAAAAGGAAAAATTCTTTTCTAAATTTTTCGTTGCGACATTATTTTATTTATTCGACTTAATTGAAAAAAAAAAAAAAAATTTTAATATAAATTCTTTCAAAATTTTATTAAATAATTGTATTATTTCATTCTAGTCCAAAGTTTATCAAAATCTGGTTGATAATTGTAATCATTTCTTAATTTTCTATTGCCGTGTAACAATTGAGTAATGACTTCAATACAAGGATCAAATCCTTTGGATAGATTGGCTTCTTATTTCAAACCTTGTACGAAAGAATTTTCACAAGAAGAATATTATAACGTTGAGGATGCTTTTACTGAATTACAGGAAAGACAACCAAAAAATCCTTTGAATAATTTAGATATATTTTTTCAACCACTCACAAAAAAGTTTGAGGAATCTAACGACGAGAGTAAGTGAATTTTAAAAGAATTACTATTAATATGTGGATATTAAATTAACGTCCTTTTCTTTTTGTTGTTTAAGTTTGGACTTCTCATAATCCTTTTGTTGAAAAAATTGAGATTGAAAGTTCGTTGGGAATTAAATCATCCAGATCAAATAAATTGTTAACAAAATCATCGTCACAAAAAAGGAGGAGGATTGATTCTTTTGACGATGAGTATAAACCTTTGCCTTTATTATCGATGACAACTACGTCAAGTGACACATCATCTAGTGAAAGCAGCGACGAAGAAGGTATTTAGGTTTGAAAATAGTTTTAAATTAAATCAATTTTCATTTAGGTTTTTAATAATCTGTTCAATGAAAACTTCTTTATATAGGTGAAAACGATACTTTTTCATCATCACGGATTTGTTGTGACAATGATTTGACATCAGAATTGCAGGTAAATACAACCGAACTTTATCGTCGTAACTTGTATGGTGTAAAATAATAATTAACTATATTGTGTGATGTGTTTATTATATTTGTGTCTTAGTTTGATGATAATATAATTGAGAATTTGAAAACGTTATCTTTAGTTTCAGATAATGTACAAAAAAGATTTTTTTTTTTTAATAAAAAATTATTTTTATATTTAATAGATATTAAACAAAATTAATTAACTATCTTCTTTTATTATAGCTTACCTCACGAAAAATCGCGAAACCTAAATCAAAAAAACAAGACGCTGCACCAGATGAGGATCCAAAGAAGCCGACAACTGAAAAGAGGTAAGAATTAGGATTCATATACTTTTTTCGTGAATCTAGCTGACGATTTAATTATGATATTCAGAAATGAAAAATCCCGGTTAGAAGTAGCTCAACCTGAAAATCTTGAAGGCGAAGAAAAGAGTAAAGAAGTTCTACGGACTATTCCAACAAAAATTGAAGAGGGAAAAGGTTATCAAAAAATCTCAAAAGTAAGTTATCATATTTTCTTTGATTTTGAGAATCTTACTATTTTTAATATTTAATGTATTTTTGTCTCTTTTAGATAAATGGCATGCCTGAAGCACCAAGAGCCGGTTTTATTGGCGGTCAGGAGTTTAAATACCTTGACATACTTGATAATAAAGCATTTAAGGTGCGACATCAAAAAGTAATTACAAAGAAAATTCGCGAAGCAAACTTGAGTGATGGATTAAGTAGTTTGTTATCCAGTGGATTTAAACCAACCAATATGCTTGGTTAAATAATTAATATTAAAAAAGGGTGGGATATTTGATGTAAAAAAAATTATTTAAAAGTGTGTAAAAAATAGGATTAATTATATCCAATTTCTTAGATTATTGGTATATTAAAAAAAAAAACCAAATTAAAAGTATTATAGTAGATAATAATATGTTAGCGTATATTCAATTAACGATAAGATTTAAATCAATGATACTGCGTTTTACAAGTCACGTGTTTAAAATGGCTATATCATATAATACCAAAATAAAAAGTTTCATATTTATAAGATAATAGATAATGGCTCAGAATTTTAATATTGTATGTGATCGTAAGATGCGTCGCATCATTGCCGTATGATCAATGTGATTGATTAAACTAAAGTCCATTAGTAAAATTGTGATGACATTCCGAAATTATTACTTTTACTTTTCGGAATCTCGCAATTTCTTTCATCAAGATATTTCAATATGTACTTAAAAAGATAAAATATATTCAAAACGTTCAAACTTCAGGTTCTGCAAGTGCATCACCGAATCTTATAATACTTGAGTAATCGTAATCTCTTCTGGCTAAAGAATAACAGATAATTTCCATCACCACAACTTGTAACGACTGCCTATCATAATTCAAATAATTTGTTGAATATTCGACCAAAGGCGGGAATTTCGTTATATCGTATTACTACAAATAAAATAAGCAAGAACAGCTGATTTAATACAATATAAAATTCGGAAAAAATAACAATGCCCCGTCATTTCTTCAATGAAATGAAGTCGAAGCGACATGCTGCGGATTAAGTATAATGGTAAAAGAAATATGTGTCAATATTACGTGATCCAATTAGTACATTGCTGCTTTAGAACTGTTAAATCATCACATTTAACTTTTTGACTTCATATCTCGCTTTTTCTAATGTCTTTTTAAAATGTAAAGAATAAAATTATTGACACTATAGTTCGTACACTACTTTACTTAATAATGAATATTCATGAAATTGACAATAACCTTAATCGACCTCTGAGACTAATAGAATTTAGCTAACCTTAATTTTTTCTCGTAAGGCTCGATTTGTAAAATAAAGATGGCACGTTGAAGAAGATAATTAAGCGATAAAAGATGAAGAATTGAAGAAGGCAAAGAAACGGTCGAAGTAGGAACTGTAACTCGAAAAATTTAACGCGAAATATGCACGTACAACGAAGTCCAAAATCTCATTCATATTATATATCATTTAAGATTATGTAAATTTTAACAATAACAATATATACTAAGTGTAGCAAAAGAATTATCTTAATAATGAACTTTACATAATTATGTATTCATGTATGTACTTTGAATACGATTCTGGTATTGCGAAAATCCAATAAGTAAGAAAAAATTTACTCTAGCGATATTATGATAAATATTATTTATTTTGAGTTAAAAAAAAAAAAATTTGACATACTGTCGATTTTCATTCTTTTGATGGTTTAATTAGTGCTTAACTGAATTAATTATTGCCATAATAAATTTGGCATTTTTTTTCTTCTCAAAAATAATAATATAATTTAATTGATGAGCATTTACCACCGCTATAAGCGTTTAAATGGAGAATTTTATTTTTTTTTTATAACGGTGCATCGTTAAATTAAAGAGAAAATCGGTACCAGTTATTCAGTTTATCGCGAATTATAATTGGTTTACAGCTAGATTTCGACATACAGTATGCAATCGATATCGCGAAATTTAAAATAAAATCGGTATATAGTGATAAATAGGTGGTTTATGTTTGAGGAAAGATCACGTCGGTTTATTGCCAAAAGCTGCTTCGCTACCTTTTATTTAGATTGTTACTTACTTCTTTGTCCAATAATTCATCCATGTTAGATACATTTTACTATTTAAATTTTGATATATCGAATTTTCACATTTTTTACTATATACTGTAAATCGAAGCAGTGTTGTCATGAGACAATGTCCCGAGCATAATCCCTCAAGATTTTACTATAATAACCTGTTTTGATACTCAACAAAACGTTTAGTATCTAATTGCACATAAATACGTATAATTTTTGTAGGATCTTTAAGATATAGAAGAGTATGGATAGAGTGGACATGTCCGGGACAGTCAAAAAAAGCTGCGGGCACCAAAAATGTGCAACACTCGTTTTCATTATAACGAACCAAAATTATCAAATCAAAGGGTTCGTTATATCGATCAATATTATTTCAAAAGCAATTAATAAAGAAAAAATAAATTTATTCATTATATAAAGAGGTTTATTTGTCTGCATTTTTATTTTTCATGATTGAAAATTCACAAAAATAACTTTAATGTAAATTATTGGGTTAGATTCTCAAAGCTGGAAATTTTTAACGATAAACCCAGTGCTTGTTATAGGGTTCTGGTTCCACCTTTCTATCCTCTTCCCTCTTCTTTGTGAACGTTCTTATCCAAGTATCCTCTAGGCCTTTACAGATTGCAAACAATAAATATTAATCGGCGAAAAATTTCTCTATTAGCTTAATGAATGCAATCAATGTTGTGATAGAGTATTGCAATGTGATATGCAAAATTTTACACCCAGGATATGAGGGTGTGATATAATGTGAAACACATACCTGATACTAAAAGTAAAAAATCTGTTTTGTATATGGTTACATTATTCACGCAATTCTCGTGACATCTTTGTAGATACTTCTGCTTTGCAAATGATCGACGCGATAAAGAGTAGTACAAGTAATACATTAAATAATGTATAAATGGTCATACAAATTGTTTTGAAATATCTTTCCTTTTTTTTTGTTGTTGACTTTACATTATTATTTCCAATTTTAAATTAATTATTTTATACAAATGTCATATCTGGACGACGACGATAAGTGTAATGATTGTGACAAACAATATAAGAGTAAATATGATGCAAAATATAAATGGTGTAAACCATGTCAAATAAACAATATAAAACAAAATTTTACAAACTGGACCAGTGGAAATGAAAGAATCGATAATTTAATTCAAGAAATACAATTAGAAATTAATGAACTGGATGATATGATATTTGAATGGATACCGTACGATCAATTTATTGTTATTAAAGAATTAGGTGAAGGTTTTAATAAAGTATATTCAGCTATATGGAAAGATGGCCCGTTAGAATATGATAAATATGAAAATAAATATACAAGATATCAACAGAATAAAAAAGTGACCTTAAAATTATATAATTTACAGGATATCATTAATGAATTTTTCATTGATCAGGTAATAATAATAATTCCTTTATGGATTTGATTATCATTCCTTTGTAATAGTAACATTATTTTTTTTTTGTTATCAGGATAAGAAGTATTCAATAACATATATTAGTGAGGTTTTTAGAATGTATGGGATGTCTCAACATCCGAATACAAAAGATTATATTATTGTTTTTCAAGAAATATATTGTAAAAAGTGCGGTAAGAAGTATACAAATATAATTAAAGAATGGTGTAAATCATGTCAAATATACTATTTTAGAAACAATTTGACCAGCAGTGGAAATGAGATAATTGATTATATAATTGAAGAGATACAATTAAAAACAAATTATGAGTCGAGTATAATATTTGAATGGATACCATATGATCATTTAAATGATATTCGAGAAATAAGCAAAGATGTTTTTGGCACATTGTATTGTGCAATATGGGGGGACGGTCCATTACGTTATAATAATGGAGAATGGGTAAGAAAATCAAACAAATTGGTTACTCTAAAATATTTATATAATTCAGAAAATATTATTAAGCTCCTAAATAAGGTATGGATTCTTTAGATTGATGTAATTTAGAAATAAATACTTATTGATTTTATTTTTTTAATCAGGTCAAGATAAATTATTCAAAAGTAGTCTCAAAATTTCTTGATTTTCATGATAGCGAAATATATGGAATATCGCAAAATCCAGATACAGAAGATTATATTATGGTTTTCCCGAACATATATTGTAAAGAATGTAATGAACAATATAAATGTAAAGATGACGCAAATTATGAGTGGTGTAAATTATGCCAATTAAATAATTTAAAACAAAATTTTACAAACTGGACAAGTGGAAATGATAAAATTGATTGTTTAATTCAAGAAGTGCAATTAGAGATTAAGAAACTGGATGATATTATAATTGAGTGGATACCATATAATCAGCTTAATAATATTAAAGAAAAAATTTTTACTGAAAATTATTTGGCAATATGGGAGGATGGCCCATTAAAGTATAGTAAAATAAAGAATAAATATGCAAGAAATCAGCAGAATATAAAAGTTACTTTAAAATCATATAATGATTATCAAAATAATATTACTTATGAATTCTTGAATAAGGTATGAGATTCTTTCTTTAATATAATCACATTTTTATTATATTAATCTTAAATTTTAAACTCTAATAGGTTAAAGAAGATTTAAATAAATATCATGGTAAAATTTTTGGAATTTCTCAAAATCCATATACTAAAAGTTATATTATGATTCTTCAAGATGAATATAATGAAGAATGTAATAAATGTGGTGAAGAATACTTAAATACAGATTTTAATTGGTGTAGGCTATGTCACATAAATTATTTGAAAAAATTTTTTGCAAATCGGACCAGTGGAAATGAAATAATTGATAATTTTATTAAAAATAGGCAATTAAAAATTAGCTTTATTAGTGAAACGATATTGGAATTTATACCGTTTAACCAGTTTAATAATATTAAAGAAATAAATAATAATGATTTTGCTAGGGCATATTCCGCAATATGGAAAGATGGTCCATTACTTTATTTGGATAAGAAATGGGTAAGAGAATCAAATAAAAAAGTTTATTTAAAATTATATAGTTTACAAGATACTGATGAATTTCTTGATGAGGTATAAAATTTTCTTTTCCTTTTTTTTTTTTGAAATAATAATATATTTATTCATTTATTTTATTTATTTATTTTTATAGGTAAAAAAATATTTATCATATGAGGATGTTGAAATATACGGAATATCTCAAAACCAAAATACTAAAGATTATATTATTGTTTCTCATTATAACTTATTTTGTGAAAGGTGTGGTGAAGAATATACAGAATATAATAATAGTAAATATGAATGGTGTATATATTGTCAAGTGAATGATTTAAGTTTGAACTTTGGAAAGTGGACTAGTGAAAATCAAGAAATCGATAATTTAATTCAAGAAATGCAAATGCAATTAGAAAATAATAGACCAGATGATATAATATTTGAATGGATACCATATGATCAATTTAATAATATCAAAAAAATAAATGATGATACTGTATATTCAGCAATATGGAATAATGATTTTTTGTATTTTGATAATCTTTATAATGAAGAACTGATAAAAAGATTAAATTTAAAAGTTACTTTAAAGTATTCACGAAATATTATTGACGAGGTAATTTTTAATAAATTTGATTTAAATAGAGTAATTCATATTACTTTTTAATATAATAATTTTGAATATTAATAGATTGAGAAAGATCCAGTTGAAAATTTCATTAATAAAAAATACGGAATATCTCAAGATCCAATTACAAAAGATTATATTATGGTTTTTAAAAATCAATATTGTGAGAAATGTGGGGAAAAATATACATCAACTATTTTTAATAACTGGTGTAAATTATGCCAGTTAAATGATTTAAAAAATAATTTTACAAGCTGGACTAGTGGAAATGAAAAAGTTGATAATTTAATACAAGAAATGCAATTAAGAATTATTAATCCAAATGACAAAATATTTGAATGGATACCATACAATCAGTTTAGCAATATTAAAAAAATAGGCAAGGGTGGTTTTGCTACAATATATTCGGCAATATGGAAAGAAGGGCCATTGTCTTATAATGGATATGAATATATAAGAAATGAGAAAAAGGTTGTTTTAAAACAATTGGATGATTCACAAAACATTACTATAAAATTTTTAGATGAGGTATGGTTTAATTATTTTTTGTAATTAAGATTTTTCTAATGATATATTAATAACAGTTAATTTATTTTAATAGATTAGAGAATATTCTATTTGTGAATTTGATCTGGAAATTCTTTCAATATATGGAATATCTCAAAATCCTAATACAAAAGATTATATTATGATTCTTGATTATGCAGAAGGTGGAGATTTATATAGTTGGGTAAACAAACATTATGATAAACTCAATTGGTTATATAATATAAAAGTATTATTAGATATTATTAGAGGTCTTAATGATATTCATGAAAATAAAATGGTTCATCGTGATCTTCATACAGGAAATATATTATCAACCAGCACTTTTTTAAATGATGATAATATAATGGTCATATCAGATATGGGATTATGTGGAAAAGTTGATGATATAAATGAAACAGATATTTATGGAGTTATACCTTATATGGCACCTGAGGTTTTAAGAGGGAACCCTTATACTAAAGCAGCAGATATATATAGTTTTGGTATGATTATGTATTTTGTAGCAACTGGAAGACAACCTTTTGCCAATCGAGCACATGATGAAACTTTAGTAATAGATATCTGCTGTGAGGAAATTAGACCTAATATAAATGATCAAGGAGTACCAGAATGTTATATTGATTTAATGAAAAGGTGTTGGGATTCAAATCCAGACAATAGACCAAAAGTTGGCGAAGTAAATGAACTAATTGAGTTATTTCAAGATTCATACGCACCAGTTTCAGATATATATGGGAGATATGAAGAAAAAGAACAACGACATTATGATATTGAAAAGCAATTTAAAAAAGCAGATGAGTACAAAGAATCAAATTTCTTAATTTTAGAAGAAAGAAGGCAATCAGAAACTCATCAACAAGCTATTTATGTATCTCGATTACTTAATCCCTATACCGAATGTTTAGATTGTGCAATATGATATTATATTATTACATTACATATGAAGTTAGTTAAAATTAAATTTATGTTAATTAAATAATAAGTGATAACATACATACTTAACATTGATTTGTTCATCATTTAACACTGATTATAGAGTACATGTAAATCTTTTTTTACATAATTAAATCAGTTTGTAATTGAGCAAATAACTTTTTATAAATAAAATTAATTATTATGAAGTTTAGAATTTCCGATTTACAATATTTTAAAATATTTAAAAAAGTATTCTCTTTAATAAAAAATATTAATGATGAGTAGATATTCACAGTCAGTCATCGGTTAATTGTCATTTGATAAGAACCTTTGACCAAAGTTGACCGTCCGATGATCATCTTAAGTATTTTGCCTAAAGATGAGAATGTTTTAATAATCTTTTGCTTTAATTGACTGAGTCATTGACCAGCCATGATAGTGAGTATTTTAACGGAATATTAAAATATTACAAATTATGATTAACGTGCAATGTTCTTTTTGCTCTCACCTATCAAATAAATAAATAAACAATTCGTTTATAAAAAAAACAATTAGATAAATTATATCATCATGATTAAAAATTAAAAAAAAAAAGCTAAATAGTTTTGTGCACATTTAAAGTAGTAGATATCACAAAAAAAAAACATTGCAATATATTTTCCAAATATATTAAAATTAGAAGTTTCATCCAAAAAGCCTATATCTCATTTTAAATACCATATTTAATTTAAGATCGTATTTTATTATATTTCGATTTTTAAAATTAAATTGCTGTATAGATCGTAAAAGCATCAGAAGAACATTTTATCACAATTACTTCTTCTTTTGATCTTTATTGCAATTACTTTATAGTGGATTAATAAAAAAAACAATCATTTTGAAATTTTATTAGTATAATTTATTAAGAAACACATGAAAAAAATTCGAATGACCTACATTGAAGAGACAAAAAAAACCGAAATTCATATTAAGATAACAAACGTCCAAAGATTGAAGAAAAATTCACGGAATGGTGGAAACTTAACTCAATTTTTGCATGATTGGCTCCTATTTTTCTTAATATTTTGGGAGTTATATTATACTCCTTTACGAAGTCGCTGAATGCCTTAGTATTGCGCTTCCCAGTCACACCATAGACAGGATCTCGTAGCTTTTTGGCCTTAATCGCACCAGGTAAGCAATTCTCTTGAGCGTTCTGGATTCTTCTCTATAGAAAGAAATACTCGAGGCTCAGGATTTTTGATTTTTCTTATTACTGGTGTATCCTGTGCAATACCAAGGATAACCGTCTTGATACCACGCTAGATCATCTGGCGGGTTAGCTTTATACTGGATTATTTGGAGAGTGGTAACTTCAGCAGGCCTCATACTCAGCATCGTAATCATATCAGCGAGATTCTGTATAGTTGAATCTTTAGAGGTCTTAATGTTTTGAATTCTTCTAAGTCTTTCTTTTAAGGAAAAGTGGTCGAAGTTCTTAGACGGATGAAGCAGTTGTAGCTAGCTTAATTTTGTTAGAAACGTGGGTAACATCTGCTCAGAGTCCACTTCAGCTTCCGCTAAATGTTTACGAAACTTAGAAAGATTCGAGGTAGAAGCAATAATCTCTTTTCATCATTTTTTGGAAGCAACTCCATAGCATAGAGGTAAATATCCCATCTATCTCCAGTTTCAACATAATATTGAGCCCTTTCTCTGATGGTGAGCTTCTTCTTTCTTACATCAGGTACGAAAACTTTTATCTGCTCTTGCCAAATGAACGCCTGTCAGGAGCAACTTTAACGTATTTACGGGCCTTCTACTCCAGAAGAAAAGCATTGAGTTCGTCTGTATGTTCACTCAATTGCTCGGGGGTGTAGTTGGTAGATAAATTGTACTTTTCCAAGTTATTACTTTTGGGCTTTCGAGTCTTTAAGGCGGTCACCTTAATAGATACGAATAGCAACTATTATACTGCGAAGATGACCGCTCGGGGCTCTGATGAATTCGTAGTCTCGAGTCTCAAATCACCCTCAAATTCATCACCATCACTGTCAACATTTTCTTCATTGACATCATCATAATCTGATACGGATTCATCGTGCGCAGTAAATGATGTCACCAAGTATAGGACAGGCGCAGTAAGGATGCTTCGTATGCCATTAATTCCGCATATATTTACAGTACAACCGTCGGAAAAACACAAGAAATGCTTTTCAATGAAGACAAACGCTAAGACAACCTGAATAGGCTATAAAAGAGAGAGTCTGCCGATTCTTAACGGTAGTGCGCTGAAGCTTTGCTCTATACAGAGGTGATCGCTAAATTAAAAGGAATCAAAATTCCGTCTGCAAGTGCTTTCAAAGCTTTCTTAGCATCATACGATAGCGATAATCATGCATCTTATATTTTCGGCAAGAAAAGCCTACTCAACCTTACTGCGAAAAATTAAGGCAAGAAGTTATGTTTACATATGGAATGCGAAGCTAAGTTCCGCCTCGTTTTAGGAAGAAGATATCTAATACGACCGATTTGGAAGCTATTACAACTTCGTCAGCCATCATAAATATCATTAACAGTCTCTCCACGAAGAAAGCACGAATATTGTCAGTAGCAGTATAAGTTGTGAAACTGTCGATTAACAATTGATAGCAGTAACGACGGGCTAGTTGATTTTTAACGTTCGTATGATCTATGTGTATCAGGGTAATTTGCGAACACAATAAATTCATTCGAAGCATATTCACGTACGGTACTTTATTTACAAAGATTAAAAAAATAATAATAAGTGTGGGATGCAATCCCATGAATCTATGAATTTGTACATTTATAATTTATACATTTATTATTACATTATTTTTTCCTTCACGCGACGCTTCTTAGTTGCAGGGTCTTTACTAGCCGATGGCCTATCCATTAACAACCCACAATAACCTTCAAAATTCTCTTTACATTCTTGCGCAACTCAGTTGAGTCCTCGAGAACATCTGCCGTCAATGGAATCCGATATCCAGTCCTGCTCGTGCTATAGATGCCCTCAGTGCTATGAAGAATGAAGTATCAGTCAGTTCCAGTACTGACTATACCATAGACGTATTCGTAATTGGGATCGAACGCATCACTTGCCTTTCACTTTTTCTTGTTTATTTTTATGTTCATCTGGAATGGCGAAGCAAGTTAGCAATACCCATTATCAACCTTAACGAGCAAGAAAATTGATATACTTACATCACATGCGCTTCGGCACTGTAGTAAATTTTGGCAAACACCCAAAGTCGCCTGAAATGGTTTGCCCTCGGTTATGCAAATTATCTCCTCTAAACTTTCACTGATAATTGCATAATCAACACGGCCCGTGTTCTCTTCACCAATTATATTTGCCTGGAATGTGATTATCAAATCCTCGAGAAGACTTACTGCCGTGTGCAAGATTATAGAAATATACTCGCAACGCATAGCCTCATTACTATCTACAACTGGTCCCATATTTCTTATCCTGCGAAGAATATCGTCAATGCAAAGCTCAAATTGCGGGGCGTTTTCGTCGATTAAGTGGGTAGCTGCAATCCTTTATATGTGAGATCGAAATATTTCAATAAAGAATATGACATGTGATTACTTATGTGGTATGAACTATGGAATGCGAGTTATATCCCCAGCGATCCCATATTTCTTAAGTACCTCACTCAAATCTTTCTGGGTCATATACGAAGAGAACGAGCGCAACCTTTTCTCAAACAAAAATTTAATGATTTTTTTTTTTAATATAAATATCATATCTGATATGAGTCATAAAAAAATAATTACTCATAATTGTTTATACGCGAAAGTGGCATGGAACAAAAGCTTAATAATAAAAAAAAAAAATAAAAGCTTAATGATCTAATGGATCTAATGACAGTAGAGTCATACCATATACATGTGATATCAACAGTAAAATTCTTCAAAAAGATGCGATCGACAATCACGGGACTTGTGTTGATTTTCACGATATTTTATTTTCACGTCAAAGACGACTTTATAATTTACTATTTAAGGCTGCGATCTTATTTTAGATTTCAAATATGTATACTTTAAACTTGTCTTTACTTCAATTGTTGAACAATATCTCAATTATTAGCCAATCTCATTAAGGGAGATGCCCCGAGTCAGAGAATTAAATTTATCACGTCATTACCAAAAATTTATGAAACAAATAGCTAATTCGGAAAAATTAATATCCCATTTTTAGTTAAATAAAAATTTTTTTTAGATATGCAACAAACAAAATTATACTTTTTGTATTACGGAGTTAGAATTATATAATAAACTGATATTATTCGTAAGCTAGTTCATGAGAAAAATGAAAAAATTTTACTCATGCACATAACTCATGTGAAACTGATTATCGGATTATAAAGGTATATAAATACGCGTCTCGTTTTAGAAAATATTCTTGAAGTCTCCTTGAAGTCTCCGATCAAAATGATTCTTATTTATCCAAATTCCTATTAAAAAAAGGCATTTGACTAACTTATATTCTTTACGCAACTTGAACATTTTATCTTATGGTCGCTTATTTAGACGAAGATATCAGATAGAAAGGGATTATTACGTCTTAAAGAGTATTTTCAAAGTCGGAAGTAGTGAAAAAAAACCAACTGTGAACGTGTCCTCCGTCATCATGGTAAGTTAAACCTGTCAGCTTATATAGAAGTGCCACACAAAACATCTAAAAAAAGAGTTATGAGTTTGAGTTTATGGATTCGTGTTTACGGGTTTATGAGTTTATGGGATTTG
Source organism: Rhizophagus clarus (assembly GCA_015698045.1). Taxonomy (NCBI): domain Eukaryota; kingdom Fungi; phylum Glomeromycota; class Glomeromycetes; order Glomerales; family Glomeraceae; genus Rhizophagus; species Rhizophagus clarus. Next base: position 957,625 of record BLAL01000228.1, read on the forward strand.
GTGGGTTTGTATCTGTAGGTTATGGTTATGTTTATGGGTTTGTATTTACGCGATTGTAAATTTATGTCTATGTGTTTTGTGTCGAGTTTTATAGCGGATTGATTTTGTAGGTTTGTGGGTCGGTTTTGTGTTTATGAGTTTGTGTGTGGTTTTGATTTGTTCTTATTCAGGTTTATGAGTTTAATTTTATGGGTTTATGGGTCGGGTTTTGTGGGTTGTGTATGGGTTTACTCTATGGGTTTGTGGTTATAAACGATATTTACAGTAAGTTGATGAGATCATGCTTTTTATTTCTTTTTAGAACGACTTTGTATTTCTTGTGACGTTTTTCGGTAAAAATAAGAAGAATAAACAGTAAGGCTGATCTAACATTTCTTGGATGTAAAGGTGGGTTGCGTGGATTGGTGTGAACCTGTGGATTGGATGTATTGATCTAATATTATATGTGTTTTATTTTATTTATAGCATTTTTAATAAAAGGAGGAGGAGGAGGAAGCTATTAACAACGCTTCTTGAGTGCTTTTTTTAAAGTAAGTATAGGCTGGTGTAGGCATGTGGACTCCCTGTTGGTTTGTTGGTTGTGTCAGGTTTATAGGATTGTTTTCATGGGCTTGTGGATGGAACGTGTTTGTGGGTTTGTGTCAGGTTTAGTAAGTTTGTGGCTATGGGTTTGTGGGTTGGATTTATGGTTGGGTTTGTGGGTTTGTGGGTTTGTAGCTATGGGTATTGGGTTTATGGGTTTGTTACTATGGTATACAGGGGTTATAAGTGAATTTGCCTTGGAGCAAAATATTCCCGATGATGTCCTTCAGCGGTAACTACTTCAGTAGTGAGTGGGGAGAAATACCTCGCAATCCTACCCTTGTGGTAGAGACCGAACACACCTCCATCTTTGATGGTTGCATGTCACAAGCCTGCGAACACACTTGGTATACGGAGGGAATATAAGTGAAAGGCATTTCTGACTTATAGAATTTTATTCATTATTGTTTAAGTGATATGAATATTGTTGATAGCTAATGTTATCATGCCTTTTATTGTTTTTTAGGAAGACTTTGTATTTCTTGTAATGTTTCTCAGTAAAAACAAGGAGGATATTTAACAAGGCTGATCTAAAATTTTTTAGATGTAAAGGTGAGTTGTGTGGATTGGTGTGAGTTTGTGGATTGAAATAATACTGTATTGATCTAACATTATATGTGTTTTATTTTATTTTTTTATGATTTTGCATGGCATTCTTATTACATTTTTATAGATCTTCTTGAGCGTTTTTTGTTCTGAAGGAGAGTTGTATAGGCTGGTGTGGACACGTGTCACCACTAAACAAGTCTAGATTAATATATTATAAATAAAAAAAATTTTATGATTTCCTAAAAATAGTATCATAATTGTTTATTAGTTGCAGTGAGAATTCTTTAAAATAATTTTATTCAATGGAAGAATAAGGCTCGAACCAATTGTTGATAGTTGATTATATTTGATAATTATAACAAGAGGGAAAAGGGGAAATGAGAGAAAAAGGGAAAACCGAGGGAGAAGGGAAAAATGAGAGGGGAAGAAAAAAAATGAAAGTTAAAAATTTTTCTGTTTGAAATTTTAAAGAAAATAACTCATTCACAAATCAACCAACAAACCTACAAAGCAAAACATCATACAATTAAATCCATCATTGACACAAATCCATAAACACGATCTACCCACAAGCTTATAAAAACAACCCTATAAATGTGACATGACTCATAAACCTAAACCCACAAATCTATCAGTTTTGATTATAAATAATTCTTTTTTGTAACTATCAAAAAGTGATGCTTACAATTCATTTTCTATTCATTTTTCTATTATCGTTGATACAATATGAACTTTATAAATACTAAATTTAAACGAACGTCACCATCGCAATTTTTTTTTTAGACCTCCCTCTTAAATATACTTGCAAAAAGTGTTTCTTGAATTCAATAATTTATCAGGTTAATACAAATGATATATAACAATGTAGCAAAGAGATTTTGTCAACGTTACTTCACGTGATTTCGTAACATGATGATTTGCGGCGTCACATTTCTGTTTTACGATTGACAAAAAAAGTAAATACAATAATTTTAATGATCATACAAATAAATAGCCCAATGTTATTTTTTCTTTTTTTTTTGCCATTGACTTTTACATTTTGTCTCTCTAATTTTAGATTAACTATTTTAGACAAATGTCATATCAAGACGACGAACAATGTAAAAAATGCGGCGAAAAATATATGAGTAAATACAATGCAGAGTATAAATGGTGTAAATCATGTCAAATAAGTAATTTAAAACAAAATTTTACAAATTGGACCTGTGATAACGAAAGAATTGATAATTTAATTCAAGAAATGCAATTAGAAATTAATGAACTGAATGATATGATATTTGAATGGATATCTTATGACCAATTTATTGATGTTAAAGAAATAAACGAAGAAAGTTTTGATAAAGTATATTCGGCAATATGGAAAGATGGTCCATTAGATTATGATAAATATCAAAATGAATATACAAGAAATCAACGGAAATATAAAAGTTGTTTTAAAATTATACAACTTACAGAATTTAATTAACGAATTTTTTGTTGATCAGGTATAAATCTCTTTTTTATGAATTCAATTATCATTCCTTTATAATAATAAATATTTTTTTTTTTTTTCCTATCAGGATAAAAAATATTCAATAGCATACATTAAGGAAGTTCTTAGAATGTACGGGATATCTCAATGTCCAAATACAAAAGATTATATCATTGTTTTTCAAGAAATATATTGCAAAAAGTGTGGTAATAAATATACAAATATAATTGAGGAATGGTGTGAATCATGTCAAGTAATTTATTTCAAAAAAATTTCGGCAAGCAGTGGAAATGAAAAAATTGATAATTTAATTCAAGAAATGCAATTAAAAATCAATTATGAGTCATATGCAGTATTTGAATGGATACCATATGATAAGTTAAATGATATTCAAGAAATATGTAAGGATGATTTTGATAAAACGTATTATGCAACTTGGAGGGATGGTCCATTATGTTACATTGATGGTGAATGGATGAGAGAATCAAATAAAATGGTTACTTTAAGATATTTATATTATTCACAAAATATTATTAGATTTCTAAACAAGGTATGAATTTTTAGATTAAATATGATTTAAAAATAAATGCTTTTTTATTTATTTTTTATTTAATTAGATTATAGTGGAGCTTTCACTATTTAATGCTCATAAAATATATGGAATATCACAAAATCCAGATACAGAAGACTATATTATGGTTTTTCCAATTATATATTGTAAAAGATGTAATAAACAACATGAAAGTGGATATGAAGCAGATGGTGAGTGGTGTAAATTATGTCAAAAAAATAATTTAAGACAAAATTTTGCAAACTGGGCTAGTGAAAATGAAAAAATCGATAAATTAATTCAAGAAATGCAAATGGGAATTAATCAACCAGATGATATTATATTTGAATGGATACCATACAACCAGTTTTATAATATTAAAGAAAATTTTCCTAAAGAAAATTTGGCAGTATGGAGAGATGGACCATTAAAGTATAATAAAATAAAAAAAAAAATATACAAGAAATCAAAAAAATATAAAAGTTACTTTAAAGTTATATTGCTTCCAAAATATTACCAATGAATTTTTAGTTGAGGCATGAGATTATTTTTAATTATCTGATATAATTTAGATAATACTTTTAATTTAATAATAATTTATTTTATATTCAAAAAAGATTACAGATGACTTAAGTGATTATTATGGTAAAAGTTTTGGAATTTCTCAAAATCCACATACAGAAGATTATATTATGGTTTTTAAAGGTGAATATAATGAAAAATGCAATAAATGTGGTGAGGATACAGATTATCAGTGGTGTAGACTATGTCACATAAATTATATGAAAAAATTCTTTATGAATTGTACTAGAGAAAATAAAAAAATTGATGATTTTTTCAAAAAATTCAATTAAATAAATATCTTACTTACAGTAGAACATTTGAGTTTATACCATATTATCAGTTTAAAGATATTAAAAAAATAAACAAAAATAGTTTTTCTACAATACATTTAGCAATATGAAAGAATGGACCATTAATTAATTACAATAAGAGATGGACAAGAGAATTAAATAAAAAAGTTTTTTTAAAATCATATAATTTACAAGATACTGATGAATTTTTAAATGAAGTATGAGATTTTTTTTTTATTAAAGAAAAAAAATTATAATATAATTTACTTTTTTTTCATTTATTTTATAGGTTGAAAAATATTTGTCAAGTGGTAATGATACAGTTTATGGAATATCTCAAAATCAAGATACAAAATATTATATAATCGTTTTTAAATATAATTTATGTTGTAAAGAGTGTAATACAGAATTTACTAAATATAATATTGAACATGAATGGTGTGAAAAATGTCAAATAAATGATTTGAAATTAAACAGTAAAAATTATAAAATTGATAATTTAATTCAAAAATTACAATTGAAATTTAATAACAAATGGGTAGATTATTTTGAATGGATACCATACTATGAGCTTGGTAATATCAAAAAATTAAGTGATAATATATATTTGGCAATATGGAAGAATGATTTTTTGTATTATAATAATCTTTATAAAAAACAACAGGTAAGAAGATTGGATTTAAAAGTTACTTTAAAATATTTACAAAATATTACTGATAAGGTACTAATTTCTATAAACTTCAGTTATTTTGAATTTTGTAATTTACACTATTCTTATAAGTATAATTCTAAATATAATAGGTTAAAGTATATTCAATTATAAGATATGGGATATCTCAAGATCCTAATACAAAAGATTATATTATAGTTATTAGAAGTAAATATTGTGAAAAATGTAATAAGGAATACACGGATATAGGTAAGGATTGGTGTAAACCATGTAAAATCAATGATTTAGAAAAAAATTTTACAAATTGGACTAGTGGAAATATAAAAATTGATAAATTAATACAGGAGATGCAATTAGAAATTAAAAGTCCCAGTGATATGATGTTTGAATGGATACCGTATATCAGTTTAGTGATATTAAGAAAATAGGTGAGGGTGGTTTTTCTACAGTATATTCCGTAATATGGAAAGATAGTCCATTATCTTATGACATACATGAATATAGAAGAAATAATCAGAAACAAGTTGCTTTAAAGCAGTTAAATAATTCACAAAATATTACTACAGAATTTTTAAATGAAGTATGAAATTTTTTTTATTTAATTCGAACTTTTCTAATAATATATTGACATCAGTTATCCTTTTCTTTTTAAATAGATTAAAAGATATTCATTTAGTGAATTTAATCGAATTCTTTTAACATATGCCCTATAAAAAATAAATGTCCGGAAAATGTTATCAAAAATGTCTGGAAAATGTCCGGAATAAATCTGATGTGTTCGGAAAATGTCCACTTTTTTGGTACATGTCTGACACACTTCTGATACTTAAAATTTTGACATGTCCTAACTTTGTCCAGAATTCGTCCAGTATTTGTTCGGTATAAAATTTTGGACAAATTCTGGACAGTTAAACCTGGAAAATTCTGGACATAGTAAAAAAATCAGATAGACAAATTCCGGACATGAAAAAGTTCAGGACAAATTCTGGATACTATTTCCAAAAAAGGATAAATTAATTTTGTAAAAAAATGCAAAAAGCACAAAACTGACATTCAAAACCTTTTCAGTCGTACTAATTAAAATTGCAGAGCAGGCAAAAATACTATATATCTATGATATAAAAATTTTGGGTTAAGGAATAATGATGATCATCTATCCATTGATCATCTTTTGTGGCAAATTTTATGAAAATACATTTCCGGACAATTTCTGGACAATTTCCTAATATCCCGAAAATGCAGTGTTTTCGGAACAGTTTCCGGATACACAGTGTCCAGAATTTCCGGACAATATTTTAGATAATTTTTCTGGACATTTTCTGGACATTATCCGGACACTTATTTTTTATAGGGATGGAATATCTCAAAATCCTGATACGAATAATTATATTATGGTTCTTGATTATGCCGAAGGTGGAAATTTATATAATCGGGTAAGCAAATATTATAATAAATTTAATTGGTCATATAATATAAGAGTATTGTTAAACATTACCGAGGGTCTTAAGGAAGTTCATGAAAATCGATTGGTTCATCGTGATTTTTATACAGGAAATATATTATCAATGTCCACTTCCTTTGGTAGTCACATTTCAATGTGTATATCAGATATGGGATTATGTGGAGAAGTTGATAATGTAGATTAAACAAATGTTTATGGAGTTATGCCATATGTAGCTCCTGAAGTTTTAAGAGGAAACCCATATACTCAAGCAGCAGATATATATAGTTTTGGTATGATTATGTATTTTGTAGCAACGGCAGCGGAAAAAATTTATTAGTTTGAGATATTTGAAAATGACAGATACGGCGTATAACTAGAATGTCTTCATCATCGTCGTATTGTATGTAAATTTGCGAATCATGAGTTTGTAAAACACTTTGGCTGTATTGATCCCTTTTACTCTTAACAATTGAATTGAAAACTTGAATATCTTGAGATTGATTTCAAAATCAATAATATATTTATGTAAAATTATCGTTTATATATTGTACATTTATAAAGTCTCGTTCAGTTAATTAATTAGAATATTATTATCCGAACCCGGCTTATCAACTATATTTCACAATTCATAAAATTATAGATCAGGATTCCGAATATCAAATTCTCTTTTAAACATAGCAAAGATAGTATCAACATTAGCATTACTACCACTTGCATGTATATATAAATAATGAATTATCCATGATAATATTGAAGTTGAACATTTACAATAAATTGTAAAATTATATCATGTCTATATGAAAAACGTCGATATTGAGTATTATTTTATTTTTTTTGTATAAAATACTTTGAAATCAAGAAATAATAATAGATTGAAGACACCGAATAAAAGAAATTATTTGTATGACTAAAATATTGTATTATCCTAGTATTATCCCACTCAATTGAAAATAACGTTCGAAATTATATAAATAAAAAAACATTTTTTCGTGATGTGAGATTGATCAACATCCGGAATTTCTTTGATTTGTAATCATTGTAATCATCAGGACCCATGTTCTGATTCTCGAAAATCAGTATAAACGATTTGAAATAAGATCATCAAGGAAAATTCTTGCGTAATGCCAGGCAGCTTTTATTCTACTATTCTATATTTGCATATGAATAATTATAGAGATTTCCAAGAATAATATTTGGATGTTTGTAAAATTTATATTGTATGTAATGTAAGCAAGCAAAAACCACTCTTCTAAATATATTCGCAAAAGTGTTTCTTTATATCAGATGGACTATCAGCGTACTTAACAAAAATATTCCGAAATTGCCTAGAAAAGAAATTATGTGTAGCTTGAAACAAATGATATATAACATGGCAACAAAAATGTCTAGAAAGATGAAAATTATTCACATGATTTACAATGATTAACACAAAAAGGAAGGTAATACAAGTAATACAATAATAAAATGGTCATACAAATTGTTTTGAAATAGGCTCTCCTTTCTTTTTTCTTTTCCTTTTTTTTTGTTGTTAACTTTATTATTTCCAATTTTAAATTAATTATTTTATACAAATGTCATATCTGGACGACGACGATAAGTGTAATGATTGTGACAAACAATATAAGAGTAAATATGATGCAAAGTATAAATGGTGTAAACCATGTCAAATAAATAATATAAAACAAAATTTTACAAACTGGACCAGTGGAAATGAAAGAATCGATAATTTAATTCAAGAAATACAATCAGAAATTAATGAACTGGATGATATGATATTTGAATGGATACCATGTGATCAATTTGACGTTATTAAAGAAATAGGTGAAGGTCCTAATAAAGTATATTTGGCCATATGGAAAGTTGGACCATTAAATTATGATAAATATAAAAATGAATATGTAAGAAACCAACAAAATATAAAAGTTGCTTTAAAATTTTATAATTTAGAAAATATCACTGATGAATTTTTTATTGATCAGGTAATAATAAAATTTCTTTTATGAATTTAATTATCATTCCTTCATAGTAATAAATTTTTTTTTCCTATCAGGATAAAAAATACTCAGTACCATATATTAGTGAGGTTCTTAGAATGTACGGGATATCTCAATGTCCAAATACGAAAGATTATATCATTGTTTTTCAAGATATATATTGTGAAAAATGTGGTAAAAAGTATACAAATATGATCAGAGAATGGTGTGAATCATGTCAAATATATTATTTTAAAAAAACTTCAGCCAGCAGTGGAAATGAACAAATTGATAATATAATTCATGAAATGCAATTAAAAATCAATTATAAATCAGATATAGTATTCGAATGGATACAGTATGATCAACTAAGTGATATTCAAGAAATAAGTAAAAATGATTTTGAGATGATGTATTCTGCAATATGGAAAGATGGTCCATTATTTTATAATGATAGAAGATGGACAAGAAAATCAGATAAAGCGGTTACCTTAAAATATTTATATAATTCACAAAATATTATTAAATTTCTAAATAAGGTTGGTACTGTATGATTCTTTAAATTAAATTCAGCTGAATATATACTTATTAATTTTTTAATTATTATAATAGATTAAATTTAATAAACATCCTAATTTATATGGAATATCACAAAATTCAAAAACGGGAGACTATATTATGGTTTTTCCAAATATATATTGTAAAAAATGTAGTAAACAATATAAATGTAAAGATGATGCAAATTATGAATGGTGCAAAATATGTAAAATAAATAATTTAAAACAAAACTTTATAAATTGGTCTAGTGGAAATGCAAAAATCGATAATTTAATTCAAGAAATGCAATTAGAAATTAATAAATCAGATGATATTATATTTGAATGGATACCATACAATCAGTTAGATGATATTAAAGAAGAAATTTTTACTAAAGAATATTCAGCATTATGGAAGGATGGTCCACTAAATTATAATAAAATTGAAAATAGGTATATAAGAAATAAACGTAATACAAAAGTTGCTTTAAAATTATATAACTGCGGAAATATTATTGACGATTTTTTAAATGAGGTATGAAATTTTTTTCTTTGATTTAATTATATCTTTAATATATTTATAATTAATTTTATTTGTTTATCGATAGGTTAAAGAAGATTTAAGTGAATATTATGGTAAAATACTTGGAATTTCTCAGGATCCATATACAAGAAATTATATTATGATTCTTCAAAATGAATATAATGAAAAATGCAATAAATGTGATGAAAATTACATCACTATAAATCCTAATTGGTGTAGACAATGTTACACAAATTGTTTGAAAACCTTTTTTATAAATTGGACCAGCGGAAACAAGAGAATTGATAATTTTATTCAAAAAATGCAAACAAAAATTAGTGAATATGACGACACAATACTCGAGTTTATACCATACAATCAGTTTAATAATATTAATGAAATAGAAGATGATGGTTCAACTATAATATATTCAGCAATATGGAAAGATGGTCCATTACTTCATTACGATAAGAAATGGACAAGAGAATCAAATCAAAAAATTTATTTTAAATCATATAGTTTACAAGATACTGATGAGTTTTTAGATGAGGTATGTAATTTTTAATGAATATCTTTTCTTTACAATAATAATGTAACATTAATTATTTTCATAGGTTGAAGAATATTTATCAGAAAGCGGTGACTTAATATATGGAATATCCCAAAATCCAGATACAGAACATTATATTATCGTTATTACATATAAGTTATTTTGTAAAAGATGTGGTGAAGAACAATGTTCAATATATAATGATAAATATGAATGTATAGAATGTCAAGAAAATGATATAAAATCAAACTTTGCAAACTGGACCAGTGAAAATGATAAAATTGATAATTTAATTCAAAAAATGCAATTAGAAATTAATAGAGTGGATGATAATAGAGAATTTGAATGGATACCATATAATCAGTTTAATAATATTAAAAAAATTAATAATGATAGTACAATATATTTAGCAGTATGGAATAATGATTTTCTATATTATGATAATTTTTATGAAAAAGAACAATTAAGAAGACTGAAATTAATGGTTACTTTAAAATATACACAAAATATTATTGACGAGGTAATTTTTCATAAATTTGATTTTAAATAATATTATTTATATTATTATTATTTTAATATGATATTATTTAATGTTAATAGGTTGAAAAAGGTTCAATTAGTAAAAAATATGGAATATCTCAAGACCCTAATACAAAAGATTATATTATAGTTTTTGAAAATGAATATTGTGAAAAATGTAATAAAGAATGCAAGGATATTTTCTATAAATGGTGTGAACCATGTCAAAAAAATTATTTGAAAAAAAATTTCATAAACTGGACTAGTGGAAATATAGAAATTGATAATCTTATACAGGAGATGCAATCAAAAATTAATAATTCACAAAATATAATATTTGAATGGATACCATACAATCAATTTAGTAATATTAGAGAAGTAGGTAAAGGTGGGTTTGCTACAATATATTCAGCAATATGGAAAGATGGACCATTAACTTATAATGGATATGAATATATAAGGGATAAGAAAAAAATTGCTTTAAAACAATTAGATGATTCACAAAATATTAGTATCAAATTTCTAAATGAGGTATGAGATCTTTTTTTTTCATTTAGTTTAAACCTCTCTAATAATATATGTATAAACAACAATTTTCTTTGTTTTAACAGGTTAAAAAATATTCTATTTACAATTTTGATGAAATTCTTTCAATATATGGAATATCCCAAAATCCTGATACAAAAGATTTTATTATGGTTCTTGATTATGCAAAAGGTGGAAATTTATATAATTGGGTAAACAAATATTATAATAAACTTGATTGGTCATATAATATATACGTATTACGTAGTATTATTAATAGTCTTAATGAAATTCATAAAAAAAAATTGGTTCATCGTGATTTTCATACAGGAAATATATTATTAATGTCCACCCATTTAGACAATGTTTCAATGGTTATATCAGATATGGGATTATGTGGAAAAGTTGATGATATAAATGAAACAGATATTTATGGAGTTATGCCTTATATGGCACCTGAAGTTTTAAGAGGGTACCCTTATACTGAAGCAGCTGATATATATAGTTTTGGTATGATTATGTATTTTGTAGCAACTAGAAGACAACCTTTTGCCAATAAAGCACATGATGAATCTTTAGTGTTAGATATCTGTGAAGGAATTAGGCCTGATATAAATGATCAAGAAGCCCCGGAATGCTATATTGATTTAATGAAAAGGTGTTGGGATTTAAATCCAGATAACAGACCAAAAGCAAACGAAATATATGATCTATTTCAGTTATTCCATGATTCATATACACCTGATTCAGATTTATATGAAGGAAAAGAACAACAACACTATGATATCGAAAAGCAATTCAGAAAGGTGGATGAATACAAAGAATCAAATTTCTTAATTTTGGAAGAAGGAAAACAATCAGCAACTCATCCAACTCATCCACAAGCTGTTTATATTTCTCGATTACTTAATCTCTATACTGAATGTTTAGACTGTGCAATATAAAATTATATTATTTGCATTTAAAAAAATATTGGGTAAAAATTAAATTTATTTCTTAACACTGATTATAGAGTACGTGTAACTTCCTTACATAAATAAATCAGTTTGTAATTGAGCAAATAACTTTTTTTATAAATAAATTGATTTTTATGCAATAAAAAAATTTAGAATTTTGTGAGCCGGGTTGATAGCAGTCGAATCATTCTGCTTAGTGATCGTTTCAGAAGCCTTTGAGCGACCGTTATCAGTCACGTCACGATAGTTAATAGCCATGACTGTTGCCATCCCTAATATGGAATATCTTAAATAATAACATTACGAGCATCAGAAATTATGATTAGTATGCTATATTTTATGCTCTCACATCAAAATAAATAATTATTTTATGAAAAAAAAAAAAAGATTTCAATTTGTATTAAATTTATTTATTTGCATGTTATTAAATAAAATGAAAAAATAAAATATTGTGCTTAAAAAAAAATATTATTTATATATTAAAATTATTAGATTATTATTTCTATGATTTTTTTAAAAAAATTGGTAAAGTGATGCTATAAACGAACAACTGATCTACGTCAACATCAAAAAAAAAAAAAATCCATTGCAATACATCGTTCAGTTAATAATATATTAAAATTAGAAGTTAGTCATGTATCAAAATTACTAATTGCCTCTTTTTTAGTTGAATAACCTTATTAGTTTTTAAGATGTCCTGAAAATAATAGTTTAATATGGTGGTTCTCCTTTACGTTTAAATTATCGTATTATCTCATCATCACGTCGTTTGTGAATTACGGTATTTTGCTTATTAATTAAATAGCATCATATAAATAGACCATCCAATATTATAATTCCATATTTTCGTGACTATCATTTCATCCAGAATAATATCACTTTGAATGTTTGTAAATATCGTTGTATTAAAATATTATGATGAACAAAGTTTACCAAATATCAAATGATTTAATTATTACAATAACCAAAATTCATTACGTTAATATTTTTTTTAGTTTTTGAATAACCAATTATCAAAATTCTCTTCTAAATATAGTGAGGATAGTATCAACTAATAAAATAATATTGCCAATAGTACAAAATAAAGTAATAGCGTAAAAAATGAGCGTTTCCACTATGAGTCTACCAATGTATATATACATAAATAAATGATAAAATATTAATTACAATGTTAAAATATATTAATTGTCAAAAATTACATATTTAAATAAGATGGGGAGACATTAGATGTTAAAAAACTTTTAAAATAATTACATTTCGCTATTTCCAAAATAATGTGAAGCATTTTCCAATTATTGACACGTTGATTGATTATCTGAAATGCGCATTACGACCGAGCCTCTTGCATATACTTTTTTTCTGGGTTTGGATAGGTGTTTCTTTTTTTCAGAGTAGACGAGGAAAGTGAGCGTTTATTAAATAATACTTCTCATTTGTCACCTGATATCGCTCACATCATGTGATATCTGCAAATCGTATTTTTATAAGCGGTATTCTCGAATAGTCCTACTTATACTTGCCGCCCATATTAATGGGATTGGGAAAATCCCATATCCCATCCCATCCCATATCCCATCCCATATCCCATTATCCCATCCCATTTGTCATAATCCCATTCCAATCCCAAATCCCAATCCCACCCATATCCCATATCCCATATCCCATCCCATATCCCATATCCCATATCCCATCCCATTATACATGAAACCGAAATTGGTTAATTTCGACCCCCGAAATGGTCGAAATGATCGAAATGATTTCGACCTGAGCCCCTCCAAAAGTCGAAATGGCCGAAATTAGTTCATAGTCATGTGATTTATATAGTAAACAATAATATTAAAATTCAAAGTTAACGATCTCCGCATCCAGTGATCCGATCTTTATGATCTTGACGCGGTTGGATTCAGCTCATCGAGAGGATTCCAAGGATATGTGCTGCATATCTATAGCATCAATATTGATGGAGCTATTCACGTTTAAAATTTGGTATTAAATTATAATTATAAAAATCACATGACTATGACGTAATTTCGACTATTTCGACTTTAATTTCGACTTTTGACCTTCCCAAGTCGAAATATTTCGACTTTTGGGTTTTAATTTCGACTTCATGTATACATCCCATATCCCATATTCCATGTTCTCCAATTAATTTGATTTTTTTTATTATTAAAAGTTTTTTTATTATAAAATATATTTTTTATTACAAAATTATAAACCTTTATAATAAAAAATAAAAAATAAAATGTATGTCTATGAATTGTAAAAAAATTCTAATATATTGATAAAATAAAAAAGATATATATAAATAATAATAATCTATAAAATACAATATTTTGTAAATGATAAAAATAAATAATTAAATTGACTCTTCAAACCTATCTATTAATTCATCAACATCAAAATTTAAGTCTCCATGGTTCATTATACTTACTTCCTCATCTTTTTCATCTTCTCTATTATTTAATAAACTTGTTGATAAATCAATAAAATTTGTAATTTCTAGTTCATTATTATTTACTCCCTCTAAATCTACAGCTTCTTCAATCTCATTAATATCTTCAAAATTAACAAGATTTTCATCATTTTCATCGTCAAATAAATCAATTCCATTATTTATTGACAATGCAACTTGATTTAATGTTTGGTCAAGCTCTTCTAAAGTTATTTCATCATTTATATATTTCAGCTCTGATTTTGCATTCATTATAAGATATGAATGCATTTGTGCCATTGCTTGAAGCCGTTTGATGTTAATTCTATTATAAAAGCAAAATATTAAATGAAATAACTAAAAAATTTAATGTTTGAATATTCCAAATTTACTTACTTAGTACGTCGTTTACTAAGAAACCATCCTAATATGGAAAAAACTCTTTCACAATCTGCATTATGAGGCATAATTCCATGCATTCTTAATGCAAGTTTCCTAATAGGATCTTCTCCTTTTTTTAGTTCTACAGATGTCCACCAATTAATAGGAGTACTGATACCCACCACATATGGATCATCAAAAGGTGGTTCTTTATTTCGATATATACCAAGTTGTATAAGTAAATAATTAGAACTTTCTTTTCCACCACCACACTGATTTTTCCAAATATTAATGGCTTCTCTCATTATAACACTTTTAAAAATATTTTGCTGAAAACAAGTTGCTAAAAATTTATATTATAAATATATTAGTTACATAAATTTAGACTATTAAATAATATTATTGATATTCTTACCTCGATATTTTGGATGAAGAAAAAAAGCTAACATATATATATTAATGTCAAATTCTTTCCATCTTTTATTGAAGATAGCAATACATTTTTGTTTAAAATCATGATTTTGAAAAGAAATTGCTGAGATTGCTTGTGCCATTTTAAGTAATTCAATAAAGCAGTCAGCCAATGTAGTTGTATTGAGCTCAAGAGCTTTTACAGCATTTTTTGCAGGACCTAATATCATTTTTAATTGTTCAACATCATGCCAAAATTGTCTATTTTGAATAATAGCTTTAGTTTTAACAGCATTAACAAAAATATCAGGCTGCTCACTAAGAATCTTTATTAAGTAAATTAAAAATATATTAGTATATAAAAAAAGGCAAATATAAAATAAAATAGTAAAGAATACTAACAAATTTAATGCTATTTTCTTGACGTAAAATTGATTCACAAACATCCCATGCTGTACTCCAACATGTTTTAACTGATGATTTTAAATTTCCCTTAGAGAAAGAATTTTTAATTTCATTACGCAATATAGCTCCAGCTCGATGCACATCATGGAAAAATGAAACAATTTTTTGACAATTTTGAAGTGTTTTTTTTGCCCATTCAATTGAAATTATATCTTTAGTAACTAAATTAATATGATGGGCTATACATCTGATTGGCATTATATGTGGATACTTATTAGTTACCCTTCTCTTGGCTGATTGTATTGCAGCCTCTCCATCTGAAACAACTGCTATAAATTTGTCTTTTCCTACATCTTCAATAACTTTAAGCAGTTGCTTTTCATTGAATTCAGCTGTATGACGCTGAGATGAGAAATCCTCAATTGAATATATATATTGGCGTCGATTAGGAGTTATAATTGTGAATGCATAAATACTTTGTCCTAATGGACTGGTCCATGAATCAATTCCTAATAATAAAAATTATATTAATACTTTAATAGATATATAATAGTAAAATTAAAAAATCCTAACCTAAAGTCAAATTTCTTGATTCATGCAATTCTTCTTCAATTTTTAGCAATATATTAGCTGCTTCTTCATTCAAGTAAGTAATCTAAATCATCATCTAAAATAATATTTGTATTATCTAAAGTACTACTTTCAGCGCTCTATTAATTAAACTTTTAGTTAGTATCTATAAAGTAAAGAAATACAATTATACTAACATACCATTTTCAAAATTTTGTAATTATTAAAAAAAAAATTGTGTTTATTTTTTTTCAAAAAAAATGGATTAATTACATTTTTGGTTAGCTATATTTATATTTATTTTATTATAAGTAAATTAAGTGATATAAAAAGATTTAAGCCAAATAATTGAAATTAAGCCAAAATATTAAAGCTAAGCCAAATTATTGCAATTAAATAATACAGGAAATTTTAACAAGCCAAATCATCAGAATAAGTCAAATTATTAAAACTAAGCCAAATTGTTAAAATAAAGCCAAGTTATACTAATGTTTTAGATGTATTATTTAACAAAAAACTATTAATTAAAATAAAAAGTAATTATAAATATTCTGATTTAAAACTAATTCATAATTAATGTTAATAGCAGATATTTATATTTGATTTTTAGTTAATTTATAAATAATTTTCTACTTTAATAAATAATAAAACTAAATATTTAACAGAAAATGATTTAATATTTAATAAAATAAAAAGTGGCTTGATGTTTGATAAAAATGCTTAGTATTAATAAAATTATTAACAAAAAAGGCTTAGTATTTAATAAAAATAAAAAGTGGTTTAATTTTTGATAAAAATGCTTAGTATTTAATAATATTAACAAAGAAGGCTTATTATTTAATAATATTATTATTAACAAAAAAAGGCTTATTATTTAATAATATTATTAACAAAAAAAGGCTTAGTATTAAATAATATTATTAACAAAAAAAGGCTTAGTATTTAATAAAAATATTAACAAAAATGGCTTAATATTTAATAAAATTATTAATAAAAGAAAGAACAGTATTTAATAAAAAATACTTAGTATTTAATAAAAAATACTTAGTATTTAATAAAAAATACTTAGTATTTAATTAAAAATACTTAATATTTAATTAAAAATACTTAATATTTAATAAAAAATACTTAATATTTAATAAAAAATACTTAATATTTAATAAAAAATACTTAATATTTAATAAAAAATGTATCAAAATTACCAAGAATTCAGTATTTAACAAAAAGTGGCTAAGCTTAGTATTTAACAAAATGGCTTTTTATTCAATAAAAAAGGCTTAGCACTTAAAAAAAAAATTTTTAATTCTAAATTTAAATTTATTAATATACAGTATTTTTAATAATTGGGCTATGAATATCTAATATAACAATATTTACAAATCATTAAATATAAAAAAATTATAAAGAAATAATAAAATATTACTAAAAGTGCCAAAAAATAAATTTTTTTAAAGATAAACAGTAAAAGAAAAAAATTTTATTCTTAAAAAAATAACAAAATTCATAAATATTTATTGTATATTCAAATGGGATTTGGGATGGGATTTGGGATTTGGGATGGGATTGGGAATAGGATTTGGGATTGGAATGGGAATGGGATTTGGGATTGGGATGGGATGGGATTGGGATGGGATGGGACTCCCATCCCATTTAAATGGGCGGCAAGTATAGTCCTACTCGTAAAATTAGATATCAGACATACTAACATTGTTTATACTACGATTAGGGTAACATAAAAATTTTTTGTTATCACTTTGTTTTGTTCGAAAAATATGTAAACAAACATTTTTTTGGAAGTTATAATGATTTGTAAATTTGGGTTCAAAATTTTGAAATCCGATTCGTTATGTGCCGAACTACCATTTTAGTGCTATTCTTGTCCTTATTTAGTATTCTTTTTCTTTTTATTATATTTTCATAGATATCAGGGTAAAAGATTTCGGTCACTCACATGCGTAATTCGACTAACTCGTGACTACTCGCTTTACTTTTATTACTTTAATTAGTTCGGATTATGAACTATTGTTAATGGCTGTATGAACAGATTTTATACATACGGTTGCTAACGCTATTGATAATGTAGAATTTATTATAGTATTGGGGAAAGTAATCATTTATGAGAGATTTGATAATACAATAGGGAATTTAGTTTTATATTTTTTATTGTTGGAATCCACTCGCAATGAATTTCCATTTGTTTTGGTTTTTGCGATAAATAGTATCATACAATTTTGCATTATTTTTTCATTGTTATATGAACATCAAGCAAAAGAGCAAAATATAGATGACTACCTATTAAATAAAAATAAAAAAAACTTACATATTAAAGTACAGAAGTTTCTGAATATAAGCAAAATCTGATCATATGAGATGTCGAATAAATTACAAAATATCAGGAAAAATATTATCGACATTTGTTAACTTATGTAGTTATACTTACAAAGAGTTTATTACACATAAAAGTCAAAAAGACATCGGCCAAACAAAATGTTTGGAAAAAAAAATTTATGATTAAGGATTAATATCAGCTATCAGCAAAAATACATAACAAAACTTAATTTCATTTTGCTTGAAAATTATCATAATAATATGATAAATTAATCTGTGAACTTTGTATTTTTTAGAAACGATCTAAATGAAAAAATAATCCGGACGGTAAATTACGGTAGGTAGTATTTCAAATCTTTCAAATCTTTAAAAAAACGAATGAGACTTTTATTACTTATCAATATATTCGTAGTATTTATTATTTATTACATTTAATTTTTGGAATTTTTCTCGTTTATATTAATCTGCACACCATTTATTTATTTTTTTTTTAGAGTAAGTCGTAAAACTGGTTACAAAGTTGTGATATTATTAAGAAGTGATTAATATAGCAAAAAGGAACGTTGAATTTTTGATAAGAATATTATATTTTTTTTTTTATTGATATAATTGATATGATATGCATGAAAATTTGTTTGCGTCGCTAGAGTATTAGAGTGATTAGACTATATTTATGGACACCTAATGTTGTTTATTCCAATCAAAGTAACAGTGGCACTGGCTGTAGCACCCCACAAAATTAACAAAATAAAATCAGAAATAGTAATATTTGCACTTAGGAAATCGCCTTTGCTTTCGCCGCCTTCTGATTGGTCATATACGTAGATGGCGTATAGCGGAAAGGTGACAAAGTATGATAATCGGAATATAGCCACTCTAAAAGGTCGTTAAAAAATGGAAATTTTAGTCAAGAAACAAAAAAGTACTCTTTCACAAAAATACATACGATGATTCTGAATCTCCACCAACTACATCAGCTAAATTCCCAAGGAGATGAACAAAGGCGGCAAGAATCAAGTACGATACATGGGGGAGAGGGTTAATTTTTTCATTCATAAGCGGCTGACTCTCTCCATTTGTTCCTTTACGTGGCATAATATAGAAAAGGACAGGTAGAATAAAATCCAGGATCAAACCTGTTACAAGGATAATAATAATAATTTATGACTCAGATTAATGATTATTACTTGTTTTAATAAATATTATATTATATGTTAGTGGTATAAAGGTGTAATAAAAAGATCTTACCTTGAAACTTGAAGAACATCGCATCCCAATACCAGGGCAACCGACCAACTACCCCTGTGACAACCACTGAATACACCGAGACGAAGATGAAGGTGAAGGAAACGTATTTAATTGTTTTCTTATAACATAACGCTGCTACGATGAAAACTTCCAAAACATTATGAAATATTCCAAAGAGTGCCCACAATTTTCCTACGCTAAAGATCAATCCTACAACCAGGGGTATAAATGTAGCGATAACGTAAGTTGTAATGATGTTATCGAAAAGGAAGATGGTGCCGAATTTTTTGCCTTGAATATCGCGACTTCCTTCTACAGATCTTGTATTTCTTGTATTTCTTATCGGTAGGCAATTACATGGTAATAAGTCCGCCAATTTTTTCAGTAACGTATCCTTTTTATCTAGGTATGTTAGGATACCTTTATAAATACATATTAAGCTTGCCACACCGGTGATAATAGTTGAACCAAATTCAATATATTCTACCGGAGTCTTTTCGTCCACGGAGTGCGTGCTAGGACAGGGAGCGTTAAACCATATTGGTAAGCCAGTAAAATTTGACCTTTGTTGCTCGCGCACCGGCCATGAAGATTTGGATATATTGTTTATTAGGTAGACTACCGCTATTAATTGCAAGGGAACAAGGATCAATCCTGCGACCCTGACGACTTGAATTCTCGTGTTCATAGTGAGTTATCGATTTTTCTATTGATTTTGGATCTTTGATAGAAAGGAAATGTCGACATTTTATAGAGTTTTCGGTATCCCATTGCCGTTGCCACATGTAACCCTAAAGGTTGTATGAATAAGTACGAATGAAACTTTAAAAAAAAAAACCTGATATTTGTATGTACTATTGATATTATGAACTTCCCACATATACAAAAATATTATTTAGCGTTTTGCAGTATATTATTAATTATATGTTTCTTTTAAACCAATATAGGATTGAACTCTAAACAATTTCACAAAACATTTCTTAATGGAATCTTCTCATTATTGTAAAATCGTCCAATAGTGAAATATAATATATATTTACTGCATATAACTGCAATTGATTTATACGATGTTTCGGAAACATCTTTATTCGTAAAATAAGGCAAGGTTACAGGCTCAAAGCGCCATTACTTTGAAGTATGGCTTTATTGGTCGCGATATAATGTACTAGATATGGAATTTTAATAACAAAATAGAGAAGATAATAAATAATATGTAAGGTTTTAGTCCGAAATGTAACAAACAAATAAATACTGAAGTAATTACTATATTTATATATCTATTGTAAATTGAAAGATATGCCGAAAAAATAATTTGTTTAAAGTAGTGTTTGTATCCGGATATAACAAATCCAGGCATCCGGATAAAGATTTTTTATAATCTGTTAACCTATGTAATTTTATTAAGATACCATTTTATATTAACGGATATCATATACAGAGAATATCCATTTTAAGAAATGTTAAATGCCAATCTGCACCAGTATAGTAACAAATGTCCTGTTTGCGTAAAGGCTGCTGCAATTGAATTTATCACGTGATATATTTCTAGGGGAACAGAAAATTCTCGGATTTGCTTATCCGGATATTATCCGAGTACAAACAATATTTCAAAAGCGATACACAAAACAATGATTTTCTTTTTACAAAACATCCCCATTGATAAATCTAACAATTTGTTTGTATTTCTTCCGTCACACATCGGACCTTTTTTTATTAATTCAAAGCCATCTCTAGATAAATTAAAAAGTACACGATTTTGATTGTACAGAGCGAGGCAAAGGGTAATATGTTTACACACTATGAAAAATGTGTGATTAACGTGCAATTTCTTTGAGGACCCTAATATAGTCCGTTGTCGTATTTCTTCAAGGCCCCATATTAATTTGAGATGAAATCGATAATAGTATCAGAAAAATCTATTAATTTTTAATGTGGTATCACGTTATGGTATTTTGCTTATTATTTTTAAAATAGTATCATAAATAGGAAGTATCTCATTTTATATTTTCTTGGCTATCATTTCATCCAGAATAATATAACATTTTGAATGTTTGCAAATATCATCAAATTCAAAATGATTTTATTATATTTATTTTTATTTTTATTTATTTATTTTTTTTTTAACAATAATCTATAAAATTTCATTTGCATTAATTTTTTTTTATCTTTTGAATGATTACATAATCCAAATTCTAATTACCAAAATTCTCTTCTAAACATAGTGAAGGTAATATCAACTAATAAAATAATATTGTCAATAGTACAAACTAAAGTAATAGCGTAAAAATGAGCATTCTCACTACTAACCTATTATCTGCATATTCATAAATAATAAATAGTGGTGTTGATATTAAAATATTAAGTTGTTAAAATTGTTAAAATCGCATCGCATATCGATATCTAAAAAAAAGAAAGAAGTCATTTGGATGTTAAATATTAAAGAAAAATTACTTTTTTCTTTTTCCAAATAAATTGTAAAATCACCAAATAGTGAGGAGCATCTCCAATTATTGGCACGCAGATAACTTACGTCAAGACCACCAAGAGTACGAAGAAAAACGCTATCAGGTATAAACGGAATTTCTTCTGTTTTGACATGTGCACTTCTCGAAATCTGCCAATCTACATAAATATGTCATATGGATACAAGAGATATCGAGAAAATCACCGTTCCGAACAGTAAGAAGTGAAATATTAGGAAAGCAAAGTCAAAGAAAACATACACAAGATAAATTAGTTTACATTACATTTTGTGATGAACTGACCACGAGCATACTGATAGCTTCGCATACTGTATTATGCACTTAGTATACAACATACGATTTTTGCATTACATTAAGGGCCAGAAGCCCGGCCAAGAGCTCCAAGTAATATTGCCTTCGATTTTGGACCTTCTATCCCAATTTTTGATGTCCAATGCGTCCAGATAGGAGGTACTATCTACAGCAGTAGCGAACATTAGTAAAGTTCTTACTAAAGTCCTTAGTAACTCCGATTCCTATGCCTATCTTTCATTCCGAATTTCAAGGTCGAAACTTGCTTCCAAAAGAGACTTAAGGGGGGCATTAATAAAGGTCGTACTAAAGATCTGTAGTTCTGTAACTCTCATTCCTACCTTTGTTTCTGAAGTATAAGACCGTTTACCTGTAAATAAAAAAGACAAAAATAAACCTCAAAAAATAATGCTATAAATTTTTCTATAATAATATACTTATTTATAAACATTATAATCACTGGGCCATAAAAAATTCTTTATGTATCGGTAGTTAAATTATTTAATGGTAAAAATTTGATTATTAATAAACGCGATTATAACTGATAATTTGTTACCACAACCAAGTTACGCAATTATTAGATATATTAGGAATATTAATTAATCATCGGATCATAAAAAACCCTTTAATGCCGTGCCACTTTTGAAAAAAAATGATTATTTATAAACGCGGCCATAGCTGATTTAGGAATATTAATTAATCATCGGATAAGAAATGTTTAATATCAGCAGATTGATCATTAATAAACGTGCGCGTGACTATAGTTACACGACTTTTAGATATATTAGGAATATTAAATAATCCATCATCGGATCATAAAAACTTTCTTAACTTCCTCAATTGGAAATAATCAAACTATTTAAAAAATTCTCAAGTGAATTATGCATCGGGAGTTTAATTATTTAATATAAACAGATTTGTTTATATGGTTCAATTTGATTGAGATTTATAATATAAATACTCTGCCTTTTCGCACCTTTTTCTCAATCCAAACGGTCCAAATTTTATTGAAATTTATAGTATAAATAAATACTCTTCCTCGCGCTTCTCCTTATATTATCATTATGGATAACAAAGAATATTTTAAATATTTTGAACGAAGATCAAAATACTGGTCCTTCGTTAGCTTTGACAGTTGGACATTAAATAATGTTGAACACTGTCAAAAAAATTTTGACCATCAGTCCTTTTATACATACTTAAATATTATTTTACAAGAATCAAATTCAAGGCGAAAAATAAAGAAAGCAAGGGAGTTATAAGCTCAGAAAAAGTAAGTAATTTCGTTGAAGTGCAAGTTTTTCTATTGGAGTCTACTGATTCTGAAGGAGGAATCAGTTACGTACATTTTCCAATTAAACTTACACTTTGGCAGAATGACAAACTGGTTTATCCTGTGCGAAGGAAATATTTTCCTGGCCATTTGGCTTGCCTTGGATGAAGAGGTTCCTTCTGGCTGTGGCTTATCCTGTGTGAAGGAAATATTTTCCTGGCCATTACTGGCTTGCCTTGGATGAAGAAGATTTATTTCTTCTGGCCGCGTCTTGGATTTCTGTCTTACTACATTATTGCTTACTATTTGTATATATTACATAATACTTCACTTTTTTTCTCCCAATTTTTAGAATGATTTAAAGGAGACGAATGAACTCTGGAAATTGCCTGATCAATTAAAAAACAAATGAACATAACTGAAATTAAGACTATTGAAAATGAAAAGCGAACTTTGGACCTAGAAGAGCGTAAACTGAAGTTAAGGAACAAAGGGTCAAAGTTCGCTCTTTAGTACTTAACAACAATCAAATTGAAAATGAGTTGAGAGGTTTGAGTAGGCGGGCCTGGGTCAAATAAATTGCATATATTTCTTGCATAATTTTCTCGTTATTATTTCATTATTTAGTAAAATAATATGAAAATTTTTACATAATAACTTTTTATCAGAATATACGTAACAGACATATAACAGCAACAATTTAATGACTTATAGTAAAACTGATCCGTTATCATTGTCATACTAGTGTATCCATTAAATAATTAATAAATCTTTTGTGTAAATATTCTGTTCATTTTAGAAAGTTGTTCTATGATTCGGATAAACAACAATTATTGTTGTAATATTTTCCATCCCACTCTGAAAGTACTTATTGAGTTAACAGGCAAAACTGGAAAAATATGCTATATTTATACAATATATATATTTTTCGTTATTTTCCTAACATAAAAAGGAATGACTACTTCATAACTAAAGATAATTCGCGTAGATCTCATCTAATTATAACATTATGTATACTAGATAACGTCTTTTTGCGGATGCATATGTAATTATTCTAAGAAAAAGCTCATTGTTGAATAAAGGATTGTTTATTAGAAATAATCTGTTGTACGTCTACTATGCTATTCAGTTTGAAATTATAGAATTTCAGAGATTATTCGCAGAACATACATATATGGCTTAATGGTTACATATGAAATTAAATGTAGTGCAAGCGGGAGAAACTGACTATGAAAACAAAAATGATAGTATAGTTGAAACTGGAAGATACATTAATTTTTAGACAAGTCCAAAATCAACTATAAATCAAAATTAATAATGATGTATTTCTTTTACATTTTGGAAGTAAATTTTAAATCGAAAGCATACATATATGTAACAAAATTTACGTAAGAAGCTTGCAGCAATTGTTGACATTTTCATTCAAACATTCGTCACATAATTTTTGATTAGATTAATCTTAATACCAAGGTACTGTATCTCAAGATAAACTAAAAAGTACACATTTTTGAATGTCCAGAGCGAGGCGAAGGACAATATGCCTACACACTGTGAAAAGTATGCGTTAAACGTGCAATGGTCCAAAATATAGTCTATTAACGTGTTGCTTCAAGCTCAGAATTAAGATTATGTCAGTCAATATCTAAAAAAGATGAAAAAGTTTTAAAAAAAGGCACCGAAATAATGTTCTAAATAATTTTAATTCTTATTCAGAGCAATAATTTGTTTTATATGATGTTAATAAACAATTGATCTATCAATTCATCGATGTCACAAAAAAAAAATCTACAATCGTTTAGTTAATATATTAAAATTAGAAGTTTCATTCAAAAAACCATATATCATATTACTAATTACTTCTTTCTTTTTTCCATATTAATTTATTAGGATTAGGGATTAGGTTCGAGATGAAATCGGTAAGAGTATCAGAAAAATAATATTATTTTTAAGATAATAGTTGAATGTGGTCTAAATTATCGTATTATCTCATCATCACGTCGTTTGTGATTATTAAGTAGCATCTTATAAATAGAATCCATCCAATATTATATTTCATATTTTCATTACTATCATTTTATTCAGATTATAATGAACAAAGTTTATTTATTTGTTTTTTTTTTTTTTTACAATAATCATTTACGTTAATTTTTTTGTTTTTGAATAATTATATAATCTGAATTCATATCATCAAAATTCTCTTCTGAACATAGTGAAGTTACGGTGCGTAGTATTAACCAATAAAATGATATTGTCAATAGCACAAAATAAAGTAATAGTGTAAAAGGTGAGCATTCTCATTACTAGTCTATTATCTGCATATATCTATAAATGATAAAATAATTGTTAAATGTTTAACATCCAATGTCTCTTTTCTTTTTTTTTTAGATATCATATGTGATGTAATTTAACAACTGATATATTTTAATATTAAGTAAGAAACTTTTTAAATAATTATATAAATTTCATTATTTCTGAATAAAGGTAATAATCACCAAATAGTGAGGGGCATCTCCACGCTGATAGCTTTACGTTAAGGTCAAGAGTACGGAAAAAGTTATCATTAAGGTATAAACAGAATCTCTTCTGTTTCAATGTGCGTCCTTCTCGAATCATCTGAAAGCTCATAGAAATTACGTCATATGAATATGAGTGATGTCGAAAACATTACCGATCTGTACAGTAAAGGAGCGAAAAGATTGAGAAAACTAAGCCAAAGAAGTACGCTGCTTGTTAACACAAAGATAAATTATTTTACGCTATATCTTTTCTAAATCGCTTTCCAGGCACTTTGTAGAGTTTGTGATGAGCTGATCACGAAAATACTGATAGCACTATCATATACTATATTAACACTTAGTAAATGTTCAGGTTTTCACAATACATATCAGATATTGTGCGCGTAAATGTTTGTGGAATAGTAACAATTATCCATATACCGCAAAGAAATATCAGTATTTCTTATAAACATTGAAGTAACCATGCACTAGGAGAAATGTAGTATTCATATTTCATACGATTTGAAGCATCAGAAACTTTTCTAATAAAAGGACGAAATACTATTAATGCTCAAGTAGAAAAGGAAAGAGACTTCAATTGCCACATTTAAAGATTACATTGACCATGATGTCTATATTGACAAAGGTTGTAATTTTCCGATTATATCGGAAGAATATGTGAAGTTGTTTAGGATATAAGATCGTCCCAATCAGTCCGATCAATATTAGTCCAGAGCAGTAATTTCAGCCAGTTAAAAGCTATATAAAATTTCTACCATTACCATATTTTTCCGATTGAAAATTCTTATTAACGATGTATGAATATATGGAATAATGAAGGTTACGATGAATTTATCAATCAAAGAATTTGGACCAAGAATTTACTCCAGAGTGGAGGAATCAGAATGTTCTTGTTTGCAGAATCAAAATCTACTGGAAAACAAATGTGGTCAGAAGAGAAAGCACTTCAGCAATTTCTATATAGTTTGACCAGTGTAAGAAATCCAATGTTATTATTCCATGTATTCTTACAATCTAACGCTTTTATCTTCCATAAATTTTGAGTCTGAGTGAATTATCATATAGTCCGGACTCCGGAGGAGCTTGAAAAGGAAATATATCCAGATGGTATTGAGAAGTTTAGATGTGGATTATTTCTTCAAGGTGAAAGGATTCAATAGCAGACTATTATTCAAAGGCAAAGAAATGTAATGGTATCATCAAACTCCATAGAGATAGACTATTTCAGAAGTGAACTCTATAGTGGATTAAAGTCAGAAAATGAGAAATGTTGCAATAAATGAACTTTATCGTAAAATGGCAGAAATGATTATTCATTCAGAAGAGAAACAGTGAATTTTTATGATCGGGATTATCAATCGCTATCGCTAATAATCAGAATCTGATGCAATACATATTGAGAGGCGTATATTGGATAGCTAACCCGAGCAAAGTCAGTCCAGAGTAGTGATCACAAAATTTTGCACAATTTTATTTAAATATAATCAATCAATTTATTAGCAAAATGTTTATTTCCGAGAATGAGGAAGGCTACAATGAATTTATCAAAGAATATGGATTAAGAGAGAATTAGCATATCGAAAATGGGAATAACTGAATGACTGGGATGATCTTTTTTACACGATCAAAACCTATTGGAAAACAAAGGTAGTCAGGCGTCGGAGAAAAAAAATATTTTTATCTTTCACAAATTTTAAGTCTGATAGAATTGCATGATCCTCAATCTTTAATGAGAAATAGGTATTGATACGGATGTTGCAGACGAAATAGAGAAGTTCCGCTGTGGGTAATGCTTCAAAGTGATGATTCAATAGCGAATTGTTATCCAAAAGATGTAATGATACAGCCAATCTCTATAAATATCATCTCGAATAAAAACCCTTTAACGGATTATCTCCAAAATATATGTACATTATATTGGGGCTTAAAGATATTCTCCTTCTTAATGTATTGGTAAAAACGCAAAAGGAGGAAGACAAGACGTAAGTTCCTGATTGTGTCTTTATGGTATTTGAACAATCGGTCCAATCTACAGTACCTACTCTGGAACGATGATCACCAGTCACCAGCTCGAAGATTTTTTGCTGATACAGAGGAATCACCGGATCCGGAATGTCGATCATTTGCCTTAGGAGATTTTCTTACGATATGCTATTAAGGGCTGAGGACTTCACAATTCTGAGATCATAGTTAATCAACTTTGCGTCTTGTAGAAGATATCGTTAAACTAAAAGGAATAAAAACTCCGTATTCGCATGCTTATTACCTTGACATTTTGGCATCAAACAATGGTGTCAATTATTGTCTGGGGTAAGTTCCTATGAGCTTTGCTCGGAATACCTCAAGCTAATACGAAACGAATAGAAGAAAACGAAAGCGGGCGATGATGATTACGGCCATCTATGGTATAGTGACAACAGAATGTGATTGGCATTCTTCTTTATAATAGTTCGGTGAATATCTAAATCAAGTAACTGCTGGAAAAAAAATGATGTGAAGAAGGGTTTTGGAACAATCGTACTGTATGATTGTTAATGGACAGGGTAAATCACCTTCGAGTAAGCGATTATCAGAGGAGTTTCGTTCGAAAAAATAATCATGTATATTCCGCAGTCATGTATTACGATAAATAGGAGTCAGGGACTCGGGATAAGAGATTGTCTCAAGTCTTTGCAAATAGTAAAAACCTTTCTCGCTATAGATGTTTTAAATATATAATATTTGTCCTGCAGTATAATAACAAGGTTGGTTAAAATTAGGGCCTTGTCGTTCGATATAAAATTTAGGATCGATACCAAATTTCAACTAGATCAAATGGGTTAGCTATTTCATTCATTTGTGTTAGACTGTTAGTCAAAAAATGGCTAATATAAAAAATTTAAATTTATTTTTATTCCGATTGAAACAGTTACACACACTACATCACTACATTCTTATTATGTCTTGTATATTGTCTTCTTATTAATAATTCTTATTAGTTTGAAAGACCGTACGATTCTATCTCAACCTGACGTATATTTGAGACGAACACCTCCGCCTGTGGAACAAAAGAATAAATTATCTAAGATTCCTAAATGGATCATGGAACGCCATAAGATTTTAGCATATTATTCTCCACTGCTTTTTTAGCTTAACTGGGTCACTACTGTTAGGCACATCACAGTGACTGGTAATCGGTTTCATCCTTTGTGGTGGCTTGAATTAGTATAGAAATAAACATAGTTTAACGGTTTACGCTTCCTTTTTATGTATTTACTTTTCTGTGGTTACTATTAATAAAAATAAATAAAATAAAAATAAAATAAACTGATCCGTTGTATAAATATTGTCATATTACTGTATTATCAAATAAATAATAAACATTTCATGCCTTTTCGCTATTCTCTCTTCTGTTCATTTTTAGAAAGTCTAATTAACGAACATTTTAGCTGTCTGCTTTAGATGAAAGCTTTTACGAAACAATTGTTGTAATAATTCCGAAAGTACTCATTAGGCACAAGACAGACAAAACCAGAAAATTATGTACTATGTATAACCGTTTTATACAATATGTATTTTTTCGTTGTTTCTCCTCTTATTTGCAGGGCATAAAAGGAATGACTACTCTATAACCAAAATTTTGTTAGATACAGTAGTTCGCGTAGATCTCTACAACGTCGCACATGTAATTATTCTAAGAACAGTTGTTGAATGTAAAATTGTTTCGTTGGAAATAATCTGTTGTACGCTTACGATATCCACTTTGAAATTACAGAATTTCGGCGATTGCTCGCAGGACATGCATATATGGCTTAATAATACTAAATGTGACGCAAGCGGGAGAAACAATGGAAACAAAAAAAATAAGAGAAACAAAAAACGAGACGCTTATAACAACTGGAAGATACATTAATTTTTGGAAAATTCGAAATTAATTATAAGTCAGAATTATCCGAGATAAGATTTTATGATTTGGCTTTTAAACAAATATATTGAATATTGGTAAAGGTAATAGAAAATCATTCAAGTTTTTGAGATGTCCCGAAGACAACAATTGGATGTGGTTCTTCTTCATGTTTAAATTATCGTAGTTACCCCATCATCATCACGTCGTTCGTGAATTACGACTTTTTACTTATTAATCATATAGTATCATATACCCATTTTATTAGAATCATCAATCTGGAATGAAGATTTGACTTGATCTAACGATGAAACGATGAGTTATTACACGATCATCAAAAATTTATAATCTTCCTACACGATAAAACTTTGTCAAATTTTGTTGTATTAAAAAAAAATAATATTACAATTTATTTTTACAATAATCTATAAAATTCACAAGTTAAATTTTTTTACAATAATCTATCTATAAAATTCATTTTACGTTAACATTTTATTATTATTATTATTATTATTTTTGAATAATTTCATAATTTCTAAGATCAGGATTCCAAATATCAAATTCTCTTCTAGACATAGCAAAAGTAGCATCAACTAACAAAATAATATTACCAATAGTATAAACCAAAGTAATAGCGTAAAAAAAATTAGCGTTCCCACTCCCTGCGTATATCCATAAATGATAAAATATTGGCGATAATATTGAACAATAACAAAATATATTAGTCGTTAAAAAATTGTATCGCATATCTAAAAAGAAAAGTAAAGAGAAGGGAAACATTGAATGTTAAATATTTATTAAAAAAAAAAAAATTATAAAAAAAATCAAAATAATTACATTTTATTATTTCCGAATAAATTGGTAAAAATGCCAAATAAAGAGAAGCATCTCCAATTGATGGATATGATTTAAAGATTGCCATTATCCCGCTCAATATAAAGATCGAAAATAACGGGTGATCCCTTTAAATAAAAAAAAAAATCCATTTAATATAATTAGTACGACTAACTGTTAATACGATCATCATAACTTACCTAAATTTTATCGAAACTGGTACCATAAATATGAACGCATGTAATTGAAAAACTACTAAAAAGAAACTTCTAAATTGATCAAACATTTCGATAAAAAAGTACCAAAATAGTCCTATGTTTGGCGTTAAATCTGGCAATAAGAGTCTTCAAAATTAAAAATTATATATTTTTTTTTTTTTTCGACACAAATTAGTAAATATTCAACAAAATAAAGGAATTATTGAGAAAAATTCTTACATGACGCCATATGTGGCACCTAAAAAGTCCCAAGAACCGACTAGAAAATATGACAACATTAGCAATCCACTTAACCAACTAGCAAATAATCCAACACAACTAAAAATCTCGCTCTGAAAAATAATAATAAGTAATGAGTAAAATAAAATAAGGTGGAATCAAAATAAATTAATATTACAACAAAACATACTTTAATATTTTTCCCTCTTGATTCAGCATTATTCGTAAAAAAAAGAATTAAAGGTAAAATCAACATAAATGGATAAAAACTCAAATAAGTTGCCATAGTGATCCAAAACATTCCATAACTTTTATTATCTGTAAAATCAAATAAGATTCGTTAAAATAGAATTTGAACGATTTGTATAAATAAATAAATACGAACATTTTAGCGAATAATAAATTCCAAGAATTATTGATAAATTTGTAAATATAATCGTAGATTTTGAAAGACATGATGCGATTGTTAATGGATTAAATAAATAACTAGTGAAATAAATTTTTTAAATGAAAGGATAATAAATAACATATTTTAAATGATCATCACATTTTTTTCTTAAGGATACAATCCAGCAACGATCCAAGGATCAATTTCATTGTCTTTTAATTCAATTTCAAGTTTAGGAAAATTATAATAAAGTTGTTGTTTTATTCCGGCAATATCTGTCAAACAATAAGCCAAAATGAGATCCATTAATATAAATGCTAGTTTCGTAAAAATATCTGGTAAATAACCAAGCAATTGGAAAAACGCTAGTAATAATGGAGCCTTTATATAAAAATAAAATTAATTTTGAAATTTAAAACTTTTTCTTTGGAAATTAATAAAACAAAAATAACATACTTGATGAAAGGCTCCACCATCATATGGCGGAACACCGTTTTCAAATAAATAAAGTCCTTCAGTAACTATTAAGAAATCAATAAATAAATAAATAATTAATTTCAAATAAATGATAAATAAATACGAGAATACATACGTCGAGTAAAACTCGTTACAGGGGTTACAATTTCTACTCGACTTCCTAAAATTTCCGTTATGTTTGAAAATTGAAAAAGAATTAACCTAACAGCAAAAGCGGCTCCAAATATAAGAACGCCAGTAAATTTGTCTTTCGATGACATTTTTTTTCGATTGACAAAATCGGGAATCACAATAAATTATACATTTAATAAATGTTTTGTTAATTCGATTTAGAAATAGTTCAAAAATAGTTAAAAGGGCTAATCAAAAAAAAAAAATTTTTTTTTTTTTTCTTTTAAATTTAAAAGATTTATTAAAAGTCTATAACTATTTACAATTTACAATTTAAAGAAAAAAATTTTCGCAATTTTTTTTTTTGAAAGGGGTATTTATAGGCCAAACAATGATCAACATCAGGTGTGATCGACCACGAAGCTTACTAATAAATAATTTTAACTTAATAAAAAAAGAGCTGCAGAATCGTAAAACTTAAAAGTTACTGCGTCATAGATTTTTTTCTTCGTAAAATTTAAAATGCTTGATATAAAAATATAAACTTAAAATTCTATCTCATACATTCTTCCCAATTGACATCAGTTTTTGAAGAAGGTAATTCTAAATCAATATCAATACTAGAATTATCATCAGAAAGATCAATAACAGAATTATTTGGGATATAATTTGATGGTTCAATAATATCGCCAGTTAAATTAGAATTTACATTTGTGATTTCACTAATAGTCGTCTCATCACCATTTATGCTATTAGTAATATTACTTTGTTCCATATCGATCAATAATAATGAATTATTGTTCTCAAGATTGGATTCAGTTAAAGTAGCGTTAAATTTGGAAGATTGTAAATCATAACTACTACTATATTCGCTTATGTTACTACTTGCCATTGAATCTAATAACGCATTTTGTTTAACTTTTGATTTGTAAAAGACCAATTTCTTTATAATAAAACCAATAAATATTACGGCAATTATTATCGCTATTGACATACTGACTACAAATGATTTGTGTAAAGGATGATCACCTGAGAATATACTTGATATATTGGAATTATTTGAACCGCCAGGATTTATCGTAGAAGTTGGTGTGGATGATTGTGTAGTGGTAGTATACATTTTTTGTGTTTGTATATTTGATGAAGTTTCGGAAGATTTAAATTTTTCTTCCCTTTTTACAATTAAAGAAAAAGAATCTTTTTCTTTTTCTTTTTCATTTTTTGGTCTATTTCTATCTTCTCTGCAAGCTATTTTATTATTAGTAATATACATTATATATATGTTTTTTTTTATTTATTATATTTTATATATATATATTTTTTTTAACGATACTTTCTTTCACTTGCAGTAGAAGAGTGACAGTATTTTGAAATTACTTATAAACTCGTTATTTATATTATTTGTTATATGTAAGTCATGATATAATGATCAATTTATTTGTATCACACGAATTTTTAATTATGCAAATACTACCAATTAATTTTTTTTTAATCGTATATTCGGTTAGTATGTAATGTAAATATTTACGAACGTGGAAAGGAATATGGAATACATACGTTGATGAATGAATGTTCTTTGATGAAGGATATTAAAATTATTTGTAACTCAACGTCCGATTTACGGTATTTATTAATTATTATGTAATAAAATTGTATTGATTAATTGATAAAAAGTAAAACTTTATTTATGTTTCGGGTTTCCTTTTTTTTAAAAAAATAAAATAATTAATTAATTAACGTTAAATAGTAAATAAAAATTTTATTATATTAGGGAACAAAGAAAAAAAGACTCCATTTTTTTATTTAATATATTGACCTTTGTAAATCTATAGGAAAATAATTTTATGTCATTTTGTTTTTTTACAGTTATCATAATTTTTAAAGTGAAAATCTTTCTTTCAAACAACAACCAAAAATCCTTCCAAAATTATATGTGTATATAGTGAATGATATATGCACGTGCATGCATTAAGTGTTAAAATAAAAAAGAAAAGAAGAAAAAAAAAAATAATTCTTATTTTCCATTTTTGTACTTTCATTTAATTTTTCTGCGTCAACTTATTACACAAATAAGTATGCACCGCATGTATCATATATTACATCCAGTTACAGTACATCCTGTATTTGTTTATTTTCTTCTATACGAAATTTTTCATAAAAATTATTTTCGAAAGGGTGAAGATAATAAAAAATTTTTTCATTATTGGAAATCTTTTTTTCTTTGCAATTTTAATCTGAAGCGTTTAAAAAAATTATTAAAATTAAATCGGTTATAATGTTAGCCATATCCAGTAGGTTAGAATTTAATCATGTTATCTCGGGATCGACCGGATTATTAATAATAAAAAATAATTAACAAGGAAAACGCCTATCATCAGTATTATACTTTACGATTACTATCGTAAAACGTGGAATATGTAAACAAATAAACAAACTAAATTTATCGAACTTTTGTATAAAAAAAATATACATATATATAAGTTTTACAATATAAACACCAATCATCTTAATATGAACTAAAAAATGACGGAATTTTGTAAATCGGATTAAACCATATTAATTGTATTTAATTTTCACGCGTGTGGAGTGAGTTTTAAGTTACGTTACACATAAATCACATTAAAAATACAATGATACAACAACTTGGATGTACGAAAGAATAATTCACGTTTGTCGTCAATTCATTCTCGGTTGTCAAAAAAAATCCAAATAATTCTATTCGCTAATAAATATAATTTATATTGTAACTTCTTCAAAATTATCACATGATGCCAGATCTAGTTGGATGTAATTTGTGTGAAAAACATGTTTCTGTGTATTGTTTTTCTATTAAATTATTTTGAATTTCGCCATTTTATCCAGCCTAAAGCTTTGAAAGATTTCTAGGATTAAAAATGTTAACATATAATTACATAGCTTACGTTCATTTACTATACCTTGGCATTGTATTCTATACATGACTTGGGCGGCTTATCAAAATGATGGCCGAATGAAAATTATTACTTTCTAAATCTTATTTTTAATAAATTAACACAGATAAAAGATCTTTACATTCTTGCCTTTTTAATTAACTTTGTAGTCCAATTTTATGGATAATCAGGGATCAAAAGATGATCAAGACGATCAATACTTCCTTCTCTACCATGATTGTTATCTGATAATGAATTCATATATAATATGTAAACATTGACTTTTGTTATTTTCCTGATATGCTAATTATTTTTATTCTAAATGATTTTATCACTATTATAACAAAAACATTTACATGATTATTAATGAGAATTAGTCAAAAGATTATTACGCAGTGCTGTGCGATAGAAAAATTTATACATAAACTACCTTGTTCGCTATAATTTAAATATGTAAATAAAGTTAAAAGTAGTGCGTTGGAATTTATTTAGGATGAAAAATTCCGGACAAGATGATTATGAAAATTAAGTAACGAACTAAAATTTTGATTGGTTAAATTTCCAGGGTAAATGATCGATACCTTGGCCTTGATCGGGTTGATGAATTGGTGGGTTATACTAGGTTTAATAATTTCTGATATGAAGCACCTAATAACTGTTGAATCAACTATTGAGACAAATAAAACCGTATCATGAAATGAATATTAGTTTAATCAGCGACCAAATGAAAAAAACCCGATTTTGTACGTAGTCGGAAACCGTTTTAGTTTTTAAGGTTTTGTAAGACAAATATGCATAGTCAAGAATTAATTTGTTTGATTGTCACATTAGTTAGGATTGCAATTTTTAATATGTATACAATGTAAATGAATTATAGCCGAAAAATAATAATGAATCGCTAAGGCATCAATCCTCAATAATATTTTGGAATGGTCTTGGTGATACGACAATATACTGTATATCCGGTGTTATTATAACATTTCTTTAGTAAAATCTTCCAAAATCTATGTATCTGTATTATTTATAAATATGTTCATAACTTAATTCGATACATATTAATTAATTTTATTATACTACTATTTTAGTAAAATGGCTCATTACCTGTATTATCTGTAATTAAAAAATTAAATAAATTCAAATAATAATTGCGACTAATGAATTAAACTGAAAATTAATAATCAATCTCACTTTTTTTGCGTCAATATAAATTTCATTTTTGCAATGAACTCTTGCGTAAAGCTTATTAAATTAAACTTGCTATATTTTTAATGCCAATAAAAGTATCGGTAACTTTTCATGCTGAACTTTTGATTTTTCCTGATTCTTACTCTCCTTTACTAAAAATGCTCTAAAGAAAAATAATGGAAGAAAATATTATGAAATAATAAGATGCAAACAGATATGAAAAAAATATAAATCAAGCAATTATGTAACATAAAATTCGGTGACTAAACTTTTATCGGATGTCATGTGAAATATAATTCTGGCCGGCACTACAAAATTTGGCCAGAATTACAAAATAATTTCGGCCATGCTCTTAAATTTCGGCCAGAATTTCGTCTCGTGATTTCGAGCTTTCCACATTTTCGGAAATTTCGATCACTATAATATAATTCGACCGATCTCCATTTATAAAAAATCGTTTGGGTCTTCAATTGATACACTTTCAATTCTTTTTTTTTTTTTTTTATTAAATAATTAAGAAATCATCAAAAATGTTTTTGTTTTTAAAAATTGAATTAATTGTAAAAAGACAGTTTTTCATTAAAATGATTAAAAAAAAGTTAAAAATCGGTTTTTATTAAAACGGTTACTAAAAGATTTCAAAAAAAAAAAACTGTTTTCCATTAAAACGATTTTAAAAACCATTAAAATCTGATTTTCCATTAAAATGATTTTTTAAAAAACCGTTCAAATTAGTTTTCCGTCAAATGATTTTAAAAAAAATGTAAGGATTATTTTTTCATTAAAAAAGACCGTCAAAAAAGATTTTAAAAAATAATAAATGATTAAAAAAAATATCTTTTTTTTTTAATTGAAAACGATTAAGAAAAAAATTGTTCTTTTTAATTACTGAAAGGCAATTTTAAAAACGGTTACAATTGATTTTTCCATTAAAGCGATAACTGTTAAAATTGTTTTTTTTAAAAACAATTAAAAGAAGATTGTTAGACATTATGTGAGTTACACTTACCACGGCAACAAAAACCTAAATATGTAATTGTTGTCTTTGTTCACATTAGTAGTTATGGTTTTTGAAAAAAACACTTCAAATTAAAATTTATTTCTGGAGAGTCCTTATCAATTACACTAGCCAAATTTAGACTTCGATATCAGTTAATATTTCGAAGCTTATTTAACACACAAATAAGCATTTGTTGGCCGTTTTTTGTAAAAATGGAATAAATCTGTAAATCATTCCATTTTTGAAAGAACATTCCCGGCGTATTTTGCATAGAAATTTCTATTTCATTCTATCATCAATCTAATCTAATTTTGTAGATGATCCGCATGCTAAATTGCCATGAAATCAAAAATAATTTCCTTTTTGGTAAAAAACGGTCCATTTAATCTTTATGTATATGTACTTTATGTACTATGAACAGAACATTGAACATGTACAGTACATGAACATGTACATACAAAGGAAATTTTTTTTTATTTTTTTACTTGATTATTTTGAACACTTTCTTTAGGAAACTTTTGTCACTGACCTCGCCTGTGTCAGTAATATTATTAATTAAGTTGAGCCATCACAAATAAATTACATTTTTTAGCCTCGTATGTTGATCCTTTGCAAAAAAATAAATTTATTCAAAAACTAATTTTTCTGCACATGAAATGAATTATTTTCAATATTTTGAAAATTATTTTAAACAATCATGCCCGCAGGGCTATCCTTAAAAGAAAAAGAAAAATTTGCAAGAATTGCAAATTTTTCTTAAAGTTTATTTTTAAAATTTATTATGTTTTTTTTTGCACTAAATTAAAAAAAAAAATTAAATAAATCTAGAGTTAATGGACCTACAAAACTTTAAATTGTTAATAAACTCCCTTTAGAATGAATAAAAAAAGATTCAGAGCGTAAAATACCTCTGAATTCAAAATTATCAATAGGTTCCCATATGGAACCTATAAAACGTATAAAAAATCATTTTTTTTTAAAAATAATTAAGATTTAGAGATAGGTCGGGTAATTGACTTAACCCGGTCTACGATATTCAAGTCAGGTCAACAAATTCATGACCCGCTTAGGGCATCTGAATTTCATATATAAAACACCGAAATGTTGCTGTTTCAGAGTTTTTTTTCAAACTGAATAAAAAACCGATCGTTTTAAATATAAAAAATAACACAAAACGATTTCAAATAAAAAAAGATTTTTTGATCGTTTTTAATAAAAAAAAAACAATTTCTTGATCGTTTTTAAATGACAAAAATAAAACGACTTTTGATCGTTTTTAATAACATAAAAAAATGATTTCTTAATCGTTTTTAATAACAAAAAAAAAACGATTTCTTAATCATTTTTAATAACAAAAAAAACTGATTTCTTAATCGTTTTTAATAACAAAAAAAATGATTTCTTAATCATTTTTAATAACAAAAAAAAACGATTTCTTAATCATTTTTAGTAACAAAAAAAAATAATATCTTAATCGTTTTTAATAAAAAAAATGATTTTTAATAACAAAAAAAATGATTTCTTAATCGTTTTTAATAAAAAAAAAATGATTTCTTAATCGTTTTTAATAACAAAATAAAAATGATTACTTAATCATTTTTAATAACAAAATAAAAATGATTCTTAATCTTTTTTAATAACCAAAATAAAAAACGATTTCTTAATCGTTTTTAATAACAAAATGTAAAACTATTTCTTAATCGTTTTTAAAATAACATTTTTAAATAACAAAATAAAAAACGATTTCTTAATCATTTTTAATAACCAAATAAAAAACAATTTCTTAATCGTTTTTGATAACAAAAAGAAAACGATTTCTTAATCGTTTTTAATAATAAAATAAATAACTATTTCTTAATCATTTTTAATAACAAAATAAAAAATGATTCTTAATCGTTTTTAATAACAAAAAAAACGATTTCTTAATCGTTTTTAATAACAAAATAAAAAACGATTTCTTAATCGTTTTTAATAACAAAATAAAAAACGATTTCTTAATCGTTTTTAATAACAAAATAAAAAACGATTTCTTAATCGTTTTTAATAACAAAATAAAAAACGATTTCTTAATCGTTTTTAATAACAAAATAAAAAACGATTTCTTAATTGTTTTTAATAACAAAATAAAAAATGATTTCTTAATCGTTTTTAATAACAAAATAAAAAACAATTTCTTAATCGTTTTTAATAACAAAATTCTTAATCGTTTTTAATAACAAAATTCTTAATCGTTTTTAATAACAAAATTCTTAATCGTTTTTAATAACAAAATTCTTAATCATTTTTAATAACAAAATTCTTAATAGTTTTTAAAAAACGATTTCTTAATCGTTTTTAATAACAAAATAAAAAACGATTTCTTAATCATTTTTAATAACAAAAAAAAAGTGATTTCTTAATCGTTTTTAATAACAAAATGAAAAATGATTTCTCAAACATTTTTAATAACAAAAAAAAAATGATTCTTAATCGTTTTTAATAACAAAATTTTTAATCGTTTTTAATAACAAAATAAAAAACGATTTCTTAATCATTTTTAATAACAAAATAAAAAGCTATTTTTTAATCGTTTTTAAAATACAATTTTTAAATAACAAAATAAAAAACGATTTCTTAATCGTTTTTAATAACAAAATAAAAAATGATTTTTTAATCGTTTTTAAAATAACATTTTTAAATAACAAAATAAAAAACAATTTCTTAATCATTTTAAAATAACATTTTTAAATAACAAAATAAAAAATGATTTCTTAATCATTTTTAATAACAAAATAAAAAACGATTTCTTAATCGTTTTTAATAACAAAATAAAAAACGATTTCTTAATCGTTTTTAATAACAAAATATAAAATGATTTCTTAATTATTTTTAATAACAAATAAAAAACGATTTCTTAATCGTTTTTAAATAACAAAATAAAAAACAATTTTTTAATCATTTTTAATAACAAAAAAATGAATTCCTAATCATTTTTAAGTAACAATAACGATTTCTTAATTTTAAATAACAAAAAAAAATGATTTCTTAATCATTTTAAATAACTAAGGTATTAAATTTGGGTACAAGTTAGTGAGCTTTAAATACTAAATAGGGCTCCGATAAGTTTCGGCCACTTCCTTTTACAACTTGTAACATTCTTCATCTAATAGTATTTATATGAAGCGGGTCTTTGATCTGAAAGAAAATATTGTACGGTACTTCAGGGTGATTTTTATGACAACCTAGGAATTCATTGCTGATCGGCCATAGTCCTAAGACTGCCCTAAGTGTTCATTTTTATTTAAATGACTAGCATCCACTGGCTCTTTTTGGTGGAATTTAATATTTAGTATTAGATTTTTATGTTTATTTTTAAACTAGATTTCTTTATCTACGTATTAATAATATTTTGTTAGTTTATAAATAAATAAATAGTTGAATAGGTTAGAACGGGTTGAATAAAATTCGCAGTAACACTTCGCTTTTTGCAACATTTTTTAACTATACTAATGAAAAAACGTTGCAAAACGTTTTTATTTATGGATTCAGCGGGAAAAATATTTTCGCAGCATTTTTAATGCCTATTAATAAAAACGGTGCGAGATGTTTTTTATTTATGAATTAAATGAAAATAGCAACATTTTTTACCTTATAATAAAAAAAATGTTGTAAAAATCGTTTTTATTTATCTAATAATTTATCGAATTTCATTGTAAAAATATTAAAATCCGTTTTCTATGTGTAATAAAAATAGTTTGCAACTTTTTTTTTGCGAACCTGCTGTAAACCATGATAATAATTAGCAATGAAAATTTGCCAAGGACTCAGACCAAGGTTTAACATCACAATTGATTAACTGTTAATATAGTATTTAAACTAAACTCACTAACTGTACTAAAAGAACCCTAGTTTTAATTACAGTTTTTCTTTCGTCAAAATGAAGTCAAATTTCAAAAAAATTTTCTGCTTAAGAATGAAATCATGAACACAAAATAGATTCCACAGAATCCAGAAGCTTATATATATAAAAAATACTTAACTTTTCAGGTAGGTTTAAACCGATTTTAAAATTTTTTAAGTGACGTTTTTAACTTTTTATCTTTATAGGAAAATGGCTCTGAAACCTCCAACTTTGATCTCGGACGAATATAAGTAAGTTTTCGATGACATTATCAAAAACTTTCTTTATTATACTAACGTTTTTTGTATTTTTGTAAGATTTCGGCTTTAAGTAAAGTTTCGAAATCTGGGTAAATTTTCGATGAATGTAATAATCTTTCTCATTATATTGACTATTTTTTATTATTTGTAGAAACTCGGCTTTGATGTAAAGTATCTGGGTAAGTTTGAACAATACTTTAAAAATAGGTACACTAAACTTTTTTTGTATATGTTCTTCAGCTCCAATTTCAATTAAATTTGGATCTGGATAAGTTCTTGAACTTTTTTTTTAATAAAAAGGTTGAAAAGTTTTTTTTATTAACTGTTAACGTTTTTTTTTCGTTACTGTGGATTTCCAGTGACTTTAATTGGGTAAGTTTTCAAAATTATTTTTGAAAACCTTTTAAGTAATATACTGATATTTCTATTTTTTAATTTTGTATATTTCGGCTTTCTGGACTTTTAGGATATGAGTAGGTTAGTTTTTTGGGTGGCTTTAGAAATGATTAAAAAATGTGATGATGTTTCTTTTTTATTAATTTTGTAAGTTTCATGCATCGTTTCTTTACAATAGGTGTGTAAGTTTTGATGCTTCAGAACACTTTTTAGGTGACGTTTTACTAGAATTTCCTTCCTCTTCTCTTTATAGGTTCTGGAATTTATTTCTGAATGACAAGTCAGATGGGAAAAAATCAAATGAAGTTAGTGTTAAAGGAAAAAAAAAACCAGAAGAAATTGTTCAGTCGAAACAAGGAAATCAAGATGAATCAGAAGAATCTTTGAAGCCACCTAGTAAAAGCTCCTGTGTCAACCACTCGAGTTACACGTTCTAATGATAAAACTAATAAGTATTTTAGTATTTCTTTTTTCGTTTATTAGTAATTAAAAAATTTTTAATTTTGTGTTTCATTTATTAGGATAATATGCGAATAATTTCTATTAATTTGAGTTACTTATTCATTAAATAAAATAGAATTTGCTAGTGATGTAATGAAAATGTCACATTAATATCATTTAATTATAATAAATATATTTTAAAAATAACAAATATAATATTATATAGTCTAATGGAAAATAAGTAATAAGTGAACGAAGCATTTTCTTAAAGTATAGGGGCGACAATTCAATAGTTTTCCTTTAATTCATTTCTTATTAATACCTTATTTTATTGTTGTATAATACAAATGTAAACACATATAATGCGGTTTCTATTATCAAAATGAGTGGAAACTTAATGGAAACAGGACAAGTTTCCAAGAATTTCCAAAATTTACATTTTGAAATTTGTGATAAATCTATTGGAAATGATCATGCAAATGAAGTTTCAAAATTAATACATTGGTCAACTTCGACCTGTGCAATGCTGGTATGTTCTAATTATTATAGTTCAAAAGTTTTTAAGCAGTTATTCTTTCAAATTTGAAAAATTATTAGTTTTGTGTTTACTATATTGTGTTTGCGGCATGTTTGTTATGTTCGTTGTGTTCAACTACAAATTGATCAACATTTAAGATTGAAAGTTCAGGAATTTAATATGCATAAAAGTGTATTAAATGTATTTTGACTAGGATGTCAATGGTCGGTTTGGTTCAGTTTCAGTTTTAAAACCATGGGTTTCAGCCAAAACCAAACCGACTGCAAAACCAACTGATAAACTGAACCACAAAACTGATGGCATAACTGAATAAAATATTATTATGAAGTGCTAATTATGACTTTATTTAATAATAACATTTAAATTTGCTTGCAAAAATTTATTTAATTTATTTTATTTTTATTTAATGTTATCGACCAACAAGTTTAAAAACAAATACATGGAAAAAAAGAAATTAAACTATATAAAAGAAAAAAATCTATTAACTATACTATGAAATTAAAAATACCCCTTCTCCGAAGAGACCAGCGGCAGTCAGCCAGTATTTTAAATTATACAAGCTTTGACCTTAGTATAACGATAACCCTAAGCTATTAAAATAGAGTTCCCTGAACTCTGGGTGAGGAAACGAGAGATCTTCACTACCATCGTAAAACCGATTGGTCCATGGTCCGAGTGAAGATAG
The DNA here is from genome assembly GCA_015698045.1 of Rhizophagus clarus. Lineage (NCBI taxonomy): Eukaryota > Fungi > Glomeromycota > Glomeromycetes > Glomerales > Glomeraceae > Rhizophagus > Rhizophagus clarus. The sequence continues at coordinate 1,001,091 of BLAL01000228.1, forward strand.
TTGGACCCTAAAGAATAAATGACTATTCGTTGATTTAGGCATTTGAGAAAATATGGTTTCGCGTGATGAAACAGTCTGGAGTGGGCCGAACGGGCCAGAGGCGGTCGATCAGTCATCTGATGACCGGAATGGTCAGAGCGTGAATTGGTGTTGATAGTGCGCTTAGAGTGCCTGTAGTTGCGTTTCTTCCTACGAGTGATGTTGTGTTGTCTTTCCCAGGAACGGAAGCTGTTAGCGTGAATCCTCCAGTATTTCCAGGATATTCAAGTGAAAAATAATTGATAAAAGTGTCAACAATTTCCATAGTAAGTTTTTTGGGTCGGATGTGAAGACCGATTACATTAACTAGATCTTCAGGTATAATTGGTGAAGTAGATGGTAAATTGGGTGGTTTATGTTAAAAACCGGTTGAAATAGAGGTGAGCGCAGAATTGAAGGTAAACGTCCTGCGTGAAGGCAGGAGCCTATGAAGAGTTCAGGATTAAGGTAGCCAGGTGACGCCCAGCGGTCCTTAGGTCTGTGTTAAAAGATGTGATGTGAGCAGGACAGAAATCCAATGTGTATTGGTATAAAGAGCCAAGTTGCATTTGGTGCAATTCAGAGCAGTTACAGGGTATAAATTTGGATAGTTCCGTTGTTGGATATCTGCCGTTGGTAATAGGTGAGTGAAGGATTTTATTTTGTGGCCCGTAATCTTTCGCTCAACGTGCTATAAGCAGAGCCGTTATCGTTATTTTAGCGAAGCCAACTGGAGGTGACAATCCAATTGACCGGATAGTCGTGTATAAGATTGAGTATATGTTTGAACGAATGGTTATGGAGACTAGAAACACTGATCCAAGCGTGACAGGTGCGTTGCGTCCATTTTCTTAAATTGCTATCCAGGGGTCCTAGATGGTTAAAAGTAGGAATTAAAAGTGAATTAGGGTTATTAGCCGGGGAAAGGAAGATAGGTAGTAAGTTGGTAGCGGATTTTAAGAGGGCATCAGCCACGTCATTCCATTGATTCCCGTAGTGAGCTTTAATTTTCTTTATTGAAATGTATGGATTCTTTGAAGTAATGAGTTTGAAAATTAGCGTCCAGAACATATAGGTATCCACTTTTAAATGTTTCCAGAGCGAAAAGTTAGGGTCTTTGAACTGATGGTAATTAGTAATAACGTTTTGTGAGTCGGTGTTGATAGTAACCATCGCATTACTTGGCGCAGTAATAAGAGCGCTCAAGATAGCGTAGGTTTCTGCTTTTGTAGAAGAAGGCTGAAAAGCCATGGCTCCTTGGAAGGGGGTATGAATACTATTAGAAGAAATTTCTATCCAAGCAAATCCCATAACAGCCTTTCGAGGCCCTTCATGTAATAAAGAATCATCTGTATAAAAATCTAAAAAATTATTATTAATAAAAGAGTATGTTAGAAAAAAATCACTCTATCTATAATATTTTTTCTTGCAAAAATAGTGTTGATTTTGTGATTTTTTGGTGATATAGAAAATCTCGTGATCACCACACAAAATTAAAATTTTCCTATAATTTCAAAGGAGAGTATTATAAATTTAAATATTAAAATTCATGTTTTTTAGTTGTTCTCAATTGAAACAAGGATATTTTTTCAGAATATAATGTAAAATATTTATAATTTACTGATCAGTTTTTTCATCAGTTTTTTTATATATAAAACTGACAGTTAACCAGTTGGTCTTGAACTAAAACTGAACCAAAACTGAACTGATAAAAATCGGTTATAACTAATTATAACTGAATTTTTAGCATCCCTCATTTTGATTGGTATATCATGTTTGCGAAATGATGTTAAACTATGTCGCAATGATTGGTATGAATGCAATATAATTCTAGATCATTCTATTATAATAAAGAAACATACTGAACTTTCTGCAGTTAACATAATCATAGTTATACAATAAACTATAAATAAGTACAATACAATTTTAGATTGTTCTAGAACATATATGATATTTAGTGATCTAGTCTATATACTTTAACTATCCTTATATGATAAAAAGTATAAATAGCACAATGCAGGTCTAGATTATTCTATTATTATAAAGAATATACCAGGTTATTATAATATATATGACTATAATCTGTGAAAAAAATATAAATAGTGCAAACAAATGTGTTTCTTATAATAAAATTTATTTTTTTTTGTTTTTAAAAACAAGATGTCTCAACATACATTTAGATTTCAACCTTATAGTCAAGTTAATCTACAATCACATGAATTTTCACTTATTACAACTAATTTTTATTATTATAATAATATATTACATAATTCAAATATAGCATCTAAAACATCTACTGCATATTTTTACAAACTAATGATCAAAACACATTAAATGTAGACGTGACTTTATTACAGATTATTTAGCATACTTGCTGATTTTAAAATAGGATGGTTTTTAGCTAAATTAATAAACTAATATTTTAATGTTAAGATTACTACAATAAGAAAGAAAAAAGGGGAAGACTTTTTCCTGTCGATCATTTGTCCAAAAATTTTTAGTTATTACACTTTTATTTGAAGGATAGAGTTACAAATATACACTACTATCATATATCAATATTAATAGAAAACACTGAACACTTTGTTACTCTTTACAAACAACTTTCATATGGACTAATAGAAGGAAAAGCCCAGTTAGATTCCTTCAATCATATGATATGATAGTCATTAAAGTGATTAAACAAAGGACAACTGGAAGAGTATCACAATATTGTCAAGTGAGTTAATGATCATTTCTCTAGAGATTCAAGAGGAGAATTTTTGATAAAGTCTAGCCTTGGGATCATGGTAGCTATATGCATTCATTATTTTTCTGCTCACTACAGATCATTCAGCATACTTGCTGATTTTAAAATAGGATTGTTTTTAGCTAAATTAATAAACTAATATTTTAATGTTATGATTACTACAATAAGAAAGAAAGAAGGGGAAGACTCTTTCCTATTGATCACTTGACCAAAAATTTTATGTCTAAATAGTTGGTATTACACTTTTATTTTAAGGATAAGATTACAAATACACACTACTATTATATCGTCAACATTAATAAAAAACATGAACACTTTGTTACTCTCTACAGACAACTTTATATGGACTAATAGAAGAAAAAACCCAGTTAGATTTTTTCAACCATATGATATGACAGTCATTAAACAAAGGACAACTGGAAGAGTATCACAATATTGTCAAGCAAGTTAATTTCTCTAGAGATTCAAGAGGAGAATTTTTGATAAAGTGTAGCCTTGGAATCATAGTAGCTATATGCATTTACTATTTTTCTGCTCACTACCAGCAAAAATCTTTATCTTTACTAGTGCCTGTAGGAATTACTGTACTGCAGTCCACAACAAGCATGAGTCAAAGTGCAAATTTGATAGGTCAGGAAAAATACCTTGAACCAATAATATCTCAAAGAGATGAGACAATTTCAGTGTTACAAAAGAAAATAGAAAATTTGAAGCAGTGAGTAAATCGCCAAATGCGATCAACAAAAAAAAAGAAAAAACCAGCTGATAAGATATCACGGCCAATCACAATTTCTGCCCTATAAAAAATAAATGTCCGGAAAATGTTATCAAAAATGTCCAGAAAATGTCTGGAATAAATCTAATGTGTCTGGAAAATGTCCAATTTTTTGGTATATGTCTGACACACTTCTGATACTTAAAATTTTGACATGTTCTAACTTTGTCCAGAATTCATCCAGTATTTGTTCAGTATAAAATTTTGGACAAATTCTGGACAGTTAAACCTGGACAAATTCTGGACATAGTAAAAAAACTAGATAGACAAATTCCGGACATGAAAAAGTTCAGGACAAATTCTGGATACTATTTCCAAAAAAGGATAAATTAATTTTGTAAAAAAATGCAAAAAGCACAAAACTGACATTCAAAACCTTTTCTGTTGTACTAATTAAAATTGCAGAGCAGGCAAAAATACTATATATCTATGATATAAAAATTTTGGGTTAAGGAATAATAATGATCATCTATCCATTGATCATTTTTTGTGGCAAATTTTACGAAAATACATTTCTGGACAATTTCTGGACAATTTCCTAATATCCCAAAAATGCAGTGTTTTCAGAATAGTTTCTGGATACACAGTGTCCAGAATTTCCAGACAATATTTTAGATAATTTTTCTGGACATTTTTCGGACATTATCTGGTCACTTATTTTTTATAGGGCTGATAATGTACTATCATGTGATTTGACATCAAAGGAGATTAAAGAGAATTATGAAACAACTCATAAAGACATTATTTTTCACAATATTCCAGTCAAATTGTCCAACATTGATATAATAATGGCATTGAGTCAGATGGGATAGTTTAGTCTTGTACAGTAAAGCATTTTCACAAATACGCCTTAATTAAGGTATCAATAAGGTTAATAGTAGGCGCAGGAAACTGTTTAAGCAGAAGACATTCAATATCATGATGATGTTAAATGAAACAAAATTCTACTTAAGATGGTATCCAGGAAAAACTAAATCAAACAAAGAAATGCCTGACAACTGGTAAAGGATTGTGATTATATTATTAAGAAAGATGAAGTTGATGGCATTATCAAAGATGTAGTCACTATGTATAGTGCCACATTTGTTGAAACGACTTTAACAAATAACAGAAGGTTATTGCTTTCCTTAAAAATGAGGATGGTCTAATGAGAGCCTTAGGGAAGACAGTGATAAAGGACTCTCAGTCAGAATAGTGGCAATCTTTATTATCAATTTGAGAAATTACAGTATCTTTCTGCAAGGTACTACTATTAATATACAGATAAGATATAAAAAATAGTCATAATATTTGCAGTCATTGTTTTTTTTGTTGGGATTAAAAAAATTTTCAAGATTTGATGGATATAAAAGAAAAAAATAAACCATTCATATATCTAAATTTCTGACTATGTTAAACCTTGTAGAAAATTTGGGAATATTTAATTATTAATAAAATTCTTTTTATTTTAAATCTGAAAATGCCTAATTGGATAATAAAAATAGTCTGATAATTAGTCTCAAAATAATGTATTCTATAAAGAATGTTTTTTAATATTAACTTGCATAAAAATTGATTAGTCATAAAAATTTTAATAAATCAAAATTTTATTAGTTAATGGCTAATTCTTCAATGATCTATAATTTTCAATTATTCTGAAGACTATTATAATCCTAGCTAATTGATTTTAATTTGAATCCAAATAAAATATTCTTGCATAATCTAGAATTTCCGCACAACCTTAATATTTTCACAGTAGTTATTATAATTAAATTAGTGTAAGTGCAATAATAAAATTTCTTTAACTACAAATTAATTTGATGATATAAAAAATTTTACACATACTGTAAATGTAACAAATTTAATTAAATTCAGTTTTTATAATTTGTAAATAATTCATTTATTAAATAATAAAATACAATAGTAAAAAGAAATAATTTAAACAATTATTTTACATAATTCAAAGTAATTAAGTAAATATACGCAAATATACAATCGATTTTTCTGTGATCATTTTCAGAACAATATACTAAACCAAATCAGATTATACTGTAGATCATGATTAATGCACACTATCCTTTTTTGATCCTATATAAATTAAGCTTTTTGGTTTTTTTTTTGACTTTATATAAACAACTGCTGTATGTTGAAATTGTTAAATATCAGTATCAATATCAATATCAATTTCAATATCAATATTGATATCAATATATTAAGAACGTTCTCGTCCCTTTGCTGCATGATTAGGGATGGCAACGGTCAGTTACGGTCAGTTATCGGTCAGTCATAACCGGTTAAGGGCCTTTGACTGACCAACCATTTTGGCCGACCATTTTTCTGACCGTTTAACCGACCGTCTGACCGACCATTTAACCGACCGTTTAACCGACTGCTTTTTTCTTTTTAACAAATTTAATCAAGATAAAATGCTAAAAAGTGTTTTTATTAGCGAAAAAAACATTATTTGATTTTTTTATTGATTAAATTCGTTAAAAGAAATGTCAAATGGATAAGGTTAGCTAAATGGTCAGTTAACAGTCGGTTAAACGGTCAGTTAAATGGTCGGTCAAACGGTCGGTCAAAATGGTCAGTTAAACGGTCAGTCAGAACCTTTGACTGACCGATATCGGTCACGGTCATAACCGGTCATGACCGGTTAATAACCGTGACCGTTGCCATCCCTATGCATGATGCTAACCAAATTAGTACCCATCTCCTTCCTTTTTTGAAATATATTATTTAGCGTTACAGCCAATCAACCATCAAAAATATCATTAACATCTCTTCACGAAGCAAGCACAAATATTGCCAGTAGCAGTAATAGCTTCTAAATCGGTCATATTAGATATCTTCCTCCTAGAAACGCGAAGAAACTTAGCTTTGCTTGCATTCCATATGTAAACATAACTTCTTACCTTAATTTTTTACAGAAAGGTTGAGCAGGCTTTTCTTGCCAAAAATATAAGATGCATGGCTATCACTATCATATGATGCTAGGATGGTTAGGCAGTCCTGGTCTGGTCTTGGTCCTGGGACTAAAAGACCTATTGAACGGACCTGTGGACCAGGTCCTAAGAGAGTAAGTTTTAGGATCTGGGTCTTATTAATTCCGGTCTTGAACCTGGTCCTAGGACCTGATCCTGGATTAAATTTTTATAAATTTTGCTATATAAAACTGAAGTTTATAGCTTAATAATAACAAGGACATGTTTCTTTACATTTAACTGAAGATTTTAAAAGGATTTTAAAGTTTTTTCATTTTGTTAAGCAATTTAAGGGAATAGAGAATGTTAATCTTGAAATAATAAATACAAAAATCAAATTAAACCAATAAATTATTTGGATTATTTCAAATGAATTGATATTAAAGATGTTGAGTCATTTGTTTGCCAATTACTATGCAATAAACTTACCCTGTTCGCATACAACACTTGTGGATTGTATCGCCAGATAATCTCTCGTCATTAATGAGAGTACTGGAAATTCGGCGGAGTAAGCTTGCCACCAGAGTAGTATTTCTACATTCTCATCACAAGGCAATGCCAAGTATCGTTCTATTTCTGCGAAATCAGGATTATTTGAAGGTGAGATTTCAGCTCAGGCCGTTTCAGTAGCTTCTCCTAAAGTAGATAGAAATATTCTCTTCCTGATGTATTATTATTTTCATTAGGAATGAAAGTTCGTGACTGTGGAACTTTTCTATAATAAAGGGAGTATTTTTCTTTTAAGGTATTAATCGCTTTTGTTGTTGGTTCACCTAATTCAAAGAGGGTAATTTTGTTCCGCGGATCCAAGATTGTAGCAATCGTAGTTGCACCATCAGAATCATCCAGCATTCCTCGATCTTTTGATTTATTGAATCGGTTAACATATATTGATCACTTTCTACACAGTATTTTAGATGATCCTGAATTTCATTAAAATAGAATTGTATGTCAGCAATGGTTGGATACTTAGAACCTGAAAGATTTTTGGTGGCTCTTTAAGTGGTTTTAAAACGATTATTGTTTCCTATAATTAAATTTATTAAAAATAACAACAGAAATAAGTGATTAATTATATTAATTAAATTTTATTGATTTTTTGAAATATAAATTTATTAATTTACATTAAATAAAATTCAGGCACTTCTATCCCTATTCCCTACTACCATTATCCTGCATTTTTACGCCTTTGTTATTTTATTTACCTTAATCTTTGTCCATGCTACAGAGGATGGCATTAAATCTCGTATGTTTTCATCTTTAATTGCAAGCATCCTTAATGCCATCTCCATTCATTGAAATTTACAAAGCATATAATAGGTGGAGTTTCTACATCAACTTCAGGCCAGAGATATTTGATTTTTTCCATAGAAATAAATCGTGTAAATCATCACATAACAAAACTGAATTCTTGATCTTCAACATCAACTTACACACGTTAAGAATTTCTTCGTCAATCATCTCCATCTCTTGTTTAGCTGTAAGATTAAGAATATCATCGGGAAATTTTTTATAAGGTCGATAATAATCGGACTCGTCGAGTAGTATCGATGTGATTGAATGATAATAAATTATCGGAGTTTAACAAAAATGACAAATATCGACATAGATATATATCGATGAAAAAGGCATATGATATATATCGATAATAATCGGACTCGTTGAGTAGTATATGGACAAATAACAACAATCATCGGTATTGTTAAAAGTCGACAATTATTTCATAATTATATAACGTTAGATTATTTTATTGTTAAATGTGTTTTTATTACATCAATAATAATTAATAAAATACATCTGAAACCTATGTAAATCTATACTAAATTTTATACTATAACTACTGTCTTCTAATTGGATTAAACATTCCTAATTGAAATCCAAATAAAAAAAAAATATTAAAAATATTCTAATGAAAAATAAATAAAAAAAAGAAAATTTCGAAGTATATAACTAAGCCGAATTTAACGCAAACCTACAAAAGAAACAAAGAAACGTTAATTTTACCGTTTCTAGTTAGAATACTCATTTTTCCGTTGCGAAACTTACATTCCAGTAAATCCGAAGAAATCGTCACCTAAAAAAAGAATAAAAAATGAAACATAAATAAGTTACGTTTCATTAAATAAAAAATTCAAGGAAGCTTCGAAAATTGGTCTCCTATAAAAAAGAAAAAAAAACAACAGTACGTTAGTAAGCTTCGTTAAAATATAAAAAGGGTTTTCCATAAAACTTTTTAAAAAAAAGTGTTAAAAGCTAAAAAAAAACCTACCGGAAATCATATTTCAGAGTAAATTGTCGATTTCCGAGTTCCAACCAAAAATCCAAACTTTTAACCCGTCTAAAAAAAAGAAAGAAAGAAACGTTAAAAAAACGTTTCATTGAAAAAATATATTAGAAAGAAAACCACTGTTCTCTATCGAATTCTCACGTTTTCAAATATAAAGAAGAACCGGCAGCCTACAAAAAAAAGAAAAGAACGAAACATTAGACGTTTCGTCGAAAGAATTGTTATTTAATACAAAGTCAAAACCCCCACCGAATTTCCTACGCGTCCAAACATCTTGAAAGACTGACCGTCTACAAAAGGAGAAATAACGAAACGTTAGTAAGCGTTTCATTAAAATAAACTTTTTTTTAAAAAAACCAACATCGACTTTCTGGACAGAATAAAATGTAACGCCCGATAACGTTATTACGTAAATCATTCACGATTATACCGAATTTCCACGCGTTATTTACTAAGAGACCCAGTCATCTAAAAAAAGAGAAATAACGAAACGTTAGTAAACGTTCCGTTAAAACAAATAAATCTTAAAAAAAAATGTTAATGTGAATTTACTTAAAAAAACAAATCCGATGTTCATCTTAAAAAGATTACCTTCGTTTCGAACCGACCTTACAAAATAAAAAAAAAATGCTAAGTTAAAATTCATCGAAACACTAATAAACAAGTTAAGAAAAGAAATTATGATAATATACACGTCAAAAAAATTTATTTCGCACTTCTGTTACATTGGATTCAGTTCATATCGTGCGGCTAGTAACTTTGCGCGCCTAAAGTGAACCAAAAGACTTGCCTAAGAAAAAAGTAATGCGATCTGTTAGAAACAGTTCGTTAAAAAAACTAAAAAAAAAGAAACTTTAAAAAACGCACCGAAATTAAAGACGATAACAAGTGCTAATAAAAGAGTTCGCTCCTCGGCTTACTGTATTCGAATTTCTCACGCGTCCAAATACCCGAAGGACCGACCGTCTACAAAAAGAAAAAAACAAAACGTTAGTAGCCGTTTCATTAAAATAAAATTTATATTCAAATGATATTTTACTAACGTCCAATATGAAAGATCCTGCCTAAAAAAGAAAAAAGAAATGAACTTTTAATCCTAAGCCAAAAAAGCCGAAGCGACTCGTGCATCCAAAAAAATTCAGAAAACTATTTAAAAAAAGAAAACTTGGAACGTTAATAAAGGTTTCGTTATGAGAAATACAAAAGAATATTGATCTCTCCTCTTTCCTACCGAATTTTAACGCGTTTTTTTGGCTGTCTAAAACGTTTCTTTTAACAATAAAATAAAAAATTTTCGAAACTCATCGAAAAGAAGGATCCGACCCGAATTCAACATTGAAACCTGCAAAATAAATAAGAGCAACGTTATTACCGTTTCTATTTTAAAAAAAAAAATAAGAAAATCAAGTTTCGCTAAGAGCATTGCGAAACCTACCGTGCTCATTCAAAGTCCAAAACCTACAAGAAAAAAAATATCAATGATTAGAGAAACCAAAAAAGATTAGAGATGGTTTGCAAAAGGAAATAAATAAAAAATAAGAATTATCTGATACTCCACCAAAATTCCACACGCCCAGATCTAAAGAACAAATCGCATCTAAAAAAAAATAAAATCGAAACGTTAATAAACGTTCCGTTAAAGAAATAGTTCGTAAGCATTTTACACTCACTTTTAGGTCCATAGGAATTTGCCTAAAAAAGATAAAAACGAGACATTAGTAAAATATTTAAACGTTTCATTAAAATCTAATTAAAAAAATTTCTTCCAGTTTTCATACCGAAATCCCGCGCACCCAGATATTCCAAGGAACCGTCGTAATCCCATATATTCTTTAATACTGAGAACATAGCGTCAGTGATGGTTTCGTTAAGAAGATTAATTCAGATTTCAGAATAATAAAAATCCCGCTCACCAACTTTCTACGCGACGTTCAAATACTATTCTGAAGAAGCAGCTGTTTACAAAAAGGAAAAAACGAAACGGTAGAACCGTTTTGTTAAAAAAAAATTTATTTTGCCTAAAAAAGAAAATAAACTTTAGCAATAGTTCACTACATTAAAGAAAAACTGAAAAAGGCAGAAAATGAGAACTTACGCGTACAAGGAGGGCCAAAGACACGCATTTCGAAAAAGCTGTCTAAATGAAAATACGAGAAAGAGAGTAAGGGCTAATAAAGGGAAAAGGGAAAGGAAACGAAAGAAAAGACGAAAGAAAGGACGAAAGAAAGGACGAAAGAAAGGACGAAGGAAGGAAGGAAGGAAGGGAAGTAAGAGAAAGTGAAAGAATGAGAGAAAGGGGAAAGGGAAGAACAGAAAAAGCTTGAACTTTCAGTTAATGATCGAACTGCAGTTGCGCAATTGTTGTTAATAATATATCCACGTGATACACGTGATGTTCAATTTGATATAAATAGGGTGCATTCCTTCGAAACAAATCATTTTTTAATTTAGAAAATTAATACCGGTATATAAATTAATTACCGGTTATTAAAATTTAATTATATTAGGATACGTGTGCACGTATGTATGCACGCACAATACACAATGTGCATAACGTTTAACCTTATGAACCTGCCCCTCCTCTGTAAGCAGGTAGAGCCCATTAGATAGTATGTTTTCTTTTTAGAAATGGGAAGCGTGTAGTATACCTTCCCGATTGTCGTGAGTTGGCTATTGATCCAGTAGGCTACGTTAAATCTGCCTTATATCTCGCCTATGAAAATAATAATTACAAAATTAGCAAAATCTATACCTGTAAAACGCTTGATGAAATAGAAGAGTTCTGTAAGGAGGAATCAGAACCGCTGTACATTGTTGTAGATTAGATGAATGCTTTAGATGGTCGTAATATTATGAAATTGACGGAACAACTAAGCAACAAATTGTAGGTTTCCTCAGTCGAATAGCCACAAAACATTATTACATTAAGAGTTCATCAGCAAACAACGGATCGGCACTGCATCTTAAATTAAAACAAACGAATGAGAAAAAGACTGAACTTTATGGAGGATTTGATAAGGTGCGTTTAAATAAATGCTCTATATTCAAATATTTTGCGTATTAAAGTAATATTTTTTAGGATGAAATGTCACAATGGTGGATTAAAAATAATTCCAATTTGCCATCAATGGATAATGAACAAAAGAAGAAAATCGAATATATCACCGGACGAAATTTGAGCTTTCTTGCAGGTTCCGAAAAAAATTTTGAAGATGCATTGGATCAATTAAAACGAATATTAATAAAGAAGATAAAACCGCCATTGACGAACTTTACTGATATTATATCAGAAAGCGGAAGATGGAATCTGTATATATTTTTATTTTATTACTATCAATAAGTTATACGAAAATTGACTTTTATATTTACATAGCCACATCCAATTAATGTCATCATGCTCGACAAATGGTTATGCTCCTTCTGGCTATGGAATTGACGATTATGATCATCGCTTCTTCTATATTGATAATGGCTGCTGTTACTATACGTCTGGATTTGTACGAGATTGCATGGTTGATTATCTATTTGAAAAAAGTATATTAGAAGTATTTGCAACTTCAAGTTGGATTAAATGTATAAAGGAGTTTAGGAATAATCCTTCGGTAAAGGGATTCATGGTAGAGAAAGCATGCCTTTCAAGTATTTTTAGGAATGGGCTTATGGCAGATGCGATACATTTTAAGTTTGATAATTACACGTTTTTTACCAGTATAGAAGAAATCGATTTTTCTATGAATGAAGGCTATGCACATTTTATTTACCACGTCTCTGGAACCAAAAGTCAATCGATGGATTAATAACCCTTTACAAAATGAACAACAAAAAAGAAAAAGTTGAGGAAAACACATTGTATATCGCTCCGATCAAAGATATTGGGTAACTTGAAAGTGGAAGTAATATTCATTTGGATTACACGCGAAAATGATGTAGATTATTTTGTTGAAGCTAACGAGAAAATGTCAAGGCAAAGGACGGTTGAAATTAACCCACAATACACATCGATAGTTAAAGCATTTGGTTGTGTCAACATTGAGCTTGAGAATATTCTATCATATTAGTAGTTCCATCAAAGTAGTTTATAGGAACTTGGTTAGAAATAATAATTCTTGACAAAAGGAAGAAAAATTAACCCAGAGGGGCCGTTAACTTTGTGTAATATAAAAAAATTATACTGATTATTTAGTAGTTAGTAATGCCGTGTCGTTAACGGTTTATTGAGTTTGCATTGCAAATATTTTAAATATTTTAACGCATTATCAGCAAGTCTCCAAATTAGTTAGATGCTTTTAAGGGAGGAAGTACACGAATCCTAGACCATTCCTTGCATCAAACACTATCAGCCATATTTATCATAGGTGTAACCGTGAAGAATTTTCACGATCAAAAATCACATGAGTATTCGGGTCAATAAGAATAATGTTTCGGACATTCACCTGAACACATATTTTTTCTCGACAGCAGGTTGTGAAGTGGCATGTTGTTACGTGATGATTTATGAAGAACTCATTTTATTACGACTCACGATCAGCGTCGTGTTTAAAATTTCTTATTAGTACAATGTACATGCAAAAAATAAAAACAAGATTCGAACTTTGCCCTTGATACATGATGAAGTTATTACATCATTAAATTACTACGTTTCTATCCCATTAGCCTATCTATTCCTCCGCAAGATTACTCAATGACTTTACCCTTTCATTCCCTTCGATTCCTCCCCAACTTTCATGGCTCCTGTGCCTCTTCCAGTAATCATATAATATGACCAAGGACTCTCTCTGCCTAGTCTTTCATAATTTCATCTTAATACGCAACAAATAAGGGATTCAATAACTTGAACGACGGTTTTTCATTACTATCTAGCATACATTCCATGAAATGCCATTTTACCGCATCTGTTATTATCCCCCATATATTATCCATCATATTTGCATTGTGTTTGCGAGATAGTGAAGACAATCTGAACGGCGACTAAAGCTTCATTTTTTTCAGACAGTAACTTTGATCGTGACATTTTGTTACAGTTTTTCTTAAGCATGGATGACATGTTTAATAACACTCCAAAAAAAGTCACGCGCACGTGAACAATTGTTCACGCCGACCATTTTGTCAAGAAAAAATTTTTTATTAATATACGCGAAAAATAAATACAAAGCTCGGGACTCTGCCCGTGATACATAAAGTTTCTATGACAGTATCTACTCCTACAATCTAACTAACTATTTGACATTTACGTGACTTAGAAATTCGCCCCGCATTCTTACGATATGACTGCTATAAAGTTCATATTTATTAATGATAAGAAACTAAAGTTACAAGAAATCGCAATACAGGAATTTGTTAATAATAAATTCTTACGCTTTATATCTATCTAGGAAGTTAGAATATTTGAGCTGTTCCTTCTCGAAAAGGTTTCTCTTCCTTTTTGTGTCCGCCCGACTTGCAATCCCAAAGTCAATCAGGTAGATATCGCCGTTGTCATTAATTAAGATGTTTTCCTCCCGAATGTCATTGTGAAGGATGCCATGCTTGTGGATTGCTTCTAACCCCTTAATAGCCCTCGACCTCTGCCGTTTCGTTATTTTATGATCGTTCAACGTAGTGCCGACAATGGTCATGCCGATAATGAAGCTCATACCTCCTCCATAATATCCATAACAGACAAACTTTGGGATATACTTGCCTTGAATATCAGCGAGGTCTTTATAAATCTCTACTTCTTTTTGCATTTCTTCCAGGACGTATGGCGGGGCTTTTGATAAGTCAACACTTTTCAAAGCAATCGTATTACCACGAAATTCACACAGGAGCGTTTTTCCACTTCGTCCTTCACCTAATACGCTTTTAAACTTGAAGTCCGTAAAATTATAATTTTGCTGGTCTACGGGGGCGTTAGAAGACGATTGTTGATTCGCGGAAGTTGGTTATTGGCTTATTGATGAACTGGACAGCGAATTTGAGTGTGATCGAAGGGTGCGTGAATTATTGTCCTTGTCCCCTTGAACCGGTACTACTACTTGAGGTTTAGGAGACTTGAGATTCTTTTTTGCCCGTCGAGTTAGATAAGAATATGCCTTAAGTACAGGTGGAGGTTTCTCGACGTAGGAACCAGTGATTATTATAGGTGGTGAGAATACCATATCTAGGTTCGTTTCATCCCATATAATTGTAGATTTGTTGAATTACATCCTTGCCTTTACTCGTCTGATAAAACTCGGGAAATGTCTGTTCGCCCATTTCTTCTAAAACATGCTTTCTTTTTGCCTCATTCACCAAAGATCAATGAACCCACAAGATGACAGGTGAAATCCGGTATGCCAGGAGTATTAGGTGGACGTTTTGAATAATCATATTCTGGTCCTATAAGATCATTCAATGTCAAACAAATATTAACGTGAATAGCAACACGAACATCTTCCTCGTTTAACACAATAAATCTATCATCAAATTTCGGCATCTCGAATCTTGGCTGTTGGTCGAAGCGAAATTGATCCACTTTATCGAAAAAATTGCTCCAAAGCTGTACACTTGCCGGCGGGTCACCATTACCCTTTGTAGTGGTCTTCGATGTAACACAGTCCGGAGAATAAGTTATAGGCGGTGGAATACACGACAACGATTCTTCCAAGCTGAGAACTGGAAACGAATACGTGTTAATATTACGAGGGCAAATGACGAAAAATTAGAGACTATAGCAGAACTCCAGACATTTACGTGGTAATTTTATAATAAACATGGATATGTGTGAGTCAGGGAAGTATTTCGGAATCTTTTTTGTTGCAAGGAGTTCGTCCTCGACATTGAGTGTGAAATTGCTTAAAAGATCGTCCTGATCATCAACTTTCATAGCTTGAGTCTGTCTGCAGGAAAATTGTCGAACTCTGGCGCTTATTCTGCCTTAATAACTTTTTTGAGGTGGCCAACAAGCTGATCCTTATCAATATCGACAGGAAAAGCGTTCGCTAGAGTATTTCCTTTAACGAGGCAAAGCAAAGTGATAGACACGTTTTCAACTTATATAGTATTTTTTGCGAAATTTTATTGGTGCAAAGTAGCGTAAGTGAGGACAAGAACTGAGGCAGACTATATATGTAGAAATTACTGTTTCACAAGAGACCGATCAGCCACATTGCATCATAGGTGCAACGATCGGCACGTCCGGAATGTGTGTCAGGTTAAGCCACACGTATGACGCAGCGAATTTTATAAACTAAATTTAAGACCTTTTCCGATAGAAAAAAGCTTTTAAAATCCCAGAATAGCTATATTTTTATTCGCTCTGCAAGTTTACTTAAGGTTTGCAATTATGTTAAAAATGCAGTTTTTGACTTTAAATATAACGATCAATTTTTATCTCATTACAGATCATTTCCGAATTAGGATTAAGGAAAAAACGATGTTTTATCAATAGGCCAAAAATAATGTTCAAAACCGACTTTGTCGCTCTAAGTAAACTTGCAAAGGAGCAAAAATTACGCCTAATTTCTAACTTTTAAGGGTTATATATTATTATGAATTATGAAAAAATTTTTTTTTTTATAATTTTTGCTGTGCCACACTTGTGGCTTAAGATGTGTTTTTTAACCTTTTTTTTTAAAACGAGTTAAAAAAAGTTAACTACGTTTTTTTAAAGAACGAGTTAAAAAAATGTTAACTACATTTTTTTTTTAAAGAACAAGTTAAAAAAAATATCAATTACGCTTTTTTAAAAAATGAGTTAAAACGGTAACGACATTTTTTTAAAGAACGAGTTAAAAAAAAATGTTAACTACGTTTTTTTCCTTTTTTTAAAAAAAATGAGTTGAAAAAATGTATATTTTTAAAAAAACGAAGTTAAAAAAAAAACTTTTTCTATAAACCGAATTGGAAAATGGTAACTAAAATGAATTAAAAAATGGTAACTGAATGTTTTTCTAACTTCTTTTAAAAAGTAAAAGTTAAAACAAATAAAAAACGTTAATTAAATGTTTTTTTAACATTTTTTTTTATTAATACGATTATACAAATTAAAAAATGTTAATAAATAAACTTTTTTTTACCAAAACGAATCAAAACAATGCTAAATAAGCGTTTTTTTATGGGTTTTTTAGCCAAAACAAATTAAAAATGTTGATAAAATAAAGGTTTTGACTCTTTTAATTAAACGAACTAAAGTAATTTGGGTACAAATTAGTGAACTTCAAAATACTAAGTAGGCTCTGATCAGTTTCAGTAATTACCGATCGGTTTCAGTATCAGAACAGTTCCAGTTTACGTTCGAACTGAAACATTTATTACTGCAGTTTTTATGTTGATTTTACGATTTTTCAAACTGATTTTACCAAATCGATTTATGATAATAAAAAAATGAGAAAACTATTTTTTTTGTCATTTAATAAATTTAGAGTTCTAAATGGATCAGGTCAGTTTGGGTTACCTTGTCAACCCAAACTGAAGAAATTTTCAGGTAAGTAATTTATTTGACTTAAAAGTAGTTTCACAACCAACGCAATTGAATCAAAATGTCGAATCTTTAGTAGGTGATGAAAAGAGCATTAATGGAAAGATTGGAATATCAAAAACGCCAGGTTTTGAAATTACAGGTCGGTATAAAAAGAATAATAGCACTAAATATTCATCACAAAAATGGGAATTTAAATATAAAGGTCCTTATAATAGAGGAGAGTATTGGTCATACGAACGTAATAATAAACTTGGTGTAGATGAAGAGACTTATGC
Source organism: Rhizophagus clarus (assembly GCA_015698045.1). NCBI lineage: Eukaryota > Fungi > Glomeromycota > Glomeromycetes > Glomerales > Glomeraceae > Rhizophagus > Rhizophagus clarus. The sequence goes on from BLAL01000228.1 coordinate 1,018,598, forward strand.
TCCTAGAGTTCATGTTGGTGAGTGGTTTGTTTATGAATTTTGTATTATTTACTCAAATATTACGTTATGAGATTACTCTTGGTCGGCGTAGATTTCTTCCATTTAAAAATCCTTCGTTTCAACAGTTTCCTACGTTGGCTCACAATGTTAGAGTAACTGTTAATGACCTCAACGACTTTAATAGCAAACTAAAAAAGCTAAAAACGACGTGTTATAATAACGTTTCCAATATCTTTTTACTATTAACGGCAATAAAATGGAAAATGAAGTTGAAACACAAAATATTCAGAATTTATATGAAGATATTGGAAATATTGGACGAATGTAACGATTAAATATTTGAAATATAAAAAAGTAATAATTTTATTTTTATTATGAAACAATATTATTTTGTTATTCATTATATTTTTTAAATCATATATATACAGTATTTTGCTTAACACTGATTATAGAGTATATGTAACCTATTTTTTTTTACATTAAATAAACCAGTTTGCAATTGAGCGATCACGTAAGCGTTGTTTTGCAAAAAACCTTTTTATATTTTTAAGGTAACCAGATCAGAAGCGTACAATTTTTAATAAACGTTTTCCATCAACTTATAATTATTACTTATTCTGAAGCCTGTTAATATTATTCATGATAAAACATCTAAAAAAAATTAATTTATTACGTTGAAAAGTATCTGTACAGTGATCTTCGATAATAATCTGGTTAGCAATTATCGATTAAGTTGAACATACGTTCATAAATCAATTCCCGTTTGAATTTCTTGATATATATTTAGCTGAAATATGAAATATGATATTTTTTGCTTCAGGTGTTGAATTGATGCCGGTATTGTAGCCCATACTTGACTATATCTAGCTTGGCCCATATAGTGATTTCTGCACAGTAAAACAATCAGAATTTAAGGAATCAAATCGGCTTATATAAAAGTTTGGTGAGAATCGATTCTCTAAAATCGATTTTTGTTAAAAATTGGAAGTTGAAAGGAAAAGACACTATTTTCTATAATTAAATACTGGTTAAGTTTTATGTCCAAAATTGGTGGATATTATTGAGTTTAAATTGCGAGTCATGCGCTTAAAAGTCTTCTGTAAGGCCAAGCCAATTAAATTTTCTGTTTAACCTGGTTTTGCTAACAAATTATTTATACACTATATCATTATTTAACATTTTTTGATATCTGTTTAAATTGTGGTTTCATTAAACAGGAAATTTTTTTTTTTATCTAGATGATCGAGTCCAGATTTTATTCAATTCTAAATATTTTTTGTGTCGTATGACTTTACGATAATATTATATAAATTACCGATATTTATAATTTATTACTATTCACACATCATATTACGAATTTTTCATAAGATCGTTGCTTATTGAACAAATTAGAGATACACATGTCTTATGCAATCAATCATATCCATTTATGTAATTTCGACCACGTAAAAAAAAAAAGTTTATTAGAATGATCTTTATTGTCATAAATCAAAATAAATAATTATAAAAAATGCTAATTTTGCTTCTTATCATTATAAAAAGCAATGATTTACATTAAATTTTTTTAAAATTTCAAGATGAATTAAATGAATTCAAAATACCTTTTTAAAATTAATTTTTTTATCAACAGAAATAGATAATAAAATTCGAGTTAAATGAATTATAAAAGATATTTTTTTAATTTTATATTTTATATTTGCATTAAAATTAGTAAAATGTTTATACCAATAATTGTGTATATATTTATTTTTTAGTGCATTTTTTAGTATTAGGATTCACGTGGGACGATGCTTTTTCAAGTTTATTTGCTTAAGCATAAATAACATCACTTTTTTATATCTATTTATTAAAGATTTATCACGAACAACAGTATGCCATTTTTTCCATCGTGTATGTTGGTTCACGTAAGGTTAAAATACTAGTATATGTAATAAGCAATATAATGTATATTTACACGTTTATTAGGAAGATATTATGCTCCAAGTTGTATCTTCGTATAACCCCTTTTAATTATGATCTTAAATATGATTTTTTCAGAAATATTAAATTTGCGTACAAAACAAGATTTATAAGTCGCACTTTAGGTTTTCATTATATACATATCCATTGATTCTTCTATTAATCTTTCTTTACATAAATTATTTACTACCCTATAAAAAATAAGTGTCCGGATAATGTCCAGAAAATGTCCGGAAAAAAATTCTAAAATATTGTCCGGAAACTGTTCCGAAAACACTGCATTTTCGGGATATTAGGAATTTGTCCTGAAATTGTCCAGAAATGTATTTTCGTAAAATTTTGCCACAAAAGATGATCAATGGATAGATGATCATCATTATTTCTTAACCCAAAATTTTTATATCATAAATATATAGTATTTTTGCCTGCTCTGCAATTTTAATTAGTACGACAGAAAAGGTTTTGAATGTCAGTTTTGTGCTTTTTGCATTTTTTTACAAAATTAATTTATCCTTTTTTGGAAATAGTATCCAGAATTTGTCCTGAACTTTTTCATGTCCGGAATTTGTCTATCTCGTTTTTTTACTATGTCCAGAATTTGTCCAGGTTTAACTGTCCAGAATTTGTCCAAAATTTTATACCGAACAAATACTGGACGAATTCAGGACAAAGTTAGGACATGTCAAAATTTTAAGTATCAGAAGTGTGTCAGACATGTACCAAAAAAGTGGACATTTTCCGGACACATCAGATTTATTCCGGACATTTTCCAGACATTTTTGATAACATTTTCCGGACATTTATTTTTTATAGGGCTAGTAAATTACTTTACGTAGTTAAAAGAATTTCTGATAATTTACCAAATTTTGTTCGTCTTGTATCATTATTATATTTTAACGAACAGTAATTAAACTTAGTATCCTCCATAAGATTTCAGCTTTTGAAGGAAATTAATTAACTGAAACAAATGTTTCATACAAGGTCGCTAGACTTTAAATAACTTGCTATATAAGTGATATAAAATTAGACTTTTTATAAAAAAAACAACACTTTAAATGAATTTTTATTACCTTATATATATTTAAAGTAGTTTGTAAAATTGCAGAATATCATGGATATATTGGTGCTCAATCAATTGTTATTAAATATGAAGTCTTCATCTATTACTTTAATACTTCGATTATTTTCATTCTAACGTAAACTAATGTGTGATAAACAGCAGTGATGTCATCCGGTGCAAAATTGCTGGCCGTTTGAACAACTTTTACATTTATCTGTATATTTATAGAAAAAGTTATTTTATTTAAATTTAGAGATTTTACTTTCGATTTCCATTTTGGAAATAATCTTCACTTTCGGAATTGGCAGAATATTATTTATAATACATTTATACTATTCGAGTATTCGATAATGCAATTTTATTATTACCATTGCTTTAATCATAATTATGGACACGTTCTTATTCTTAAAAAACAATTTTTCATTATAAATATTACTCAATAATATTTAATGCGAATAAATATGACATATACAGTGTTCACAACTCTAGTTTTTAAGAAATGTATTTGTGTTGATATTTTAGTTAAACGAATTTAATACATTATAACACAAATATTTAGAAAGTATTTATTATACATTAAGAAAAAATATTTCCCACATTAACAGTGTTTTACTTTTAATTGCGATTACAGAACATTCAGTGAAGCTGATAAATTTAAAATTTTCATGTGAGTGACTCTTACAAAGTGCCAGATGGAACTTTGATAATTGTACGCAGCAGATATTATCCAAAAGTACTTGTCTATGAGAATATGAATAATATTCTATTTTTTGGCTTATAATTTTTGCGAGTAGTGTTTTGGTAATTAGTTATTTGCTTCTTGTTTTAAACTTGATCTCGTTATTCTAGTTGAACCTTTTTTTCCTCCTGTACTTGTTAAATTTTAAATAATATTTATAAATATTATAAACATGAACAAATGAAGAAATTTACTAGATTGTCATTTGAATACTGGAATTTCTTGAATCATCCTGTATTTGTAAGGATAATTGAACAACGGTTCTTATTTCAGTAAGAATTATACTTGAAGATGCTTCGGAAGTTGTTGTAGAAGGAATTGAATCAACACTTGACAATGATTCATCAGATTACCAATACAAATTCACTGATTATTTTCAAAATGTATTTAATAAAAAAAAGGTTTTGACAAATACAAATTAAATATAATATTTAAAACTGCTTTTATTATATAAGTAAAACTTACAGTTAAACAGTTAAATTACACCTAACTTAACTACATTTCTCATTAGTATGAATTTTTTTTTTTTTTTGCATCATAATGCCCAAGTTTGTGATGCAGCTAGAAGGTTGCAGTGCAACAAATCATAAAAAGAGAATTTTTTTTTTTTAGTAACATATAACCTCAAAAATTATGAGGTAAATCAGCAGTATATGTGATTTTGGCTGCTCTTCGTGTTTACTTAGATTGGCAAAGACCTTTTTAAATATCATTATTGATTTATTTAACAAAAATCTTTCTTTCTTTTTGGAAATGATCGACAAAGACGGTAGGATCAATCCTTTATTATGTAAAGTCAAAATCGTCATTCATAACTTCTTTGGGATCCTAAGTAAACTTACAGAGCAGGTGAAATCACATTTACAAATACAAGTTTAAAAGCTTTATGTCCAAGAAAAAAAATCAAAGATGTTTTTTTATAATTTGTTGCGCCAAGAGCCTGGCACACAAAAAAGGATTGTGCTTGTGATCAACTGATCAACATGGTTACACGGTTACATTTTGCATAAAAATAAATAAAAAAAAAATGGTGCTTAATAAAAAAAAATTATCTTTAAGAAGAAATTTTAATGCAATTATACAGTAATGGCTCACAATAATAATAAAGGTAAAAAAAAAAAAAGGCATAACATGATTATTTAATAGAAAGTTAGAATTATTCAGTAATTTTCAAATCAAATTCGCATATATAATAAAATTAGTTTCAAGTAGCGCCAAGGAATCTGAAGGTAAATATACTAATCAAATAATTTGAATATTATTATACATTACACAAATATTTACATGTAATTTAAATAATTTAGCTCGTAAGTTGATGGGATTATCTGATAATTCTTGCAATTTAAATAATAACAGTTTTGTTGTTATTCTATATAACTATATAACTTTAATTTAACAATCAATAATACTATAGTTGGTAAGTTAACAGCTATTTATTTTTTACTTTATTTTATATACTATTAAGATAACTAAATTCCTCATTTAAATAACTATTTAATAATTAATTATATCACAGATAGTAAGTTGCAACATTCAATTATAATATATTCATTAATAATATTCACATGTAATCCAAACTAATTATACTCTCTACTTAAATGCATAATCAGACTGTAAGTGATATTTAATTTACAGTATATACTTTTGTAACTATTGCATTCAATTAATTAATGAATAATACTACAGGGTGTAAGTTATATGTTATCTAATAACGTTCAATAAAGAAAAAAGCTATATGTTATCTATATCTGCCATATAATTTAATTAACTAAGCTTTATTTAAAAACTAAATTCTTTATTTAAAAATTATTTAATAACATACTAGGGAGTAAGTTATTTATTTAATTCTATTATTACATATTTATATAATATTTACATTTAATTCAAACTAATTAAATACTTTACTTAAAAAATTATATGTTAATTTATTTTAGAACGTAAGTTATAAGTTATTTAATTAATTCTTCTATTACATATTTATATAATATGTACATATAATTTAAACTAACTAATTCTTTATTTAATAAATTATTTAATAACATACTAGGGAGTAAGTTATTTATTTAATTCTATTATTACATATTTATATAATATTTAGATTTAATTCAAACTAACTAATTACTTTACTTAAAAAATTATTTGTTAATTTATTTTAGATTGTAAGTTATAAGTTATTTATTTAATTCTACTATTACATATTTATATAATATGTACATATAATTTAAACTAATTAAATTCTTTATTTAAAAAAATTATTTGGTAATTTATTTTAGATGGTAAGTCGTATTTTATTATTACATATTTATATAATATTTACATTTAATTTAAACTAGCTAAATACTTTATTTAAAAAATTATTTAATAACATACTAGGGAGTAAGTTATTTATTTAATTCTATTATTACATATTTATATAATAATTACATATAATTTAAACTAACTAAATTCTTTATTTAAAAATTATTTAATAACATGCTAGGGAGTAAGTTATTTATTTAATTCTACTATATATAATATTTACATTTAATTCAAACTAACTAAATACTTTATTTAAAAAATTATTTGTTAATTTATTTTAGAACGTAAGTTATAAGTTATTTATTTATTCTACTATTACATATTTATATAATATGTACATATAATTTAAACTAATTAAATTCTTTATTTAATAATTATTAATAACATATTAGGACGTAAGTTATTTATTTAATTTTATCACATATTTATATATTACTTGCATTTAATTTAAACTAACTAAATACTTTATTTAAAAAATTATGTAATTTATTTTAGATTGTAAGTTATAAGTTATTTATTTACTGTAATTCATATTTACATATTTGTATAATGTTTACATTTAATTTAAACTAACTAATTTCTTTATTTAAAAAATTATTTGGTAATTGTTAATTTATTTTAGATGGTAAGTCGTATTCTATTATTACATATTTGTATAATGTTTACATTTAATTTAAACTAACTAATTTCTTTATTTAAAAAATTATTTGGTAATTGTTAATTTATTTTAGATGGTAAGTCGTATTCTATTATTACATATTTGTATAATGTTTACATTTAATTTAAACTAACTAATTTCTTTATTTAAAAAATTATTTGGTAAAATATTTTAGATGGTAAGTCGTATTCTATTATTGCATATTTATATAATATTTACATTTAATTTAAACTAGCTAAATACTTTATTTAAAAATTATTTGTTAATTTATTTTAGAACGTAAGTTATAATTTATTTATTTAATTCTACTATTACATTTTTATATAATATGTACATATAATTTAAACTAACTAAATTCTTTATTTAAAAAATTATTTGGTAATTTATTTAATTTATTTTAGATTGTAAGTTATAAGTTATTTATTTAATTATACTATTACATATTTATATAATATATATAATATGTACATATAATTTAAACTAACTAAATTCTTTATTTAAAAAATTATTTGGTAATTTATTTTAGATGGTAAGTCGTATTCTATTATTACATATTTATATAATATGTACATATAATTTAAACTAACTAAATTCTTTATTTAAAAAATTATTTGGTAATTTATTTTAGATGGTAAGTTATTCTATTATTACATATTTATATAATATTTACATTTAATTTAAACTAATTAAATACTTTATTTAAAAATTATTTGGTAATTTATTTTAGATGGTAAGTCGTATTCTATTATTGCATATTTATATAATATTTACATTTAATTTAAACGAGCTAAATACTTTATTTAAAAATTATTTGTCAATTTATTTTAGAACGTAAGTTATAAGTTATTTATTTAATTCCACTATTACATATTTATATAATATGTACATATAATTTAAACTAACTAAATTCTTTATTTAAAAAATTATTTAATAACATACTAGGGAGTAAGTTATTTATTTAATTCTATTATTACATATTTATATAATATTTACATTTAATTCAAACTAACTAAATACTTTACTTAAAAAATTATTTGTTAATTTATTTTAGATTGTAAGTTATAATTTATTTATTTAATCTCACTATTACATATTTATATAATATGTACATATAATTTAAACTAATTAAATTCTTTATTCAAAAAATTATTTGGTAATTTATTTTAGATGGTAAGACGTATTTTATTATTACATATTTATATAATATTTAAATTTAATTTAAACTAGCTAAATACTTTATTTAAAAAATTATTTAATAACATACTAGGGAGTAAGTTATTTATTTAATTCCACCATTACATATTTATATAATATGTACATATAATTTAAACTAGCTAAATACTTTATTTAAAAATTATTTGTTAATTTATTTTAGAACGTAAGTTATAATTTATTTATTTAATGCTACTATTACATATTTATATAATATGTACAGTACATATAATTTAAACTAACTAAATTCTTTATTTAAAAAATTATTTGTTAATTTATTTTAGAACGTAAGTTATAAGTTATTTGTTTAATTCCACTATTACATATTTATATAATATGTACATATAATTCAAACTAACTAAATACTTTATTTAAAAAATTATTTAATAACATACTAGGGAGTAAGTTATTCATTTAATTCTATTATTACATATTTATATAATAATTACATTTAATTCAAACTAACTAAATAATTTATTTAAAAAATTATTTGTTAATTTATTTTAGAACGTAAGTTAAAAGTTATTTATTTAATTCCACTATTACATATTTATATAATATGTACATATAATTTAAACTAACTAAATTCTTTATTTAATAATTATTAATAACTTGATAACATACTAGGAGGTTGTTATTTATTTAATTTTATCACGTATTTATATAATACTTACATTTAATTTAAACTAACTAAATACTTTATTTAAAAAATTATTTGTTAATTTATTTTAGAACGTAAGTTATAAGTTATTTATTTAATTCTACTATTACATATTTATATAATATGTACATATAATTTAAACTAATTAAATTCTTTATTTAAAAAATTATTTGGTAATTTATTTTAGTTGGTAAGTCGTATTCTATTATTACATATTTATATAATATTTACATTTAATTTAAACTAGCTAAACACTTTTATTTAAAAAATTATTTGTTAATTTATTTTAGAAGGTAAGTCGTATTCTATTATTACATATTTATTTAATATTTACATTTAATTTAAACTAACTGAATACTTTATTTAAAAAATTATTATGTAATTTATTTTAGATTGTAAGTTATAAGTTATTTATTTACTGTAATTCATATTTATATAATATATATAATATGGACATATAATTTAAACTAAAATTCTTTATTTAAAAAATTATTTGTTAATTTATTTTAGTTGGTAAGTCGTATTCTATTATTACATATTTATATAATGTTTACATTTAATTTAAACTAACTAATTTCTTTATTTAAAAAATTATTTTATAATTTATTTTAGATGGTAAGTCGTATTCTATTATTACATATTTATATAATAATATGTACATATAATTTAAACTAGCTAAATACTTTATTTAAAAATTATTTGTTAATTTATTTTAGAACGTAAGTTATAATTTATTTATTTAATTCTACTATTACATATTTATATTATATGTACATATAATTTAAACTAACTAAATTCTTTATTTAAAAAATTATTTGGTAATTTATTTTAGTTGGTAAGTCATATTCTATTATTATATTTATATAATATTTACATTTAATTTAAACTAACTAATTTCTTTATATAAAAAATTATTTGGTAATTTATTTTAGATTGTAAGTCGTATTCTATTATTACACATTTAAATACATATAATTTAAACTAACTAATTTCTTTATTTAAAAAATATTTGTATTATTACATATTTATATAATATTTACATTTAATTTAAACTAACTAAATACTTTAATTAAAAAAATTATTTGGTAATTTATTTTAGTTGGTAAGTCGTATTCTATTACATATTTATATAATATTTACATTTAATTTAAACTAGCTAAATACTTTATTTAAAAATTATTTGTTAATTTATTTTAGAACGTAAGTTATAATTTATTTATTTAATTCTACTATTACATATTTATATTATATGTACATATAATTTAAACTAACTAAATTCTTTATTTAAAAAATTATTTGGTAATTTATTTTAGTTGGTAAGTCATATTCTATTATTATATTTATATAATATTTACATTTAATTTAAACTAACTAATTTCTTTATATAAAAAATTATTTGGTAATTTATTTTAGATTGTAAGTCGTATTCTATTATTACACATTTAAATACATATAATTTAAACTAACTAATTTCTTTATTTAAAAAATATTTGTATTATTACATATTTATATAATATTTACATTTAATTTAAACTAACTAAATACTTTAATTAAAAAAATTATTTGGTAATTTATTTTAGTTGGTAAGTCGTATTCTATTACATATTTATATAATATTTACATTTAATTTAAACTAGCTAAATACTTTATTTAAAAATTATTTGTTAATTTATTTTAGAACGTAAGTTATAATTTATTTATTTAATTCTACTATTACATATTTATATTATATGTACATATAATTTAAACTAACTAAATTCTTTATTTAAAAAATTATTTGGTAATTTATTTTAGTTGGTAAGTCGTATTCTATTATTACATATTTATATAATATTTACAAATACAGTAATTGTCCAGAGTGAAGCAAAGGCTATATATGTTTATGGAATGTGATGATTAATTAAAGTCACGTGGGGATGTACATTAGTTGCCACACTTACCCTCCGATTTACCCAGTAGCGCCACAAAAAATTTCTTGATTTTTGGCCGTCATTATGAGATTTGGCCAGAATCAAGAAATTAACCATGAGACAAATAACATGTGTCAAATAAGATTTTACACATTGTCCCTGGAATACTTATGAAAAATGAGAAAGTGGAGGAGTGTGCCACCGATAACAAAGTTTGTGATGGATTTTGGACAAGGTTTTGGACATAAAAAAACCCTGTCCACACTTGTCCAAAACCAATTGCCCAACACTGCGTGGGAGTGGAAAGGTGATACTGGGAAGATTGACAAACCGTCGCCGATCACGTGATGATGTGTTCGCCTTTGATTTTTTTTGAGTGATCATGATCTCTATTTGTCACTACCCATCAGATGTCACCTGTACTACCAAAAACATATAGCCAATGGTAGTGTGGTAATTTGCAATACACTAAATGTGACACAATAAAATAAATATTTTGCTTCGGACTTTCAAATAGTTTCCGTTTCCTAGTTTATATAATTTAAACTAACTAAATTCTTTATTTAAAAATTATTTGGTTGACTTTAAATTTAGATTTTTGTAAGTTATTATTTATTGTCATATTCATATAATATCTATTTATAGCTTAATTAACCAAAGTCAGTCTTTTTTAAAAAATACTACCTTTTGCTTTAGTTGGTAAGTTATGTACAAATATATTTATTATGTATGGGCTATATTTTATAACTAAAATTTATATTTATTATATTTATTATATTTCTAATTAAATTTAGAGTAAGTCATCAATTTACATTTTTTTTTTTGTTTTGAATTTTAATATAAATTTTAATATGGGTTCAATTATTTAAATTATATGTAGATTTGGAAAAAGTGAAAATGCCATTTTAGATAAATTTATTAAAGAAAACTGTTTAAAATGGATTCCTTACAATCAATTTGAAAATATTGAATATCTTGATAGAGGAGGATTTGGTACTATATACAAGGCCATTTGGTTATCAAAAGGCAAAAATATTAAAGTAGCTCTTAAATGTCCCAATAATTTGAACGAAAATTTAGATGAATTTTTAAATAAAGTATAATAATATATTATTTATTTTTCGATTTTATTATAAATCTTTTATACTAATATATGATATCCAATTTCAACTTTTTTAGTGGGGTCACCATGAAAAATGTTTAAATTCAATCAGATTTATTAAGTTACATGGATTTACAAAGGTTCCAAATACTTCAAATTATATGATAGTAACAGATTATGCAGATAAAGGTAATTTAAGAGAAAATTTAACAAAAGTGATTGAAAATAATTGGAATAAAAGGTTATTCATGTTATATAAAATTATTTCTGGTCTTAATCAAATACATAGTCAAAACCTTGTTCATTGTGATTTTCATGACGGAAATATTTTAAATCATAAGAATAAATATGAAAGGTATACAGATGAAATTTATATTAGCGATTTAGGATTATGTCAACCTGTAAAATTTTCTAAAGAATATGATATTTATGGTGTTATTCCATTTATGGCACCTGAAGTTTTAAGAGGCAAACCATATACTCCAGCTAGTGATATATATAGTTTTTCTATTATTATGTGGGAATTTACATCTGGAATTCCGCCATTCAATAATAGAGCACATGATCTGCAACTCAGTTTAAGTATTTGTAAAGGTGAACGACCTGAAATTATTGAAAATACTCCACAATGTTATGTAGATTTGATGAAAAAATGTTGGGATGAAGATCCATTGAAAAGACCATCTGCTGAAGAAATTGAAAATATTATTAAAAATTGGATTCGCCGTCCTTATGGAAATAAAATTAGTGAAGAAATAAAAAGCAACATTATGGAATTCATAAATGCACCAATTGGAAATAATAATCTTGTTGTTGAACCACATCCACAAGCATGTTATACAAGTCGCTTACTCGATTTTACTAGCAAAAAACTGAATGAAATTCTAGAAAGTGAAAGTGTTGAGGATAAATCAAATGAAAAATTGTAGAAAGTGAGAGTTTAGATCCTACTATAGTTGACAATATAATGTCATTTGGTATGTAATATATACAGTATATATTGCTAATTATTGTTATTTTATATGAAATTAATTTAATTAATTTATTTATTTATTTCAACTCGTAGATGGTAAGTTATTTAATTTCTTATGATTTATATTATTTTAAAATTCAAATTTATTTAATTTAATTATATTTTATTTTATTAGTTAATCAGAATAGTAAGATATTTAATTTTTATTTTATTTAAAACTTTATAATTTTAACTTTATTAAGTCTTAAGTCTTTTATTTAATTTTAAAAAGGTAAAATTTTAAACAATCAAAGCATTGATATTGTAAAATATGAATCAGGTAAATATTATCAAAATGGATTAGAAATTGAAAATGATATAGTATTTGAATTGTATAATAAAGCAGCAGAAAATGGAGATAGTTTTGCACAATATAATTTAGGTTTATATTATCAAGAAATTGAAAAAGATAATACCAAAGCATTTGAATTGTTTGAAAAATCAGCTAAAAAAGAACAAGGTGATGCACAAAATTATTTAGGATATTTTTATGAAAATGGTATAAAAGTTCAAAAGGATTTGGAAAAGGCATTTTATTTGTATCAAAAATCAGCTGAAAATGGAAATAAATTTGCACAATATAATTTAATTTCATATTATTTAAATGGATGGAAAGTTGATGAAAAATCAATTGAACAAGAAGATGATAAAATGCAATATAAGTTAGGATATTTTTATGAAATTCAAAAAAATTTAGAAAAATCTTTTTATTGGTATCAAAAATCAGCAACAAATGAAAATAAATTCGCACAATATAATTTAGGTTTATATTATCAAAATGGATTGGGAACTGAGAAAAACGAAATTGAGGCATTTAAATGGTTTGAAAAATCAGCTAAACAAGATAATAGTGATGCACAAAATTATTTAGGATTTCTTTATAAAAATGGTAGTGAAAAAATACAAAAAGATCTGAAAGAATCTTTCAATTGGTATCAAAAATCAGCAAAAAATGGTAATAAGATTGCACAGTATAATTTGGGTAATTTTTATCGATTTGGATGGGGAATTGAAAAAAATGAAATTGAAGCACGAAATTGGTATAATGAGTTAGCAGGACAACATAACAAATTTTTTGTTGAAAATGAAAAATTTTTAGAAAATATTACCAATGAGAATCCTTTTAGTCATATTCAGTTTAATGAACCTATTTTTGATACAAATGATTCAGAATTTGTTACAGTGAAAACAACCATTTTTCCTGGAATTTCTGAAACTTCATATATCGAAGTAAAAAAGTTGCAAAAATTACTTATCAGCCGAAAAGATGATATTGATCATGTATTAGAATTGCAACCTGTATATACAATAGGAATTGACTTTCAGAAAAACTCCACCAGACCATGTATTGCCTGTTGGGTTACTAAGTCACTTGACATAACGGTTACGGAATGTCTCAAAACTATATTTGAAGATCAGTTTGAAGTTATATACAAAATAGTAACACCATTAAATGAAAATAATACTCAAGGATTTGATAATAACAATTTGACTGATTATTATAACTTAGAGGAAGAAAATAGTAATAATAGCAATCATGACAACAACAGTGGTAGCAATGGTAGTAGTAGTAATAATGGTCATAATGGTAACAACAATAATAATAGTAATGACAAAAATGGAAGCAATAGTATTAACAGTAATGGCGATAATAATGATCTTATTAGTACTAATAATAATAGCGGTAATAATAATGATGGTGATGATGGTGACGGCGATGGTGATGGTGGAAATAGTGATGATGGTAATGATAATGACAGTGATAAGCATATTTGCATTTCATCTAAAACAAACATAATTGTTGATTCAAAGTTTTCGCAAGATTTTAAAATTAATGCCAAACTTTGGGCAAAAACTATTCCTTTTAAAGATACTGCACTAAAATATGAAATTGATGTATATGCTTGTGGAATTGGAGAATTACTTAATAATAAATGTTCATCACTTAATAAGCTAGGCTTTGGTTATTTACTTCAATCTATTAAAGTTCGGGTTTCACCATTACCTGATAATGGAAGTGATTTATTTGACTTAAACGAAGCTTCATTGCCAAAACAGTTGAATCAAAAAGTTGATTCTTCAGTAGGTAATGAAATGAGTTTCAATCCAAAATTTGGATCATCAGGTGTTGATATTTCACCTGGATATAAGAAAACTAAAAATACTTCATATTCATCACAAAAATGGAAACTTACCTATAAAGGTCCTAATGATGATGGAGAGTGTTGGTTATATGAACGTAACAGGGATCTTGAAATAAATGATGAAACTTTTACTCCTGGAAAGCATTCTGGCGATTGGATGGTTAATGAAGGGATGCATGGATTTTATATTACTATTACTCAAGTATTACGTTATGAAATTACTAGTTGGTGGCACAAAATTCCTCTGAATAAGAAAATTTTATTGCAGCGACTTCCTATAATAGCTCATAATCTTAAGGTAACTTTTAATGACCTCAGCGACTTCAATGGCAAATTCAAGGAGCTAAAACCAAGGTATAAAACTATTGGTGGTGTCATCAATACTATTGGCAACAATGAAATAGAAAATAATAATTTTAATACACAAGCTCTAATATTGACTAACGAGGAGTTTGGAGCGATTAATCGATCACTTGACTCGGTTAAAACAGTCAATTAGAAGCACAAGAAAAATATTATTATATTTTATTATTAAACAATAGTATTTATAGTATTTTGTTATTTATTATATTTATTTAAATTTTTTCCGTATATTTTGCTCGACACTGATTATAGAGTATATGTAAACTTACATAAATAAATCGGTTTTGTAATTGAGCGAAATCTTTTTCAAGATTTGCACATAAATAATTTTGTTTTTTATTTACAACTTTCAATAACTACGTCAGGAGTGAACAATATACAGTATCTGATTTGATATCAGAAATTTACTGAATTATTACGTTGAAAAAGTATATGTACTGTCAGCGATATTCGGTAGTTATTGCTTATGCGTGCCTACTGTGATTACTATCACGTCATATTCCTAGTCAATTACGTGTTGTAGAATTGCAAATTTTTATGGTTAGTTAAATGAATTTCCTCATAAATAGAATGTTAATAAAATAGATATAAAGTATCATTTAAAATTTTTAATCAGCAAATATCGTTGATTATATATCTATTTATTACAATTAAAATGTAGGTATGACTACGACTTGTGCACTTTCACATATCACATTTACTACATATTCACAATTCTATAATTTGATTGCATTATAAATAATTGTAATAACGTACTCACATCCATCCATTGATTTATATACAGTCAGATTTAGAATTAAAATTACTTTCAGGCTTTTAGAATAAACTTATCCTTTTTTTAGACAATCCTTCTAATGAATTTGGATTTGGAATTAAAGTAGCAGATTCATTCTCTTTTTCTTCTTTTTTAGTGACTTGAATGAAATTAATTTGACATTTGTTAAACTTCAAATTGGAAGTGAGAATAGAAATTTTTTGAAGAGTTCCGATAAAAATACTTTTTGATGTTGTTGATTCGGACATAGGAATGTCTCATGGATCTGCACACGTTAAAGTTTAAACTGCGACAGCCGACGGGAATAATAATATTTGGAATTCCGTGTTTTGTAAAGCACTGTCATCACATGAATTGCATATGATACAGATGATAGAATCCAAATTGCATGTGCAAATAACTAATAAAATATTTTTTAACAGGTTTTAACTCTGTTGAAGATCCAGCTAGGTACAAAACTTTCTAAATTCATTGAGATCGAATTCTTTAGTAGGAGTGGCTAAACGGGTATCAAAATCTTGCTTGGATTTCTATTTTTTATCGCCTTTCTGTTGAACTAATACCGTTCAAGAAATGTTAGTTAGCAACTCTAAAAGTAATTCTAAAAATATATTTTTTTATAATCATGATAATACAGTATAGTATGTAAATAATTGGAAAAACACTGATATTGATTAGTGTCCCGCAGAAGATTCGATCAAATTAAACCGATTTGGATTTGTTTCGAATCCAAAATCGAATCGAATCTAATCTAATCCTATTCGGATTGATTCAATCCATGTAGAGCACTAATCGCTCTATTACTATGAATTAAACACACGTACATATATTTTTTCAATTAGAATTGTAGATGATTCTTCAACATCCTTATTGGACAAAGTTAGGGATAATATTAGCACGTGACTTAACGATAATTTAGTTTTCATTTGTGTAATTTCGACCACGTAAATCGTTTTATTATATTGTCTTGTATCAAAATAAATAATTACAAAAAATGCCAATTTTGCCTTTATTACATGAATAATTAATAAAAATACGATGATTTATATTAAAAACTATATGTTATAATTGAATGAAAATAAATATATAATAATATTTCTATCGTCAATTTTTACCTTTTTTTTCATAAAATGAATTAAATTAATTTAAAATTTTAAATTTAAATAAATTATAAAAGATAATTTCTTAATTTTATATTCGTATTGAACTCAATTTCCGTATCAATAGCAATAAAGATAAAGAAATTTAAGTTAGTAAAAATATTTATACCAATAATTGAATGAGAAAATAATGTTATTATAATGGTTAATATATTCCAACAAATGGTTAAATTGAAAATTTTTTGTTAGTAATGTTGAAGGGTATTCTGTTGTAAAATTTGTATAAATTTAATAATGTAATACGCATCAATAAAATAACAGTAATTATAATTCCTACGTTTTGATGAAAAAATATACTCAACCTGAAAAATCGAAAATTATTATTACATTAAATATTCCCCTTTTCGCGAGCAGAATACTATTAATCCACATAATACTTGTTAATAAAAATTAATACAAACAGTATAGGCGACCAATGATTGAATCATAAAACATCAAAAATCAACTGTACATAGTCAATCTTCTTATATACTTCCAAAGGAACATTATATTTGTTAGGAACATATCAAGCTGCTATTAATTTTGAGTAAAGATAGACTTTTATCCTGTCAAGAACAGCAAAGAAGCATTCAAATTTATGAATGGACAAAAAAAAGACGAAAAAATAAATTAATTATAAATTAATTCGAGAGTAAACTTTTGAACTATTAACATAAAGAGCGAATATATAATAGATTGAATAATTGAGTAATTGTGTAGAGTTGTGGTGAAAATCAATGAAACATCATCTACAGCAGATTTAATGTTTCCAAATATAATTTCGGTGAGTCGAAATTGCAGTGGAAGGTCTTATTGTTGATTAGTAGAATTATTTTATTAGCTAAATACCTTTATTCGGATTATTTTTTTGCCCAAAAATTTTTTGTTCTCTATCCAATTTCTTCTACAAAAATTCAATGATATATCATGACTTTTTATGCTCATGTTTTCGAATCCAGATTTATAATATGTTTAATAGAACTTTTTTGCTAAAAAATTTAAAATATCACGGTGCATCAGTTTTCAAGAGTAATAAAAGTATTTCCTAAGTAAAACTGAATATTTGATAGTGTGTCAATTTCCTGTTTATACAGAATAATTTTAAATTAATAATTTTAGGCGTATTATTTCTTAATTTGAGTCTTAATTTTAGAAGTTAGGAGTAAATAGAATAATGAAAATTTCGTTTTAAATTTTGAAAGATTGCTTATAATTTATAAGAACAAAGAAATTTGAATTGATTTTTCTGTAGACAAAAAATATTCATTTAATTAATTTTTTTTCTTTTTCCGGAGGTGAAAGTTACATCAATTTATTTTTATTAATAAAAATTTATGTCATGTTGCGATCAAGATTCGGTGGCAAAAATTTTTATTAGCATCATATATCATCGTGGAGTTCTACTTTAATATACTATATATATAAAATAAGCTTCGCATGTTTGTTGATATATAATTTGTTTCAAAATAGTTTGTTAGCCGAATGAGGAACAGGTCATATTTATGGTTTCGGATCTTAAAAATCGATTTTTATAGTTATTAAAAAATTTTAGCCTCAATTTAAAAATTGATAATTTATTCCATTCCTCAATAAGAATAATATTTTAAAATTTTTATTAGTCGCAGATAAACTTTTAATAATATAGGTAGATAAATATATTGTATGTTGCTATGAAAGTTTCAAAAAAAAAAAAAAAAAAAAAAAAAAATGAATAATGGACGGTATGAATATTCTAATTGTTAAAATTTTTCATAATTTAGATTATTAAGGTTATATAACATAATAAGGTTTTTTATTTGATAGGAAAAAAAAAATAAATTCAAATAATAAGAATGATAGATTGAAAATATTTGTCTAACAGTATGATTAATTATTATGTAGAATTAAAGTTTCCAATTATTTTATCTCAACCATTTTATTTTGAATTTCGTAAATTTAATGATGTTAACACTAAAAACATTATAAATAGAACAAAATAATTTAATAAAACATTTATTAAAGGTAAATTTACAAGGGACAGAAAAATTATTTCTTTTGATTTTTCTTACATCAAAACTCAAGACTATACTTTTTATAAGTTGTATTTATGAAACTATTGAAAATTATTAAAAATTTCGAATTAACAACATATTAACTTACGCCGCTAGATATTGTATTAAATACTCTATAAATGAAACATAAACGTGGACTTAACATACTTTATCAACAATATTCTTTATTTTCATACCACAGAAATGATAAAGACTGATAAATTTAAAGTAGAAAGGGTATAATATTTCATGTAATATATATACATCCAAATGATTATTTTATTATTATTGACAAAGGTTAAATTAAGAGTAAGTATTTGTGCATTAATAATGTACATTATCAATAAACATAAAATAAATCATCATATTTTGGTGAAAAGTAAAAAAAAATAAATAGAACGGATCTAATCTAAAATTATCTCTTTATAATTTGAAATACTTCATAGTCTTCCATAGAAAAATTGTCTGAGGTATCTCTTATATTTCTTTCATAATAACACCTTCCACAACGAATATAATCATAATCTGAAAATTCACCTTTAGCAGAATACAAAATAATATCACTGCCAAAATGTGGTCCATTACTAATGCCATAAAAAAGTGCATGATCATTATCCCGTACATTACAAATTATTGCATCTTTGACATTATTATCTTTAAAAGAAAAAATAAAACTATCTTTAGACTTGCCCCACGATTTAGAAGATTCCCATTTCAAAGGATTATAACCACCAATAATTTCTTCCGTTCCTTCAACTTTAACAAAAGCAATAGTATTATATTTATTATCACATAATTTATGAAATTTTTTAGGAGTAAATCCATCTCGACTTCCTCTTAACAACAATTTAAATTCATATGGTAAATATAATTCTCTTAAATGATCAAATTTATTATTAATTGCCATTTTATCAATTCTTCTTGAAATAGTTGAAATAATATTTAAATTATTAACAATTTTTGAATCAATGATTCCATCAATCTTAATATTTCGAGGTAATAAAATATTATTTGTTGGTTCACTGTCAGGATCCATATGAGAATTTAATAAATCTTCATAAAGTTGACGATTTAAGAGTTTTTTATAAGGGCGAACTCTTTGTAAGAAATCTTTGGATGATAAACTAAAAAATCTAATCAAAGATAAGCAATGTTGTAAAGTGTTTTTCATTGCTTCGAAATCATCATCAGACCAAATATTAGGATCCGGAAGGAGAGTGGGATTTTGTGCAAGTCCCCATTTTAATACATGTTCCCAAACATCAACCTCTTTCATTTGTAAATCATCTCGTTTAATGAGTTGAACCAAAGATTTTTCAGGAAGTGAAGTGAAATCAAGTGATTTAAATATTTTTTCTGGAGAGTTTGCCATAAAATCTGTACAAAATTGTTGAAGTTCTAAAAAGGAATTTGATTGAAAACTTGTTCTATGAATAAGTTCAAAATGTTGTTCCATCCATTCAGTTTTGTTTTCAATAATAAAATATTTTTGTAAATAATCAACCACCTCTTGAAGAAGCAGCTCATCCGCAGCCAATAAAAGTTTGAAAATCTTTAAAGTGTCTTGATTATTCAGTGAAAGAATACCACCATAAATATACCTATACAAAAATTTAAATAATACTTAGAGGTTATCGTTTTATATATTAATTTATTATATAAACTCACTTTAAAATAATTTGAAAGACTTCAGGTGATATATTTGGTAACTTAATATGAGCTAAAATCTCCTTGTTTCGAATTTTATTAGAAGCCAAAGTTCTTCGTAAGTATGGAGAACGGTAACACAAAATACTCATGTGCGCACGAAGGATTTTTACATTAGGATCTTCTCCAACTTCAATAGTGATATCATAATATTCATCATCTTCTAATAACTCAATATAATTTTGACTTAATTTTGAAAGAAATTGTGTTGACATTTTTTTTTTTAAATAAAAAAAAATACGGGGAGAAAGTGTATAACACTAAAACTATAAAAGTTTGGATCGTTGTGTATTTATTTCAAAATGCGCAGATTCTTTCCATATTTAAAATTAAAATTTTACTACGTCACACTCCATAAGATCATAGTATTTAGTATTTGACAATAAAAAAATGAATTTAGTACCTATGACATGTAATGATCTTTAATAATAACGTCTGAATGAGCCACATTCTGTAATATCGTTTTGTTTTCATTTTGGTATGCCACTTCTCAAATTGGCGAATTGATAAACTACCAGAAACGATTTAAACCCCGCAAGATACAGTATATCTAGGAAAATTGGTTATACATACTCGCTATTAAGAAAAAATTTGCAGCTTATAAACTACAATAAGCCAGAGGAGCATAATTAGTAAGAATAAAAAGACGAGTTATTTTTATCGAATGATATTATATAATTCAACTTGTGGTTTCAATATTAGTCTCATAAATTACTTTTGTATGGTAAAGAGATGACTTAAAACCTTTGATTAATCTACATTAATCCAGAGTTGTTAGTTAGTTAATAAACTAGTTTTTAGAATTGATTAATCAATACTTTTAGGTTGAATTTATACATAAACTAAAATATCGTAAATTTTATTAATTAGGGATACTAATACTTATAAAAATTACGATTTACGAAATTTATTTGTGCTTTATATTACGATGATGTTTCATTCATTCACTAAAATATAAAAGTCCGGATAAAATAAAGGAAGTTATTGTTAACCGAGTTAGGAAATTTTTCGCCGCGTAATGCCCTCTCATTCTTCATTTTACCTCCTATTTTTACAGGGAAGTAAGATTTAGCAATATTTAAATAAATAATTAGAAGTACTGTAAATCATTAAAATATTTTTATTAAATGGCAAATTTTATGTGAGACAATTAGATTAATTAAAATTAATAAACTGAAATTTTGAAAGTAAATAACTGGATCAATACGACAATGACTAAATTTTATGTCTTAAATTTGAATATTACTATTCCATATTTTAAATAAATTATTTTGATACAAAAATATTGCATATTTATCTTTTAATGATTTGAAATATTTCATATTCTCCCATAGAAAATTGTTTTTCGGTATCTCTTATATTTCTTTCATAACACCACTTTCTGCAATGAATATAATCATAATCTGAAAATTCATCTTTAGTAGAATACAAAATAATATCATTGCCAAAACGTGGACCATTATTAATGTTATAATAAACTGCACGATTTTTATCTTGTACATTACCAATTATTGCATCTTTAATATTATTATCTTTAAAAGAGAAAATAAAGCTATCTTTAGTATTACCATATTCACCCCAACGAGAAGATTTCCATATTATAGGATTATATCCACCAAGAATTTCTTCTGTTCCTTTTACTTTAATAAATGTAACAGTATTAGGTTTGCCATCACATAATTCATGAAAAATTTTAGGAGTAAATCCATCTCGACTACCTCTCAATAATAATTCAAATTTGTATGGTAAATATAATTCACTAACATTATCATCATTAATAATGATTTTGTCAATCCATCTTGAGACAGTTGAAACAAAACTAGAATTAACTATTCGAGAATCGATAATTTGAGAGGCGTTGCTAAATTGGACTACTTTTCTGGGACGTAGAATGTTGTGAGTTGACACAATTTCTGGATCTAAATAAAAGTTTAATAAATCTTCATAGAGCTGTTTGTTTAAGAGTTTTTGATATGGTCGAACTTCACGTGAGAATTCTTTGGGTGATAAACTAAAAAATCTGACTAAAGGCAAACATTGTTGTAAAGTATTTTTCATTATTATGAAATCATTATCTGACCAAGTTCCAGGATCTGGGGTAAGAGTTGGATTTTGCGCAAGACCCCATTTTAATACACGTTCCCATACTTCGACCTCATTCATTTGTAAATCATCCCTTTTAATAAGTGAAATTAAAAAATTTTCAGAAAGCGAAGTGAAATCGAATGATTCAAGTATTTTAACAGGAGATATGGCCATTAAATTTGTACAAAATTCTTGAAGTTTTAGTAAATTATTTGATTGTGAACTAATTTGTTGAATAAATCCAAAATGTTGTTCTGTCCACTTAGGATTGTTTTCAATTAAGTATGTTTGTAAATAATCTACCAGTTCTTGAAGGCAGAGCACATCTGCAGCTATCAAAATATTTATGATATCTAAAATATTTGGTCATTCAATGAAAGAATGCCACCATAAATATACCTACATTGTAAAATTTAAATATATATTGAAAAAAAAAAATTATATTAAATAACAAATTTTTAATTTTTGACTCACTCTAAAATAATTTGAAAAATTTCCGATGATATTCTTGGTAATTTAATATGAACTAACGGGTTATCATAGTTCTTTTTATTAGATGTCAAAGTTCGTTTCAAGTAAGGCGAGCGGTAACACAAAATATTCATGTGAGCACGAAATATTTTTACGTTAGGATCTTCACCAACTTCAATCGTAATATCATAATATTCATCATCTTTTAATAACTCAATGTAATTTTGACTTAATTTTGAAAAAAATTGAGTAGACATTATTTTTTTTATTTTTTTTTATTTTTTATTTTTTTTTTTTTTTTTAAAAAAAAAAAATGAAATTTAAATAATGAAAATTTTTATAATCGAACCAAATTTAGCCAAATTAAATGTCGTACTGTACCACAAAACTCGCATCCTATCTGTAGTACATCACGCCAATATGCATCTTGTATTACTTGAAAATGTTCGATATTTATTTAAAAATCAGTCAAAAAAATTTGTAACGTGTATTAATTAAAGTATTTATCTTTGCAAATTGTAATTAAAAATTAGTTAGTAATAAGGAACATTAAAATTAAAAGAGCAAAAATAATAAATATGATATTACTTTTTTTTCGAATAAAAAATTTTTTTAATCATTAAAGTATCCAAATAGTTTAGTTGAACGATTGTATTATACTTAGTATTTTTTTTAAAACGTATTAAACTGCTGCATGATTGGTAAGCAAAGTCAAATTATTTTCGATTCTGATATTTTTTTTTATTTATAAGATTATAGCATTTTAAGTATAAAAAATATAAAAAAAATATTTTTAAAGTACATAACAGTAATTTTAGACAATATGGATTAGTTATTTGATAAGGGGTTAGATGATATTTTAACCTCCCTATCAAAAAACTGTGTTATCCTGCAGCCGCTGATGATCATGCTTATAAATACGAAATATCTAATATCATTTCGGTTTGATATATGATATTATTAACGACATTGCTAAGATGATCTTAATTACCTCATTTTGATATTTGTTATAGATATCAGAATGATATTAAAATAATACAAATATCAACGATGTCGTGATGATGGGAATTTCAATTTACTACCCCCTGCACGGTTTTGCAGGCAAATTTTCCTGCAATTTTGAAATTACTTTTATTTTTAAAGGGTTATACTAGGTTTCCCCCTACTTCCATTGATTCTGGCTGTGAATTGATCAACATCTGGAGTTTTTTTGATTTTAATAATTATAATGGTGTAGTTAGCCGAAATTTAATTCCAGAGGATTACTGCTATTAAACTGGGTCCAGATAGATCAGGTTAGAATACACTTATAAAAAATATTGAGATTCTGGTATAGTAAAATATATAAGAAACATATTGCAATTGAATTAAAAAAATCAAATAAATTTCTTTTTTATTGATACCAAAATTATATTATATTTAAGGGTAAGATATTTTTATTAATGGTTACACACATGTTACATATATATCGATCATGGCCCAAGCCAATTTTATTGATTAAACCACTAAAGAAACATATTTTTGATATTTAATTGTTTTATCCTTACGCATCTTTAAATAATCTTTATACTTGGTTTATTTAGTTTTTCTAGTATACATTTTATTTTCAAAATGTTTACTATACAAAATTTTCAGCTGCAAGGTGCTTATTGGACTTTAAAAGTGCTCATTACTCGCACTAAGTTAGTCAGTTTATGTTATTTATTTACCAAACTTAAAACTAAACAGTCTGGCTTTTTTATCTACAAGTTCACTTTATGTAATAGTATGATGGTAAAGTTAATTCTTTAAATTTAAAAGATAGCTTATAGTAAATCCTCATAGTCTTATATGAATTATTAAAGAGGGATTTATTTTAAAAAATTAAAATCATTTACAGATAGTGCTTAAATATTTATTGATTTTTATCATTTTAAAGTAATATTCCACTTCCTGTAATTTCATCTTATAAAATTAAACAAATATAATTATTATTTACAATAAGATGATGAAATTGTAGAGTTCTTTTATTAATTGTAAAATAAAATCGTTAATTTTTTTTTTTTGGATCTCTTTTTTTTTGATTTTTTTTTTTAATTTTTCGTGCGAAATGTCTCTAATAAATTATCATGTGAAATCTATTGATTTTATTAGTCATCAATGTTGATCATCGCATGAAATACTATTTTTAAAATGTTGCAGAATTTGATTAACGAGTTAAATACGAACTTGGCAAAATACCCTACCCTTAAGACAATAATGCAAAAAGTAATTTTATAAAGAAAAGTAATATAAATCTAATTGTGACATCCTGTTCCGCGTCTTATTTGTAACAACAAATTATTATCCAATTAAAATGCAATGTAAATAATTAGCGAATTAAGCAAAAGTTCAGTTGTGTAATCAAAATGAAAGAATTTTTTAAAAAATTTCAAGAAACTGCTTATAACTTAAAATCTTATCTAAGAAACTGTCTTTGGTATATCAAGTAAAAGTTTTTCTAATTAAATTTTACATATAATACATTGATTGTAAAAATATATATTTCTGAAAATATAAATTTATTATTAAAAAAAAAACAAAAAAAAAAAAAGGATGTCACAATAAGACATGTAACACTGTAACAGGATATTACAATACATTTCTCTTTAAAATAAATTTATACTGTTTTATATGTAAAAATGTAAAAAAAATCTGTAGGTCTATTAATACAATTATGCATATATAATTATATATATGGTTATGAAGGCAAATATGCCTGTGTGGCATTGGTAAATATTTACCTATAAATAAAGTCAAAACCTGCCACCTAAACCCACTTTTTATTACCAAGTAAAGTTGTAGAGCAGGTCAAAATACACTTACTATAAAAAATTAAAAAAATAATTAAAAAAAATCACATAAAGTTTTTTGCTAATATCAAAAATATACATTTAAGACTATAACTGATAATGCAAAAATGTAATATTATAAGAAAAAGCAATACATTTAAATTTTAAAATAAACTTCATACTGATTTTTGTTTTAAAATAAAAAATATCATAGTTTATTAACACAATTTCACATATTGTGCGTCAAACGTCGATTTGCATCAGATGCCAATTTGAATTCTGAATAAAGATATTATCACGAATATGAATTTGTTAATTTTGAAAATTTAGGATTATGTGTTTACAAAGATGAAGAACGAGTTTACTTAGACTTTCAAGATACATTGATACTAAAAAGTTAATGTTTATTATAGCATATGAGATCATTTAAAGTATTGTAATATTTTTAAGATGTGTGTAATTCATCATGAAGCGCAAGTTCACTTATAGTACTGGAGGCAACTTTATTAGAAAAAAAAATATGTTTTCTTTGAGATGTTTATATCTGATGTGCGTTAGTTGTCATCTGACGCAAATCAACACCTGATGCACGTACACAGTTAAACAATAATGAAATTGCAGGTAAATTTGCGTTATCCTTAAATTATAGCTTTTAAAAATATAAATAAATAAATAAATATAATCAATGACTAAAGTTTAGAAAGATTCAGTAGTTTATATTAGGGCATCATATGCTTTATGAGCAGCATTAATCCGGGGGACCAATATTATCAAAAAATAAAAAAGGCGAGTTATATTATCGAATCTAAAACATTCAGTTGATTATTTATTAGTGGATGATCATCAGTTTATGAAAGCCTCTTAGTTATTAGAATCGACGAAAATTACAGATTAAAAATTTAATGAGTATTATTTTAATATTCAATTGAAGATATTAAGATAGTTACAACTTTAGAATAATTATGATTTACGAAATTTACTAATTCTGAATAATTATTCTGAATAATTACAAATATTAAAATTTTGCGCATTCGCTAAAATATAAATAAAGGACCAGATAAAGTATATGGAAATTTTACAGTTTTTGTTGTTATCGTTAACTGAGCTAGGAAATTTATCGCTCATATAATGCCCACTTGTTCTTCACTTATCGCTTGGGAGATGGGTTTTAGCAATATTTTAAATCAATCATTAAAATACTTTTATTTAATGTTAAGTAAATACATATTATTGGATTTGGAAGTAGCTATATCGATCACAGGATTGAATGAATAGATGAAAATGGGCTACGTAATGACTATTTTCACCAATCAATGAAGGACCTTATGACCGATATAGCAGGATATAGCCCCACATCCAATAAAGGTGTTATCGTTCTAACGCTTTTGATCATGCATTAATTAATATAAATAAGCTTTGTATATTTAATTTTTATTATTTTTAACTCACTTTATAAGTTTTATACAGTATATGCTTTCCTATAAAAATTTTCATTGATATATTTTTTTTTACTCCATTTTATCATATCAATTATATAAATCATGCAATATTGTTATGCTTAAAAAAAATATCGGACTATGAAAATCTGAATGATTTTATTTGGCTAAAAGATAACAAATTTTATGAGACAATTACACCAAGGTTTAGGATAAAATTAATAAACTGAACTTTAAAAAATAATTTATTGGATCAATACGACAATGATTAAATATATACATCTTAAAAAAATTTTGCAAGAAAATAACGTTCATAAATCCTAAATTTCAGATTACTATTGTATGTTACAGATAAAATTATTGCATTTCATCTGATGCAAAGATATTGTATATTTATCTTTTAGTGATTTGAAATATTTCATATTCTTCTATAGAAAATTGTTTTTCAGTATCTCTTATATTTCTTTCATAATAATACTTTCTACAACGAATATAATCATAATCTGAAAATTCACCTTTAGTAGAATACAAAATAATATCACTGCCAAAATGTGGTCCATGATTAATGCTATAATGAAATGCTTTATCTTTATTTTGTACATTACTAATTATTGCGCTTTTAACGTTATTATTTTTAAAAGAGAAAATAAAGCTATCTTTAACTTTATCCCCTAAACTAGAACCGTGAGATTTCCATATTATCGGATTATATCCGCCAAGAATTTCTTTTGTTCCATTAACTTTAATAAATATAACAGTATTAGGTTTGTCATCACATAATACATGAAATCTTTTAGGAGTAAATCCATCTCGACTACCTCTCAATAATAGTTCAAATTTATATGGTAAATATAATTTATTAACATTATCATCATCAATAATGATTTTGTCAATCCATCTTGAGACAGTTGAAACAATACTAGAATTAACGATTCGAGAATCAATAATTTGAGCGGCGTTGTTAAACTGAACTGCTTTTCTGGGACGTAGAATGTTGTGAGTTGTCACAATTTCCGGATCTAAATGAAAGTTTAATAAATCTTCATAGAGTTGATTGTTTAAAAGTTTTTGATATGGTCGAACTTTACGTGAGAATTCTTTAGATGATAAACTGAAAAATCTCACTAAAGGTAAACATCGTTGTAAAGTGATTTTCATTATTACAAAATCATTATCTGACCAAGTTCCAGGATCTGAAATTAGAGTTGGATTTTGTGCAAGACCCCATTTTAATACATATTCCCATACTTCAATCTCTTTCATTTGTAAATCGTCTCTTTTAATAAGTGAAATTAAAGATTTTTCAGAAAGTGAAGTGAAATCGAATGATTTAAGTAATTTATCAGGAGACTTGGCCATTAAATACGTACAAAATTCTTGAAGTTCTAATAAATTATTTGATTGTGAACTAATATGTTGAATAAATACAAAATATTGTTCTGTCCATTTGAGATTATTCTCAATTAAGTATGATTGTAAATAATCTACCAGTTCTTGAAGGCGGAGCAAGTCTGCAGCTATCAAGATATTTATAATATCTAAAATATTTTGGTCATTCAATGAAAGAATGCCACCATAAATATACCTACATTATAAAATTTAAATATATATTAAAAAAAAAAAATTATATTAAATAACAAATTTTTAATTTTTAACTCACTCTAAAATAATTTGAAAAATATCCGATGATATTCTCGGTAATTTAATATGAACTAAACGGTTATCATAGTTCTTTTTATTGGATGCCAAAGTTCGTTTCAAGTAAGGCGAGCGGTAACACAAAATATTCATATGAGCACGAAATACTTTTACGTTAGGATCTTCACCAACTTCAATTGTAATATCATAATATTCATCCTCTTTCAATAACTCAATGTAGTTTTTACTTAATTTTGAAAAAAATTGAGTAGACATTATTTTTATTATTATTTTTTCTAAAAAAAAAAAAATTTTTAAATATGAAAATTTTTTACGATCGAACCAAATTTAGACAAAACTTACATCCTATCTGTTGTACATCACATCAGTATTACATGAAATAAAAAAAAATCACTTTTGGCTTACATAATAACTAAAGATGCTTAAAATATTTCAAACTGGATAAACCCGTTTATTTGGTTTAAATATACAATCCGGAATCCTATAAATCCGGATTCAATTCTGAATTTACGAATCCGGTTCGATCCCCTAATTTAAGTTGGAGTATTGTTAACTAGCTTTAGTGATTTATTTATATAAATTATATAATAATAACCTATTCTAATAAAATAATTGATTGTTAATTATTTACTAGCTCAGAAAGCTTAACATCCAAGACTTTATTAAAAAAACACCTGATTCTTAATGGATTCTATTAAAAAAAAATCCATTTAAAAAAAACGCAATCCCTAACAGAATCTGTTAAACTTTAAAAACACCCGAACCTTAACAGACTCAAATTCATTGACTGACAAAAAAATTTAGTAAGATAATAATCATCTATTACTTATTAGTGTTAGTAAACTTAAATTATATTTTAGTAAATAATAAATAATCAACACGAGTTCACCAGTTGACTATAAAAATATGGAATAGATCAGGCGCGAAGCCACAGGTAAATCGCACATTATACAATTCAAGTTTATTTATATATATTGATCTAACTAAATAGAGTTACTGTTATATATGAAAAAAAAAAAATAATCGGCTAATTCCTTTGGCTAAATTTTGGCAAAGATTACCGCAGCTGATTGGCTAATTCTTTTAGCTAACTTTAAAAATTGCGCGTCTGATTGGTGTACATTTTGATTAATTAGTTAATTAAAATTTTTTAATGATATATTTTTTCACATGAGTTCATACATAATTTTTTTTTTTTTTTTGAAGCTGGTTGAGTGCTGGCTTATTAGTAATTTAATTACCAAAGAAAGTAAGATTATTGCTGTAGATCATTAAAATTTTAGCCGGAAAGTCATATATTTAAGTGATCAGCATCACAAAATAAAGCAATTCATAATTTAAATGAATAACCTTTTTTTACTACAATTTACACGTTTTTAATAATCTATTTCTATTTGTCACATAGTATTCCTGATGACCCATTATATTGTACAAACGTGGTGAACAAGATTTTCACATTATATAAAGGTCACATTTCTTCACTGACTATTTCTAATTTCTAATTTTTTTATATATTAATGGAAGAAGAAGATTCAGTGACAAAATTACTACAAACATTACAAAATCCTGCGCCTCAGTATGTATTAGGTAGCGTACCGGCTATAGCAACAATTGGTGCGGCACCAGATAGTGGTTTAATAAATAAGTTGTTATGGATATTACGATGTCTTGGTTGCCCGTTTACAGGGTTGTTTTACTCCTGTAACGTAAGTTGTGATCCAATAGCAATGAGTGCATTCTGGCTCCCATCAGACCATTTTGTTAAAAACGGATACAAGGTTCTCTATAGACCTTTCGGTCATCATACTATGGAAATAGCAGTAGATGAACAGGATAAACTTGTTATTCAATTACTCAAAGAATGTATAGCAGAAGCATCTGTATTAGACAGATTATCTTCACTGGCATCAGCATACTATATATTTCTCGGTATGTTCTCAGGATTAGCCAAGGCGATACGTATAGGACCATGTACTCAAGAGGATTGGCCATATCTACCATTAGCATTGGCCTGGACATTTCCAGCAATATATAGGAGAGTAATTGGAGGGAGAATGGTAGTCAACGATCCTAGGCATGCATTAGAAAACAAGTATTTAGTTGTGAGAGACCTCCCACACAACAAGAAAAGTGCTCAAGATGCTCAAGTTCTGATTACTTTTGTTTTATTCTCAGTAGTCTTTCCTTGGATGGCAGTACTTCTTGCCTATTTCACCCGTCCAGTGGGATATGGCTGTCGAAGCAAATATCTCACAGTATTGGCTTCTATCTGGTCATTCAATAGTCTTATTGCGTACATATCCCATTTATTAGGAGAAAAATTTGTTGAGGGTAATAGATTCGTTCACGGATGGCATTGCCTTTGTGGCGTCATAATATCTATTCTTTTAATTTTATTAGGTCTGCTAAGCCATACACCATCATGGTGGGCGGATTTGTTTGGAGGTCATTGTGGTGTTACGTGTTTTGATAAATAGATTATAACATTTACATATATAATAATTGAATTTCTTTTTCGTGTTTTTTATTTTTATTTTTATTTTTTTTACCAATAAACTACTGATAACCTTTTAATTATTATGTTTTGTCGAATATGAAGATGGAAGAGTAAAATGCAACACTTGGTCTCAATAGATTAGCAAGCGACATTCTTATTTTCGAAAAATTTTATTTTAGTTTTAATAATCTGTTCGAAAAAAATGTAGGAAATCTACTTATTATAGTCAATAATAAGATCAAAGTTTTTAGATAATTTATTCGTTTTTTTTTTTTTTGGCGCTTTAATTAATTTTAACAATTTTTAAAACTAGTAAATTCAGTAAAAAATAATTTGTATATAGAACAGCAATGAAAAAAAGTTTGACTCCTTGTTTAAGAAAATTGCGTTTGCAAATTAAAAAATAATCAAAATGATTTGTAAATAGAGTAGATATCATCAATCATACTAGACTTTGAGTATATTAAAAAACGCTAAATCTAAAAATTATAGATGTAAAATAATTAAAGTATTGTAGTACCTTTATTTTTGTATTGTAACGTGCCCGGGTTTTTTTTTAATAGACTTGTAGTGCAAATAAAATTATTATCCGAGTGCGAAGAAATTGTACGTGAATTATAAATTGTTTTTTTTTATATAAATGACGTTTTCAATTACATAATTTTAGCAAATATTACATCATATTACGTGTACAAAAAGTTATTATTTGGAATTATTTTATTGGAAAAGATGAAGATTTGGATGCTTCAGTTGCTTCACGTTTAAAAGAATGCACTTTACCATTATCAGTTATCACATTAGGGATAATAAATCAATTGTCCGGAAAAAAATTTATGCGAAATATGTACTGTACGTGGGACATATTGATTGATTAATTAACATATCGGCCGATTTTGGAAATTGTACCCTAATTAATGTCCAAATTATTAATTTGACCGACTTAAAAAAGATCCCACAAAGCTAAAAAAACACTCTATAAAAAACTCAAATAAACTTTTCCCTATTTTTTACTATACGCCCCAAGGTTAGTAACAATAACATGATAATGCGTATAACCATTTTCCCAGTTTAATCCTGATCATTTATTGGCTGGTATTAATGACAATCACTTAATTGACGTTCCAAAAATTTTAGGAACTTCCTTTATTGAAATACTTTTATTTAATGCTAAGTAACAAATTTTATTAAACAATTAGGTTTAGGGTCCAAGATAAAATTAATAAACTGAAAATATTATTAGTTCAGTACGACAATGATTAAACATAAATACATATAAAAAATTTTAGACAAAGATAACATTTATAAATCTTAAATTTCAACATAATTATTCTATATTTCAAATAAAATTATTACGAATGCGAAGATAATCCTTTAGTGATTTGAAATACTTCATAGTCTTGTATCGAAAAATTTTCTTCTGTACCTCTTATATTTCTGTTATAATAACACAATAAAAATTACTATAATCTAAAGATTCACCTTTAGGAGAATGTATAATAATATCACCGCCAAAATGTGGACCATTCTAAATGCTATAATAAAGTGCACAACTTTTATTTTGTACATAATTGATAACTAATTCTTATAATATCTTTAATATTATTATTTTTAGAAGAAAAAATAAAACTATTTTAGTTATGGCGAATGTACTGGGGGAAATTTTTTCCCATATAATCGGATTATACCCACCAAGGATTTCTTCTGTTCCTTTTACTTTACTAAATGTAACATTATTAGGTTTGTCATCACATAATTCATGAATATTTTAGGAGTAAATCCATCTCGACTATCTCTCAATAATAATTCAAATTTGTATGGTAAATATAATTCAACATTATCATCAATGATTTTGTCAACCCATCTTGAAATAGCTGAAACAATACTATAATCAACGATTCGAGAATCGATAATTAAAATGCCATTGCTAAACAAGGCTGCTTTTCTGGGACGTAGAACGTTTGTGAGTTGACGCAATTTCTGGATCTAAATAAAAGTTTAATAAATCTTCATTATGTGAGAATTCTTTAGACGATAAACTAAAAAATCTGACCAAAGACAAACATTGTTGTAAAGTATTTTTCATTATTACGAAATCATTATTTGACCAAGTTCTAGGAACAAGTGTTGGATTTTGTGCAAGACCCATTTTAATACACATTCCCATACTTCAACCTCATTCATTTGTAAATCGTAAATGAAATTAAAGATTTTTCAGAAAGTGAAGTGAAATCGAATTGTTTAAGTATTTTATCAAGTTTTAATAAATGATTAGATTGTGGATAAATTCAAAATATTGCTCTGTCCACTTGGGATTATTCTCAATTAAGTAAGTTTGTAAATAATCTACCAATTATTGAAGTCAAAGCACGTCTGCAGCTATCAAAATATTTATAATATCTAAAATATTTTGGTCGTTCAATGAAAGAATGCCACCATAAATATACCTATGTTATAAAGTTTAAAATTATATGAAATAACAAATTTTTAATTTTTAACTCTAAAATAACTTGAAAAATTCCAGTGATATTCCTGGTAATTTAATGGGTTATCATATTGGATGCCAAACTTCGTTTTAAGTAAGGTGAACGGTAACACAAAATATTCATGTGGGCATGAAATACTTTTACGTCAGGTCCTTTACCAACTTCATTTGTAATGTCATAATATACATAATCATCTAAATCTCAATGTAATTTTGACTTAATTTTGAAAAAATTTGAATAGACATTATTATTATTTTTTAAACCTGACCTGAAAAATATACAATCGAACTAAATTTAGTCAAATTAAATGTCAACCTGCATCTTGTATTATTTGAATGCTCGATATATTTTTAAAAAATTAGTCTAAAAAAATTTGGCAATAACAAACATTAAAATTTAAAAGAGTAAAAACTAAAAAATAATAAATATGATACCACTTTTTCAATAAAAAAGTTTTTTTAATCATTGAAAGTATAGTTGGACTGAACTGCTGCATGATTGATAAGCAAGTCGAATGATTCTATAATTGGATAAAATTTCATTCGATATTTTTTTTATTTATGATATTGTTAACGATATTGTTAAGATGGTTATATTTATTATAATATAAAGTAATATTAAAATAGTACAAAACATAATAATATTAAATTTTGTAACAATATTAATTTACATATAGGTAACTTTAAATTCCGATTTTACTATAAATTACTAACTTTAGAAAATACTAAAGTTCATAAGAATTTAATTTTTTATGTAAAATCAATAATTTATTAGCTTTAATATATAAATAAATATGTTAAATATTTAAAATTCAAAAAGATTAATGGGCAGACTGGACAGTATATGATTTATGAGCAGCCCAGAAGATTAACATCATTAAAAAATAAAAAAAAAACGAGGTATAAAACATTGATGTTAGAGTTCGGATCCGTTGTCCGTTTATTTTCAATCAAATTATGATTAAAGATTATGAATAAATAATTGGAAAAAAAATATTTAGAAAAAAATTTTTACAATATTGGAATATTTGTGATTTAATTAAAAAATTTATTTTAACTTTACATATAGCAACAGACTTACACTTACTATATACAATATTTCATTTCGGATAGTTTATCCGGATATCCGTACTCTAAGTCAATTACTGCAGCCATTCAAATTCGTAGATCTTTATTTATAATCTTGAAAAATCGAAGAACGGTAGAATCCGCTATTCATGTAACATCAGCGATAAAAATTATATATAATTTATTAATTTATTGTGCTGTTGATCATGCTATTTATAGTGGATGTATTTATAAATTTTTACCCTCTTATCGATGAAAACTTTAGATTAGTCAATTAAGCAATTTCTACGTAAAGCTAAGATATCGTGAAATTTAGTGAGTATCTTGATATCTGATATTCAATTAGGGATGTTGAGTTAGTTACAGCTTTAGAAAATTATGATTCACGAAATTCAATTATGCTTAATAATTAAAATGTTCACTTAAATAAAAGGACTGGATAAAGTAAAGGAAAATTTTATAGTTATTTTTGATATTGTTAACTGAGCTAGGATATTTATCGCCTGTATCATGCACTCTCGTTTTTCACTTTACCTTTTATTTTTACAGGGAAGTGAATCATTAAAATACATTCACTTAATGTTAAGTGACTAGTTTTATGAGACAATTAGACTAAGGGTCTAAGATAAACTGAAATTTAGAAAATAATTTATTGGATTAATATGACAATAATTAAATATAAATACATCTTAAAACATTTGCACGAAAATAACGTTTATAAATCTTAAATTTCAATATTTCTATTCTATATTTCAAATAAAATTATTACGTTTCATTTCATTGCATATTTATCTTCTAGTGATTTGAAATACTTCATAGTCTTCTATAAAAAATTTTTCCTCGGTATTTCTTATATTTCTTTCATAATAATACTTTCTACAACGAATATGGTTATAATCTGAAGATTCACCCTTATTAGAATATATAATAATATCACTGCCAAAATGTGGACCATTTAAAATGTTATAATAAACTGCACTCTCTTTAGTTAGTACATTACTAATTATTGCATCATTAACATTATTATTTTTAAAAGAAAAAATAAAACTATCTTTAGTCATACCATGTGTATCAGGAATAATTGTTTTCCACATTATCGGATTATACCCACCAAGAATTTCTTCTGTTCCTTTTACTTTAATAAATGTAATAGTATGAGATATACCATCACATAATTCATGAAATTTTTTAGGAGTAAATCCATCTCTACTTCCTCTTAATAATAATTTAAACTTATATGGTTCTTTTAAATGAGCAAAATTATTTCTAATATCTAATTTCTCAATTCTTCTTGAAATAGTTGTAATAATATTCAAATTATTAACAATTTTTGAATCAATAATTCCATCAATTTTAATATTTCGAGGTAATAAAATATTGTTTGCTGGTTCATTATCAGGGTCCAAATGAGAATTTAATAAATCTTCATAAAGTTGATGATTTAAGAGTTTTTTATAAGGACGAACTTTTCGTAAGAAATCTTTGGATGATAAACTAAAAAATCTAATCAAGGGTAAACAATGTTGTAAAGTATTTTTCATTACTTTAAAATCATCATCAGACCAAGTGTTAGGATCTGAAAGAAATGTGGGATTTTGTGCAAGACCCCATTTTAATAAATGTTCCCAAACTTCAATTTCTTTCATTTGTAAATCATCTCTTTTAATAAGTTGAATTAAAGATTTTTCAGAAAGTGAAGTGAAATCAAATGATTCAAATATTTTTTCTGGAGAGTTTGCCATAAAATCTGTACAAAATTGTTGAAGTTCTAACAAGGAATTTGATTGAAAACTTGTTCTATGAATAAGTTCAAAATGTTGTTCCATCCATTCAGATTTATTCTCAATAAAATATTTTTGTAAATAATCAACCACCTCTTGAAGAAGTAGCTCATCTGCAGCCAATAAAAGTTTGAAAATTCCTAAAGTGTCTAGCTCATTCAATGAAAGAATACCACCATAAATATATCTATGATACAAAAAAATAAAGTTCGAATTTGAATATTTGAGTCCGTGTTATTTCATATCAAGTTTATCGTATAAACTTACTTCAAGATAATTTGAAAGACTTCAGGTGATATACTTGATAATTTAATATGAGCCAAAATATTTTCCTTATTATTTCGGTTTTTGTTAGAAGCCAAAGTTCTTCGCAAGTATGAAGAACGGTAACACAAAATGCTCATGTGCGCACGAAAGATTTTTACATTAGGATCCTCTCCAATTTCAATTGTAATATCGTAATATTCATCATCATCTAACAATTCAATATAATTTTGACTTAATTTTGAAAGAAATTGTGTTGACATATTTTAGGTAAAAAAAAAAATGTTTGATATGGGAGAAAGTGGTTAAAACTATAAAGTTTAAATCATCGTGAACTTTATTCGAATATGGAATATTGGCGCATATTCTTTCCAAATTAAAACTAGATGAACTTATTGTGATCATTAGTTG
This sequence comes from Rhizophagus clarus, assembly GCA_015698045.1. Classification (NCBI taxonomy): domain Eukaryota; kingdom Fungi; phylum Glomeromycota; class Glomeromycetes; order Glomerales; family Glomeraceae; genus Rhizophagus; species Rhizophagus clarus. The sequence continues at coordinate 1,056,331 of BLAL01000228.1, forward strand.
TGTAACATCAATTGATTAGTAATTAGTGACCTTGGAATTTTAGATTTGATGTTAATTAATAAAATAAAATTTTATCACTTTATATATAAAGATGGTTATAACAGCTATAGAATTGTTGCTTATGAAATTTAATTGGATCAAAAATTATTTCATTTACCAAGATTTAAAGGACTGTAGAATTAAAGTTAAAGTCAACTTAAAGCTATGTTGTCACAAATTTTTCACGTATGTAATTTTCTTCATTTTACCATTATTTTTGGGACAGGGTGAGTATTAGCAATATTAACAGACGAGATACTCAGATACTTATTAGTATATTTTAAACTTCACTTAAAGTTAAATAGTTAGACTAAGGACTTGTATCAGATGAATTATATCAATTTAAAGAAATTTAATATTGAAATTTAAATAATATACATATCATTTACAAATTTTCTAAATAACAAAGTTTTAAATACTTCTCAAATCGCTTTATTTATATCATTTATACATTTAAACATTACCATATTTATTTTATCAAAGACATTATCTTTTAGCGATTCGAAAGACTTTACAATCTTTTATGGAAAATTTATCATTTTTCTACAACAAATTTTATAATCACCAGCAATTCCCATTTGAAGAATTATGTCTACCAAGAATTTTCTCTGCTCCATTCACTTTAATGAGGTGGTAATTACTATCACATTATTTAACATAATTATTCAAATATGGTAAAACGAAATCACCAAGTTAGTTCCTTTTCAAAATCATTATTTTTGTTTACATAATCAATTTAACTTTTTAGTCGTATAAACAACCAAGAAAGCCGAAATTTTTTTTCGTTTCTTAAATAAATTTTTGCGTAACCTCAATGACAATTTTTATATTAATACTTACAATAAAATTTATTATGAGAAAATAATCATTAACGAAAAGTGAAGAGGCAAGTTATTTAATTTTTCATAGTTCTAATAATTGTAGATCCATTATTTACAGTATCGATACAATTAACTAACCGATCTGATCACGTCATCGCGTCACAGGGAAAATAGTTACTGCGATATTCAAAAGATACGAAAATTCACTATAAAATTTTTGTCGCGTTATTATACAGGAAAAGTACAACATAAAAAATACAGAGAGATTTTTTTTATCAATGAAAAGTATCAAAAGGTTTATCTGTAACGTGAACATATCATTATATATATTTATTTGAAAAAATATTAATCTAATTTTTACGTTATTTTGAAATCATCATCCGATCCAGTATTTGAGATCATGTGCTACTTTATGCGTGGTTTTACTTTAATACATGTTCTCAAACTACATTTGCACATCACCTATTAACAAATGACTTATGCTTATTTGCACAAAAGTATATAATTATACTAATTACTAAATCTTTCATTGTTTTCATCGCTGTACATTAATCTAGCGACATTCAAAAGCACATCTATCTCTTTATTATTTGAAATACTTCGTAATCTTCCATAGAAAATTTATCCGCGGTATTTCTTATTGCTTTTTCATAATAAGACTTTTTACAATAAATGTGATTGTAATCTTTAGACGTAGATAAATCGGAAGTGACACATACAATATCAACGCCAAATTGTGGTCCACGACAAGGGTCATATTTTAATGCACGATTAGTATTTTTTACATTACTAATAATCGCATCTTTAATATTGTTATCTTTAAAAGAGAAAATAAAGCTATCCTCAGTTTTACCCCAATTATCAGAAGAATTCCGATTATCAGAAGAATTCTTATTAACTGAAGACATCAAATTATATGGATTACTCAACATTAACTGATTCCAACCATTAAAAGATTTCCTATATCCACCAAAGTTACCAGAAGAATTCTTTGACCGACTCTTAACACTAAAAGATTTCCGTGTATGATATCCACCAAAATCATCAGGCGAATTCAATGTTAACCGACTTTTATCAACAAAAGATTTCCATATTATCGGATTATATCCCCCAAGAATTTCTTTGGTTCCTTTTATTTTAATAAATGTAACAGTATTAGGTTTGTCATCACACAACTCATGAAATTTTTTAGGTGTAAATCCATCTCGACTACCTCTTAATAATAATTCAAATTTGTATGGTAAATACTGTATAATTCAGCATTATTATCAATGATTTTGTCAATCCATTTTGAAATAGTTGAAACAATACTAGAATCAACGATTCGAGAATCGATAATTAAAGTGCCATTGCTAAACAAGGCTGTTTTTCTGGGACGTAGAATCTCGAGAGTTGACACAATTTCTGGATCCAAATAAAAATTTAGTAGATCTTCATAGAGTTGATCGCTTAAGAGTTTTCGATATGGTCGAACTTTTTGTGAGAATTCTTTAGATGATAAATTAAAAAAATTTATCAAAGGTAAACATTGTTGTAAAATATTTCTCATTATTACGAAATCATTGTCTGACCAAGTTCCAGGATCTGAAATAAGAGTTGGATTTTGTGCAAGGCCCCATTTTAATACACGATCCCATACTTCAACTTCTTTCATTTGTAAATCATCTCTTTTAATAAGTGAAATTAAAGATGTTTCTGAAAGTGAAGTGAAATTGAATGATTTGAGTATTTTATCAGGAAATTTGGCCATTAAACTTATACAAAATTCTTGAAGTTCTAGTAAATTAATAGATTGTGAACTAATTTGTTGAATAAATTCAAAATGTTGTTCTATCTGCTCAGGCTTATTTTCAATTAAGTATGTTTGTAAATGATCCACCAGTTCTTGAAGATGAAGCACATCTGCAGCTATCAAGATATTTATAATATCTAAAATATCTTGGTCATTCAATGAAATAATACCACCATAAATATACCTATATTATAAAGTTTAAATAAATATTAAAAATTATATAATGTAACAAATTTTTATTATTCAACTTACTCTAAAATAATTTGAAAGATTTCCGATGATATTTTTGATAATTTGATATGAACCAATGAGTTATCATTGTTCTTTTTATTGAATGCTAAATTTCGTTTTAAGTAAGGTGAACGGTAACACAAAATATTCATGTGGGCACGAAATATTTTTACGTTAGGATCTTCACCAACTTCAATTGTAACATCATAATATTCATCATCTTTTAATAACTCAATGTAATTTTTACTTAATTTTGAAAAAAATTGAGTAGACATTGCTTTTTTTCAAAAAAAATTCCTTAGTACGGAGGTCTTATTTATAATTGAACCAGACTCGGCCAAATTGAATGTTGATGTACAATACGCACATCCTTTCTGTTGTACATCATGTCTACATTAATGAAATACTCCAATATTTGGGGGGACGTCAGTTAAAAGGGGGATTTTTTGGTCGAAATTTTTTTTATTGGTTCACTTTGCTGATCACAGTCATGTGAACAAAATTGGCTTAAAGAAGTCTTGGCATAATCGTAGTACACTAAAATGCTTAAGAAAATTAATAATTTAAATGAATAAATAATAATAAATATAATACTTCGTTTTCATTTTGTAAAAAAAACTTTTTTAATCATTTGAAAATGCCCAAAAGGTTTAGTTGGAACGTGAACGGTTTCTGAAAGAAACTTAAAAAAATACAGTACGTGAATCTGTTGCGTGATTGGTAAGCAATCCGAATGATTTTCCATGATTAAATATTATAATTTTCTTAAAATCTACAAATTTTCCAATAAATTTTCTCCGATATCTTTTTTACCTATTAAGCATTAAAAAAAAGTTAAATAATTTTGAAATATGTGACAAAATTTTAAAATTATTTTGTATGTTTAGTAATTTATTGTAAGATTGGAATTTTTGAGATATACAAAGGTTCATCAAAATTTTTTATGCAAAAATCAATCATTATAATTTTTAAAAATATATTCAACGTTTGAAAGTCTAGAGGGTGAATATTATCAAAAAATAAAAAAGAAGTTATATTTACTATTTTTATCGAGTCTAAACATTTGATCAATTTATCATATGAAATCAGTGATAAAAAAATATTTATACAGATTTATTAATTTATAAGCACCAATGTTTATTCTCAATACTTCGTTATTATCGTTATTGTCAGCTTAAGTGAGCCTCTTAGTTTGCTGTAAAATTGACGAAACCTTTAAAATAGGCAATTAAACACTTTATACATAAAGTTAAAGACCGAAAATTATTTTTAAAGATATTAAGATAGTTATGACTTACGAAATTTAATTGTGGTGAACAATTATGAATCTTCCATACATTTGTTAAAATATAAAGGACACGATAAGTAAGTTAGCTCTTTTACTTAATTTATTTATGAGTAAGTTTTAATATTACAAGTTGAAATACTTAAAATAGGGATCAGAAATAAAATTAATGAAATGAAATAATTTATTAGACAAATATGATGATGATTAAATATATATAAATAAAGCAGCAATTTGAGGTGTATTTAAAACTCTTATTTAAAAACATCTGCAATAAATAACGAGTATAAAATTTAAAATTAGTATGATCAAATTAAATTTTACGCTTATCTTTTTGTGATTTGAAATACTTCATAATCATCTATAGAAAATTGATCTTCGGTATCTCTTATCTTTTTTTCGTAATAATACTTTCTACAACAATTATAATTATAATCCGCAAATTTGTCATCAATAGAATATACAATAATATCATTTCCAAAAGATGGACCATGAGTAAGACCATGGTTTAATGCCCTATCCGTATCTACTATATTACTAATGATTGCGTCATTAGTATTATTATTTTTAAAAGAAAAAATAAAACTATCTTTGGATTTTCCCCACGAAGAAGATGATATCCATTTTAAAGGGTTATACCCACCAATAATTTCTTCCGTTCCTTTTACTTTAATAAATGTAACAGTATAAGACCTATCATTACATAATTCATGGAACTTTCTAATCTCGACTTCCTCTTAACAATAACTGAAATTTATATGGTAAACATAATCCTCTTAAATGATCAAATTTATTATTAATTACCATTTTATCAATTCTTCTTGAAATAGTAGAAATAATACTCAAATTATTAATAATTTTCGAAACAATAATACCATCAATTTTTATAATTCTAGGAAATGAAATATTATTTGTTGGCTTAATATAAGGATCTAAATGAGAATCTAATAAATCTTCATAAAGTTGACGTTTTAAAAGTTTTTTATAAGGACGAATTTTTTGTAAGAATTCTTTGGATGATAAACTAAAAAATCTAATTAATGGTAAACAATGTTGTAAAGTACCCTTCATTTTTTCAAAATCATCATTTGACCAAATATTAGGATCTGAAAGAATCGTGGGATTTTGTGCAAGTCCCCATTTTAATACATATTCCCAAACTTCAATTTCTCTCATTTGTAAAACATCTCTTTTAATAAGTTGAATTAAAGATTTTTCAGGAAGTGAAGTGAAATCTAATGATTTAAATATTTTCTCTGGAGAGTTTGCCATCAAACCTGTACAAAATTGTTGAAGTTCTAATAAAGAATTTGATTTAAAGCTTGTTCTATGAATAAGCTCAAAATGTTGTTTCATCCAACCTGATTTATTTCAATAAAATATTTTTGTAAATAATCTACCACTTCTTGAAGAAACAGCTCATCCGCAGCTAATAGAACTTTGAAAATCTCCGCAGTGTCTTGGTCTTTCAATGAAAGAATACCACCATAAATATATCTATACAAAAAAATTTGAATTTTGAATTTAATCTATGGATATATATATTAAATTGTTGTATAAACTTACTTTAAAATAATTTGAAAGATTTCAGGTGATATATTCGATAACTTAATATGAGATAAGACATTATCTTTATTTTTTTTTACTAGAGCCCAAGGTTCATCGTAAATAAGGAGAACGGTAACACAAAATACTCCTATGGGCACGAATGATTTTCACATTAGGGTCTTCACCAACTTCAATTGTAATGTCATAATATTCATCATCCGTCAATAATTCAATATAATTTTGACTTAGTTTTGAAAGAAATTGTGTTGACAACATTTAAGAATTGCAAAACAAATAAGAAAACAAATTTCTTTTTATTGAACAAATTTATAAGCTTACGTTTGTAACACAACTGTTTGAATATGACAAATGAAATCATTGATGCCAAATAAATTAAGGTTTTAAACGTCATAATTTGTTATAATCATTCTTGTATATCTGAATAAAGTATAAGTTAAATTGAAGTTCAATAACGAGCGAATTAACTAAATGGAATTAGGCCACACGCTCCACAAATAGTCAATTTACATACTATCAAAAATAAATAAGTTAAATTAATTAATAATTTAATATAGATAAATCACTTTTGGAAATAGGTAAATTTCTTACTTAATTATTATTCGATCCGAGATGACAGCTCAGATTATAGTTAAACAAAATTAAAATCTCAATAATTTTGACTTCTTAATCATAAAAACTACCAAAGATTTCTTGTGTGTAATCTCATTGGTAAATTTTTTATATTAACAAAATTATTTATATGCAATTAATAAATTTTTTGGAAAAATCATATGAAAAAACAAATCATATTATTTTTCGGTTAGTTGACGAAGTTACAATAGTTAATGATTACACATCTATTACAAAATATAGTTCCATTTACATCTTTTATTTCATAATATTATTTTTCATAATTTCTCTGTAATAAAATAATTCGTATTTAATTAACATTTTAAACGACATTAAAAATCCGAAATAATAATTAACATGACACTACTTTTTTTTGTGATACTAGAGAAAGTTTATTTACAAATGAGAAGTATCATAAGTTTGTTTGTAACTCAAATAATTTTTTGTATTAATGATTAGTATCAAAAAGTTTATTTGAAACTCAAATATATATATTATTATATATTTTTTCTTTAAAAATAAAAAAAAAGGTGATGCGTAAATAGACAATTATTTTCGGTATAATGTGTAATGTAAATAATACAAAAAATTTAAAATTATGAAACGTAAAACCACATATACTTAACAAGAAATTTATAATATATAAATCGTTTCGATAACCAAACTCCTTCATTCTATTAAAAAATCCGATATAACAATTTTCCCAGTCCAAACTCCGGAAAACCGAAAGCTTCGGTTTATCGAAAATCCGGTTATCAGTATGAATAATATTGAAAAAAATAACTTTTATGCACAAACTCCTATTCAACTAAAAAATTACTATTAAAATAAATTATGATTTATAGGCGTACTCCTTTAAATTAGTATATTTCATTTGACAAAACATATTGCATATACATTTATTTTTTTATAATTTGAAACACTTCAAAATTTTCTATACCAAATTGACCTTCGTCTCTTATCTTTTTTTCGTAATAATGCTGTTCATACCGAACATCATTGTAAAGAATTGTCAGCGTATACAATAATGTCTTGACCAAAGAATGGACCAGCGCTAGGGTTATACCATATTGCACGATCTGTATCTTCTATATTACTAATTATTCCATCCTTAGCATTATTATTTTTAAAGGAAAAAATAAAACTTTCTTTAGTTTTCTTATAACCATTAAAACCAGCAGAAGATTTCCATATTAATGGATTATATCCACCAATAATTTCATCTTTTCCTTTTATTTTAATAAATGTAACAGTATGAGATGTCCCATCACATAATTCATGAAATACTTTAGGTGTATATCCATCTCGACTTCCTTTAATCAATAATTGAAATTTGTGTTCTTTTAAATGAGCGAAATTATTTCTAATATCTAATTTATCAACTTGTCTTGAAATAGTTGTAATTATACTTAAATTTTTAACAATTTTGGTATCAATAATTCCATTAATTTTAATATTTCTAGGAAGTGAAATATTGTCGGTTGGTTTGCTATCAGGATCCAAGTGAGATTTTAATAAATCTTCATAAAGTTGATGTTTCAAGATTCTTTTATAAGGACGAACACTTTGTAAAAAATCTTTGGATGATAAGCTGAAAAATCTAATTAAAGATAAACAATGTCGTAGAGTATTTTCCATTATTTTGAAATCATCATCTGACCAAGTGTCAGGATCAGATGAAAGTGTAGGATTTTGCGCAAGTCCCCATTTTAATACGTATTCCCAAACTTCAACTTCTTTCATTTGTAAGTCATCTCTTTTAATGAGTTGAATTAATGACTTTTCAGGAAGTGAAGTGAAATCAAGTGATTTAAATATTTCTCTGGGGATTTTACTATAAAGTCTGTACAAAATTGTTGAAGTAGTAATAATGAATTGGATTGAAAACTTGCTTGATGAATAAGTTCAAAATGTTGTTCCATCCATTCAGACTTATGTTCAATCAAATACTTTTGTAAATAATCAACCACCTCTTGAAGAAGCAGTTCATCTGCAGCTAGTAATAATTTGAGAATATCTGAATTGTCTTGATCATTCAATGAAAGAATACCGCCATAAATATACCTATACACATTATACAAGAATTTTTAAATTTCGAACCTAAATATTTGAATTACTGAGATTATGATTTTACATCTTTGTAAATACTTACTTTAAAATGATTTGAAACGTTTTTGGTGATATTTTGGGTAAATTAATATGAGCTATAAGATTATCTTTACTTGTTTTTTTGGTAACCAAAGCCTTTCGTAAATATAGAGGACGGCAACATAAAATATTCATATGAGCACGAATTATTTTTACATTAGGCTCTTCTCCGACTTCAATTGTTATGTCACAATATTCATCATCTGTCAATAATTCAATATAATTTTGACTTGTTTAATAAAAAAAAAATTTCTTCCCATAGCTGTTTTGCATTTTTTTAAATGATGTCAACACAATTTCTTTCAAAACTAAGCTTATAAGTTTACGTTTGTAACACAACCATTTGAATATGACAAAATGAAATCATTGATGTAGATTCTTTCCAAAATAAATCAAGGTTTTATACGTTATAATTTGTTATAATCACTCCTTTATTAAAAATTACAACTTAATTCTACTTGAATATCTGAATAAAGTATAAGTTAACAGAGAATAATAAAAACTTCTAGTATAAGTTTGAAGTTCAATAACGTGCGAATTAATTAAATGGATTATAGCACACGCTCCACTGATATTACAAATAGTCAATTTACAAACTATCAAAAATAAATTAATTAAATTAATGTAAATAAATAAACCACCTTTAGAAGTAGGTAAATTCCTTAGTGATTTATTATTCGATCCTCACAGCATAATTAAGCAAAATTAAAATCTTAAACTTGACTTCTTATCATAGTCCTAAAAACCACAAAAGATTTCTCGTGTGTAATCTCAATGATAAATTTTATACTAATAAAATTAATTATGTGCACTTTTAATAAATTTTTTAGGAAATAATATGAAAAATATATTTTATTTTTCGGTTAGTTGGTGTTAATGATCATACATCTATTTATACAAAGTAACGAAAAGTGAAATTCCATTTACATCCTTTACGTCATAATTTTTTCATACTTTATCTCTATAATAAAATAATTCGTATTTAATTAACATTTTAAAACGACATCAAAAATTAAAAATAATAAATATCACTACTTTTTTTTAAAAATACCGAAGAAAATTTTTTTATCAATAAGTAGTGTCAAAAAGTTTATCTTAAACTCAAATATATTATTATACATTTTTTCTTCGAAAAGAAAAAAGAAAGGTGATGCGTAAATAGACAATTATTTTTGTATAATGTGCAATGTAAATAATACAAAAAGTTTAAAATTATGAATCATGAAATCACATATTTAATAAGAAATTTATAATAGACAAATCATCTCGATAAATTGAACTCCTTCGTTCTATTAAAAAAATCCGATATAACAATTTTCCCAGTCCAAACTCTGGAAAACCGAAAGCTTCGGTTTATCGAAAATCCGGTTATTTGCGTAAATAATAAAATAATGTTGAATTATTATGGAAAAAATCTTTCATGCATTATTACAACAAATTCCTATTCATCTAAAAAATTACTATTAAATATTAGAGGAGTACTCCTTTAAATTAGTATTTTTTTATTTCATTTGACAAAACATATTGCATATACATTAATTTTTTTATAAATTGAAACACTTCAAAATCTTCAATACCAAATTGACCTTCGTCCCTTATTTTTTTTTTCATAATAATGTTGTTCATACCGAATATCATTGTAATGTAAAGAATTGTGAGCGTATATAATAATATCATAACCAAAAAACGGACCAGCGCCAGAGTCATACCATGATGCGCGGTCTGTATCTTCTATATCACTAATTATTCCGCCTTTAACATTATTATTTTTAAAAGAAAAAATAAAACTATCTTTAGTTTTAGCCCATAAACCAGAACCGTGAGATCTCCATATTATCGGATTATATCCACCAAGAATTTCTTCTGTTCCTTTTACTTTAAATATAACAGTATTCGGTTTGTTATCACATAATCCATGAAATATTTTAGGAGTAAACTCATCTCGACTTCCTCTTAATAATAATTGAAATTTATATGGTAAATATAAATCTCTTAAATGATCAAATTTATTATTAATTACCATCTTATCAATCCGTCTTGAAATTGTTGAAATGATTTTTAAATTATTAACAATTTTCGAATCAATAATTCCATAAATTTTGATGCTTCAAGGTAATAAAATGTCATCAATTGGTTCAGTGTTGGTTCACTATCAGGATCCAAATGAGAATTTAATAAATTTTTATAAAGTTGATGATTTAAGAGTTTTTTATAAGGATGAACTTTTTGTGAGAATTCTTTGGATGATAAACTAAAAAATCTAATTAAGGGCAAACAATGTTGAAAAGTATTTTTCATTGTTTTAAAATCATTGTCTGACCAAGTATTAAGATCTGGAAAAAACGTGGGATTTTGTGCAAGTCGCCATTTTAATAAATGCTCCCAAACTTCAATTTCTTTCAATTGTAAAATCATCTCTTTAATAAGTTGAATTAAAGATTTTTCAGAAAGTAAAGTGAAATCAAATGATTTAAATAATTTTTCTGGAGAGTTAGCCATTAAATCTATACAAAACTGTTGAAATTCCAACAAGGAATTTGATTGAAAGCTTGTTCTATGAATAAGTTCAAAATGTTGTTCCATCCATTCAGAATTATATTCAATTAAATACGCTTGTAAATACTCAACCACCTCTTGAAGAAGCAGTTCATCTGCTGCCAATAATAATTTGAGAATATCTGAATTATTCTGATGATTCAATGAAAGAATACCGCCATAAATATACCTATGCAAGAATTTTTAAATTTCGAATTTAAATTTTTGGATTACTGAGATTTCAATGACATTACACCTAGTATATACTTACTTTAAAATAATTTGAAACACTTCTGGCGATATTTCGGGTAAATTAATATGAACCATAACATTATCTTTACTTGCTTTTTGGTAGCTAAAGCCCGTCGTAAATATGGAGAACGGTAACATAAAATATTCATATGAGCACGAATTATTTTTACATTAGGTTCTTCTCCGACTTCAATTGTTATATCATAATATTCATCGTCCTCTAATAATTCAATATAATTTTGACTTAGTTTTGAAAAAAATTGAGTAGACATTTTTTTTATAAAAAAAAGAGATAAAAAAAAAAGAGAAAGACTTAAATGTTGATTTACAGCAGCACAAATTCATCATATGAAAATACGTAACGCCAATCTACGAGTATATAGAAGCGAGTAACGTAAATTGGCTTAGTGAGTAACGTAAAGCTTAATGTAAAGTGAAATTTTTCCATCTTACGTCGAGTGATTTATACAGGATCTTGTGACATGATCAGCTTTATTTGAATTATTTCTCCCATAATTCTCTTTTTTTCATTTTTTTTTAAAAAAAATCTATTAGTTAATAAAAAAGGTTTAATATTTTTAAAGAACTTCGTTAAGTGTATATTGTTATTAAGTTGTAACCTATTTTTATTTACAATGAATGCGTTTTTTTTATAAATTTTATAACATTGATTTTAACACTTTAGTTAAGTAAACAAGACTTGGTGACTAATAAAATCATTTAACAAGTATGAGAATACTCGTGTGTTAATTTTTCTAAATATTGTTTAATATTTGCGAAGGAAATAGATGTTTTTTGTTTACTATATTTTATTTTTCGATTTTACAGCGTGGTTTCTGTGCTTTTGCTAAATGAAATAAGCTCAAGAAGTTTAAATGAAGTGGTACAGAACTACTCAAACATTAATTTTTATTGAAACAGAGTTAATATTAATCACAACATAAGTGCTATAAAGTATATAAAAAAATAAATACGCAAAAATTAAGTGCTATGAAATGTGAAAACAAAGAGTAGAAAAAAATTTTATTATAAGAAGAGAGAGGGAAGAGTAATAAGAAAAATAAAAGTAATCAATAAAGAAATATACCAAATAAAGTTATTAAGGTGAAATGGTACAAAGGAATGATAAGGAAATGATAAAAAATAGCAGTTCAGAGCTGAATTGATAAAAACTGCATGGGATGAACTGTCATTTGAAGATTAATGATTGAACTATTGGGATATGAAAAAAGTGTTAGGAGTTGATGATTTAAATAAATTTATAATAGAAAATTTATAAAAAGAAAAATTAATATGAAAAAAAAAGCGAATAAAAAGTAGATTATAAGTATAAGAAAAGGTAAAGGGTAATAAGAAAAATAAAAAATGTAAAATATTTTAAAAATGTACCAAATAAGTTATTAAGGTAAAATGGTACAAAGGAATGATAAGGAATTAATAAAAATAATAGTTCAGAGCCAGGTTGATTAAAACCGCACAGGATGAACTGTCATTTAAAGATTAATGACTGAACTACAGTGGACGAAAAAAGTCTTCAGAATAATTTTTCCAGTCAATATCTAGCCGATAATTGACTTATAACTCATTAAATACATATAAGTTTTATATGGAAAACAGGTCTGAAAAATATTTTTGTCTTAATACACAATGTGTGATTTCTTAATAAAAATTCGTGTTATAGTGTCTTTAACTTACATTAATCGAAAATTTCATGATTTTTTAAGTTTTTTAATTTAACTTTAATTTTATCATTAATGTGCCATAGGATTTTTAACATTACGCTTTATGATTCAACAAACAAAATAAAAAAAAAAAATTATTAAATTTGGCTGGATATTTACCATGAAACTGCTTTTTAAATTTGCTCAATTAGTCAAATTAGCTAACTCATTTTTTCCGATGATTTTTTGGGTAACTTATATTTTAATAGACAGATAGCATGTATTCTGTTGCTAATATACTTTTGATATCTAATTTTTCACATCACAAGGGGTATATCCGCAAATTTTCACATGTTACAAACATTTACTCATTGCACAATAAATGGAAATTTTTTTCCAAAGACTTTTTTCATCCACTGTATTAGGGTATAAAAAAAGGATAAGGATTTAGGGTATAAACCATGAACATTAAATTTATATAAATAAAAAAGTAATATAATCTGTTATATATATGAAGAGTTAGATTACAAGAAGCAAGCAAAAAAATAGGAAGAAAATCAAGTAAGAGAATAGGAACAAATTTTAATAAATTTAAAAGTAAAATTTCAATTATTTGAGAAAAGAAATAAAATAATACAAAAAGAGGAATAAAAGTAATAAAAAAAGTTAAGAAGGGAAAAAAGAAAAGTTGAAAATCACTGTTTAATTGTGTATAAGAAAAACATTTATTGAGAGGAACTTCAGTTAAAGATGAATGTACAAAATTGGGGCAAAGATCAAAAGACATTTTAAAAGATTTAGAAATATTTGTAGAATTTTTTTAAAAAAAAAAAATAAAAGAAAAGAAAATTACATATATTTATATAATTTTGAAATAAGGCAATTACATATATTTTTTATTACACATATTTACTCTGTATATGAGTCATTTATAGTCTAAATCAGTTAGATAATAAATTTGCATATTGACTCAGCTTGTAATTTTAAAATCAATTAATTAGCATTGCACACATATTTACTTTGTATGAGTCATTTATAGTCTATATCAGTTATATAATAAATTTGTATATTGACTCATTTTATAAGATTGATATGAGATTGATACAAAACTGATATGATGATTTACAATCAAAGACAATAGAAAATTCAGGAATTTAATCAAGTAATTATAATCATAATAGTTATGATAATAATCATATGATCTAATTTGATTTCATATTTTGTATCACACAAATTCAATATAAATTCAATAAATTCAATACAAATTCAACACAAATTCAACACAAATAACAAATTTTGGGCAGAATTAACTAATTTTTACCAAAATTTCCAACATAAATTGAACACATTATATATACAGTCACTAGCGTTGCATTAATTAAATTTATGATCTACCAATTAACTCTCAATTAAATGTAAATTAAATGCAAATTAACATTTAATGCAAAAACGTAACACAAATTTTATGGTCATTATTTACTAACTACGTACATTTATTATTGGTCAAGACTAGGGATGGCAATGGTCAAAGTTATTAACCGGTCATGACCGGTTATGACCGTGACCAATATTGGTCGGTCAAAGGCTTCTGACTGACAGTTTAACTGACCATTTTGACTGACTGTTTGACCGACCATTTAACTGACCGTTTAACCAATTGTTAACAAATTGTTAACTGACCATTTAGCTAACCTTATTCCTTTGACATTTCTTTTAATGAATTTAATCATTAAAAAAGTTAAATACCATTTTATTTCGCTAATAAAAACACTTTTTAACGTTTTGTCTTGATTAAATTTGTTAAAAAGAAAAAAGTGATCAGTTAAACGGTCGGTCAGTCTAAGGCCCTTAACCAGTCATGACCAACTGATAACTGACCATGACTGACCATTGCCATCCCTAGTCAAGACGGTTAAGTCTTGCAATCTAATTTTTTATATGTCTGAGCAAATAACAAGAAATAAAATAAATTAAAATAATTAAATTTACATTTTGGGTAATTTAATTTAATTTAATTATTATTTTTTTTTTAAACGGCAGTAACAACAACAAACATTATATGAAAAAAAGTATCTAAACTATATAACATCTAAAACTATCACAAATGGTGGAGAGTTATTACCATTCAAAAGAAAGAACTGCATCTCTAACCTAACGACTATTTGTAACTAAAAGATAAAACATTTTTTGGCCAAGTTCTTCAAGGTGGATTTTGTGAAAAATGTGGTTAATTATACACAAATGTAAAACATAAATGGTGCAAATCATGTCAAATAAATGAATTAAAGAAAATTCTTTATTTAATTGGAATGGAGATAAAAAAATTAATGATTTTATTACAGAGATGCAATCAACCCTATAAAAAATAAGTGTCCAGATAATGTCTGGAAAATTTCCAGAAAAATTATTTAAAATATTGTCTGGAAATTTTGGATACTGTGTATCTGGAAATTGTTCTGAAAACACTGCATTTTTGTGATATTAGGAAATTGTCCAGAAATTGTCCAGAAATGTATTTTCATAAAATTTGCCACAAAAGATGATCAATGGATAGATGATCATTATTATTCCCTAACCTAAAATTTTTATATCATAGATATATAGTATTTTTACCTGCTCTGCAATTTTAATTAGTACAACAGAAAAGGTTTTGAATGTCAGTTTTGTGCTTTTTGCATTTTTTTACAAAATTAATTTATCCTTTTTTGGAAATAGTATCCAGAATTTGTCCTGAACTTTTTCATGTTCAGAATTTGTCTATCTGGTTTTTTTACTATGTCCAGAATTTGTCCAGGTTTAACTGTCCAGAATTTGTCCAAAATTTTATACCGAACAAATACTGGATGAATTCTGGACAAAGTTAGGACATGTCAAAATTTTAAGTATCAGAAGTGTGTCAGACATGTACCAAAAAAGTGGACATTTTCCGGACATATCAGATTTATTCTGGACATTTTCCAGACATTTTTGATAACATTTTCCAGACATTTATTTTTATAGGGCAAGAATTGATAAATGGAGTGATATAGTATTTGAATGGATACCTTATGATCATTTTATTGGTGTCAGAAAGATAGGTGAAGGTGGTTTCGCTATGATATATTCAGCAAAATGGAAAGATGGTCCATTAAAGTATATTGTTTATAAAAAGAAATTCAAAAAAGTTTACTTAGCGTTTGGTGTAAATGATTTCGTTTTGAAGGTTTTGATCAGTTTACAAAATTATATTGATGGATTCCTTAATGAGGTATAAATTATTTTAAATTTTAACTTATTTTTAAAAAGATAAAAGTATTAAAAGTTTCATATTTCATTTAATAGGTTAAAGCATATTCAATTTCAACAAATATGTTTGATAGTAATATACTTGCAATATATGAAATAACTCAAAATCTGGTCACCAAAGATTATATTATAATTCTTGATCATGCTAAAGGTGGAAGTTTTAATGATTGGATAAAAAATAAAATACATATATTACATAATATTATTGATGGACTTAAAGAAGTTCATGAAAACAAATTGATTCGTCTGGAAATTTTTTATTTAATTATCCAAAATATAAAAAAGACATTCGTGTTTGTATTTTAGATATGGGAATAATGGGATTATGTGAAGAAGTCAATAATGTAGACAAATCAAAAATTTATGAGGTTTTACCTTACATAGCTCCTGACGTATTAAGAGGAAACCCTTATACTCAACAGCTGATATATATAGCTTTGGTATGATCATGTATTTTGTTGCAACTTTAAGACAACATTTTTTTAATTGTGGACATGATTTTCACATAACTTTAGATATATGTAATGGAGTTAGACCTGAAATAAATGCACCAGATTATTTTGTTGACTTGATGAAAAGGTGTTGGGATTCAAGTCCAGATAATAGACCAAATGCTATTGAAATATATAAATTAATTTCTTCTTTTAAAAAAATAACCGATTAAAAGAGCCAGAAAAATATAATTTAACAGTTCGTCCACAAAATTATCCTTATATAGATAATCTCTCAAAAAATTATAATTCTGATTGTATTGACCGTGCAATTGTTGATTGAAATATAGGAATCTTATGTTGTACTTCAGTTGATTTCTTACTAGATTATGATTCTGACCTTAAATAACAGAGGCTCAGTTTAGGAATTGTATTTTTGTTATTAAGTTTATTAAGTTTATCACAATAAAGTTTTTAAAATTAATTAGTACATAAATGTTAAAATCTGAAAATTGGAAAAAATAAAATAAAATAAAATAATGATATAATTGATTGTATTATAAAATCTCAAGAACTTTGATCGAAAATAGTTATCCTTTTTCATTGACAATATTTTGTCGATAATTTATTAAAAACTTATTCAAAATTTCTAATTATGATTAATTAATTAGTAAAAATGTATTCGTGAATGTTGATTATGGCGAAGTTTATAAAAATGTAATGATGACTCCTAAGACGGTTTAATTCAAATGCAGCTTCTAGCATAACTGCAGATTCATATTTATGAATCTCTCTATCTTTACTCTCAAATTTGGTGATAAAAAACGGATGTTTGCTATCATTATTACTTGTGATAAACTCGATAAGTTAGGAGAAGGATCATACAAGAGTGTAAGTCTCTAATAAAATAACCAAATGAAAATATAATGGAAAAGAGTCACAAGAGAAGCGAACAGATCAAGTAGAGGTAAAACCTCTCGATGGTTTTTAGATATTGAAACAAAATTAATTAAGAACGCTCATACTTGTGAAGTGTTCAGTTATTATGAAATTAATAAGACGTATATGAAAGATATCAAGGGATAGTTAAAAAAGACAAGTGGAAGGGCTTAAGATCACAATTAAATGAAGCTGATTTTAATGATTTATTAATATTTGATGATAGATTTGAAGCAATAGAATCACAAGAAATTCTCTGAATATATTTGGCTTTCTGCATCTTATAAATCTCATCCACATTATTTCCATGTTGTTGAAGAACAGCTTTAAGTCAAGATTTTCTATCTGTGGTATCATTTTTTTGATTATAATCTTCTGATGTGAAGGTTGCTGTGTTGCGTTAACTGATTTCTCATTTCTTGCTTGACATCTTGTTCTATAATTTTTTCTTCAAGACTATAAACAACCATATGATTCTAGTCTTCTGGTCAATACTTTTGATTGTTGGAACAAATGTATTATTCACTTTGTTAACTTCAAGAACTTAAGAATAAACACTTAAATTAAAGAAGCCTTGATTACCATTTATAAATAAAAATACAAACCTTGAACATTCATTCTATTTCTATTCTGGCTAGCGTGTCATATTTTTTTTAAAGTGCAATTCATCATTCACCCTTAACATGAATTGCAATTTTTTTTTCTAAGCGAGTTAATAAGTTCCTCAGTAGAAATTTTTATTTGAAAAATGCCATCATATCCATCTCCAGGTACAAGGCAGTTGAGATATATATAGGGAATAATTTTGGTATTCAACGAACTATATTGGTAAAAGATGCCTAAAAATTTATTTGAAATAGTTAGAACATGTGTTATGCTTAAAGAGTACCGCCAAAAACACACTGTTGCTAAGAGCATGACATTTGCTACTACCTACCTGAAACAAATACTTGAATATGTTTCTTGGCGATTTCTTCCACTTTTCAATAATCTTCTATGTCCATGATCGCAAGTAATTCGTCATCTTCTTGGAAACTAAGTTTCTGAATTTCATCATCTCTATTTTACGGGATAGATATTTTCTATGGTGTACCGTTAGGATCAAAAGTTCCAAAATTATGAAAATCGATTTTTGAAATTTCAAAAAAGGAAATTTTTCTTTTATGGTAATTTTATATTACACAAACTTATAAATAAGGATTTAGTGTAACATTTGTGTAACACAAATTCCCTTTTTGGAAGTTTATGTAATGTAAATCTGAATTTAAAAAGGAAATTTTCCTTTAAAGGAAATTTCAAAAATCAAAAATTCAATTTTTGAATTTTTGATTTTCAAATTTTGATTTTTCATTTTTCAAATTTTTGAAATTTCAAAATTTTCAAATTTATTTTCTTATAAGGAAAATTTCCTTTTATGTATAATACTTATTTTCAACATTTAATGGTGTGGCTAAAAAAAACTGAAATTTTTTAGGGAATACGATAATTAGGTTAAATTATCAATCATTGTCAGTATTGTTAGTAATATTAAAATTAGTGTTCTGAACCTTATCTGTCTGACTCATCTGACCCAAAGTAATTTTGTCTGTTATTACTGTTATACTAAAAAAAAGCTTATATTACTATTATAAAATATGATAAGAAGTATTTAATAAAAAGTGTTTTGTGATTTTACGTTAAAAATGTCAAAACACCTTTTTTTGCATTTAATCTAGCTAATTCACGCAAAAAAAAGTTTAAGATTTGGGTTTATTGGGTTTACTAAAGTAATTATAAAAAAAATGTCAAATACATTCTTTGACTTTTTTAATTTAAAAAAAGTATGCTAGAATACTTTTTTTAAACGTTTGATTTTTAAAAGGAAAATGCTAATCAGATTTTTTTTAAGCGTTTAAATTCAAAAAATGCTAAAAATGATTTTTTTAAGCGTCTAATTAAAAAGAATGCTAAAAACTTTTTTTTTAAAGCGTTTAATTAAAAAACGCTAAATACTTTTTTTTAAAGCGTTTATATTTAAAAAAAAAATGCTAAATATGCGGTTTAACTTTTTTTTAAAGCATTTTTTTTATTTAACGTTTTTTTTTTAATTTTTGATCTAAAAAATGTTTTTTTAAGCGTTTAAATTTAAAAAAAATGCTAAAAAATTGTTTATTTTAAGTGTTTAATAAAAAAATGTTTTTTTTTAAAGTGTTTGATTAAAAAAACGTTAATCCAATTTTTTTTTTAAAGCGTTTAATATAAAAAAACGCTAAAAAATTGTTTATTTTAAACGTTTAATAAAAAAATGTTTTTTTTTAAAGCGTTTGACTTTAAAAAAACGTACGCTTAAAAAAACGGTAAAAAGCGTATTTAGCGTTTTTTTTAAGTGTTTGAATAAAAAAAATGCTAAACCGATTTTTTTTAAAGCGTTTAATTTAAAAAAAAAAATGCTAAAAAATCATTTTTTTAAGCGTTTAGTTAAAAAAAGCTAAATACGCTTTTTAACTTTTTTTTTTAAGCGTATAATTTAAAAAAAATGCTGAAGACGACTTTTTTAAAGCGTTTAATTAAAAAAAGTTTTTTTTAAAGTGTTTAAAGGTATTTAATTAAAAACGTTAACCCGTGTTTTAATGTTTTTATTAAATTGGCAAAAAAAACTCAGCTTTTTTTTGCATTAACTACTAAGAAAAAACGTTTTGGTGTTTTTTCATGAAAACAAAATGCCGAAATATTTCTTTACAAATCATTTAGTGTCAGCATTTGCTTTTTTAACTTCAGGTTAAACGGTCAACCCGACGAGAATTACTATGTTACATGATTTAAGTAGGTTTGTTAAAAATTTTTTAGCCACACCATTGAATGCTGAGAATAAGCATCATACATAAAAGGAAATTTTCCTTTAAAGGGAAATTCCCTTATAAGGAAACTTTCCTTTTTCGAACGTTCAAAAAATCAATTTTCAAAATTTCAAAATTGATTTTCATAATTTTGGCACTTTTGGCCCAAATGGTACACCGTAATTTTCCATAATTTTAAATTTCCGGCATCAAAGTGTACATTTTTTCGTTCCTAATTAATTGCTTAAGCCTGTCCACTGTTTCCCTGGTAACTATTTTAATAGGAAACATACTGTCTAGAGGCTGGAGTTTGTCCTCTAACAATGCAGTTTAAAGTAACAATGTTTTTTATCCGTACATAAGCAATTCCATACAAATTTCTGAGAACACCGGACGGTATTATTGTTACTTTTTTTAAAATCATGACTTTTTTGGTGACTTGCAGTTAACAATTTACCCCTAGAATAATTTTTTTGTGGAAAAAAAAATTTTCGGAAACCCTCCCAAGGGTAACGTGGTTATATAAGAATGAGGAAAAAAAACATAACTACATTATTTAACCTGTAATATAAATAAGCTGTGCTGAATAAAACTTTTTGCATAAATGACTAAATCAAATTGTAATTGATTATTAATCTAGCAACATTTATTAACATCAAATATTGCAGACAAAATTAACATGGCACAATGGACGATGATAGTAATATTTGGTATAACTGAATATATAAGGTCTAAATATTTCTATACATTTACATTGTTTAACAAAGCCACAGATATCAATCATTGAAGAATTATTATGTAGTGGTATAGACTACTATATAAGAAATTAATCAAAATATACGCCGTATGAATTCCGTATATATAGTACCAATAACTCATCACAAAGCAGAGCTTATCACTTAGGAGTACTATTAATATGACGTTAGAATAAATGAGAAGACTGATCTAAAAAAAAAAAAAAATATTTAAATATCCGTTTCTTCTTGTTAGGTTCTTCTTTACTATGATCGTTCTTCTTACTAGAACTAATAGAGGGACGTTTGACAATCTTTTGTGGTGTCTTCGGTTGACTATAAGGAGGTACACACTCGCATAAATTTAACAAGTGGATATAGCGAAATTCTATCATTTCTATGCACGATAATTATTGCACTGATGTAAATTTAGCTTGTTTTATTAGTTCTTTATATATTATAATTCATTATATATTATAATCCAAAGTTGCTCCTTTTAAGTGAATTGAAAAATATTTTTCTTGTACTTAAGTCTAAATAATTTTCAGTGAAAAAAATTATGCACTTTTTCAACTGAGTGTTCAAGCTCTCACGATGAAAGAACAACTATTTTATTCCTATATATATCATTGTTCATAAGATGTGTACCTATCTTCACCTCGGTGAGATAATTAAATATCATATTATTTATCTGAAAATGTCTCCAAATAATAAAAAAAGAAAAAAAGACCAAAAATATATTAACTTGAAATTCTTGAATATTATATCCTTCCGCATCATAAGTAAATAATCAATTTAGTCCATCTCCATATTAAATTTAAGAAAAAAAAATTTTTTTTTTTTTTTTTTTTGCGAACAAATATTTTTTGAATATGATGATTATCTTCAACCACGAATTTAATTAAATTTATTTTAAAAATTTCTAAAAAAAAATAAATAAATAATTTTTATTCTTTATAACAAATTGAGAGCTAATTTTATGATGAAAAATAAATGTCTGAATTTATTACGTAATACTGAAGCTTATTTAGATAATAATTTATCAGAATCTTCATGTTCAATATTTTCACTAACATTATTTTGGGAAAAAATTGACCCAGCCAGTCACAGGAAATAAATAACTGAAAAACTGTACATTCCTCCATCTGATTTCTTATTACTATTACTATTTAACGTTATTATTAATTTTAACTTAAGATTCCTTTGTTTATTACTATTTTATTTAGATATATTGCTCTAATGTTGCATTCCAAATAGAGATCTACATTCGATGGCGAGAAATACCTAGAAATACTACCTAAGATTTCATGAGGACCATATAGCTTTGACATCGCATTCTTCTGGTATTTTTATTTCCGTGTACCACCTGGTAAATAAATCCTTGACCAATCCGTGAACAGCTAAAGCTAAATAATCGCTGAAATCAATTTGTATATGTGATTTTAAAATTTTTATATAAAAATAAAATTTTATTTCTCCGTTGCGTAAGTGATACTATACATATATGGATCCTGCCGGTGCTTGGCTGTAATGTATATATTAGTGCATTATCCCTATAAACTCCTTATACTAAATTATACTAATTTATACCAAATGGGCCTATCCATATCTAAATTAACTCAAATTCATGCAAAAAATGAACCGAATTTAAGCCAAATTATACATGAAAGCTCTAGTATAAGAAATTTTAAAGCATAAAGAATAATTCACGAAAAGACTGATTTGAAATTATATAATATCCTTTAATATTTTTTTTTTAAACCATGAATAGTCATCATTGACGTCAATATTGTCCATAAATCTATAACATGTAGTTATATGTTATATTCATATTTTTGGTTCAAGCTATTTAAAATTATAACCAATATGAAAGGAATTTTGATTATCTGTTGTTTAAAGATTATTTTCCTTTATAATAGATGCGTAAATGGTTATTGAGAAATAAAATAAAATTATTCTTAGTTCTCATTCGTACAAGAAATTTATCCATACAATGATTGCAATGATTTATTATTATAAATTTTTATTTTAATTACTCCACTTTGTCTTTGTAAATTAACTAATAAATTATGATATCAATTGAAGGAATTAAAGACCCTTTAACAATTTCATAGAGCTTAAATTAGATAATATTATTAAATAACACTGCAAGTCCATTTTCTTAGAGAATTACTCTTACCTTGCATTATATATTGTCGAAATATAATCGTATAATTATAACATGTTGTTTTTGTGAAGTAGTAAATTAAATTAATTTTAAAAAATATTTATTGATAAGGCAATCATTATCGAAGCAGGTAGTCTAAATAAATTTATTTCATTAAAATAAATTATTCACGTGATTAAAAATCGAATATACATCATACATGTAACAGTACACAAACTTTTGAGAAACCCTATATTAGCTTTATTAGGAGTAAATGATCGACAGTTACCTTTGGCGTTTTGATGATACCATATTGTTTATAAATAGCTAAAACAAAAAAAAAAAAAAAAAAAAAATACGCATTTATAATTTTTTTTTTCAATTTTTGAAAGCGTAAACTAAATTATTCAGTTAGAATTTTCTATACGACTATACCCAACCATGTCTAAAAACGTTGATTGGAATGAATGGATTGAAGATGCCATTTCTAAAAAACTTATTAAATATTATGAATACAAAGATTTTTCTAATATTCAAGAAATTGGTACCGGAGGTTTCGCAAAAGTTTGTCGTGCAAACTGGAAGAAATCTCATATCCGTTATGCATTAAAATCATTTATTAAAATTGATAATGTTACAGTTAAAGCAATTGCTAGTGAGGTAATTATAATTTCATATTTCTTTAATATTTATTGTAATTATATAATTTTTTTTTTTTTTAATTCAATGTTTTTTTACTGCCTAGATTCAACTCCATCGTGAAGTTGATCACCATGATAATGTCATCCGTTTTTATGGCGTCACAACTTCCATTAAAGGTATGATAGCTTCGTCATATTATTTTATTTATAATATATAATGGCTAATTAACTCATTTTTAAATTTTTCTTTTAAAAGAAAATCAAAGAAAAGAATATTCATTAGTAATAGAATATGCTGATAATGGCACCCTCCGAAACTATTTGAAAGAAAATTTTAAAAATCTCAATTGGGATGATAAATATAAACTTGCATTTCAATTAGTTCATGCAGTATCATGTTTACACGATGAGGGAATTATTCATCGTGATTTGGTAAATATTAATAATTTATATAGTATTTTATTTCAATGATTATTTTATCTTAATTAATTGTATTATTTTTATGTAATTTTTAATAGCACTCTAATAATGTGTTAGTACATCAGCATGCTGTTAAGCTATCAGATTTTGGCTTATCAAAAAGAATTGAGGAAACATCCAATTCTCAGTCAAAAATATTTGGATTAATTCCTTACACTGATCCAAAAAGTTTTAATGAAGATATAAAGCCAAAATATTTATTAAATAAAAAAAGTGATGTTTATAGCATTGGCGTGTTATTATGGGAAATTTCTAGCGGTCATCCTCCCTTTCATGATTGTATACCATATGGTGTTGGTTTAGCTATAAAGATTTCACAAGGCCATAGAGAGACACCTATATCTGAAACATCTAAAGACTATATAAAGATTTATACCGGTGTGTATAAATTACATTTAATAATATGTTTATAAACAGTATGATTTTAATTAATTAAAATATGTTTTCTTTTATAGATTGTTGGAATATTGAACCTGATAATCGACCAACTATCAATCAAGTAATTGATAAATTAAAAGCAGTTATAATAAAAGAAAACATAATTATAAAAGATTTTCACTTATATAATGATAACAAAGATATCATCCAATCATTAGATAATCATCAGCCTAATTCAGATGCAGAAATCTTAGAAAATAATTATTATCATGAAAATTCATTACAAGGTATTGATTTCACCAAAATAAAAGAAATAGAATCTTCGATGTTATCAAATAACCAAACTGAAAATGACTTTAACATAATAGTCAGTGATATAGTTAATTTTCTTGAAAATAATAGTAATGAAATAGGAAAGCAGAAAGTTCTAAATTATCTTAATAATCAAAATATAACTTTGCAAGAATTAAATGATCTATTATTAAATAATCAAAATAATCCAAATTATATTTTTTTGCTTGGAGAATTTAGTTATTTTGGAATTGGAACAGTTATTGACAAGAAAAAGGCATTTGAATTATATCAAAAGGCGGCAGATTTAGGAAATGCAGATGGAATAAATAATTTAGGAGACTGTTATTTTTATGGAATTGAAACAGATATTGACAAGAAAAAGGCATTTGAATTATATCAAAAGGCAGCAGATTTAGGAAATGCATCAGGAATAAATAATTTAGGATATTGTTATCGACATGGAATTGGAACAGATATTGACAAGAAAAAGGCATTTGAATTATATCAAAAGGCAGCAGATTTAGGAAATGCATTAGGAATAACTAATTTAGGATATTGTTATCAACATGGAATTGGAACAGATATTGACAAGAAAAAGGCATTTGAATTATATCAAAAGGCAGCAGATTTAGGAAATGCAAATGGAATATATAATTTAGGAAATTGTTATGATGAAGGAATTGGAACAGATATTGACAAGAAAAAAGCATTTGAATTATATCAAAAGGCAGCAGATTTAGGAAATGTAAATGGAATAAATAATTTAGGATATTGTTATGATAATGGAATTGGAACAGATATTGACAAGAAAAAGGCATTTGAATTATATCAAAAGGCAGCAGATTTAGGAAATGCAAATGGAATATATAATTTAGGAAATTGTTATGATGAAGGAATTGGAACAGATATTGACAAGAAAAAAGCATTTGAATTATATCAAAAGGCAGCAGATTTAGGAAATGCATCAGGAATATATAATTTAGGATATTGTTATGAAGATGGAATTGGAACAGATATTGACAAGAAAAAGGCATTTGAATTATATCAAAAGGCAGCAGATTCAGGAAATACATTAGGAATAATTAATTTAGGAAAGTGTAATCAATATGGAATTGGGACAGATATTGACAGGAAAAAGGCATTTGAATTGTATCAAAAGGCAGCAGATTTAGGAAATGCATCAGGAATATATAATTTAGGATATTGTTATCGACATGGAATTGGAACAGATATTGACAAGAAAAAGGCATTTGAATTATATCAAAAGGCAGCAGATTTAGGAAATGTAAATGGAATAAATAATTTAGGATATTGTTATGATAATGGAGTTGGAACAGATATTGACAAGAAAAAGGCATTTGAATTATATCAAAAGGCAGCAAACTTAGAAAACAGGATAGCTCAATATAATCTTGCTTCAATGTATGAAAGAGGAGTAGGAATTGTTAAAGATATAAGTAAAGCAATTTATTGGTATGAAAAATCAGCTGAACAGGGGTATCAAAAAGCTCAAAGTAAGTTAAATCAATTAAAATTACAAAAGTTTTAATGTGTTATTTTTTAAATATTAAATTATAAAAATTTAAATTGTGGATAGTAGTGATGAGTCTTATAAAATATTTGCCGCGTAAGCGGCAAAATTTTTTTACTGTAATCCATGGAAATTCCATGGAATTTGCAAATTCATGCCACTAATTATACCAAATTTTATTCCATTAATTATAAATATTTTACTATTCAGTAGTTTATTATAAAAGTTCAGAGATTACAAAATACTAAATTTAATTTTAAAGTAGCCAATACTACGGACTAGTGATTACCAAATTCTATTATTACCAGTTATATTTTATTATTAAAAGTTACAATATATTGTCACTTTCTAATTCTTATGAATCATCAATTTTTAAGTAAAAAAACCATCCAAAATAATGAAATTAAAAATCAAATTATAGAAGAATCTGTTTATAAACAATATTAAAGTCAAAGAAATTTTTTAAAAAAGTGTATCAAAAAAAACAAAAAACAATAATATAAAATTAATCACCTTACTTGAAGTCATTTTACTGACCATTAAAGTCAGATAACAATTTTAAGATCATTAAACCAATAAATTGATGCCAATTTTGTTGATGATTATTTACGCTTAGTATAAGAAAGAATTGCATAAATAATACTAAAAATAATAATGAAAATAAAATTTGTTGAGCGTACATTGCATAATGAAATTCTGTAGTGGAACAAATAATAGAGATCATAAAAAAAATCATTTTTGTATCATTACAATATGAAATAATTATTTTCGATGGTACAAATATTTGTAAAACAACGTCAATAAATGTGATAATTATATATAAAATTTTAAATTAAACAATAATTTTATTATTTTATTAATAATGATTCACATTTAGAAACTTTCATTCATATTAGCGGTTCAAAATTGGTTATCTGTTATCTCTTGTTAAATAAAAAAGAAAAAAAACCTAAATGAAGTTACCGAAAAAAAAGACTCTAATATGAATAATATTGTACATATGCATATGTAAAATATCAAAAAGTTAGTTTAAAAAAAAATAGAAGTAACAATTAAAACTTTCTCTTCTTTTTTTATAGAGGAGTTTCGTGTCACACAAATTGATTTACAATTATGAACTAATCTCGTTGCCATCCAACTATTTTAGCAAAAATAAATTTTAACAATTTTTTTTTTTTTTTTTGAAAATTATGATTATATTTCTTTTAGATATTTGATCAATTGTCTTGTAATATCAAAACAAGATTTAATATCAAATAAAAAAATTTAAAATAACTTACTTCATGATTTAAGATTGGCAGATATAAAATTTAGACGTAATGTTTATACCAATAACGTTTAATTAATATAATGTTGTGTATTCTTGAAATTGCTATGACCAGATCCTTGGTCTTTAATGATTACTGATTAACTATTGATAAGTCAGATTTGTTTAATGGATTGTCTAAATTCTAAGGCGGTCATGATTTGATTTTCGGCAAGTTAGGATCTAATCAAAAAATTATATGTAACCCACACTATCATGCTATAAATCCAAGAAATAACTATAGTAATTTGCAGCTATTTTAATACCAATAGATTATTTGATTAAGGAATTTATAAATTTAGTAAATATTATTTTATATTCAGTTAAAGTTTCGTTTTAATAAACTATAAATATATCTAATAAAAGCCTAGGATTGAAGATGTTAATTAGTTAGTTATAAATTTTAATAAATAAATACCATGTATGTATAACGGCTTTAAATAAGCTTAAAATTTTATGGAAATATTGAAATATTGATCTTTATATCAAATTTTTTTTAATATGAAAGATTTTAAGTATTAAAATAATACTAAAATTATAAAAAAAAAAATATTAAATGTAAGATGAAATTTTTTTACATTACGTTACTTCCTAATATGTTCACGTAATTTGTATGATGGCAAATGTTTATTTTTGATTTGGATGTTTTGTGCATACTGTAACATTTACATTAAAAAAGAATTCTTAAAATAATTTATTTATAAAAATAGTTTTAAATACACATAAAAACAATAATTGTTCATGAATGTTCAAAACTAGCATAACAAAAATTAATATCTAAATCTCCAAGGCCTATTTAATTTAAAAAAAAAAGTACTAAAAATATGCCATAAAGTGTAAAAACAAAAGTAATTTTATATAAAATATTGATAATTTATTCATATTAACTTTTTTTATATACCTTATCTAAATTATCAAATCCTTACCCTTTATAAATATCCCAATATCCTTACCCTTTATAAATATCCCAATAGTTCAGTTATTAATCTTCAAATGACAGTTCATCCCATGCGGTTTTTACCAATTCGGCTCTGAACTACTATTTTTATCATTCCTTTGTACCATTTCACCTTAATAACTTTATTTGGTATATTTTTTTATTGATTACTTTTATTTTCTTATTACTCTTCCCCCTCTCTTATAATTATAATTTTTTTTTTTTACTCTTTTTTTCGCATTTCATAGAATTTAATTTTTTTATATTTATTTTTTATATACTCTTATCTAAATTATCAAATCCTTACCCTTATAAACATCCCAATAGTTCAGTCATTAATCTTTAAATGATAGTTTATCCCATGCGGTTTTAACCAATCTGGCTCTGAACTACTTTTTTTATCATTTCCTTATCATTCCTTTGTACCATTCTTACCTTAATAACTTTATTTGGTACATTCATTTTCTTTATATTTTACTTTTTATGCAAGTGTTATCACGCGTTTAGTCTGTGCCTCGAATAGAAAGGGTTAAAGTTTCTTAAAAGACACGAAATGCATAAACGAAAATAGAACGAAATGTTCACGAATATAATACTCAACACTACAAACTAACTACTACAAATAAAACACACCACAATAAAACAAAAACAATGTCTACTAATACTTCGGATAACACAATCTAAACTTCCTGTTAGATTATCCTGGTGTTAATCACCTTTTATTAGAGAAAAATACTGCTCTTTTATATTTTTATTCCTAATCTACTTGCACATGTAGCAATTTCGCGCCTACAAACTTACCAATAGCACCATTATAATCAAGTATAATTAAATTCTCGATTACTATTCTATAAGTTTCACATATTCATATAATTCGTATGATCTAACATTCCAGGTCTAACTAATTAAGTAATTTCACTAATATTATAATAATTAACCTGACACTTATAATTGAATACTTATGAGTCAAATGATAATAATACTAAATGTGTGTTAAAACTATATAAACTAAAGATAAATGTTTCATATTATAATATACTCAGCCATAACCATGAGACTTCTGCGCAATACACCAGGTGACTTATTCGATCTCCAACTATTTCCATGGGTAACCCTGGTAACAATTTGAATAATGCCTAAAATTTTGGTAACACAAGTTATCAATATGATATATAGAGTGGATTTTTATTTTGGATGATCAACATATGGTAGATTTATCAAAAAATACGGGTGGATTTCAAAACAATTTTAACGGTCATGTCATTCACCATTTTTACCAATAAATAATCAAGGTATATAATAACAAATCTTTTAATTAATTTTTATTATCAAAAACATTTTTTTCTAATTATTACTTTTTTATTTAGACGTTTACTCATAAGATTAATTAATGTATCAAATACATTTTCTCCAACATAATTTAACCAAACTCTACAAATCAATTCTTTACAAACCCTACAAATCAATTATTTTTACAAAGGTTAAATATTATGGAATACTAATATTCATTAATATTCCTTGAAGTTCATCTGTCTGTGATGAAAAGATATAGAGCTACAATAATAGCTTAAGAATCAAATTACTCAAGAATCACTATACCGTACCAGAAGTAAGAAAAGATTTATTGTTGATATTCTAAAATCATACACATGTTTATTCTCCTTATGGATAAAGGAAAGGAGAAACAGCATTTGAAAAAAAATAGGGCTGATATTAGAGGAAAAAAAATTTTGATTTATCAATATTATCAACCATGATTTATTTGCCGACATTTTAAAATCATACACACCTTATGAATAAAGAAGCAGCATATGAAAAGAATAGGGTTGATATTAAATGAATAATCATAGAAGAAATTTTGATTATCAATATTATCAATCAATGGAGAAATGACCGTTAAATGGAATTAATAGGTGGGAAAGATGAAGAAAATCATAAATTGGAAATAGGTTCTTTTAAAGTTTTTTATTAGATTAAATTAATAGATTAACTTTTTATTATATTTTAAAATTTAGAAAATAATCATTTAAAAAAAGAAAGAAAGAAAAAAAATTTAGAAAATAATCATTAAAAAAAAAATGAAATTTAGGAAAAAATTTAGAAAATAATCATTTAAAAAAAAAAAAAAAAAAAAAAAAAAAAAAAAAAATAGAAAAAACATTTAAAAAATAAGAAATTTAGAAATAATCTAAATTTTACTTATTATCAAATTATCAATTTAGTAAAATTCTGTTTTTAGAAATAACGAAATAACGTAATTTAACAATCAAAAAATCTCATTTATATTTTTAAATAGAACTTCAATGATAAATTTAAATATTAATAAAAAAAAAAAGTAAAAAACACTAGTGAAATATTTGGTTATTAAATTTATTGACATATTTCGTAAAAAAAAAAAAAAAAGAAAAAAAAATTTCTCATTTAACAATGCATTAATCGATTTAGTCTTTTAGTTTGTAAAACGTCATGTTGATTGCAAAAAAATATGAAAAATTGCTATTTGATTATCGATCACCTGAATAGTCTTAATAATCCGTGAAAAGCCATAGTTTAAAAGTAAATATCACGTAAAAAAAAAAAAATTTAAATGGTATAAGTCCAAACATAGATTAAATCGTATATTTTTCATTAGTTAGTCACGATTTATTTAGCGAACAGAAGAGCGAACAGAAGAAATGTTTATTATCGAATGGATGAAAAAAACTTTAATTTAATTGATGTAATGAAAGTTCACACCTGCGTAAGCTAAAAAAAACAATAAAAATCAACTTTTTTTTCAAAAATTAAAAATTACTATATGGACGGATGCATTATATGAAGATCGGGATGGTTATCCCTTTCTTCTTCTAATGTTATTAAACCTCTTTCTTTTCTATTCTATATTATCCTAATATAGATAGCTCCTTTCGTTTAGTATAGTTCAAGTAGACGGGCAGTCTTATTACAGGTATTACACTTTTGTGTGTACAATTTTTCAGTATTTATCAATGCGGCAACATTCGCTAATATGCTGCTACTATAATTATCAAAGAAAAAAATTAACAATATTTTGTTTTAACAACTTTATTAAATTTAAATTTTATAAAGAATAATAACTTTAAGTTTAAAAATACATATACATATAAAATAAAATTTCAATATCTACCATCACATGATACGGTAATAGTACAATAAAATTGGCGATCAGTAAGGTTGATTTTGAAATGCCAAAGGGTTTGACTGGTGAGTCACCAGTGGTGACCCGACGGGTTGACTCGAAAAAATCGGGTCGTCCAATTAAAAATAATACAATTTTTCGTATATTCCTACGCGGCTACTCCTAATACTCTTCATTTATTAAAATTTTCTACAAAATTTCTAAATCTATCGAGAAGATGGTTTTGATTAATATAATAGGTGGGGTTGGAGATAATAATATGACGACGAATAAAGAGAATATTATGATAATTTGAAATAATCCCAATAAAAATTAATTCTAATATCATGTGTTGACCTTGTTAAATACATATCATTGTAATTGTGTAGTGCATAATATTCGTATAATTATGCGGGCTTGCATATTTATATTTTTAAAATAATAATTTTATGAAAACCCCTTGTGTGCAGCCATGTAAAAATTTTTTTTGCCACCTGATTTCTATATATTTTTCTGGGTCCTAGAAAAACATTATGTTTAAAAAAAGCACATTGTACGTAAACGTTCACAGAAAATGTACGGAAAACATACGAAAACACATTCTCATTGTCGTAAGTTTTCAGCTACAGTATTTCAACCATTTTGGAAACGAAAAAGTATGTTATATTTATTCATTATTTTGCGTTTTATCAGAGGGATTTTTAAGAAAAATACACATACAATTTCGGTGCCAATCGTAGGCTTGATTTTAAAGATATTAAATTCCGTTCAATATTTTGAAAAAGAATTATACTTCCCTACGGGACCCGTTGTGAGACTGGAGCTATCATATTTATTTATCGTTATTATTTATTTATCCATTTAATAGTGTGTATATTTTTTTATTTACTTTTATTTTTTGGTTTTATTTTTTCCGGTAGTAACCTCAAATACAGAATACTTTCTTTAAAACTGATATAGTTTCATGTGATTAAGGTATGATATGATTGGCTTGGACAGAGAAACTCCTGTACTACTCACGTGACGATTTCACATTACGCATATCTAAATGAGAAGGCTTAGATTTTAAATTTTAAATAATACAAAAACTTATATTTTCGATAGTTTACTTTCATGGTACTACAGCAAGCTACAAATATCAATCATGACTTAGCCGTGATCCACTTCAATTATCGGCAAATAAAATAATGTAAATGTTAATAGTTTTCCGATTTAAATTCAAAGATAAAGCGTTTAATAATGAAATATTTGTTTTATTTTTACCTATAAATTTAGAAGTTACAGTATGATATTAAATTTTAATATACTTGAGGTTTCGTCAAGTTACAGAAATTTTGCTCAGTTTCGCCAATTTCGGAAGTTTGGGCAAACTTCGCTAGGTTTTGCCAGTTTTATAATAATTTCACCTTTTCTAGGTTTCAGTTTCGGAATTTCGCCAATCAAAAAACAGTTTCGCCCGAAACATTAGCATGCGCTGTTTCTCTAAATTGCGGAAGTTTTAATGTTAAATGATTTTGAAATTAAAATAATATCCAAAATGAAAATAAGTTCCTGGCTAAAATTATCAAAAGTTATCCAAAAAGGAAAGACCAACATTATTTTGAGACTTTTTCGGGAAATTCTGTTGTATCTCTTAATGGACCGATGATTGCACACACAGTAGTAGTGTTTCGATTCGGATGAAAACCATCATCCAGATAAATTTAAAAAATTATCCGAATAATCCGAACCGGATAAAATCCAGGTATATTCGGATAAACCGCAATCCGGATAAGTAAAGTTCGTGGTATTTATTTGTTCTACCCCTCCCAGCTTCTATGGCCTCTGGGCTCTTAGGTAGAAAACTAGGTGCAACAAGTGTTCATATATTGGCTTGTTCAGCTGTAACTTTTGCCTTCTCATTAATTAAGTTCACGGTATTTATCTGATTAAATTGCTGCATTTATTTTATTAAATTTGTGAATTTATTAAATATAAAGTGAATTTTATTGTAATGCATGTCCGCAGTGAATAAGAGCATGTGATTTAACTATGCCATTGTATCATTTTATTACGTCATGATTTGTTATATTTTATTTAGTTGAAACATTCTCAAATAGAAAGTAGTATAAGTTTGAAATTCAATAACGAGCGAATTAATTAAATGGAATTAGGCCACGCGCTCCACAATATTACAAATAGTCAATTTACATACTATCAAAAATTAATTAAAATAGATAAATCACCTTTGAAAGTAGGTAAATTTCCGATATATAACAATTTTTCTTAGTCTAAACTCTATCAAATCGAAAGCTTCGGTTTATCAAAGGATCCGGTTATCAGTGTAAATAATAGTTAATTATGGAAAAAATCTTTTAATAGTAAAATCATATAGTTGGTACTGAATTTATAATTTGAAATACTTCAAAATATTCCGTAATAACGCCATTACTTTTAAATGTAATCATATTATATTTATCATCATAATGTATGGAATATCATCTACAGCGATATTAAAATAAATTTTTATCAAAAAAATAAATTGATATTAGGATAAATATCGTTAAGTGTTTTATGTTAATTTGGAATTCCTAATCAGGATCGCAAAAATTGTTGTTCGAAGAAAATTTTGCTGAAAAGTTAACTTGTTCAATGAAAAAATTTCGTTCGTTCGTTCGAATTTATTTTTTTTTATTATTTTTTACGATGAATATTTTTACACAAATAATCGATTTACGTCCAATGAGACTTTTAAAAAACTTTTCTTAAGAAAATTAAATTAATATTTTTCATTATTATAAAAGGACTATAATACTATATCTTATTTTACTGTACAAACGCTTCGTAATACGGAAAAATTTATAATGCACCATATTAGAATCTTCAACCGAAATTGGTTTATTCGAATAATGTTATTAATAATTGAGGACTTAAAAATTCGGTTTGGCATATTTTATATTTAAATGCAATTATGGGGATTAAGACAATAATAGTATTAATAATATTATCTTCTGATAACGAGATCAACCGAATTAAACTTTATTACTAGTAAATCATTTGTAATATTTTTCAACGCATGATGTTTAGAAAGCGTATAATTGGCTGTATAATGGGTGTTGATCCGGTCATTTGATCGATTTGTCACATGTGATCATAAATTTAAGCGATTTCCCTTTGTATTGCTTATTTAAAACTTTTTTTCGATTATCTTTAGCGGAAGAAATATAAAAAGCTCCTCCGAATTTCCGATGTCACAAAATGATTATATGGATGATGAAAGTTTGTTATAAAATCACCTTTTTCTCTATTCTTAATTTTCTCTGAAAAATATTAACCTAAAATTCCTTAAATATTAAAGTATAAATAACGTGTCAGAAATGTCAAATCTTGAAGAAGGAAAACATGGAGAAGTCAAAAAAGTCACCCCAAAACCTGCCAGCTCTGGACCACTTGGTATGTTTCAATAGACCATTCCAACTTGATTATTTATTAAGGAGACATAAGCTAATTTTTTTTCGCAACGTTAACGGCTATTAATTTAATTAACTTCAAATTTAACTTTCTATCTAACTTTATATGTTTAAATTAAATAATAGGGTTATGTGCATTCGCTTTAACAACATTTGTATTGTCGATTAATAATTCTGGATCAACGAACCTACGACTTCCAGATATTGTAGTAGGATTAGCATTATTTTATGGTGGTCTAGTACAATTATTGGCAGGATTGTGGCATCTTAGAGTTGGAAATACTTTTGGTGCCACTGCTGCTTGCTCTTTTGGTGCTTTTTGGCTCTCTTACGCTGCAAATTTCATTTTTCGTCTTACAGAATTTCAAGTACCCGATGATCCTTTTGCAGTTGATCATGCTGGTGAATAAAGTTTTTTTTTTTTTTCTTAAATTAGTAATGATTGGTGATGATATTAAATTAATCATTACTATGTTTATATATAGTCGGAATATATTTATTAGGATGGACAATATGTAAGTATTAATTTATACACGCGTATTTTATTTAAAGTAAAGCTAATTTTCTTTTTTTAATTTAATAGTCACGTTCCTCTTAACATTAGCGGCTCTCAAAACAAATGGAGCAACTTTGTTATTATTCTTTTTCTTAAATTTTGCAATGGTTTTTCTTACATTAGGAAAATTTTTCCAACTTAGCGAAGATGCAATTGGACCAAATGGTTTAACAAGAGCTGGTGGTGTATTTGGTATATTAACCTCATTAATGGCTTGGTATAACGCTTTTGCTGAATTGATAACTCTTGAAAATTCTTATTTTACTTTACCTGTCTATGATTTAAGTCGCAAGAACAAATGAAAAAAAAAAAAAAATGTATAATAATTGAAAAAAATTTATTTTTTATATTTGTTATCAAGTAGATAAATAAATAACAAATAAACAAAGTTACAATTCTTGAAAACTATAGATATGTATGTAATTAAATATCGTATGATACTAATAATTTGTATTTGTACAACGAAATCGTAAATTAGTTCTTGATGGGTTCTGGGCAAACGCTAAAAATTTTTTAATAATTAACCCCCTCAACGTGTTCAATTTTAAAATTATGTTAAACCCTATTTATCCTTTTATTAAAATCATATAATTATTACTAGTCACTACCAAATATGAAATTTTGGAAAAAACTAGAACCGTGTAGCGTGACATCCACTTTGAACGATTAACACCTAGCTATATTCCTATAACTGGAAAATGTAAATTTTTTGAAATATAACAGTCGAAATAAAATTTACTTTATAAAAGAAAATGATTTTATTAAAAAATTAATAGAACTTTACTTGGTTATCCCATCAAAAGTTATAATGTCTTTAAACAGTCATTGAGGCAGAAATAGTGTACTGACTAAGTATTCGACATAACGCGTATAAAATAAGATTTAAATTTTGGAATATTTAAATCAAAATATATTTATTTACTTGCAATACGAAACACTTCATAATCCTCTATGGAAAAATGATCTTCGGTATCTCTCATTTTTTTTTCATAAAATCTTTTTCTAAAACAACTGTAACTGTAATCTGTAAATGCACCATTACGAGAATATGTAATAACATCGTTGCCAAAACACGGACCATGACTATAGTGATTGAATATTGCATAATCTTTATCTTGCACATTACTAACGATAACGTTTTTATCATTATTACTTTTAAAAAACTGTGCTTAGTTTTAGCCCATGGATGAGAACTGAGAGATTTCCATATTATCGGATTATATCCACCGAGAATCTCTTCTGTTCCTTTTACTTTTAATAAATGTAACAGTATTACTAGATATATCATCACATAATTCATGAATTTTTTTAGGTGTAGATCCATCTCGACTTCCTCTTAACAATAATTGAAACTTGTATGGACCTCTTAAATGAGCAAAATTATATCTAGTATCCAACTTATCAATTTAAGTGTTATTTCAGCTATTTCGAGACAAATCGATAACAATTTTTGAATCAATAATTCCATCAATCTTAATATTTCTGAGAAATGAAATATTGTCAGTAGGTTCCCTATCAGGATCCAAATAAGTAACTCTTAAAGTTGACATTTAAGGAGTTTTTTATAAGGATGAACTTTTTGTAAGAATTCTTTTGATATAAACTAAAAAACATAATTAACGATAAACAATGTTGTAAAGTATTTTCCATTGCTTTAAAATCATCTGACCGAGTATTAGGATCCGGAAGAAGTGGTGGATTTTGTGCGAGACCTCATTTTAATACATGTTCCCAAACTTCAACAATTTTGTGCAGATAAAATCACTTGATTTTATTTCGATGCCTGAAAAGTCCTTAATTCAACTTATTAAAAGAGATGATCAAATGAAAGAAGTTGAAGATTTAATAAAGAATTTGATTGAGAACTTGTTCGATGAATTAGTTCAAAATGCTGTTCCATCCACTCGGATTTAGTTTCAATTAAATATTTTTGTAAATAGTCAACTAGTTCTTGAAGAAGTAGTTCATCTGCCGCCAATAAAATTTTAATAATTTCTGAATTATCTTGCCCACTTAATGAAAGAATACCACCATAAATATATCTGTTAAAAGATAATAGTTTGAATTTGAACGTAATTTCTATATTAAGATTATTATATAAATACTTACTTTAGAATAATTTGAAAAACTTCAGGTGATATGTTTGGTAACTTAATGTGAGCTAAAACATTATCTTTATTCTTTTTATTAGAAACTAAAACTCGTCGTAAATACGGAGAACGATAACATAAAATATTCATATGAGCACGAAGGATTTTTATGTTAGGATCTTCACCAACTTCAATTGTAATGTCATAATATTCATCATCTCCCAATAATTCAATAAAATTTTGACTTAATTTTGAAAGGAATTGCGTTGACATAATAGTTTAACAAATGCAGAAAAAGTATGGTCAATGATTGATTTATTTAATTACACAAGCACGTGATAGTGCATAATAATTATGCATATACACATGACAAATTTTAGGCTGATCAGTAGTAATGTACATGCTAAATTGACTATAATTTTGAAACATTTGAAATATTTCTAGTTACATTACATGATAGGTAGATAATGAACCATTTAGTTTGTCAGCGTACAGCTCTGGTGTTATCTATAGAGTCATATATAATTTTCCTCACGAAGTGAGATTTAAATGGGAAAACATGCTATATTTAGGGCTCCTTTCAGGGCCTAATGAAGTAAAACTATACAACATCAATCATTATTTCAGTCCTATCAACCAACTTGTATCCAACTGGCAAAAGAATTCAGATGGCTATAATTTGTTGTATCAATGATATTCCAGCTGCTAGAAAGTTATGTGGTCACATTTCAGCATTAGTTAGCTATCATTGATGCTATAAAACAGCCAATATATTTGGAAGAAGGTTCAATTATGAAGGGTTTGATGATATGACTGAATGGTTTGTGTAAAAAGATTCAAATAAATACTGACATAATGCTGAATATTGGCGGTTGTGTAAAACTAAACATGAAAGAAAACATCATGTTTCTAAGACCTATGTATATTGGTCAGAGTTATTAAGATTACCATATTTTGACCCTATCAGATTTCTTGTGGTCGATCCAATGCATAATTTATTTTTGAGAATTGCACATTGGATTGTAAAAAGGTTATGGATAGATGATGGAAAAATAACAAAATCCCATCTTAACTTGATAGAAAAAGAGTAAAACAAATTAAAGTTCTGGTCAATTTAGGTAAGATACCTGCTAAAATAGCAACCAGAAAAGGATTTTCTGGATACACAGCTGACCAATGAAGGGTGTTCATTATGATCTATGTGATACTGATTATGTGAAATCTTTTGGACGAACTGATCAGAAAATTTTAGCAAATTTTGTGAGAGCCTGTTCTTTACTTGTTTGCAGAGTTATTAATAATGAAGCATTAAGCAAAGCTCATTACTGACTGCACCAAGTCAGGGATGATGATTTTATTTGATCACATAATTTCACATAAAAAAATAATTTATATGATATCACATCATTCAGTTATATCAAATCATCACATAATTTTAGATTTTCCTATATTAAAATACATAATCCGCAGTAATCATATAAGTTTAGACTTGATTATCAAATTAAACCTGATCATCTCTTTTTTTCTTTACGATGCCACCAAAAAAAAGCAAATCTATTTCAGTCCATACTAGATGTAATGAATACAAAGATATTTTTCAATATTCTTTTTTGCAATTATTGCAATATTGCAATTGATTAGAAGCATAAATCTGTTATGGAGAACTATTGCAAAAGTCAGAAATATATATCAAATGTAAGAAATCAAGAAGAAGGTCAGAATAGAATACAACAGCTTACCTTTTCCTCTACTCAAGCAGTTTCTGAAATAAAAAAACTACTTATTGAAGACCTTATAGAAGTATTTGCAACAGCAGACATACCTCTTAAAAAAATAAATTCCCTATTCCCATTTTTTAAAAACATATTAAAAATGGAGGTTCTGTTCCTCAAGCTCCCACTCTTAGGCAAGTTTACTTACCCAATGTTTTTAATAAGCAATATCAATTGCTTAAATCATTTTTTGACTCAAAACCAGTAGCCATTATAATAGATGAAACCACTGATGATTGTTCATGAAGTGTTATGAACACTATATTCTGTTATCGTAATGAAATTAAATTAGTTTCAGTTGATTTTCTTGAGCATGTAAACAATACAACAATAGGACAAGTTCTTATGACAACACTTACACACTTTAATATACCTTTTAATTTACCTTGTTTATTCCTCTCTGATTCTGCTGCCTACATGAAAAAATGCTATTGTGAAATCCTATCACCATTGATGCCTAATTTGATTCATGCACATGTTGTACGCATATTCTTAATCTTATTGGGTATGTTTAATGTGTATTTTTTATTGTAACACTATGTATTTTACCAGAAATTTATTACAATTTCTTTATTTAATTTCAACTGCTTTTTTATTTTTAATTCCTCTTTTTTCTTATTACTTATCTATTAATAATAATAAAATTTGTATCTATATTCTATAATTACAATGTATGATGAATTAATTAATTTTTAAAACATATTAACAATTAAATTATTTGAATTCTTTAATATTAAATTAAACTAATAGAGATACATGAAGAACGCTTCCTCAATTTCGTGCCCTAAAAGATTTTTTGGATAAAGTTAAAAAAATTTTTGTCAGTTCTTCTACAAGAAGAGGCCAATATTACTCATTTAAAAATGCATGGAATTTTATCTTCTTGTAAAATTCCTTTATACAACAAAACACATTGGAATTCTTAGTTTCAGATGGTATCCTATATGAAAAACTATATTATTTACTGGCCATCTTTTTCTAAAGCAGAACTAGATAACGATAAGAGTTTAATACTTTAGCAATTATTAATTTTTGTTTGCAAAATGAATAAAAATTAGGACTTATCATAATTTACCTTAATTTCATTTCTTTTTATGCTCTGAATTTATTCAATGTCTTGACTTTTTTCAGAAAATAAAAAAACCCATTATTCCTTTTGCTGAATTACGACTTCAGCAACTTACTGCTTATATTGAAACCTATAGAAATTCAAATGACTTTGGTCCTTCTTTGAAAAACTTAATTATCTAGCATCGATTTAATACACATGAAATCTATTCCATTTTTTCGAATGGCATTTGAAGTAGTTTATAACAAATTTACTGCACATAATCCAAACCATCCAGCTTGTTCACTCTTTTTTTCATGTCAGGCTTTTGATCCCAAATTTATTCATTTTGAAGATGCTTTACGAAAGAACATTTGATAATATAATGATTTGAAAATCCATCAGATGAATTATTGTGAGAATGGGGAATTTATTGTGAATTAAATAACAAATTAATAGGCGAAGTGAAATTGGATAATTATTGGTTAAACAAAGCAACACAATTGCCAATCCTTCATTTCTAATCTTGCTTTGGATTACATTTGGTTGCCAATTTCCAATTGTACCATTGAACAAAGTTTTTCTATGTATAATTCTCTTTTAGATAGTGACAGGCAAAATTTATCTCTTGATTCTCTTAAAAGATTAAGCATATTATACTTTAATGGTGTTTAAAATTTAATATAGTTTTCAATAAAAAATATTTTTTACAATAAAATTTAATAATTTATTACAATAATTTTGTAAACTCTCTAAATAATATCACATAATATGAATTTTTTTAAAAAAATTATATCACATAATTTGATTATAACACATAAATAATTTGTTATATAAAATCATAAAATCATCATCCCTGCACCAAGTAGTTCATTTAGTCAAGAAAAATTATGGGCAGGATAAAATAATTCTAAACATTCACCTATCCCTCCACATAGTCAAATGTTGCAAAAATTATAGACTGATTTATTCATTCTAGTGCTACTCATTTGAAAGAATGGATGGTATATTAGGTAAAAATATATTGACTTGAAAATTTGAAATTTTAATTGGTAACTGATAAACTTATTGTTCAAATAGGTTTTCTTCCTAATAGTAAGCATGCTATTGAATTAGAATTATTGCGAATCATTATGCAAAATTCATGATTAGACATCTTAATATCTGCTCAATCAGACAATACAAAATTAATAAATGCATTATCTTTGGTTCAATCTCAATTGATGACTGGAAGTTTGGCAGCTTGTGATGAGTATGACTTTAATGAACTTTACCAGTTTATGCAAATTTTCCATCAAAATATTGAAGACACAATTACTGGTAGCAAAAAATTTTCAGGAGAGATACTTATCCCAAGAAATTGGTATCATTACCAAATAGCATATATGAACTTTTGGTTAAATATTATAACGATACATAAATTGGAATTTTGTATCAATTGCTGACATAGCTTTGAGCAATTTATCATTAGAAAATTCCAATCAATCAATCATTGTACTGTCTATCATAACCCAGTTTGGTCATATTCAGATTGCTGCTGAAATTTTTGGCTCTAAAAATGCACCACGATATCAAAGAAGTTCATATATTCTGGCAGTATTCTGGCCAAGTTTATACAGGATGATGAGACCATAAACATTTTTCTTGTTTGTGTTAAGTATTATTTTAAGCATACAGTTCAGCTACCAACCGATCCTAAGACATATCAGCTTGCTTTTGTCAACCGGTATTTCTGGGCTTCAAATGAGAAAATGAGATTCCATTGTAGAATCAGCAGTTTGGATAATAAAAGTTGTAATGTTGAATTGTGAAAATATGGTTTTCACAAATTGTCTAAGAATGCGATTCATAATATATATAGCTAATTTTTGTCTAGCAAATTTACAGTTGTATATAAAATCCCACTACTTATATGACAGTCATACCAATCAATAGATAATTTCATTTATAATAAATAAGAATTTGTTTTAAATAAATTGTTATAAAAATTTACAGTTCTTTTAAAAGTAAGCAATTGGTAAACTTAAACTAAAATAGTTATTAATCAGGTAATAACCTGATTGATACCTGATTGAAATATGAGCAAATTTCTAACTATTGAACAAATCAGGTAACCGATCAAAAAAAAGTTACAAATTGGGTAGGTACCTGATTGGTCAGCATTTTACCTGTGCTAGCTGATGCTTAAATGAATATTTTTTCTGCTTCATATATACTATACAATTATTATATTCACTCTTTTGCGAGCCATGAGAGCATCATATTCATCTTTTAGATGTTTACGTTCCTCAGCAACCTGAGACTCAATAGTTTTCTTAATATTATTCTCCTATTACTGTAAACGTAGCTCACATTCCTCTAATTATTTTTCAAATCTGTCTAGCTGGATTAATGTACTAAACCCATCAGAAGAGGTATTCACTTCAATCTTAATCTTCTGGTGATTTTTTTTATTAAAGTATCTTTCAACTTCTCTAGTAAGCAATTCCTCAATATCCGAATGAATACCTCTACCCAACTGTTCTTCAGATAAGGGATTATTTTTGCAAGTTGTAAGTCGCAACCATGCATCTTTTTTCATGGATGGGGTAATTGGTCAAGCAAATGCTTATAGTGTTTGTTAAAATTTGGTTGGCTGGACATATATTCGATTAAAGGTAAGTGATATAGTCTTGAAAAATTCCAGGAAAAAAAAAATATTCCTGGAAGTTCAGAAATTCCATATTTTCCCAGAAGTTTGGGTATTCCATATGTTTCTAGCAAAAGTTTCCGCCTAGAAAATAGGCAAAAAATTTGCTGAAGCTTAGATTCCAGGAAAAAATACTAAGAATATTCTCAGAAAATTCCTCCTAAACAATTGTGATTTCCGTCCCATCATCTAATTTTAACACTGGCCGATTAAGATGGTTTTTAGATGGTAGTAAGTTATTTTGTTTTGCATATAAAGACAAGATAAATATTTTACTAGTGGTCCCTTGCTCTGAGCGCCTTTAGCTGGGATCCGATGATATAAGAAGTTGGTATGATATTTTTAGACTTGTTAGATGTGAAAATAAGATCAGAATGTCTATTCTCAATATTAGCTTTGGAACATTCATTATCCCAATGATATTTCATCAAGTCTTCGGATTTAATTTCATAGCCATATCTGCGCCATCCATTAAAATATGTCTTTTTTGGCTTT
The DNA here is from genome assembly GCA_015698045.1 of Rhizophagus clarus. Taxonomy (NCBI): domain Eukaryota; kingdom Fungi; phylum Glomeromycota; class Glomeromycetes; order Glomerales; family Glomeraceae; genus Rhizophagus; species Rhizophagus clarus. The sequence goes on from BLAL01000228.1 coordinate 1,100,426, forward strand.
ATATCTTCAACCTTTATTAACTTCCAACAATCAAAGCAAATAGTCATTTTATTATTGTAAACACTCCTGTAATAACTAATCAAAATTTCTTTTCCCATGCAGTTATTGTAGCATGTCTCAGTTACTCCTTGTACAAATGATCCAAAAAGGCAGAATACATGATAATAACTACTGTACTTTTCATTAATTAATATTCGCAAAGTTGATCTTACTCGATCAGCCCATTGTTGTGGAGTTTCATGCGATCTAATTATAGATAAATTATCAAATATTTTTTCTGCCTCAAGTGCCTTTTCAAAGTCAAAAGGAGTGCTATAACCGATATATGCATAATAATTTTTAATATATTCCATTTCATAACCAGGACGAAGATTAGTGGGATTAGGTACAGATTTATTAAAAATCTTGTCTAAGATAATATAAATACATTTATTGGGCCTTGGTCTGTTATTTACAGCTGATTTAGAGATTTATAGTGTTTTAGTATCTTATACTAATGGACAACATGTTTCAAATTTGTACTACATAGATACCTACCAGTCCCTCAAACTTTCCCGGCACTATCACGTAGCTGGATCATTAGATGATCGGCTAATTTTATTCCAATGATTTCATAACAGCAAGGGCTTTTTCTATCCTCTGTACCTGCGCCTTCATTTTGCTAATCTCCTGGCGTAGTTGATTATTTTCCTTAATTCGTTTCTCATGATCCCTAGTTGGATTTTGCATAAATTGGCCAAAGGTTTCTTTATTATATTTAAGCAGTTGCTTTTGCAGAACAATAAGTTCATATTTAGCCTGATCATTTCCGCCCTATGATCACATGATTTGTTTTCTGTTTGGGATCCATTAATGGGTGTCAGGCATTCCGGCCAACTTTGAGGACGTGATTTTTTTCGATCCATAGTTTTGCGACTCCGGTCTAATGATTTCTGGTAAATCTCTAATGTATGGTACAAATAATCTTCTATCCGCTTATTTTTCTCTGAAATCTGGTTTAGAAGAATAGGTTTATGCGAATGATTTAGGTGCCTTTGGTAGTGATTGGTACGCCCTATCTCTTATACTTACTGGAAGTTTATCTGTAATGTAATTATAATCCGGATGGAACATTATACTCAGATATTTTGCGCACCTGGCTTCTCACAAGTTCAAAGCCAGAAAAAAATTATATATATGATATAGAAATTAGATATTAGATAAAATGCTTATTGCGTCAGTTAACAACATATTAGCGCTTTCAATTTGCTCTAAGAAATTGATACTTTCTGTTTGGGTTGCTTTATCCAAGGAATCAGTTTGTACTGCTTTATCTGAGAAACTACTATTCTCTGTCTGCATTCTAGTATCCAAAAGCCCTTCGATTTTTTGCCTGTTCATAAATCTTTAATTTATGATGTAAATATTGCTCAATCTGATCACTTTTATCTGTAATTTCTTCTGGTAAAACAGGATTGCGCTTTATATTAAGTAATTGATCAAAAGCTCTTTTGACTAGACTTGGTGGCATTTTATTTATAATAGGCTTATAATCGGGATGGAAAGTGGGTATTTCCGCATATAAGTTAATGATCTATCTCTTCGATGTCTGCCATTTAGTAATGAACTTCTACTCTTAATCTATGTAATGTTCAAAAATGTGTAACGTTCCCGCGAAATCTCTCAGAACATGGATACACATATAACAAGTTTAATTCCGGCTTTATTGATGAAATGGGTCTCACGCGCTTTTGTTTCTATTTTTTTTACATTATTGAACACTTATTTATAGAAGAAACTCTATTATTATTTAATCTGATCCACAATTCACACACAACCCGCATTTCATGCATAAATTGGTTAAAAAAGACATAGCTAACTTATATATTATTACTATAAATTAAGAATGTAGATTTTGTGCTAAAATTTTCGATGATGATAACTTGAAGGCGTAGTGGAAGGTGTACGATTTTGTACTACCAAAGATCTATCACAGGTATTTCGCTGGTCATTTATTTCTTTTACCGCTTCACGGATTTCTTTACGAAATTCTCTACGGAGTTCTTTACAAATTTCTTTACGAATTTCTTTACAGATTTCGTACATTTCTTCACGAATTTCATCTCGGATTTCATTACGGATTTCTTTCCGGATTTTTTCGCGGATCTCTTTGCAGACATCTTTACGGATATCTTCACGGATATCTTCACGTATCCCTTCTAGGTTGAATTGTTGTGCGTTTTGGCGGAGCGTATCTACTTTGAAAACAACCTTTATTATGTTTTTTTAACCATACGAAATGATTAAACAAAAAAATAACTACCCATAATATTTTCACTTTCATGATCACCGACGGCTTCACTTTCATCAGCTTCATTATCATAGCGTAATTTCTTTTGAGGGGGGACATAAAGATCTAGAATTTCGTCTCCCTGTTGAGAAGTTGACCTATCGAAAATTTTAACCGATTGTAAATCAACTTTCCGTTTAAGTTTGACCTGTTAAAAGAAAAAAAATTTTGTTATAAATAAATTTCCATAATGAAACACGCGACTTAGTCCTCTTACTTGACTTGCTTTAATAATTTCTAGTCTTTGCGAATTCTCAACCTCTAACCAGAAACATTCGTTTGTTTTCTCATCCTGAAACTATGGTAAAATTTTGATTAGTAATAGAAACTGAGAAAATTGTTGAAACTGTTGTATAGGAGTATTAATTCTGGCAGGATGATGAAAAGGCGGTACACGGATCCAGGGCAACACCTGCCGGAGCGCCTTTTGTCGTCCCATATACTCTCAACGTGGGCGAAACCAGTTAGAATACAAGATGAAAGCCAGTGATCGATACCCTATGCCCCATACCATATGCTGAGTTTAGGGAAGGCGCCCACTCGCTAAGTTTACGGGTCGATACCCGCTGAGGTGGCTCACACCTTTCGCCAACAGTTTTATAAATAATGTATATATCACCTGTTTAATCAGCTCTTTGTCACCAACAATTTTCTCCGCAGTCGTAATAAATCTTTTCCTCCAAATTGAGTTCTGATTCTTCCATGGTCTACCGGCAAGTTCTGATACGATTAATGACTTGTTGTTGATTAGGAATTTGTTATAAGAAACCTTTCCCTCGTACGTTTTCAAATATGAAATAATAGCTATTAACAGAAAGTACACGATGTTAAAGTCAGGACACGGCTCATATAAGTGACACCGAAACTGTTGAAATTACCTGCATCAGTGGAAGACATTTTGTTATGTTAACGATAAAAAAAAAATTGCAGATTTTGAAAAATTTGGTTTTTTTTTTTTAATTAGTAACGCGTTTATTTATTATTGAATCATAAATGATTATTACATAATTTTATAAACACCTATAGATTATATCTATATAACTAATTTATCTATACTATTCTCTATCTAAACTATCTATTCGGTATATATATTTTCCTAGACTATCACTAAATTAGTTATACTATCTATAAATGTTTTTTCTTTGTATTAAAATAATTTCATCGTCGTATACCAATTTCTATCTATTGATCCTTCTTGGGTAATCTTTCCGATTAATCTATCACGTGTTACTATATTTATATTGTTTTCATATTTCTTTTTTGTATTTTTATCCAAATTATTATTTGATGTTTTTGTTTTTTTCTTTTTTGTTTTTTCTTTTTCGTCTTCAGTTTCGATTGGCTTTTTCCTTTTGTCTAATTTCGTAATTCCTTTATCTTTTTCTAATTGAATAACATCGCTACATCTTTTGTTCCAAATCCTTTTTTTATATGATCGTATATCTCTTCCCATAACTTTTTAATTATCTTCTGGTCTTCTTGTTTCTTCGAAATGAGGTTATATCTATTATTATATATTCCTCTCAACATTTCCCATTCTCTCGTTTTCTTTATTAAAATGATTGAGCTTCCGTAAAGAACTTCCGTAAAAGAGCATAATATATCTTGAACTATTTTGATTTCCTTTTTCATTTCTTCTTCTTCTTTTGATTTCATTTTTATGATTACTATTTCGATTCCTTCCTCTATCGTCTCCCTCAATGAAAATTCATTTTCCTCGCATACCCATATATGTTCCCAAGTTTCTTCTTCTTTTTCACATCTTGGACATAATTTCGACGTTATTCCGTTTGTGTTTCTTTCGTTCAAGATTTTATAAGTGGGTAACTCTTTCATAAGATTTTTAATTCTGTATGCTCTTTCTTGTGTATCTTCTTTGTTACATTGATTTTTCTTGAATTTGGTTTTGTTACTCAGGAATTCTAACGAAAATTGCCAATCGAATTCATTTTTATAATTTAACATGAAAAGGTCTTCTAATCTAGCACTATTCAATATTTCGTTCTTCCAAATTGCGTCCGAACATTTTTTCCTCCATCTTCTAAACTACCTGTTATCAAATTGTTATACCAGTGAAGGTTGAATTCTTTACTTTTAAGATACGTATATTCTAAATTTATTTCTTCAATATCTTCACTTTCTACTTGCATTTTTCCCGATAAATTTAATGTCATTTCGTCTATACTTTCTTTATAATCAAGATCCTCGTTGATCATTCTAATATCTACCACGATTTCTTTTTTCTTTATTAGGTCTTCTATATAAGTTAATTCTATATAGTATTCGGTATCTAAGCGTCTTCTTTCGTTTTTATTCTCAAAAAATTTGTTTATCGGGTCTGCTACAATTGGTTCTACTATCAGATTAATCGTGCATTTTTTTTTCATTAAGCCATATTCTGCTTATTTGATCTATTCTTTCTATAAATTTCAGCGTCTCTTCCCATATAGTTTTATTGACATCGTAATAGTCCTTTATCTTCCAAGTTGTATAAATACTATATATTTTAATACCTTTTTCTGATATGTGTTTTTTACCTTTTTTTATTGAAATCATAACATCTATGATTTTGTAATCTTCTTCTATAATATTGAATTTAAAATTCGTTATCGTATTTTCTGACGCATTTAATAGTCTATCGATTGTTTCAATTTTATTATTGTATTCTATATTTTCTATTTCTTCTTCAAAATGTTGTTTTAATAATTCGTTTTTTGTTGCGATGTTGCGTAGAGTTTCGTATGGTTTGATTTTTCCTTTCTCTGTTCTTTTTTTAATGATACGACTGTTGTTTTTGTTTTCTATGTATATTAAGCATTGGTCTTTGCTTTTTTCTATGTTTCTTTCGCATCCTTTACATTTTATTAGTTCTGGTGACTCTTCGTCTTGTATCATACTGTCAGGGTGCGTAATCAAATGAAGACCTATTCTTTTGTACTCTTTACTTCGTGACTTTTTCTTATTTTCTCCAAAAATTACATTTTCTTGTTGATCATTCCAGCTGATTAGTTCGTGTAGACCTAGTGTAGACCTAGGGGTTCTTGTTCGTCATAGATATTTAAGTGAATCTCTCTATTAATTGTATCGTTGCTTTTGTATTTATCTTTTAATTCTCGACTATTAGGTAGCGTTATCTCTTCTTTAATCTTTTTGAACCACCTAGGGATTTTACCTTTTATGTATTGCTGATTTTCGATACAAAAGTGGGTCCATTTCATCATTCTGTCTTTTTTCCGTTCTAAAAGTTGTTCTAAGAATAATACCTCCTTCTTTTTTCTTGATTTTGCACTTCGAGGAATCTCTATATCGTCCAATAAGTCAATTATCTCAGTTGTTCCTCCTTTAATTTTATGATTGTTATATTCATCCTAGTACTCGTGGTTACATATACTAATACCCTCTTTCTTTAGAATATTAATTGCTTCCACTATCCACGAGTTTCTGGTTTTAAAAATTCTTGTTTCTAAATTTCCTACGCAACTCGCTGTCCATATTTTGTTTTGTTCTTTGTACATTTTTATCTTGAAAATCGTGTCTATTCTGTCTCTATTGTTAGCTAAATATAGTGAGGTTTTGCACAAACTTTCGATCTGTAGGTCATAAATATTTTTTAATCCGTATAATTCTCTTTAAAATGTAATGAAATTCGGGGTTGTTTGTGCTAAACCTGCTTTTTTCTTTACTAAATTTGTTATTTTCCCCATAAGCGTTTTACATTCGTTTTCTGTTAGGATGATAGCTTGTAATTGGTATTCGATTTGAGGCATGATGACCATGTTCCATGTGGCTATAATTTGTTTTTCATTGAGTTTCTTCCAAGCAAAAATCCTATATGCTTGGTTTATGATACTCTTTATTTTATTCTTGAAATTGCTACATTTGTTGTCGTGTCTAAACCATATACCTAGAAATCTATTTCCTTCCTCGTGATTAATTTTTGTGATTTTTTCTCCATTAATGTGTAATTCTTCATTAGATTTGTTGTTTATCTTAATTAGCTCATATTTACCTACGTTTGCTTTAATGTCATTGATCACAAAGAATTCATTGCATATCTTAATCATTATTTCTAGGTTTGTTTATTGGAACTTATTAAGGTCGTATCATCCATAAATGCCGAAACGTTATGTATCGTCTCCAATCTGATTGGTTGGTTCGTTTCTATGTTTTGGATTTTCTCAACTTCCATTTTGTAGCCTGTACTGTCTTTGATCTGATTCAGTCTGATTAATAGTCCATCATAAAAGATTCTTCACAATAGTGGGGACCATGTTTCCCCTTGGTCAATATCATCTTCAACTTTGTATTCATCTGTTGTATCATTTTTACGATGATTCGATTGTATTTGTTAAGACTGATATCCATTATCAATGTTACGAGCTGTCTTGGTACTTTGATGCGTTTTAAACTCTTCTCTAACATCATTGTATTACCGAGTCATAGGCTTTTGAAATATCCATCAGTAAAATTCATGCTTCCTTTTTTTCTGTGTTTGCATCTTCTATTATATTTTGAATTATTTTCAAGTGTTTCAACGTACTCTCATTTCTTAATGCAGCATAATTCGTTTTCTGGAGTATATCATGACTTTCGGATAGCATCTTAGTTAAGCGTCGAATAATTATTTTTAGAAACAATTTCCTTGCCGTTTCTATTAATGTTATTGGTCATGTTAAATTAATATTGTTATTCCAAGATGATCTTGTAGTTTTATTTATAGGAAAAATCAGTCCTTACTTCCAACCCTCATTTACTTGATTAATTTTAATGCTGTGATTAAATATCTTTAAAAGCATTTTTTTCGTATGTTCTTTGCTTTTCTTCCAGAAATCGTATGTAATGCCGCTGATTCCCACTGCTTTATTGTTTTCCGCTTCTCTCAATATATCATTGAGTTCATCTAAAGTAATCTCATCCACTATGTTCTTGTATATTGTTTCATCAATGTCCTCTATTGGACTGTATATATCTCGCCATTCTTCATTATATTTTATCTCATCTAAATTAATATTTCTCTTGCTCGTCCAATTTTTACAATGATTTAAAACTTTTGATTTTATCTCTTCTTTGTCACTAATAATCGTAAAGGTATCCCCGTTCCTTATAAACAGATTACTCATATCAATTATTTTCTGTTTACGATCTAATATATTGTTTAACATTTTGCCTATATCTTCTTCTAAATATTATTCTCATTTTTTGATGTTTAGTTCTATGTTTCTGTTTATAATATCTTCGTATAATGATTGCATGATCTCGAATCTCTTCTCACTACCTTCTTTAAAAGTGATTCTATCTTTGTAACTCCTAAGTTTTTCGATATTTATTTGTGATTCGACGATATTCTTGTTTCGATAATATTCTTTTATCCAGTATAATAGGGTCGTCACTATTTTTTTTGTTTTTTTGTTACACCCCAGTTTTCTATGTACAATTGTCGATTAAAATTGTTCTTGTTCAAATCTCTTTGTTCTAGTTGTCTACTGGAATAATTTATGTTAATACTTTTCTCGATAATCTTCTGAATTCTATAACTAATATTGTCTAGTTTTTCCAAATGTTTGTATTCTTTGATTAACCTATTTACGTATTTATGTGCATTGATTCTCTTGAGGTCGTTCAAGAGTATCTTTTCGCTTTCTTCTTCGTTACGTCTCCTTTCTTTCCTAATTGATGTTATGTGCTCTTTGTGTCATTTTTTGAAAATTTTTACAATCAGGTCCCAGCGTGTCTCATGGCTTGTGTTATTTATGTCTATGTTTTCCAGGTCTTGCTTGACTTCTTCTGCTATAGCTTCCCAATCGGCATCTTTTAAATGTATTCTATTGTTTTTCTGTTTGACATCAACCATCATTTCTCGCTTTTTGGTATTGAGTTGTTCTTGTATATCGAATTTAATTGTAAGTCCTTTGTGATCTGTAATCCCGTTGCATTACATCATTCTTTCTCTTCCAACTATTCCTTCGATTAAGTTCCTATATGGAATTATTTTCGCTATATTTCTAATACTATCTTTTCCTAATCTAAAAATAAACAAAGTAAAAATAAAACCTAAACTAAAAATAAAATCTAAACTAAAAATAAATCCTAAAAATAACTTGTACTACTATATCATGTGATTTGTATTATGTAATCTTTCTATTTACTATATTATCGTTTAATTATTTTTATCACTATGTTTTTCACGCTACAATGCGAAAAATTAACTTTCTCTGTTTATAGTGCTTGTAGGAAACATGCAGGTAAGTATCGTTTTAGAGAGTTTTATCGGCAACAGAAGCTTGCAAAAATTCAGGCGACCAGTACTATACTCCAACCATGAGCGAAGAGCCAGAAGGTGGTGCGGAGATAAATTTTATTTGCATATATTTTTTACATTCTTGGCTTAGCAGTACTGTGAATACTATTTGTATACCATATCTTGTGTACATGCGCCGCTACACTTTGCAGACTGTGAACACTATTTGATTTCATATCTTGTGTACATGCTCCGTTTCGCTCTGCAGACTGTTAACATTGTTTGTTTTCATATCTTATGTTCATGCTCCACTTCGCTCTGCAGACTGTGAACATTATTTGTTTTCATATCTTTGTGTACATGCTATAGGGAGGCAATTTGGTTATATTATATATGAAAAATTTATGTTATCCAGGATGAAAACCAAGTAGGTTTCAGACTTGTTTGTGCCAAAGTAAAAATTTATTTTTACATATAGGAAGCAAATGTTTACAGAGTGAATGAAAATCAAGAAAGCAAATTGATTTCCTTAAGGTCACGTGTATGATTACAATGGGTTTATGCTATGTGAATTTTTTTTTGATACCCAGGATGACCTTCTGGGATCATTTGGATGCAATGTGCCAAAAAGACTAGTTTCCTACTACTGTTCAATCTCTGGGTGGGGTTTAATTACGGTAAAAATAATAAACTTAATATCTGTATAATACAAAATACAAAATAAAATACTAAAATATGAATTAATAATTTGACAAGTTACAATCCGAAAAGTCATCATTATTTTCATCATCATCCGTAATTTTAATTTTTTCATTTTCACTCTCTTCAAAATTAGAACTATTTTTGCAACCAATATCATTAAGTTCTGAAATTACTTGATTGGCATCCGGTCTTTTGTCAGGTTCATTTCGCCAACATTCTATTTAAAATAATAAATTAAAATTGGATTATTAATCTTATTATAAAATAATAATTTTATACTTACGTTGATAAAGTCTAACAAATTTAGTATTTGAATTCGGAATAGGATCTTCTCTTGCACCATTAAGAATATCCAACGTAATAGAAGCGGGATCTTTTCTTTTTTCAAAATTGAAAGGCGATGAACAACTTGTCAATTGCCAGAATATTACTCCTAAACTATATATGTCAGACTTTTTTGTCAAATTATATGGAATTTGTTGATCAAGCATTTTTGGATCCATATAAGGTATTACACCAAATGCTTTAGTATCAACATTCGACCCCTGTAGACATGATTGTCCAAAATCGGCTAATTTTATTGTATGTCCATGTATTAAGATATTGTTGGGGTGCTAATTTAAAAAATAAAGTATCATCATATAAGAAATCAATTGGATATTTGATAGACAAAATGATACTATTATCAAATGTTTCGTGGAATAATATGCGTAGTTATTTAAACTTACAATATCACGATGAATGATATCATTATCATGTAAGCATAAGATGGCACTTGCGATTTCTTTGGCAAATTTCAATTGAATTTCTGGATCAAGTTTTATAGTGTTATCTAAGTATTCTCCTAATGTTCCGCCATCTGCGTACTCAAGAACAAGCGAATAATTTATTTCCCCTAAAAGAGTATATGAACAAGTATTTGAATAAAATATTAAATATATTTATTATCTTTATTATCGACATATGTATTGTTACCTTTTATGACCCCCAAAAATTTAATTATATTTGGATGGAAATCAACTATTTTCATTAGGCTAATCTAAAAAAATAAAATAAAATGAAATAAAAGATAGATTTAAGTTTATATTCTAAATTATTAAAGATTTTGGAAACAGACCTCGTTAATAATATCTTTTTCTGCAGAAAGTTTAGCAATTTTCTTAATTGCAAATTTTGATGTAGTATTTTTCCAGTATGCAGAATATACTGAAGCTGACCCTCCAGAACCGATTACAGTAAGAATCTTAAAATCTTGATGGTCATAATGACGACAATTTTCAAGTAAATATTTTTTATAATATACTGGGAATTCAGTGTCGGTCATTTGTTTTTTATTATGTAGCAGCAATTAACGCATCGTTGTAATAAATAACTAAATCAAAGATCGACAAAATAGACATAGGACCCCGGAAACTGCTACCGGCAGGCCTATGTAGTAAAAAAAATAGTAAAAAAAATCATAAAGATCTTACCATAAACAGACAAATTACGCCTAAAAAGGAAGGTCATCCGTTCCTTTTTTGACGCTAGCCAATAGAATTGTGATAAAATCGGCCAGATTTTGCCGGTAGCATCTAATGTGGGGTCCTATTAAGATAATATAAAGCAAAACAACATATAGTATAACAAATAATGATCGACTCCATACCTAAATAATGACTTTTTTTTTATTGCGCGTCTCAAACAGATGCTGAGCATAGCCAAAAATAGTCTAAAAAAAAAAATCTTTGCATACCTTTTGGAAAATCTTTACCAAAAAAAAATCTTGGCTTTTTTTTGGCAAATAAACAATGGGAAAACTGTGAAAAAAAAAAAAAATTCTCTGCCAACACAAATTTTACTGCGCCTTATACAGTGGTGAGCAAAATTATTTAAAGTGAATTTACTCAATAACCAGTGATTATAGGCCTGTTCAATTCTGATTGATCGGGTTTTTGATCGCAAAATCCGTTGACCAATCCGAACATGTGATCAAAATCAGAATTGAGTTGGCTGATCGCTGATCGCAAAATTTCCGACAATAACCAATTAACACGTTAGTTTTTGCTTATTTTAAATTGCGATCAAAAATGATTCTACATTTTTGTAGAACTCAAAAATCGGATTACTGAACGGGTTACACAATTTTGCCAGCCAATCTGTATCAACTCATAACCGATCAAAAATCCGCGCGATCAGAATTGAACAGGCCTTATATTTGTAAATAGTTTGATTGATTTGAAAGTACAATATAATGAGATTTTGATCATATACAATTAAAAATTTATTCTCTGCTCTTTACTCTAATAATTTCCTCAAAATTTGCTTTATCGATTTTATCAAATTATTTATATTTTTTTGGAAATAAACTTTTCATCCTTAACGTTCAGCATTCTCAAATTTCTCAAATTTTGTTGTTTAATAAATTTCTACAGTTTTTTAATCATGTTAAAATGGTTTATTTTTAATTAACCAATAGTTTCTTCATAGTTTCCAATTGTAAGCTTTAGTGAGCAATAAAGAAAATTTTTTTATATTAATGATGATGAAATTTTTTTTAATTGTACGTCTAGAAGCTATTATTATTTGTTTGCAATAGTTTTTCAGTCAAACTACTAATCATTATCATAAAATTCTGCCTAATATATCGATTTATAATATTTATTGCGATATTTGTACCATTTCTAGTCGATTTTTATTTGGTTTTTAAATCATATTTACCCATCCTCCTATTATATCAAATTTTTTTTAAATTATAATAAAATCTGGAGACTCTAGTGATCAATGAAGGTAAATTTTACTTAAATATTACACGTCTTTGACCCACAAGTATAAATTTACTTTTCGCTGATTTTTTCAATAAAAACTTTTATTTCTGAGTTGTTTTTTCTTGAAAAACCTTATATAAAGGGTTGTGTAAAGGAAGAATATTTATTCGGAAATGTGTAGCTTTTGATAAAGTATTTGTAATTTTGATCTGCAATTTTCAAGTCGTCACAACACGTGACTTAAGTCACGTGACTATTTTCCAAAAAAAAATTTTGCTCACCTACTGTATTACAGTATATAATAAATTTATTCAAATTATTAAATCTATAAATTATCAACAAAAACAAAATTTTATAGCAATTATAATAATGATTTTATTAAAGATACGATAGTCAGCACAAATTTTATATGTATTATTTATTTTTTTTTTTCTCGTTGTGATCAAAAGATGCACAAGGATAAAAATACAAAACTGTACCGATTTTCTACTACTTCTCATCTAGTAATATGAAAAAAAAGTGCAGAATGTAACAACATCGTCATGCATAAAGTCGGAGTAACAATAACATCTTAAGACCCATATTACTATTTTTATAAGGAAAAAAAATAGCGAAAACTCCTAAAAAAATTATTATTGTGGGTTAGCCTCACATATGTTACGATAGTCATATATATTCATTCCGAAGTAAATTTTGTTGCGTATTCCTTGTGTATGTATTTATTGGCGTCGTTAATTTTACGATTATAATAATATCGGATATCAGTTGGTCAAACATTATGAATTTAAATACATTAATATTTTTCATATATATTTTGGGATCCTACTTATTATTGAAATACTTTGTAATCAACCATGGAAAATGCGCTTCCGGTACCTCTTAACTCTTTTTCATAATATTCTTTCTAAACCACATGTTATCATAATCTTTATCTTCATCACCGGAAGAATATACAATAATATCATCACCAAAAATGGTCCATGTATCTTCAAATAATTCGCTGCATGATAAATATCATCTTGTGTCCTAGAAATATTACTAATTATTCCATCTTTAATTTAATACTTTTAAATGAGGAAATAAAACTATCATTAGTTTTGCCCCAACTAGAAAATCTCCATACTGTCGGATAAAATCCACCAAGAATTTCTTCTGTTCCTTTTGCTTTAATTAATGCAACGGTATGAGGTATATCATCACAAAATTTATGAAATTTTTTAGGAATAAACCCATTTCGACTTCCTTTTAACAATAATTGAAATTTATACGGCATGGGAGATTTTTACATTAACAGTTAAGTTTTTACCAACTTCAATTGTAGTATCATAATATGCAACGTCTAATGCCTCAGTGTAACCTTGACTTAATTTCGAAAAAATTGAGTGAACATTTTTTTTTTTAAAGAAAAAAGGGTCACTATTTAAATTAAATGGTGTAGAATGACCAAAGTATAGTATTATTTTGGTCTCCTTTTTTGATAATACCCGACATCATTACATAATGCTGTTCCTGAAGAGATGTTACGGCTAATAGTAAAGTGCTAATTGGTTTATACTTATTTTTTTATTTATTTCGGAGTCTCTGCGAGAAATGTTGTAAGCGAAGCTAAACCCAAAGTCGATATGTCTACCTAAGTTATAAAACTGTAAAGTGAAATGATAAAATTTTTAATAGCTTCAAAACTCTCGATATTGATGTTATCTTGCAAAATTTTGAGTCATAATTGATCAATTGGCAATTTGTTTTAAAACTAATTAAATGAACAATACTAGTTAAAAATGAAAATTCCATTAATTTTGTTGTTACTTTAGAAGTTTTCAATTTTCAATCGACATTTGACAGTAATAAAAAATATTTTTATTAATTTCTTTAATAAATACGTTAAAGCATATCTATTACCGTATGTCGGCTTTCTTTAAACGAAAAATTACATTTCAAAAAGTTATACAAATAATTTCGTATACAATTAAACTGTCACATAAAAAACATAAGATATTAAATAAAAGGTTTCTATGGCCCATAATTTCGGCAGTTTTAAAATTTTAAGTGACCCGAAGTCATTTGATAAAACTAGTAGTCTCACCAAAGTTTAGAATCGTCCTCATAGCACTTTATAGAAACATAATAGATTACCGTATTACATGAGACATAAATTTTTAATTACTTTAGTATTATCCTATATAAATTGACCAATCATTGAATTTGTTTATTTATTTTTTAGAATAAATATTTAATTTAGCTTTTCGATAATGCTTAAGAAAGCGTTTAGTTCATTTAAGGAAGCCAACTTAAATTAATAAATCAATATTTTCATAGTAAGTTAAAATATCTTTAGAACCAATTTATCTATAACATTTATAAAGTTTAAATATATTGTATTATATTATATTATAATCCAAAAAAAAACGATAAAATTTTTTTAAAGTGAAACATACTTATCTCTTTATAATTTGAAACACTTCATAATCTTCCATGGCAAATCTACCGTCAGAATCTTTTATCCTTTTTTCATAATAACGCTTTCCATAAGAAATATAATCGTAACTTTTATTATGATCAAAAGTAGCAGATATAGCGATATCGCCAAAGTATGGACCAGCACAAATGCCATAAAGTAATGCATTTTCTGTCTTTTCTATATTACTAATGATTATTGCATTTTTAACATTATTATCTTTAGTAGAAAAAATAAAACTTTCTCTGTTTTTAATCCAATCACCAAAAGATTCCCATTTTAAAAGGTTATATCCACCAAGAATTTCTTCTGTTCCTTTTACTTTAATGAATGTAACAGTGTAAGGTTTACCATTGCATAATTCATGAAATTTTTTAGGAGAGAATCCATCTCGGCTTCCCCTTAATAATAATTCAAATTTGTACGGTAAATATAATTCTCTTAAGTGGTCAAATTTATTATTAATGACCATTTTGTCAATCCGCCTTGAAATTGTTGAAATAATATTTAAATTTTTGACAATTTTTGAATCAATAATTCCATCAATTTTAATATTTCTAGGAAGTAAAATATTGTCAGTAGGCTCACTATCAGGATCCAAATGAGAATTTAATAAATTTTCATAAAGTTGATGGTTTAAGAGTTTTTTATAAGGACGAACTTTTTCTAAGAATTCTTTGGATGATAAACTAAAAAATCTAATTAAAGATAAACAATGTTGTAAAGTATTTTCCATTGTTTTGAAATCATTATCTGACCAAGTACTAGGATCTGGAAGAAGTGTAGGATTTTGTGCAAGACCCCATTTTAATACATGATCCCAAACTTCAACTTCTTTCATTTGTAAATCATCTCTTTTAACAAGTTGAACCAAAGATTTTTCAGGAAGTGAAGTAAAATCAAGTGATTTAAATACTTTTTCTGGGGAATTTGCCATAAAATCTGTACAAAATTGTTGAAGTTGTAACAAAGAATTTGATTGAAAGCTTGTTCTATGAATAAGTTCAAAATGTTGTTCCATCCATTCGGATTTATTTTCAATTAAATATTTTTGTAAATAATCAATCACCTCTTGAAGAAGCAACTCATCCGCAGCCAATAAAATTTTGAAAGTCACTGAAGTGTCTCGATCATTTAATGAAAGGATACCGCCATAAATATAACTATGTAAAAACAAAAGTTTTTATATTGAATACTATTATAGTATTAAATTCATTTGTGTAATAACTTACTTTAAAATAATTTGAAAGACTTCAGGTGATATTTTTGGTAACTTAATGTGGGCTAAAACATTATCTTTATTCTTTTTATTAGAAACTAAAGCTCGTCGTAAATATGGGGAGCGATAACATAAAATATTCATATGAGCACGAAGGATTTTTACGTTAGGATCCTCACCGACTTCAATTGTAATATCATAATATTCATTATCTTCCAATAATTCAATATAGTTCTGACTTAATTTTGAAAGGAATTGAGTCGACATAATTTTTATTTAAAATTCAAAATATATATTAACGGCTTGTTTAAAAAAAAAGCTTATGGGTACAAATTTAACTCAAAATTTTGAATTTTGTGTAAATTTATAAAGCTTATCAATTGCTTATTTTAGTAATATAATTGTTCAGATAGGTTAAATTAAATAATTTTTTCCCATTCCTTCCAAAATTGAACATACTGCGTCATAGGCGCTCTCGCTCAATGAGTCAATGAAATGTTGATCAAGTAGTGCAATTTAATTCTACCGTTTTAGCCAATCGGCGCGGCTATATAAAAAGAGAACAGTTTGTAGCTCCACGTTTTATTGAACTTAAATGATCAGCAACCATAGAAGGGAAGCATGTGAAGAACGATATTACTTGATCGAATTATCAAACATGTATTTTCGGTTAATTTAATTTATTTTATATGATAAAGAAGTGTTTGATTGATTACTTTGATGATAAAAGTAAATTATTCTGCGCAGTGCACAAAACTGCAATTAAAGTTCATCTACCTTTTAATCCCTATATATTTGTTAGATTACAAACCTCTTTAACTTAAATCGATAATTAAGCAAACAAGAACTCAAGCCGATATTAAAATATCGACAAAAATCATAGTACTTTTAGTTTACACGAAACATTAGAATGTTGCATTATTTTTACGCATTCTTATACTGTAGGATTTTTTTAATGGAAATTTAGAAATAATTTAATAAACATGATAATAATTCCACATAAATGAAATGCACTTAAAACCTATTTTAAAAAATCATAAATAGCAGAATGAATTTATTACTTGAATCATTTCATAAAGATATTCATTGTTCAAATAAAATCAACACAATTCACTTTGTTTAGAAAGATACCGCATTTATCTTCTTATTATTTGAAATACTTCGTAGTCATCCATAGAAAATCCGTCTTCGGTGTCTCTTATTTTCTTTTCATAATACTTCTTTTTACAATAAATATTATCATAATCATTATGTTCGCCAGAAGTACGTACGATAAGATCATTGCCAAAAAACGGTCCATGTGTACTCCAATAATCCACTGCATGATACATATCATCTTTTACATTAATAATATTGCTAATTATAGCATCTTTAACATTATTATTTTTAAAAGAAAAAATAAAGCTATCTTTAGTCCTACCCCAACCAGAAGATTTCCATATTGTTGGATTATATCCACCAAGAATTTCTTCTGTTCCTTTTACTTTAATGAATGTAACGGTATGAGGTACATCATTACATAGTTCATGAAATTTTTTAGGAGTAAATCCATCTCGGCTTCCTCTTAACAATAATTGAAACTTGTACGGTAAATACATTTCTCTGATATGTGAAAATTTGCTATTAACATTATCAATACATCTTGAAATCAATGAAATAATGCTTAAGTTATTAATAATTTTTGAGTCAATAATTCCATCAATTTTAATATTCCTAGGAAGTGGAATATTATCGGTTGGTTCACTATCAGGGTCCAAATGAAAATTTAACAAATTTTCATAAAGTTGACGTTTTAAGAGTTTTTTATAAGGACGAACTTTCTGTAAGAAATCTTTGGATGATAAACTAAAAAATCTAATTAAAGATAAACAATGTTGCAAAGTATTTTTCATTTTTTCGAAATCATCATTTGACCAAGATTTGGGATCAGGAAGAAGGTTGGAATTTTGTGCGAGACCCCATTTAAACACATGATCCCAAATTTCAACTTCTTTCATTTGTAAATCGTCCCTTTTAATAAGTTGAACCAATGATTTTTCAGGAAGTGAAGTAAAATCAAGTGATTTAAATACTTTCTCTGGAGATTTTACCATAAAATCTGTACAAAATTGCTGAAGTTGTAATAAAGAATTTGATTGAAAGCTTGTACGATGAATAAGTTCAAAATGTTGTTCCATCCATTCAGATTTGTTTTCAATTAAATATTTTTGTAAATAATCAACAAGTTCTTGAAGAAGAAATTCATCTGCAGCTAATATAACTTTAATTATTTCTGAATTATCTTGCCCACTCGATGGAAAAATACCACCATAAATATATCTATATTTAAAACATAAAGTTTGTTGAATATAAAAAAGTCTGTCGATGATATGATAAGTAAAATTATTACTCGTATGTAAAACTTACTTTAAAATAATTTGAAATATTTCAGGTGACATATTTGATAACTTAAGGTGAACCAAAGCATTATCTTTATTCTTTTTGTTAGAAGTCAAAGCTCTTCGAAGATATGGAGAACGACAACATAGAATACTCTTATGGGCACGAAAGATTTTTACATTAGGGTCTTCACCAACTTCAACAGTAATATCATGATATTCATCATCATCTAATAATTCGATGTAATTTTCACTTAATTTCGAAAAAAATTGGGCAGACATTTTTATTTTAAAAAAAAAGAAAGGTTCAAGTATGCAAAAAAAGGTCATTATTTATAGTTAAATGTTGTACAATAAATAGGGTTCCGAACTATAAAGGGTCAGATCCTCAGATGACATATAGACTTTCCTTTTTGGATAATGCAGGCTTCATAATGCCGTCCTGTTCAGTGATTTCGGAACAAAAAATTTATTATTGTCATCTTTTTCGTATTTCTCTTGACAAGATGTGTTCTTTGCTCGAATTCTACAGCAGTCATCAAGAATTATATGCCAGAGCCATGTTGTGACGAAGCTAAAATAAAATCAAAGCTTTTCGATATCGATGAACCCTTCAAAACTTAGATTTGAAATTCATATTCTTCATAAGTAAATCAAACAAGGCGATTAATGATAAAAAATTTTTTCCGCAAAATCTATAAAGTTCTGCCAATAAAATGGTTTATCACATATAAAGTTTGATTTAATAATTTTTGTTTTGCTTATCATAAGAATAGCATTATCGAAACTTATTGCTCTGGTTAATTTTCTTAAAGAGTTAAATTCTGAACCTATATATAATTACTTGAGGTCAAACATAAGTCCTTGGTTAATAGTATGAGCGAAATCTGAGATCTAGAAAATGATTCTGAAACTTGACGAGGTCAATATTTTCAGACCACAATTTTGAACTTGTCGAAATTTCTGATAGTTTTAAAACTCTCAACTGATCAGACCCTCTTATCAATATTTTTTTTGTTCAATTTATATAATGTAAGTATAAATTTAATAAGATTTAATAAGTCAGATAATTTGTATATAACGATAAATTTTAAATGATTAAGAAATAAAAGTAGAATTTACTGTACAATTGCTAAATACTAATGTGATGAGTGAGTGTCCTTTAATTATCTAGGAAAAAACTAAACATACAGTACATAGAAGGAGTAAATTTTATATTCATCGCAGAAATTGATGAAAAAATATTTATTTATTTATATTTATTCCTGAAACTGCCAAATAGCAATTCTATCTAAAAAAATTTTTAGTTACTTTTAACTATCTTTAGAATAAATCAATTCTCTATTCACAAAATAAGAAGTAAAAAATTTAGAACGGGAGGGCGTGAACCATATGTCAAATTTCCTAGCCTTAAACCTACTCACCAACGTAACTTTTGTTGATTCTGACTTTTCTTCAATTTATACGCGTGGGACACTCAGCACAATTAAATATCGTAAGTTATTATTATTGTAAATATTTAATATCTCTAATTGAAAATAAATGATGTTTGCTAGATTTCACAAACTTTCAGCTTTAATGTTCGCTAAATTTAAAGTTCGATAGAAGCTAATTTATAAACTAACGAATACATTTTAATAAACGAAGAATCAAGAATGAACATAAGTTACTTTGTAAATTTTAACACAGATATTATGCAAAATAACTAGAATCTATTACTGTCAATCAATCATCTCTTTACCATGTAAAGTAAAATTTATAGAACTAGTATGATGCAATCAATGATAGAACGGGTCGAATATACACATTGAACCTTCACTAACTTGACAAAAACGAAAATATAATATTTGTCTTTAATAGTGCTTCTCTGGCTTAATTCTGTTCATATAAAGTATAAATTATTGTTAATTTTAATTTAGCAGGGGAAAACTTATTAAAGTCCAAGGCTAAGTATAAAACCTAAATCCGGAAACAGTAATTTATCTGTTTTATTTACATTAATGAAAAAAAAGAAAAATAATAATATGTTTAATGGCCCATTCATTCATCCGTATATTTCGGAATGGAAATGAAATGGAACTACAATTAGCCGTTATTATTTCAAATGGATGAACACACAAATTCTAATCTGTACGCCAAACATTTAAATTTTAGCTGGTTATCCGTAATTTTACTATCCGTAACGTGAAATTTGGATGCTAAGCCATTGCTAAGCCATTGCTAAGCCAAGTTCAGATGATCAACATCAATTAAGGAGTGAAACCATTTAAAAAACCCACAATTTCTTTTTTCCTTCACCTAAAATACGCTAACGCAATTTCAACAAAAATTTGAAAAAAAAATTTTATATGCTGTACTTATAATCAACCACATAGATTTAAATCATGTCACCTTATTAAGCATTTTTAAAAATTCAATCACTTTATTTGATTTATTCATATATTATCTATTACCCCTGACTAAAAGTAATCACTTTATAATTTGAAAATTTCTGAAGCTAGATAGAAACTTACTACTATTTTGGAAACAGATTTTAAATTAATCCCCCAAAAATGGTAACAAGAAGAGAAGATGTTACACTCAAAGGCATTCTTCAAATTTTATATAAATAACTTAGATTTACTGAAAAAAATTCCTTTACACATATTTAATTGACATAATTGAATATACAATTAATTTTTATTTATTATCCTACATAGAATAATGTATAATACTATTCGTATAGTTCTTTTCACATATAGACAACATATTCATCTCGCTGGATGGTCTGAGGAAGAACGGTTGGCTGATCGCCAGATCATCATTAAAAAAACATAAATGCCCATCTCGAAACAATCGAGCGAAGGTAATGGGAGACTGGGCTTCCTTGGTGTGCATTCATTTCACGCTACTCATGAAATTATTATAGCAAAGTACCATTAGAGGGCAAATTATTTGTTCCAAATTGTGGTTTTACACACAAAATAATAATTGTTCGGATATACTAAAATGCTGCATCTTTTATAAAAATACAATATTCTATACATCAGGCGTACTCTTATCTTTTAATTATATTTACAGTATTTTATTGTTTAATTTATATTATTTTTGGTATCATGATATATCTACAATTTAATCATAACATTGGATGTTATATTTATATAATTCATATTTATTATAGACATTTGCTCAAAGTTGCAACACTAATTGAAGAAAATTAAAGTCTGAAAGGGATTATTCAAAATCTTCACTTGTGTCTTCATACTGCTGATTGTTGCCAAGATTATTGGCCATTATATTCTTTCTGGTGTTTTTCCTTTGAAAGAAAGAATAAAATAGAATTTTAGATAGGCTATTTCATCAGCTAATCAAAACAATCAAGTTGAATTGTATCCTGGAAACATTTTTCAGGCCATCTTTTTATAGTGGCTTTTAAAAGCAAATTTCATCCTATAAACAACGACAGTGTATGGATTCACAGATGGATTGAAAATGACTGCTTGAGGCAATCACTAATAACGTTCAGCGAGACAATTCGTAAATACATGGCAAATTATGAAGTTTTAAGCTTTTACACGGATGGATCACTTCAGCTGCGTTCAACCAGTTATCAAGGGTATCTTTTGAATGCCGGTTTCAAAACAATTAAGATAATACCAAGGCATTCAACTGTAGAAATAAAAAAAGAGAACCCATTTAATGAAGAAAATATTTGATGAGAATGATATTCAATCCTTCATTAAAGATCAGAAACAAATGTTCGCGCCATCCTGACCAATTTCAATATTTTTTGGAACAAATTCTACAAGAAACTGAAAAGTTACCTATATTTAGAAATAATTTTTTCCCTTTTATTTTAAAATTATTCTAACATATTTTCCTATAGCGACATTGTTTAATAAAGATCAAGAAGAACGAAATGCCTTATCAACTCAATTATTTACTTCTTATTAAACAAGTCAATTGATTCAATTGTTGGAAAACTAATCATATTTATTTAAACTGTAATAATAAAAAAAAGAGACCCATTCAGTAAGGATATATTTCTGAAGAAGTCATTGTTAAAAAGATTTAAGACGAGAGCTAATATAAATGAAGGGGATATATTGATGAAGATATGAGCATTAATATTTGTTACATAGTGGTATTGAATATTATAAAATACTTGTATCTCAATAGTGGATTATATATTCTGGAATCCAAAAGAATTGATTTTATCTACATGGGACTCAACAAGGTAAATTTTATATTCACTACTGTAATTATTGAAAATTAATAGAATGGTTATTTACCTACTAATAAATCATTTATTTTTATTTTAGCAACACAGAAGGATATATATAAAAATAAACTAATGTTCAAGAAAATTAAAAAGAGGCTCTAAAATTTTTAACGTTATTTAAAAAAAATGTCAATTTTTGCCATGAATAACACTGTGACAAATGTTGCATTTAACAGTAATATTTATTAAAAAAATTTTAACGGATTTGAACTAATTAAATTAAACAAAGACATTGGACAAATCCTCTTTTAAATATTTCAAGTCAAAATATTCAAAGTCAAGGACAGAATCCTTGATTGGATGAATCATTTAAATCCTCAGGAGCAGTCAATATTTGAATTGGTAGCTAAAGCAAAAGAATATTTTGATCGAAATGTTGAACCAAGAGAAACTTACCTAGTGGATTTTCCAGAATTCAAAGGAGGAAACCAAGATCCTATTGAATGATTAGAAGCTTTTGAACGAGCATATGATGCTAATAAAGTACCAGATAATAGAAAGGTTCTTATCAAAGTGGTAAATTATAATAATAATAATTTATAAACCAATTTATAATGATAATTGAATAATAAGTTACGTTCTAAATAACAATTTATTCTTTTAATCCATGATAATTAATAATTTAAATTAATTTAAAACCATGTGCCATTTGCCAATGATGAATTATATAAACCTATACATTTCAGGAAATCACATTACATTTGATTGGTGTTATCGATATAATTAAAAGAAATTCTACATATTAGCCATCTATTTGGTATATGTATTTGTAGTCCGTCTTTCTATTTAACTTACTTAGAACTATCGGTAACTAGTATTGACATCAATATTGACATCAATTTACCGATATCAATTATCTTATCTAACTTAATGATTTTAAAAAAATTATTACTGGAAATCCTGAAAAAATATCGAGTATGGTGGTAATGATACAATGCAACAAGTGAATTATCTTTTATACCAAATTTGTTTGTGCTATAAATACACCCATTATTCATAGAATTTTTTACTTTAATCGGTATGATTTATTTATAAAAAATAAAATTTGACCATTACATACTCATTTCTTATATTAGGTGTAAACGTCATACAAATATTTCTAAAACTATCTCTTTGTAATTTGAAATACTTCATAATCTTCCATATAAAATCCACCTTCAGATTCTCTTATTTTCTTTTCATAATTACATTTTTTATAAGAAATATATTGACAATCATAACTAGAAAATATAGAAATATCACCAAAATATAGGCCGTTATAGCCATAACATAATGCATTATCTATATTTTCTATATTACTAATTATCGCACTCTTAGCATTATTATTTTTAATAGAAAAAATAAAACAATCCTTGTTTTTAATCCAAACACCTGAAGATTCCCATTTCAAAGGATTATAACCACCAAGAATTTCTTCTGTTCCTTTTACTTTAATAAATGTGACGGTATAAGGTTTACCACTACATAATTCGTTAAATTTTTTAGGAGAAAATCCATCTCGACTTCCTCTTAATAATAATTTAAATTTATACGGTAAATATAATTCTCTTAAATAATCAAACTTATTATTAATGACCATTTTATCAATCCGTCTTGAAATTATTGAAATAATATTTAAATTTTTGACAATTTTTGAATCAATAATTCCATCAATTTTAATATTTCTAGGAAGTGAAATATTGTCAGCTGGTTCACTATCAGGATTCAAGTGAGAATTTAATAAATTTTCATAATATTGACGTTTTAATAGATTTTTATAAGGATGAACTTTTTGCAAGAAATCTTTGGATGATAAACTAAAAAATCTAATTAAGGGTAAGGAATGTTGTAAAGTATTTTCCATCGTTTTAAAATCGTTATCCGACCAGGTATTAGGATCTGAATTAATTGTAGGATTTTGTGCGAGACCCCATTTTAACACATGTTCCCAAATCTCAATTTCTTTCATCTGTAAATCATCCCTCTTAATAAGTTGAACTAAAGATTTTTCAGGAAGTGAAGTGAAATCAAGTGATTTAAAAATTTTCTCTGGAGTTTTAACCATAAAATCTGTACAAAATTGTTGAAGCTTTACCAAAGAATTAGATTGAAAGCTTGTTCGATGAACTAATTCAAAATGTTGTTCCATCCATTCGGATTTATTTTCGATCAAATATGTTTGTAAATAATCGATTAATTCTTGAAGAAGTAATTCATCAGCAGCCAATAAAATTTTAAAAATTTCCGAATTATTTTGCTCATTTAATGGGAGAATACCACCATAAATATATCTACATTAATATGAATTTGAATATTAGAAAATTTTCTTTAATAGGACTGTTATAATATTTAAATCGTTTGTATATAAACTTACTTAAGAATAATTTGAAATACTTCAGGTGATACATTTGATAACTTAATATGATTTAAAACGTTATCCTTGTTATTTTTATTAGAAGTTAATAACGCTCGTCGTAAATATGGAGAACGATAACATAAAATATTCTTATGTGCACGAAGGATTTTTACATTAGGATCTTCACCAACTTCAAGTGTAATATCATAGTATTCATTGTCTTCCAATAATTCAATATAGTTTTGACTTAATTTCGAAAGAAATTGTGTTGACATAATTTTCGTTTTGTTTTTTTTTTAATTTATTAATAACGGATTTGAAGGTGTCAACTCAAAATACAATTTAATGTTAATAATATTTGCGCAAATTTATAGTTGTTTGCTTATTTAGTAATGCAATTGTTTCAGAAATGGCTAAATTAAATTATTTAAATATTTGTAGCGTAATTCTTACCAAATAAAATTTCACTGCGCCATAATCTAATACGAAATAATGGCTGTATCAAATGATTCTGCAAATCAACCATTCAAATGATCCAAATAACATACTAAAACGGATAACTTAAAGTTTATCATGCACAATCGCATCGGAAAGTAATGCTCGATTGATTATGTTTATAAAGTTTCATTTTTTATGGTAAATCTCCACTTATAAAATGTCTTACAATATTTTGTATGATTAAATATACTAAGAATATTAAATATACTAGGCAACGGTTTCAGAACCGTTGTTAAGTCCGGAGCACAAGTGTGACTAAATGAACCAATCACGCATCGACTCAATTTTTGAGCGGGCGGACAGACGGATATTTTGTGTGACCTTTGCATAGAAATATATAGTCCTTCGTTACACTCCGGACTAACTAAGAATAATATATAGTAAAAGAAGCCGAAAATCGGTAATATTACAACTGCTGATTTGCCAGCAAATTTATCAGACTTAAACCGAGTACATTCAGAAACCATTTGGTATAAAGGTCCAAGAACTGTAAGTAGGAGAACTTAAAGCTGTACTAAAGGAAAGACATTTTAGATAGATTTGTTTTTTGTGAAGGTTGCCGTTTTGGCGTTATGAAATTTGATGTAACATGAGAATTGAGAAGTAAGTTAGATATAATTTTTTATTAATATAGTTATCGTTCAGCCTAATAAGTTCAAGCAGATTTTCATAGACCGATATTTTTGTTAAGTATAAAAATATTGCATGATTTATATAATTGATATGATAAAATGGAGTAAAAAAATATATCAATGAAAATTTTTACAGGAAAGTATATATAAAACTTATAAAGTGAGTTAAAAATAATAAAAATTAAATATACAAAGTTTATTTATAATGGTTTATTTATTATTAATTAATGCATGATCAGAATGATCACTTTTATTGGATGTATGGTTATATCGGTCACAAGACCCTTCATTGATTGGTGAAAATGGTCATTACGTAGCCCATTTTCATCCAATCATTCGGTCCTGTGACCGATATAGCTACTCCCCATCCAATAATTTTTTTTATTTTTGTCTCATTTTCAAATCGGGCTTTACTTTCTGTACATAACCGAAAATGATTATTTTTCAACTGTTATTAATATTGGATAATAATAATGTTCCCAAATTTTTTATGGGTACGATTGTTGTCAATCAAGTGTTTAATTATTTTATTTTTAATTTGTGTTCTAACTTACATTCCTCTCCCGTTGATTGATTCAGAACCCGAAATTTGAGTAAGTAGCTATGATCTTTTATCAATCATAACGGATACTCGATCGGAAAACATGATATTATACAGTATATGAAACCTCGTTCCTAAGCGATAGATGTGTAGTTCTTCGTTTAATTTATTTATTAACGCTATAGTCCTCCCTAAATAAAATATTTGATAAAAGTGGTTGGACTTGGGAAAGTAATAGACATATTATTTAAATAGCATGAATGACACGTACAGTTGCTCTAAGACCACTATCTATTATGAATGCTAAAACACTTTTAAATAATTACCTCTTTTTGTCCTATTTTTCTGTTTTTTTTTCTTGGTTCCAGTGTTATGATATATTTCGAGAATTTAAAATTAAAACGGGCGTCTTTATACGCTCTATCTAGTTCGTACAAGTTTCTCGCTCTTACTCGCTAGTACTTTACAAAAATCCTCTATTTAAGCCGAATTGAAACAAATAAATACATCCTTCAGAATTTCAGTCATGATTTTACACACAAGATCCAGGGTTGTCAACGTCCTAATGCTTTGTTTACATAAATTCCACTGCAAAACCTGCTTTGAACCAAAATTTAAAATTATCAGAAAGATTACTTTATTCTCTAATGATATAGAATTTCCAAATTTATTTATTTTTTTAAAAAAAAAATTTCAATACAAATACATTTGACATTTAGCAATAAAAGGAATTGACAAACTATGAACAATTATTAAATATAAAAGCAGAGCATAACTAAAGATCTATATACAAATATAATAAGATATTAATTTTTAAAAATAATATTAAAGAATCTGCAGTAGAATATAAATATATCACGTCACTCCCTATCATATTCATCAACTAAAACAAATACAACATTATTGATGAAAAGTTTTGTATATTTATTTGCCTGGCCCCTCCGATTCAAGACCATCATATGCTAATAATGAGCCTGTTGTTTGCCGAAGTTCAATAACTTAAGACCATTAACTTAAGACCATTAACGAGCCTCTGGTTGTACAATTGAATCGATATAAGATCATTGTATATAAAAATAACCAACTATGGTTGCCAAGTCGACGTCTAACAAATCATTAAACACATTTTCTTGTAAAAAAAATATGTGGTGACAACTCTTTATATATCAAAAAAGTTCTATTGTTATTATATGTTGATAAATAATGACTGTATTTCATTATGTCAACTTCTTAAATACAGATGCAATAGAAAAGAGTAATAATCACAACATGAGGCAGATTTGAGGGCAGATTATGAAAAAACTCAAACCATCTTGGTATTAAAATTAAATTACTTATATTTTTGTCTTTGAAATTTAAGATTATAACTGAAAAAAAAATAAAATTATTTATTGGGATAATTTCGATCAGGTTGAAACCAGTCATGTAAATCGAATTAGAGTTATCATATTTTATATTTATCTGCCATGATAAAGTTTATGACTAACAAATTCTAATGAAAGTTATTGGACATTAATATTATAACTGATTTAGAAATTAGTTCTAGATCAATTAAAATTTAATTTAATGAAATAATGTAATTGCTTTTTAATTATGTTTATTTAGTTAATGGTATTTCTAGTATTTCACAGAAGGATCAATTAATATAAGTTTTTGAATTACTATTAAATAAATGCAAGATTTTTTTGTATCAAGCTCATTTCTATTTAATTATTAAAAAATGTTTCAAGTTCATTCCTATTTAATTATTAAATAAATGTTTAAGTTCATTCCTACTTAACTATTAAATAATATTTCAAGCTCATTCCTATTTAACTATTAAATAAATATTTCAAGCTCATTCCTATTTAATTATTAAATAAATGTTTCAAGCTCATTCCTATTTAATTATTAAATAAATATTTCAAGCTCATTCCTATTTAATTATTAAATAAATGTTTCAAGCTCATTCCTATTTAATTATTAAATAAATGTTTCAAGCTCATTCCTATTTAAATCTATTTATATTCAACTCTATTTATAATAAAAGGTGAATCTATGATCATTGTTGTTTCTAATGAATATCAAAATATATATATCATTGTTGTTTCTAATGAATATCAAAATATATATATCATTGTTGTTTCTAATGAATATCAAAATAAAAGAATGAGATGATAAAATATTTTAGAGAAAATATTTTAGATAAAAGAATACATTACTGGAATGCAAATCACGTATAATTTAAATGTTAAATAATTTTCAATTTTAAAAGTTTCTCTTTAAAATGCATCCAGTTTTGTTGATAAAATTTAAATTTCAATGAACTGATAACTTCAGGTGCTATATAAGGATATCAGTGGTAATCCAATTTTATATTAATTAAAATTACAACTTATTACCACTATGAAATTCACCATGAATAGGTAGAAAGTTGGTATTAATGAAATAATTCATGGTAAAATTTATCAAGTATTTTGATAAAAGAAATTGTTTGACAATGCGCGTGTATAAAACAACACGTTTCCGCTTTTGTCGGGGTTTCATCATTAAGATTCTAACCAATGCTTGCAGATCTTTGTTCTCGAACAGTGATCTTTTGATTTATAAGAACAAGCAAACAAATAATTATTATAATTACTGCGGAATTAAATCTTTAGAGGCTGTGCCAAGAGTTTCTTTAAAAATTTGAAATTATATTTTATTGTTAACGATTTTACTTATATAGATTAGAAGAACTTATAAACAATAATACAAATAAGTACACAAAAAAGTGAGATGAAAAGGAATAAAGAATAAAAATAAAAAAAGGAGGAAGGAAAAGAAGAGAGATTTATATAACGATTTTTTAACGATCAACGATCGAATCAAATTTGAACAAGTTTAATATGTGAAAGATTTGATTCAGCCATAACCATGATATGATTATGTAAAATGAAAATTGGCTAAAATAAATATCTTTAGATTTGATTAAAAGATAGAACCTACTATGACATGGAAAATAAAAAGTGACGATCCGGAAAACATTTATTATTATTTTTCCTTAAGTGAAGCGAAATTGATTCGAATCAGATTATTGTTGTCATAATATAATCAAATTTGGACAAATTTTTTTTTCCGTTGCCAATTCGCCTAGAATCTATTTCATTACAAATTTTTCAACCAATTCGAACATTCGAATTAACGATGCAATATGGCGTAAAGGCGCTTGTACTTTTTTAGGAAAATTAATAATTAAAAAATCATTTGGAAATGATTCTCTTACACGTGCTAGTCCAAATTTGTATGTTCAAAAAAAAAAAAAAAAAAACTCTTTTCTTCCTAGTTTGAGTAATAGAATACTCATAAATATTATTACATACTTTTACATATCGGATTTTTATTCAAAATTTGATGAAAATATTTTAACAATGGGCACTACGACCAATGTAAAATGCGTTAAACAATATTAGTAAGGAACATGGAGAAGTTATACTGCTAAAAAAAGAATATCAATAAATGACAAAAATGCTAAGCTGAAAATAAGTTTTTAATAGCCGTTCCGATATAATGAGATTGTTCTAAATCAACCCGTAGCTTCTCAGTGAATATACCAGTAAAATTCCACTCGACAAAGCCATTTTACAAAAGTAATAAAATTAACGCTCGCATCCCTTTCTACTCAGGATAAACATTAATTGCTTTACAAGTAATAAATTTACGTTTATCGATCTTTTCTTATTTTCAAAATATTTTTCATTATGTTATAATATTACGGTCTCAAACCGGAGGATAATTTCATTACCATAAAACACTCGTACAATGTGATATACCAGTACTATAATAGTTCTACAATAACGGTGCAACCATCACTTCATCTCCGATTATAGATACTAATCTTCATTAGACTAGAATTAGATTTCTATAGAATATTATGTTTGAGTTATTAATATGCTATTTTTACGAATTGCATAAGTAATTATTAAAGATGCGTAATTATGTGTAACAAGTATAAAATCTTTTTTCTTAACTAAATGAGTATAACGTATTTGAAAGGTGGCATTTTCGATAGATCACGTTGTATATTTATTTGAAACATACAATATTATATTTTTTATAAGTACGCGTGAAAAAACCTTTGGTAAAGAATTAACATAATAGATTTACAAGATTATTATATTGTCCAAATTTAGCTCATTTGATAATAGGAATGCATAAAAAAAAAAAAAAAGATAATATTATTACTAACAAAAGATAATCGAATTTTAATCTTGAGAAAACCTTTTTTTTTATTGGTCCTTTTTATTCATATTATTGTATTGAGAATTTTTTTGGGGGAGAATTTACCAACTTTCCCTCGTGATAGATGTAATACAACAAATGATAAACAATTTGAAAAAAAAAAAATCTTCCTTTATCATTGTTTGATGTGTAACCCAAAGGTTATTTAGATATAAATATCTTGATACTGATCTCGGTTGATCTACCCCATCACTTTTTTTTTTTTCATAAAAAAAAAAATTTTTTTTTTTTTTTTCTTTTTTTTTTTCTTCAAAGAGAAATTTATCATTTCGATTGTATTACAATAATGGAATCAAATTCGACAATTTTTGTTTCGAAAGAACCAGTCGACCATTTTATAACATTATTTGAAACGATTGGAATCATTACTGACCCATACTTAACTCCTATAGAAGTTACAATAAAATCTACAATTAGATCGTTATCACCTTTTTTATATGATAATGTCTCAGATTTTTTGGAAAAGAAACAATCACCTTTATCAACTCGTTTACCTTTAATGAACCCTTTTCATGTTATACTAATTACTATCGCGTATCTATCAACAATATATTTTGGTAAAATTTTCATGTCGCGTAGAGAAAAACTTAATGTTAAGGCATTAAGTATTTTTCATAATCTTTTCTTGGTCTCTTTGAGTTCTTATATGTTTACCACCATTAGTTTTGAAGCTTGGAAAAATGGTTATTCTTTATTTACTAATCCTGAAGTAAGATCAGAAGAAGGTTTTCAGGTAAAAGAAAAAAAAAATCAATTAATTCTAATTTTTACATATATATATATATATATATATATATTTTCTTAACAAAATCATTAATATTCTTTTGTTTCATTTAGATGGCAAAATATGTTTGGTTATTTTATGTTTCAAAAATTAGTGAATTTATGGATACTTTTATTATGGTTTTGAAAAAAAATAATCATCAAATCTCCTTCTTACATGTTTATCATCATTTTTCTATCTTCATGATCTGGTGGTTTGTAACTTTTGTCGCACCAAATGGAGAATCATATTTTAGTGCTGCTTTGAATTCACGTAAGTTAAATTCATTTATTTGATCCTAGTTATTTTTTTTTTTTTTTTTTTACTTAAAAGACACGCGCTGATCAAAAAATTGTTTCTTAGTTGTACATGTTATAATGTATGGGTATTACCTTAGTACGACATTATCATTCCCAATTCGTTTCTTAAAACGTTACATAACACAATTTCAAATGACCCAATTTATCATGATGATGGTTCAAGCTACTTATGATATTTTTTACTTTAAAGTATTACGCCCTGAAATAAAAAATACTTATCCTTTCTCATTAACTGCTTTACTTTGGGTTTATATGGTATCTATGTTGGCTTTATTCGCTAATTTCTATAAAGCCGATAGGAAAAGAGAAAAGGTTGCTAAATCAGTTGCTGATAAAAAATCTTTATAAATAAAAGAGTTGGGTTTCATTCTAGTAGATATTACATTATTATAATTTGATGAGTGAGAGAGAGAGAGAGATTAAATGAATGGATGATATGTATATTTTTTTTTTTCTCTTTTGTTTCGGTTAATATCAGATGATGATAATAATAAAAACAAATTACTAAATATCTTAAAAAACTTGAAATGTGAATTTTCATTTATTTATTTTCGCGTTTCCGCGTTAAAATCAATATCATGAGAACTTGTTAATGATCCATCATCATAAAATTGTGAAAAAAGTGAAAGGGTATGATATTTTTAATTGGAATTTCTATAGATGTATTACATGCATTGTAAATATTAATTATATAAAAAAAGATGAAAGGGGGAAAAAAAGAGAACTAAACTATTTTGACAAATTCCAAATCAAATAAATAAATAAATAAAAATTATACTATATATTTACAAAAAAAAAAGTAAAGATCTATGAATTATACTAATCATTAAAGTAATTGTTAATGAAATCTAAATTTTGTAACATATTTATGAAGAAAATACGTGGATTGTGTATATATTATGATGCCATTTGCTTATCAAATATCCCCAATACCTAATATCCCCAAATACCTAATGTATCCCTAATACCAATTAATATATTAATCTTTTATGAAGGTTCTTTAAAACACCTTTCTCCTTGTGTCTCAAAATTATTACCATACCATTCAGGGAAATCTAACTATAAATACAAAAAAAAAAAAAAAAAATTTATTTAGCAACAATTTAAATGATACACTGTACGGTATAATAATTATTTACCTTGAACGCCATATTAAAAAAGAAGAAAATGAACATTGTAACTATTTGTGCTGCACTATCAAACGCGGCCGAAAGTACATAATTATACCTATATTAAAAAAATTATATTTAGATTCCATAAATATAAACAAGGAACCATAGTGATAACAAAACACTTACTTTTTCCACCACTGTTAATATTAATATAATAGAAATTATTTAGATCGTTAGTTAATATCACAATAGTATATATTACATATTTCATACGCTACTTATGCTACTTACTTTTTGATGATATCTATAAGCCCAGTATTGACTTAAGAATGCTGCAATAAAACCTGTTATTATAAAATTTGTATATGTGCCAGGTAAAATTACTAAACCATTACAAATTAAAGGAACCGTGATTAAGTGGAATTTTGCTTTTGGATATTTTTTATGTAACAAATAAATTGGAACAGGCGCCAAAAATCCCAATAAAAATCCCCATAATAATGGATTATATATAGATTCCTACATGAAAAATAAAGAAGAAACATTTAGTGTAAATTAAATATTAAAATAACTCCTTTTGATCGCAATTATTTAATAGTCTTACTTTGCCAAAAGTTTTACCAGGTCCAATTAAACCCCATACAATTGAAGCCGTATTGAAAACTTGAGAACGATAACCCGTCCATTGACCTGTTGGATCTTGCATGGTCCCATCCAAATATGGCCTTTTTGCTTCTATAATTATTTGAAGTAACCAATAATTTATAAAGGCACCTACTACCGTGCCCCATACTTGTGCTGTAAACATAGCTTTTGGAGGAATTTTCATATAATGTCCTAAAAAAAAAAAAATATTATTAAAAAAAAATAATAATAGAATTGATTAATTTTATATTCGCTATTACTAATGATATTACCAAGTTTTAGATCAGACACAAAAGATAAACATTGATGCATAGCCATATATCCGTAACATTTAAAATAAACATTAGCAATTGGACGACCTGGAAATATGTACCTAAAAAATATGTATATATATATATATATATAAAATTAATGAAATTATATACTAATGATAATATTAAATAATAAAAATGAAGAGTACCCGCATATCATTTCTGTTACAACATTTAGACCAACTTGATTATTTGATATGGCTTGGATAATTCCTGAAACAAATATTTTTTTTTTTTTATTATTTCACTTAAATAAAAAAGGAAAACCACAAACAAATATAGCCACAAACCTATAGGCAAAACCATAACACACGCAAGCCCCACTGCCAACAATAATCCATACCATGGTAAGTGTGCTTCTGATGCATAACACAAACATATTGCTATGACTAACATGGAGAAAAATATTGAAGCATACCACCAATTTGGAATATCTAAATAATTTATACCAAGATTGAATAAGTAAAATAATAACTAAATTCATAACGAATCGAAAGATCACATTTTATACCTTCATAACTCCTCATCATTTTACAATGAATATCTTCATCATCTTCAGATCGGCTTGCTTTAAACCTTCCCCAGATTTCACCTCCATAAAATAAAGCAACATGACTAATAGCTGCTGTAAATGAAATAAAAGAGTAAAAATACCCGGCTGCAAATGTAACGCTTAAATAAACGGGACCATATTCATTATATGCAGTCTCATTTAATAATCCCGTATTAATATCAATGATTTTAGTCTGATTATATCTAATCAAAATTTATATAATTAGATAAATATTTTTTTTTTCTTTATATACAATAAAACTAATAAAACTCTTAATAAATCAATTCACCTTTCTCCATCTCTATGCAAAGAATAAGTCGCCAAAAATGGAAAAGATTTTGCATTCCTAAATAATAAATTTTTTTTGTTTATATTATAATTTCTTACAAAATAACAATTTTGGGACTAATAAACGAATTCTCACCAAACATCATTATAATACAAAATCGGCGCAATAATCCATGATCCGATAATTACACCAGCATACCAATTAACTTGTGCCCACCTATTAATTTTATGATAATGTTAATAATTGAATATAATCTAATTTATAATTCAGCAAAATAAAAAATTCTTCACCATGGGGTGTAAAGTGGTCCTGGTTGTCCTATTGCATTCCAATCTAAAGAAAAGTTCAATATACCCAATCCATGATATCCGCTACCCAGACGAATAATATCTGAATTAAAGGGCTTTATCAAACATAATAGTGATATGCTCGTTAACATAGTAAATATATACTGAGGGAAAAATTGCCATATAAACATGAAGATAAAGGCAATCGAGAAAAATCTAAGTTTATCGCGTGTATCTGAAGCATTTCCGTGAAGCGTTGAGAAAAGGCTCGAAAATACTAAATTTGATGGCCACTTAATACGAAAAATGATTAGAAAATTATCAACCAGTCAATTATTCATAGGAATATCAATATTATCATACCAACATATTCGCTGGCCGTACAAGATCTATTAAAAAAAAAAAAATTGGATTAGAATTAAGGTATAATGTAATTCATGACACATATTTTGCTATTTACATTTTCGTAAAAAACCGGATAATCCATATCCAATCATTTGCGTGCTCAATAAAAGCAGTATTCCTATGACGAATCCAGAATGTTGATTATAGAAAAGCTCTTGTATGGCTATAATATCCTTTTAAATAAAATAAACAAATGGTAAATTAATAATGTTCTATTATTTTAAATCAAAAAAGATTTCATAAAATTTCATTTACTAACGGTGCCATAAGCTGAGCCACCCCCAGCTCCTGCAGCAACAGCTACAAGTACATGCTCCTTTATATTAAATGGACCTAAGTAAAATAATATAAATATATCTAAATTAAATTTCAGGCGGTATAAATTAAACAAATACCCATCAAATGTTACCTGGATTCAATGTAAACTTCCAATTCCCAATTCTAAATTCATCTGTAGGAAGCACACGAGCCATCCATCTACCAATAACAAAAGAAACAAGCAGCACAAAAAAAATTGAATAACCACCACCATTTGATCTAAAATAATAAAATTCTGATACAGCAGCTCCAAGTGCCGTAAATATCTAAAACAAAAATATTTTTCGTAAAAACTTAGACAAGTTATCATGTTTATAAGTTATTAAAATCATCACTTACAAAACTTAAAACCCAAAAACGAAACGTTATACATGGTAAAGACGGATCATCCTTAATGCTAACTGCCTGTTATAATATTTAATTGTTATTTACATTTGAATAAATGAATAAACCTTTAGCAATTTACTCAATTACCGCAGCGACCATCGGTACAGGGGAGTTTAAATCTATATTTGATTTGTTGGAAGACAAAAGATATGTGTCGTCGTCAAAATCTTCTGTATCATCAGTACTATTCCTATTTTTGAAACCATAATCAGGTTCCTCCTCTTCAGTCTTTGGTGATCTTGGTGATCTTGGTCTTAATTCTGGTAATTCTAATTCATCTTCCTGTCTTAATCGATCATATAATGGTATAGTGGCCATTTTCAGAATGAAAATTAAAAAAAAAAGAGAGCAATTGGGTAGAAAAGTAGAAAAAAAGATGCAGGAAGCTCTATTTAATAAACATGCTCTATTTAAGGTAAATAAAGCAGCTTATAGGTTATGCGAAATTACGTTTTAAGGAAATAATGATTTATTTTTGAGTCAATTTATATATTGTCTAGTTGATCTGCATTGGATCAATGGTTTCAATGAGTCGTACAAAAACTGATTACAATAATACAGACGTTAAACAAATATGATTTATCATGTGACTAAATTTATATATATTTTGACCGCATTATTTGGAACATTTACTTAACTTTGATTGATCTCTTGTTTGTATCTCTTTTTTTGCAGAATGCAAAAACCAGTAACACAAGAAGAGTTAGCTTTTGTTGCATGCGAAAGTGACCGGTTCGAAAGTGAGAAAATAAAGTGGAGAAACGAACTAATACAGGTTTGTGAAGTATATTATTAATTTCGATATCGTTGACACGAAACTAAACCTTTTCTCCCTTATAGCAAACTATAGAACAGAGAGAAAGAGAACACGAACATAATATTTCAGTCGCTAGAGAAGAAATAAAAAAAAGATATGAAGAAGCAGAGCGGATACGAGAAGAAAAGTATAAGCAATGGCAAAAATTTTGTGACAAACTAAATCAACAATAGTAAGTTCACCGATGTTTTGTCTTGCTCAATAAAATATTATTTTAACTCTATTATTTTACAGTGAGAAAGAGAGGCTTAGAAGACAGAAAGATTTTCAAGCTGAACAAGTAAAATGGAAACAAGAGGCAGAGGTCTGTCCAGTTATTCAATTGTACGGGATTGAGTGAGAAAATAATTTGATTTGATTCTATGATGTAATAACTTGTATATCTTCAATAATGATTTTTCATATTATTTTAGAAATATGAACGTAGAATACAAGCACAAAAACAAGAGGTAATAAACCGTCAATTAGCGGAAGATGAAAAGAAAAGACAAGCTTTAGCCGCAATTAAGGCTCAAAAAGAAGCGATTGCCGCGGATAAAAAGAAAAAAGAAGAGGAGGCGATAAAGGCAGCCGAAGAAAAAAGAATAGCTAAGGAAAACGAAAAATTAGAGGCCGAGAAAAAAGCTCTAAATAAACTTTCATCAGATGAAGCCTTGAAGGAAGAAGAAAGATACCGTCAATGTCTAAAACTTATTAATGACAAGATTGCGAAAGATCCTCAACTTAAGCAAGCATCTTTAGAATCGAGGAAAACCATAACCTTAGTGTTAAATACCCTTACTAATGATAGGATGAAAATAATTGATACAGTATGTATGAAATTCGAAATCATGAAGATTTTTTTGTTATTCATATTTTATATATTAATATTAATATATATATATATTATCAAAAGGCTTCTCAGTTAGATAGAATATTCAAAAATGTTCAAAATAGTAATCAGAGACTTTATTATTTTCTCCTTAATTATACGGCAAAAGGCATTGTGGTTCGTTTATTATTTTGCAAAAATTTTCCTCGATTATTTGTAATTTTCTTTTTATTACCTGTTAGTCAATTAATCAAATCCTATATGTTTTTTTCTATAAATTAGAACCATGCTGAAGTTGATGTATTATCCAACGAAGCCGCAGCTTTTCCATTCGCTCATGTATCCGTTCTAATTTCAACAGAGCACCCCGATTTTATGGAAAAATTCATGATGGCTCGATTTGTAAAAAAATGCCCATACGTTTTACCAAGATACTATGCCAAACTTCCGGTAGGTTTTGATATTTGATATTAGCCAAATTAAATAATTATACTTAATTTACCTTAACGTTGATTTTAGAATCAAAATATTAATGATATTAAAAAACAAATGGGCTACAAACAAAACGAAGAAGAAGATACATATTATAAAAGGATGTGCGCAATTCTAGCTTTGTATTGTGCTATAATGCAGACTGTTCCATTGATTCCTAGTAAGCATGAAAAAGTTAGAATTAAAATTCATTTTTACCTATTTACTTAAAATTTTATCTCTTTTAGATCGAGTCAACCCGTACTCAATGGACCATGCATGGATTTGGTTGGCGCGATTGTTGAATTTACCACCCCGAAAAATCACTCCATTCCTTTTATATATTTTCCTCAAGGTAAGAAATATTAAATTTATTCATGTTTTTTATTTTGTTTGATTTTGAGTTTCTAAAAAAGTTACCTTCACAGGTCACCGGTACGCAAATGTTACAAACATTTAAAGGACAAGCTACAAAAATATTCAATGTCGTTTATAAAGCTTATGTTCATCAGCCTCCTCCAGAGGTAAAAGCACTTCTAACTTCTTCTCCTGCCGCAATGTCACGGCTGAAAACATTTCTAGAAGATGCATCTCGAAAAGGATTTACTGAACCCGAAGGAAGTGTTCCCAAATAAATTTAAATAAATTATATCAACATCAATGACTTTTAAGACAAGTGTATCTTACTATTTTAGTTCATCATATTATAACTTACTCTAATACAATCACAAGTGATCGAACACTATAGAATATTTAGAATAGGTCAGTTTTACCCGATATTTTTGATCAAAGACATTAAGTTGATAAGAAATAGTATTATTTACATGTTGTACATATATCATGAAGTATTTTATAAGTTCATTTGCATATAATTTAATCTAACAAATTCATTATACAATATCAGGAATACATTTCATTCATTAACATATTAAAAGAATTATCGAAATTTTAAATTTTGAATAAAAATAATATATTCATTATATTTCATTTAGAATTCTTAACATATTGTCGCTTGATTAAAACAATTATATAACTTTCTAACGACATTTAAATCATTTAAATTCAATTGTGAACCTATTACCATCATCAAGACCTGCGATAAATGCAGTAAATGCGGTAGTGTGATGAAATTATAAGATGAATAATCTCGTAATAAGAGTTATGAATCGAGTCATAGTGCGATATAATTCAAATTGATCTTAAAGCTTAAAAATTATTTTTTCACAAATAACTTTTGATTTATACATCCAATTTATACAATTTTTTTTTATTTTAATGTAAATGATGAAAGCTATCTAACAAAAAAAAAAAAAAAAAAAAAAATTATAAAAATTAGATTATTAAGATCACAAAATAATTATTTATTATTTTTAAATTCGAGTCAAGTCCGAATTGAGTCCGAATCGAGTCAAATCTGGAGGGAAAGGATTTGATTCATGCGGAACACTA
Source organism: Rhizophagus clarus (assembly GCA_015698045.1). NCBI lineage: Eukaryota > Fungi > Glomeromycota > Glomeromycetes > Glomerales > Glomeraceae > Rhizophagus > Rhizophagus clarus. Next base: position 1,139,959 of record BLAL01000228.1, read on the forward strand.
ATAAGAGTAAACAAAATACTTATTAATGTAAACAATTGTTGACACAGCTGACCCAATTTAATGTTATCAAAGAAAAGAAATATTAATAAACGATACGATGCCGAAGTGGTTACAATTAAGACTATTAAAACATTACTAAAAAGTTTCATGATATTCATTTATTTATTAACCTGATTAATCAAATATATAAAAGATAGATATGTATTTGTTACATCAACAAATAAATTTATTCAAAATGAACGGCAAAACTTAATAACGTTAAAAAAGAATTTATTTTAGTTTTAAATTAAACAAATTACAAATATAATTTAAACAAAAAATAAAAATGTACACTCTCATTATTATTTTATTATTAAAAAAAATAAAAAAAATAAAAAATAAAAAAAAAAAAATCTTATCAAAAACCTAATTTATGAACTGTTGAAACATCTTTACTTGATTCTAAATCATCCAATTTTTTCCACCATTTAAATAAAAAATTTTCACAAATAAGTTTAAACCATGGAGTATATTTCCAATCTGGAGAGAAAAAAAAAACAAGATTAACGTACTTTATCATTATAAACGTTAAGTAATTACAATCACTTACCACCAGGATTATTGAATTTTTGATTTAATTCTTCCATAGATAAAAATTCAGCAGCTTTAACTTCATTTTTATTCACTGCAATGTCATCAAAAGTAATATCCCCTCGAATAAAAAGAATATAATCGACTAAAATAAAAATTTATGAAAGAAATATTAGTTATATACATACATATGTGTTGTATAAAAAAATTCTCGAAATTCAAAATAATCTTATTACCTTCGTGTTCACCCCAAAGTCCATCTGATGGAGCTAAATAATGAATCCTAGTCAAGAACACAAAGTCATCAAGAGGAACTTTTTCCGGTTTAATACCCAATTCGTGCTCTAATTTTCGTTGAGCTGCTCGACGTACTCCTATATCAACAAAAAAAAAGCAAATTAAAACCAACAAAGGTTTTATAAATTTAGATATAAAAATTCAACAATCATCTTACCAATTTGAGCTTCCTCCTCTAGTTCCAAAGGTGTATTTAATGGATGGGAACAACAAGTATTTGTCCAAAGATCAGGAAATGTAATTTTTTCACTTGCACGTTGTTGTAATAATAATTTATTTTCTGAATTAAAAAGAAATACTGAAAATGCTCTATGTAAAAGTCCTTTATTAATATTTTCCATTAAATGACCTTGGAAGATAAAAAAAAAAAAAAAAAAAAAAAATTAACTTTACAAATTATAAAGAATTAAAGAATTTTAAAATAATTAATTGCTTACAATTTTTTTTTGTATCCGCCCCAATTTTTTCATCCTTTTCGTTAACAATAATACACATTTCTTGCATTAACCTAACTTGTTCATCATCATATTCATCTAAATTTACATTATCACTCCTTGGACCCATTTTTGTAGACGAAAGAGAAAAATAATTAAATTAAAATTTACGAAAAAGAAAGAAAAAAAAGGGAGAAAAAATTTGACGATTAACAAAAAAGGATCAAATCCAAAAATTCAAACGTGTACCACAAAGTTACACTAGGGTATTTAAGGCAACTTAAAGTATGCACTTAATATGAATTTTACCGATAAAAAGAATTATCTTTAAATCGAAAAGATCAACATTATTGCAAATATAATCTAAACCTAGGATATCAATATTTTGAACCAGTTAATAATATTTATAGAGGCTGGGTTTTGGATTTGATATTAACGGTATAAATTAAACAACGCATAGATATAAGATACCGTTATTTTAACAGTTAATGGATAATTATTATCACACGTCCCACTAAACTCAATAGTAAATAATCGTCTTTATATTTATTATGAGAAAGGTTAATAAGACTCAGTTTCAAGTCGTTAGTGTACTGGCTAATAGTGGTTCACTCCTTTGAGAATCCGGATCTGCTAGTCGTTAGTCTAATATGACGTTTAAATAAGGATGAAATTTACAAGTCATGCACTTTCATATGAGAGCAACAAAAATGGAGCATTCGTATAGTCAAGCTTGTTAGGAAGAAAATTACCCTTAAGAAAATTGGTTAACAAGATCTATTGAAACTTTTAAGTACTTATAATAATAAATACGAGTACAAATGTAAATTCGTTAGGTTGAAATCCATATACCGACAAGGTACGGTAAATACGGTAAATATTTTTTCCTTTAAAAAACATCGAGGATTTGTAACGCATGTATTCAGGTAAAATTGATCGTGAAATATCCTTTGAAGAAAATAATATCATTCTAACTTATTCTTTTCTGTTTCAGTACTTCGAAGTCATATTAAGTTATGCTTGGTTCCTCCACAGCTCCACTGGTAATGATATATACGTTCTTGAAGCTAATAAGCCAATTGGACATAAGGTTAATTGATTCTTATTTTAGGTATTCAACGAAAAGAATAGCGTTAATCATACTGACAAAATACTTTTCACCAATAGTCTATCTACAACGAGAGTTTTAATAATTATGATAATAAAAGATTTAAATCATAAGCTAATATGTACTAATAATATACGCTAAGATATTACCACATCAAATATATTAAATCCTGCATTATCATCGTCATCATCACATATAATCGGTAAAGAAAAAGTATAAAAAAGTATAAAATCCATCGGTGTATACGTCATACACAATGAGACGAACATGTTATTCCGTGGATATTTAAGAAAAACCCATATTCATCTATGTTTCTCTCATTAAGTAAATCCAAACTGACCCGTGACCCATCCAAATAATTTACTGAGACACACCTGCGACTCATCCAATGTTCTAATGACTTCCAATGCAATAAACTTTCTTTTGATTACTGCTGTATTTATTCTCATATAAAATTTAGTATACGACCTTGCCAGCAATTAAACGTTGATGGAATTTAAATATTAAGAATTCTGGTGATATAACAATAGATCCAGAAAATTTAGCTCCTCTTATACTCATATACCTCACTATGCGGTGCAAGAGTGTCGAAGAATGATAATGGTGGGTTAAGGAAATTATTGAGCACTGTCTTATTTTTTTTTGTACGTGATTTTTGATTAAATTAATATGAAATAAATAATAAGTTACAGCTTACAGAAGTTTATCGACATTTTTAGCTAAATAAACATCATAGCGGATTTGTGAAAATGTCTTCCAAATACCAATTTTTCCATTTTCCAGAATCTAACCATTTTTCCAAATATTGAGACACGTCATCATATGACGACGTATTTACTTACATATCATATTAATTCCGAAGAGTGCAGCAGGTTTTATCGCTTAATTTCATAAATTTACCGTAATAATATAGTAAAAGCGCAATAGTCAATGAAGTTTATATCGAGTTAAACATTTTTTTATTCAAATTATAATTTTAGTTTTCAAAAGGTTCAAATTAACGGGAACACGTGATCAATAGTGCTGGTCGACACTAACTGTAATACCATCAATGATTGCCATACTTTAATTTTTCAATTTTTCCCTTCTTATAAGCGTGTTCGATTTTGGAAAAACTTGACCAAAAAAAAAAAAAAAAAAATTTCGTTTTGAGAATTGAGATAACTTTAGGAAGATAATTAGAAAATATGAGAATTACTTCTCATCAATCAATTTCCTATTTCGATTATTATCATCACTTTCTTTTCTTTAAGCCGATTGTGACATTAGTTATATCTATGTGAACTTTTGATACTTGAACCGTCAATTTCTAGTACTATTAGTATGAAAGATGATTATATTATATAAATCATTTCATCATTTTATCATTTCCTCTGCGGCTCTGTCTTTCCTCTCTTCTTATCTTTCATTCTTATTACCTTCTCAATCTCTCACCTTTCTTATCTTTCCTTTTCCCTTGATCGGATCTTACACATTGATTATCAGGTCATTCAGATGACAACAGGTTTACCGCTAATATAGCAGGAACGGAAAGAAATTGCCTTAAAGAGATACTCATACACAATTTACACATACATAAAATAGAATGTTCCAAATACGTTTTTTTTCCAAAGAAATATTCATCTTATTTTTTATGATCGATAATCACTTTTACGAATTCCTATCATTATCAGTCTCTCACTCTTTTTTTTTTCATGCAGCTTCCTATTCGTAAAAACTCTCCCCTACATATTCAATTGCTTTTTTAGATGAACTTACTTTTAAGAGTGGATCTTATCATCAATATTCAACATCTGAATCATCAGATGCTTGTGTGAAATTGCGGGGAAATTTTTTTTGGAAAAGTGGCTGAAATTCTAATTTCTTCAATATAATTTAATTCATTATTAATTTATTATACATACGTTAATAAGTTAATTCGTACATAATTTTATTTTATGAGAAGTATTGGTCGAGAAATTTTTGTCCTTCGTACTAATAATACTTAAATAAAAAATATTTTTTGTGGAATAAAAAAAAAAAAATAATGAAAATCCGGGAGAACGTATGGCAGGTGTGGAATACAGCAGAAGTATGACAAGATTATGGATTATAACATGTGTGATGATCATCATCCATCATGCATTATAACAACTGCTGGTCCCTGCATACATCTCCTAATAAAACACAAAATGTGTTTTTAACGGATACTATTTTTTATAGAAAATCATCTGTCGTACACATTTATTAAAATGAAACCATGTCAAACTTTATATTAAATTAAACAAATATTCATCCCTTCCGAATACATTCCCAAATAATAGGAATACAAAATTTATCCCTTTTTTTTTTTTAACGATGGATGAAGAATGTCAAATCTGTTTTGAACTCCTACCAAGGCAGCTATTCTTACAAATAACTGCAAATTGTAATCATGAATTAGATGTTTGTGAAACATGTGTTGATAAACATATTCAAGCTCAGTTAGAAAGAAAGGGTGATGTAGAAATTTATTGTCCATCTTCTGGCTGTAAAAAAGAAATGCAACATAGGGATGTGAAAAGGATCGCCAGTAAACAAGTATTTGAAAGATATGATACTTTAATGCTTCGTCAAACGTTAAGCAAATTACCAGAATTTAGATGGTGTAAAAATTCTAGATGTGGTTCTGGTCAAATTAATTTTGAAGAAGGTACTAATAATTTATTTTTTGAATCTATTATTTTAAAATAAATTTGAATTTATTTTTTTAAAAAAAATTTAATGATAAATTTGATTTTTTTTTTTTTTAAAAAAAAAAAAAATTAATGATAAATTTGGATTTATTTTTTTTAAAAAAAAAAATTAATTAAAAAACTTATAATATTAGAAAACGCACCTATAATGACATGTGAAGCTTGTGGTCAAAAATCTTGTTATACTCATGATGTCCCTTGGCATAAAGGATTAACTTGTAGTGAATATGATATTAAAAGACTAGGTGAAGATGAAGCTACTCAAGATTTACTAGAAAGAGAAACTAAACCATGTCCCAGATGTGGAGTAAGGATTACCAAAGATGGAGGATGTCACCATATGACTTGTAGAGTTAATACTTGTAAATATGAATTCTGTTGGTTGTAAGTATTAACAAAACATATGTTGTTTTACGATAAAAAATTTTTAATTATTAATTTATTAAAATTATAGGTGTCTCGCTGATTATAACGAGATTAGGAGAAACGGAAATACATCTCACAGGAGGACTTGTCAATTGTATGCATAAAATATTCGTGACAAATTTAATTAAAGTTATGTAATAGGAGGTTAATAAATTTGAAATAATAATAAAGTTAATAGTTTTAATAATAAACTTATTAATTGAATTTAATAATAAACTTATTAGTAATGAATTTAATAATAAACTACTTCTTAATAATGAATTTAATAATAAACTACTTATTAATGATGAATTTAATAAAACTTATTGATAATGAATTTAATAATAAACTTATTAATAAATATTTACAAACACTTAATAATTATTTATTATAACTCTAACGAAATCATTGGAAGTGTATCAGGAACCATCGATTATAAGTTTTTTTATGAATTTATATTGTTACCATAAATACGTTATTTGATCTTGGTTAATTACTAATTTACTTAATTTACCCGAATAAAATATTTGTTATTTGTTTATTAATTGACGGTTGTTTGGTAAAATGCCAATCAAATGTAAATTATTTATGTCACATACTACGTGACATGAGTGTTAATTCTGCCTGCGACCGATTCATCTTTAGAGCCAACATTAAAGTATAATTTCCGGCAAAACTTAAGATTTACAATTTGTCACACTAAGGATGATAAAAAATGATAATCGATCTTACAGATTGATGCAATATGTGATTACGATGCTTTTTGAAATAATTGAAAAATTTACAATGTAAAAGTAACTAAATTTGGAATGTTTTATAACAAAACATATGCAAACCATGTGCGACAAGTATATAATAATGCAGAATAAATCGTAAAATTTTTCTCATTATAACCGTTTATATTTTAAACCTATTGACCTATTGCATTAGTTTAGGTAATATAAATTATTGTTAGGAGATAAATTATGAGGTAATTAGTGATTAATAATTACTAATTCAATTCTTAATTTGGGAAAAACGTGAGTTTTTCCGTTATTTTTATTTATTTTATTTATTCAGATCTGCTATGATTAACAATTAAAAATTAAAAATAATTGCAGTGTTAGAAACCAATTAAAAAACTGTCAAACAATAGAGACGAAGAATAATAATGTAAAACGTGGCGCAAAAACGCATATATTTGAAATTGAAAAAAAAAATATTTATATTTATATTTATATTTATATATATATATATATATATTTTTTTTTTTTTTTTAAATAAATAAAAATAAAAATAAAAATAAAATAAATCTCTGATAATGATTGTTTGTTTGTTTGTGAATAATAATGACTATAATAATTTTGTTATAATGTCAAATGAAATTCACCAATTCATTAAAAGAGGTAAATTATTTTTAATTCGAGAATTCCTTTCCTTTCGTAAAAAAAAAAAGGGCTAAAAGGATGCGCAGAGAGCGCAGCCACGAATCCATGATTATCAACATAGTACAAAGGATGTGCGCAGAAAAAAACCAAATTTGATATGAAAATCTATTAACAATGGGAGTTATAGTATAATTCTTTTTGTAAGGATTTAATATGGTTAATTATTAATTATTTAACCAACCAGGATTATTTAATTTTTCTTTTTTTGTACATTTGTTTTGGTCACGCTATTGTCAGGCCACATAATACAAACCAATAAATTCAAATAATTAAACTATATAATTGGACAAGTCGTTAAACGTTGGGCGTAGAAACAAAACGAATAAGTGTACATTCAAAAAGACGAAATTTTATTATATTTGACGCCATATTACCTTAATCAATTGTTTTTTTTATATTTATATAATATGGAAAAAATATAAAGATTCCGGAAATTCCAAAATTTCTTAAATTAGACAAACGTTCCCAATTATTCAGTTTAGGAATCTCATAGACAATATAGAAAGAACAAATAATATTTGAATATTCAATGTTTTATTTTGTGCCATTATTTGTTATTTATTTTAGCTTGAAATAATTAATTCAAATTCGGAAAAAAGTAGGGACTTACATAATGTATCATTGATTGTACAGGAAAATTTAAGTTTTATAGAATTTACATTTCACGAAAATTCTCAAATGTAAGAATTTTTTAACGGTCTATGGATTCATTGTAAAAAAAATTATCGTATTACAATCAAAAATCCATTTTTAAAAATTTATAAAATTTTTCAAATTTTTTTTTTTTTTTTTTTTTTCAGGCAAAAATTTCTCAAAAAAAAAAATAAAATAATACAATGGTAAATGAGTAGACTAAATTACATAATTAAAATAACGTAATCATGTAACTTCTAGTACGACCGATGACATTTTAATTTTAATCTATAGATCACTTATGAAACCTTGCGATTGGATCTGCACAAATTTCCATAATATGAATTTTGGCGCCAAAAAAAATAACTTTTTTCCACGATTTCCTTTTTTAGAATACTGAAGAAAAAATATTTATTCCGAACCGAGAAAAACACGAAATGATCATGTCAAAGTTAGAAATGAATTACATCAAATTTATAATAATTTGTTTTTTTTTCGAGTTTTTCCGCTATTTTATTTTATATTATATAAATTATAATATAAAAAAGAATAATGAATGAAATTAACTATTGTTCATTTCTTTATTGTTTTGAACGATAATGATGTGCGTTTTCCTTTTTATCCAATAACATTCATTTTACGGGCATGATATATTTCTAATGGGCATTTTTGTTTTGTTGGGGCTTAACCCCTTAATGTATCAGATTGGGGCGTTTAACTTAAATGAAATTCTCTATTTGTCATTAAAGGTGGGACGAACCCGTTAAAAAATTTTTATTTGTTACCGAGTATATTTAAACGGTAACGCATCAAATATTTATGCGTCAATGTTTTTTTTTTATATTTGTTAAATGAAGAAAATTATAAAAATTGATTGACGGTATAAAACGGAAAAATATGATTGTAGACAAAACATCGATGAGTAGTTATTTAATCAAATCGGTATTTGTATTTTTTTGTCCTTTGTGTACCTTTTGCCCCGCCTGATCACAACAACGAGAAAAGAAAAGAAAAAAAAAAATAATGAACACAAAATAATAATACATATAAATTTGCGCCCAATACACAAACAAACAACAATGTATCGGATGATTAAATTATTGTGAGGCGCAGTAAAATAAAATTACGGACTTTACCATATTTGGATTGGCGTTATTTACGTTATTTTATTTAATACGACATTGTATTTTAAATTCATGTCGCCCATCCAAATCATGACATTTATAATGTTTGCCACGTTTAAAGCATTCAATGTGATTATTAATAAATAAGGGGTTAAAAAAGTGCGTTATCAGAAAAGAAAAAATTTTTTTTTTTTCATAATAGATTTTTTGCATTATTATTTACAATTTCTTTTTATTGCCCCCCCCAATTGAGTACTAAATGTTTAACCGGTATTAATAGCATTATTGTTTGTTTATTCTGATATCCCATTATTACATTTTAATTCATGTATCGCGGAAATGACGGAATCAAAGAAAAAAAAAAAAGAAAAATACGGATGAATTTTTTTCTGTTAATTCAATCTTCAAAATATTTAGATGAAAAAAAAAAAAAAAAAAATTTATACATAACTTTGCATTCTTTTGCAGGTTTTCATTTAACCTTTTTTTTTTTTTTTTTTTTAATAATAATAATATCAGATATATAATACCCTTTGTTATCAGATCTAATTTAAACCGGTCTTCTGATACAATCGATGACATGTTGTGCTTGTTGTACGACCCATATCGTCAATTTTTGGTTAAAGTTTAATATTAGTCCGACACTGGTACTACCAGGACCCAGGAAAAATTTAAAACTTTAAACTTGTATACAAGATATCTTGGGAAATATAAGATTTTCCCCACCAGAAAAGTATTTAGTTTTTGAAAGTTTTGGCGCAGTTACGACTTTCCATCTTTGGAAATTATTTTGATCACAATGGAATGGGGAACCATGATACACATGGTAAATATTGGTAAAATTTTGAAATATACAAACAAATTGTCTTACCGATTATTTGCCAATGTCTGGTGCCAATTAAGTTACACTACTTTTATTTTACTATCCTATTTTAATTTTGACTTATTTTGTCAGTCTTATTTATGTGAGTGACTCTTAAGCAAACTTGGATTTTTGTTCAAAGTTCTTTTTTTTCATAATTAACCCTATTATTATTACGTTGTTTACTGGTTTCCTTCACTCCTTCACCAGTTTTGGGTACCTTTTTTTTTCCAATCTGTTTTATACCTCTCGGTCGAAACCCTCTAAAGGAGTTTTGCCGGTACAACTAAATATATTTATTTTATATATATATATATATATAATAATAATAATTTTTCTGTCACACTTTTTTTTTTAAATAGAAAAAAAAAAAGATTTAACATTTAGATTTTTTTCTAGTTTATTTATTTATTTATTTATTATTTTTTTTTAATTTTTTTTTATTTTTATCTTTATTCTTATTTTATTTTTAATTTTTGGTTTTTTCTTTTTCTTTTTTTTTTTTTATTTTTATATTTTATTTTTAGAACTTCATCTTAATGAATAGGTCCAAAGTGACCGTGGCATGCAAGGCATGTCAGAAAAAAAAAGTAAAATGCACAGGGATTTCTCCATGCCCTAACTGTTTAAGGGCCGGTCAACGATGTGAATTCACTGGGACAGCTAAGAAAAGAGGCCCGAGAAATGGAAATGTCGAAGTGATCAAGAGCCCTGCTCGTAGAATAGAAAATGTTTTGCAGGAAAATCCAAATCTTCGAGGTCAGATTGAACAAATGCTTGCTCATGGTAATAATCATCCCTCTGTTCATTCTGCTAGACCTCATCCAGTCATACCTGCTAATGCTCCGATTGTTATTATTGATGATGATACCGGGGTTACCACTAATGCTTCTCAATCACATGGTATCCCACGTTTCGAACAACAATATAATCATAGTTAGTATAAAATATATATTATTATATTATGTATTTATTTATTTTATATTTATTTACTTATTTATTTTTTATTTTTTATTTTTTTTCTTTTTTGATTCTTTTTTCTTTCTTTTGTCTTTCGTGATAAAATCTAGATAGAGATATAGAACCACAACAATCACCCATTTTACGGAAACCTATCCCTGTATACCCCATGACTATTTATAGAAGTCACGTGCCAACTAAAGGATCTGATATGGATTCTCCTAATACATCGTTAAATAAAAGTTCAATTTCATTACCTCCAATTACCGAATTAGAACCATTTTCCAAAAGTGGTTATGTTCCTACTTCAAATAACCGTATGATTTTACCAACTCCTAATCGATTTCCCAGAAAAAACTTATCAATGCCAATTGTTAACGCATCTTCAGGGCTTGAAGTTTTACTTCCTCCTGCCCCTGACATAGAAAACCCACTTGATTCCGTCAAAATGTTAGTGGATAATCAACATCCTATTAAATTACCTCCTATAAACCTTGCGGCTCATACGAATCATGCGGCTCATGATAAACATTCAACTTTCGCTTTATCATTACCTTCTCCACCATCGACACAGTCTTTTGTATCCCCAAAACAAAACGACTATTATAACAATATGCCGTTTAGAAAACATAAAGAACATTATTACAACAATCCACCAACTCCGACTGATTCGTCTCCCCCTTCTTCACCTCGTAACGCTTTAAATTCGGATAAAGCTAATTCTCTTTTATCACGTCCAGTTACGTGGGAAAAGACTGCTTATTATTGATTTTTATAAATTTTTATCAACACAAAAGGACCGAACATAATATAAATCGACTCTCGTATAATTTCGTTTCGTTAAATTACGTATTTTAATTATTTTGATATACTAAATTACTATATTCTCTTCGTATATTCTCTCCGTGATATTATGATATCGAATTATTATTTTTTTTTTAATGTTTCCCTCCCACACATATGATAAGTTTTTCGCAGATTTTTTTAGAAAAAAAAAAAATTTAAAAAGTATGTATATAATAATATTAGAAATTTCCCAAATAATCATTAATTATGCTTCATAAAAAAAAAAAAAAATTAATATAGTTTTAATTAAGTATTTACAAAATTTTATTTCCCATTAGATATTAATTATGAATTTTATTTATTTATTTAAGTATCGTATCAAAAAGCTTTTTATATTTAATTCTTAATTTTTCTCAAAAAAAAAAAAAAAAAAAAAAAAAAAAAAAAAAAAAAAAGAAAAGAAAAAATTGTATTGTAAATATCTCGGATGTATATCGGTAATATATGTGTATAAATATTAGTTTGGGAAATTAGAGGAGAGGGAACGGGAAAATCGTCTCACTTTTAGAAAACTAATGGCACAAAATTTTCGTTTTTCATTTTATTTTAAAAACAAATGATGATACGCTTTTTTTTTAAGAATTGGATTTGTTTTTTTATTTATATATATTTTTTTAATTATACAAAATATTATACGGATTTTAATTTATGATAATAATTTTATTATTAAAGAAAAAAAAAAAAAAAAAAAGAAAAAAAGGAAAAAAAAAAAGATCGTATATACAAGTATACAAGACAATTCAAAACCAATTTGTTGTTTTTTTTTTATCGAAAGTGATTATTTAAATTGTGATAATAATTTTTTTTATAATGACCTTAAAATTATTGTAAAGAGTTTCGTAAGAACTTACGATGATAAAATGATAAGTGATAAGTGATAAAGTATTTTGACAAATGTGTTTATAATTTAAATAATGATCACATATATATATATATATATCACTTTCGTACATTTTGTATGTGCATTACAGTACAGTACAGATTACAGATTGCTTGTACAGTTGTATGATCGTTTGGATCGAAATTATTAGAAATTTGATCATTATTTCATCCTATAAAAAGTATAATTGTATTATTGTTCTTCAAAACTAATCATTATCAGATGATCTTTCCTGATTTACTCAAAATCAAATCTATAGAGATTATTTTCGATCGTTTCACGTGATATTACATCATTTACCAGTTCCATAAAAAAAAATAATTTTCCTCACTGATCCACTTTACATTCTTTTGTAATTATTTTATTTTTCGAATAGAATTAGAAATATTAATATTAATTGGTTTTATTTTAAAATAAAAAAAAATGGGAACATTAAAAGACATTTTAAAAAATATTTCAACCGTCGTTAACTCATCAAATGCGGATGTTCAACCTATAATAGATTCGATTGAAAATTTTATAACAACACAAGAATCTAACGTCGAACAACAAAAGGCTGATAAAATTAAAAAAATTTCTTCAGAATTACATCAATTATATAATACGATAAAAGACTTTCCAAATAAATTTTGTAGTTTTCTAAGATGTTTAAGAGCTTTATTACCTATATTAGGTCCCGATATTATCATAACTGATTGGTGGAATAGTGTATTAATTCATGTATTACATTCTCCTTTACAACCAAAGGATATTGTTGAACAAGTAAAAGGTTTAGTTAAAGACGTATTAACATGTGATACTGATAAGGTTATGGAATTTAGAAAGGAATTACTCGTTTTATATTTAAAAGAATCCAGTATGGTAGGAGTAGCTGCTGGAGGTGATGATGGAATAGTTGGAGAACAGACTCAAGCATTTTGGTGTCGAAATTTAGATAGTGTATTGAGGGAATTTGGTGCTGTTGAAACAAAGGTAATATAGAATAAATTTAGTATATAATAATTATTTTTTAATTAATTTTTTTTTTTTTAATCAGATTTTTTTTTTTTTATGTTAGGAATTTTTTATTTTATTAAATTCATATTTTATTCAAAGTACTTATAGGCTACAAGTCTTAACGTTATTTGGCGAATTTATAAGAAAGCAGGTTTATATATTGTTTATTATTGTAATATTTTTTTACAGCTATTTTCGTAATTTAATTCTTTGGTTAATCTTTTATTTTTTTTTTCCAGAATTTACATATTCATCAAATATTAGAGACTCCACTCCTTGATTCTTTATTAACCTCACTTCAGGTACTGTTCTATTTAATTTTTTTTTTTGATATTTTAGTTGATTTTAATAATTTATTAATTTATTAATTTTTGAATTTTTTAAAAATTACAGCATGACACATCCACAACTTTGATTTCTCTTTCGCTTACAACATTAATTATGTTATTGCCTCATATATGTATATCTGTTACTACTTATCTTCCTAGATTGTATGTTATATTTATCAGGATTATATGTTGGGATAAACATATTTCGAGACCCGATGATTTTTGTGATGAAATTGTGGGAAATAATGATGATGATGATGATGATGATCAAAAAACTCCAGAAACGTCGAATATTGTAGAGTGGAATAAATATGGTATGCTTTAATTTACGTTTATAGGAGTGGTGTATAGAAGTTCTACCTTTTGATTTGGAATTTTTTATTAAATATCTTTTGAATAAAAAAAAAAAATATATATATATATATTTTTATATAGATTCGACTTTTGATAATGCACCATCAAGTCCACCAAGTTGTAAACATCTTTTTACATTTTTATATGGAATGTTTCCGTGTAATACTGTGAAATTTTTAAAAGATCCTTCCGGCTGGCTTAAAGAGATGAATAATGTTCCTGTAATTGAAAAAATTGATGATGATATTATAAGAGCGAGAAGTTTGGTAATTAAAAATAAAGTTATTAAACTTGATTTTTTTTTTAAAAAATAATTTTTTTTTTTATTATAGCCATTATTACGAAGTCATACACTTCATCCAAATCTTATAATGAGTAATGCAGAGAAAGAACTTTCAGATACGTCAAGATGGATGAAACTTGAACCTGCTGATGTAGTTGCTGAATGCGTTAGTTACGATATGGAAAACGCTTCTCCTAATCCAAATGAGTTGGAAAACCTAACTAAAATAGTGTTGGAAGAAGCAGATACTAAAGTAGCTAAAACTCAAAGAGTGAGACGTCCTTCACAAGCAATTTCTATACATGAAATTATGGAGGTTCATCAGGCTCTTAAAAGTGGTGCTGATATCGTCGTAGGTGACGATCCTTGGGTAAGTGGATGTTATACCTAAAAAAAAAAAAGGAATGTATTTTTTTTTTAGTAATCCTTGTAATAATTTTAATTTTAAAATATTTTAGGCGTCTAGGATAATATCATATTCTAATTCTCTCACTGTTAATAATCCTACTTCACCACCCGAAAATGAATCACCACCGACTGAAAACGTACAAGCGAGCGTGGCATATTTACAACGTGAAATTATGCTTTTGAGGAACGAATTAAATTTTGAACTTTATCTTAAACAACAACATCTTCAACATATTGGTAGATTACATCGTGACCATATATTAGATAGTACAGTTGAAGCTGAAAGACAAAATTTATATAATACATGTAGGATATTAAAATCACAATTATCACAAACTCAAGCCGCATTTGACAGGCAAAGAATTGAAACTGCTAATGCAAAAAAGATACATGTTCAATGGGAAAATGAATTAAATAATAAATTGAAACAGTATAGAAATGAGAAAAAAGAATGGAAGAGTATTTTAGATAAAGTAGAACAAGAGTTAAAAGAATCTAAGGTAAAGAAAAATTTTTAACGTTTTTGAAATATATTTGTAAGTTTTTTTGAATTATTTTAAATTAATTATTTCTTTTTTAGCTTATAATAGACGCGCAAAACAAACAGATCGAGGTGACAAGTGCGAAGTAAGTAATAATGTATTGTATATAATTACAACAAGTGTTGACTATAATATTTTATTTTCAGATGTTTCTCACTTGAGAATCAAATCAAATTACATGAACCCCAACTTCAAAAATTAGCAGAATACGAACATACCATTGATCAGTTGACAAAACAACTTATGTTATGGTAAAATAAAGAAGAAATTAATTTCATAATATATTTTTTTTTTAATTAATGATCTTCAATAGTATATTTCTTTTATTAAAGGGAAGCTGATACGAAAAAATTTCAAGAACAAAAACAATTAATGGAAACTTTAGTAGGGAAATGGCATAAAATGGAAATGATGTTGAGATCTAGCGAACAAGAGATTCAACAATTAAGATCCACCATTAGGTAAAGAAAATTTTTTTTTTTTTTTTTTTTATTACTTCGTGAATTTATACCAGTTGACAAATATTAACTTTATTTTATTAGTTCGCAATCTTTTACTATTGATGATTTGAAAATTAAATTGGAGAATTCTACAAAAAATTTAGAACGACCTGAAAAAGCATTGGAAAAACAAGTATGATAATTTTCATTTAGATATGAAATATTCGTTAATTCATAATTAATTTCTATTAATCGGAAATAATTTTAGATGATGATATGGTCATTTGAAAGAGAAAAGAGGGATAAAGAATACAAAAAGTTGGAAACTCAATTTGATGAAGTAAAAAAACATAATGAAGAATTAGAGGTATTACTATCGATCTTGTACAATGTACATGTGTGCGTGTGATTTTTGTAAACTAAACATTTAAATATTTGTTATTAGTCACGTGTTATAGAGTTACTGGCTAAAATTGAATCACTCACTCCACCCAAGATTGAAAATAAAATAAATGATGAATTGAGCGACAAAGTGAGTGGGGAAGTTAGTGAAGAAGTGAATGAAGTAGTGGACGAAAAAGTGAGCGGAGAAGTTGGTGAAAAAGTGAGCGGAAAAGTGGGCGAAGTAGTGGGCGAAGTAGTTAGCGAAGAATTCAGCGAAAAAGTGAGCGAAGAAGTTGGTGAAGAAATTAGCGAAGCGAGCAAAATAGTTAGTGGAGAAGTGGACGAAAAAGTTAGCGAAGAAATGAGTGGAAAAGTTATTGAAGAAGTGAGCGAAAAAGTTAATGAAGAAGTGAGCGAAGAAGTGAGTGAAGAAGTGAGCGGAAAAGTGAGTGAAGAAGTGAGCGGAAAAATAAGTGAAGAAGTGAGCGGAAAAGTTAGTGAAGAAGTGAGCGGAAAAGTTAGTGAAGAAGTGAGCGGAAAAGTTAGTGAAGAAGTGAGCGGAAAAGTTAGTGAAGAAGTGAGCGGAAAAGTTATTGAAGAAGTGAAGGAAAAAGTGAGCGAAGAAGTTAGTGGAGAAGTGAGCGAAAAAGCGGGCGAAGAAGTAAGTGAAGAAGCGAGTGGAGAAGTGAAGTGAAAAAGTGAGCTAAGGATGAATGAATAGCTTAATATTTAATATTTTTTGCAAATACATTATAAATTAATGATAATTCAAGTTGATAAATAACTTAGAGCAATTCTAATTTTAATCAGATATTATTATTATGTACAGTATATATTTTTTATGAAAATTTGAAGCATTTAATCTTTGAAAAATTGATGTTATTACGCGTAACCTTTGGTACTAAATGACAATGAATGTATTATCCATTATCAATTTTTGTGTATGTCTTAAAGAACTTCCTTAACGATGTAATTTAGTGAATTTACAATGCTAATATGAATATTTAAAATATTTTGGTACATAAAAGTAGGTAATTGCATTTTAACATAACATCATAATGATCAATTTAAATGATGATATAAAGCAAATCATAATTTAATATTATACTTAATAATTAATATTATAAAAAATTTTCTTTTAAAACGATTTATGATTTTACCAACCAAATCTTTTTATAATAAAATACGTTAAACTTATTTTAGGTTGGATATTTTTAGCCTCACCGAGGGCTTAAATCATTAATTGTAAATTCAAGGGATATGATAATAAGTAAAAAAATCCGAAAAATCCTACATGATTTTTTGGCCGGCATTATTGAACTTGGCCGAAATTAACAATGAAGAATTGTTCACATGAAAATAGAAAGTAGAGAGTCTTTGGTAGATTTGAGTTAATCTCTAATTTTATTCATTTTAATTAATAAAGCTGATTAAAGAAACCGTTCAGTTTCTTTTAGTTCTTACTGTACTAGCTGAATATTCAGAAAGTGGTAAAGCTATAGTGAGGGAATGTAAAACAACGTGTTTTTTCAGATTTTGAACGGATTTAGAAAATCCATAAAAAGGCATAGCAAATGTTTTATCAAAATGCGCGACTTGTTATAATTGACAAATATTAAAAGTATCAAATACGTATTTTGCCAGTTTTCTCCTTAATGTTTGTTTTTAAAATGTCAATGAAAAATTATGGGTCCAGTATTGGGGTATCTATTTTTTTAGGGGTTCAATCCTTTTAATCCGGATTAAAATAAGGATATAGGATTATGATCCGGATTAAGAATAAGGATAAGGATTACGGTCCGGATTAAAATTTTTAATCCGGATTTTAATTCGAATTTTAATTCCGAATTAATAATATAATAATGGAATATATATATTACAGGTCATACATTTTTTTAACAATAATGAAGGCCTACATAAAATTCTTTAATTTAAATATGATGCATGGATCCACCGTTTCATGGACAATGTAACACCGAAAGCATGTTCCTTGTTCAAAATCTGCACATTATATAGTAAGTAATTTTACCCACTTTATCTTATTTTTAATATTTATTTGGTAACATCATTTGCTTTTCTCTTTTATAAACTCAGATGCTGACCAGGAATATGAAATAGAACGTTCAGGATTGATTGCACCATAATTAAAGTTATGAATGCACAATATCATGAACTTATGACACAAATGATTGAGCAAAGCGAAAGAAGCTCATTATCAGAAAGTCTACATAAATTGTTAGAATCCTTTTTTTTAAATTGTTGGATTTCGAATTCATTTATATACTTTTCTAAATTAGCGGCGATTTATATGGTTCTGAGACTGGAAAAAAACAATTCTTTGAATTCTCTCTTCAATAAGGCCCAACATTTCTTTAACCGTTTATCTGTTTAATCGTGTTATTATTCGTTTAATTCAACTGTTATTATACTATTTCCGGGCAATGTTCATCATAATTCAGCTCAGTACTATGGGTCAATTTTTATGTGATTAAAATCTAATTCTCACTCTTTCATTATCAAAACAAATCATGAAAAAGTACAGCAGAATCCTTTTCTCTCGAAACTCGAAATTCAGCAACATAATCTCATTTTAATTTGTCAATATATGTGATAAATTAACAAAATAACAAAAGACAGATTGCAAAAATAAAAACAAACAAAAAGCGTTGCTAAAGGACCACATACAATTTAACTTAATAAAAAAAAACAAAAATTGATATTCTTCGTGATAATTTTGTTCGCAGTTAATGATAATGAAAAATATTAACTTTCATTTCATTATATTATAAGCCGGGGATAACGGTCTGTATAGGAGCAATATTGCATACACTGTTGAATGTACCGCATGGCCAGCCACCGGTTTGCAGGTTACGAAGGCTAAGACAAACGAAGCTGTATATCGATATCGATATATCGAAAATTAGTTTAAAATCTTTTTCTTCCTCCTCCCATCCTTTTTTATTTGAATTATCAGAATAATTACCAGAATTCTTGATCGCAAGGACATTTCATATGTTTGCAATTGCGGTCATGTTCGATAATTGTGCCACATTTTGGGCATGCACGGCACGATGGTACTCCGGATACGCTTCCTACTTTCTAAAACCACAATATTAGTTATTACTAACGTTAAATTATACAATTATGAAAATAAAGCCATCAGATAGGATATCTTACCTTTTGAACCGCATTTTTTAGAATGGCTAGACGTGGATCGACACCTCCACAGAGATTATTATCACAACGATAACCACGTGAACTCTGAACTTCGTGCAAGCAGTACCAACAGAATGCATATTCACTAGCGCCCGGCTTCCTTGAGCATACTAAACAGATTACCGATGTCCGATTCCTATCACTTCTCTCACAGTATGTGGAGCACTACCGATAGCACTTGGAGTTAACAAGAGCTGAGACAGAAAACTCGAAAAGTGAATTTTTATCTCACCTGAGGACATTGTTGAGCGCCGAGAGCGCGAAGAGAATAATTTTCACTAATCTTGGACTCAAAATATTGGCGCTCGTCGTCAGTAAGCAGTCCTATCTTGCGGATGTCAATGTATTGCCATTCCACATGGCAACGAACATCGTTCGTCGCTTGATATAAATAACCGAACAGTGAGAAAACATTACCGGTTGACGTCAGAAACAGATATGTGAATACTCACGATCGACATACGGACAAAAAAATTGAAATTTGCCTTCGGTAACAAGTGACCTACAATAAGCAGTCAGGGATTCGGGGCCAATAGCGTGTCCGCATGGCATCTGAAAAGATGGTTAAAGATATTTAAAATTTAATGTCGTTTCCAAAATATCTATTACATATATATTTATATACCTTTGCACGTAAGTCATCTGGATCGTCCTCCCAACTATAAACAAAAAGACCGTTTAGATTGGCTGGAGTGAATGATAGAGTAACCGCTTAGGAATACTTACGTGATCATATCGGGCTCGTTGGTTAGCTCAATATCATCGTCGGGATCATAATGTTTCTCCTCCGTGCCACCCGGAAGTCTGAAATACAAATAGTTACTTAGCAAATAATTCAAATGTCGGAGAAATTAAATAAACATGATCAAAGAAGAAGAAAAATTTCGGGATGTAGTAGATCTATTGGTTGTAAGCTTAACAAATAAATATCTACACTGTTTCCCAATCTTCAACAGCTGATTGAAACTTCTTTCTACCTAATGACCAAATGAAGCGTGGAACCTTTCGTTATATTATAATGTTCCATTGTGTATTTATCTTCGAGTTGTCTGCTGGCAAAAATGAGACGTTGATGTTCAGGTTCCACACCTATCCTATTTTTCACCATTTTCTTAAAATCTATAATCCTGGAGACACCAAAGGAAATTGTTAGTATCAGATTTAACTGGTTTCACGTATTATTACAATCTTTACTTAGTTTCTGGAGTGATATCATTATACGTAGTCGTCTTTCCTTCGAGGCCTACAACATATACCTGAAAAGCCATTTTCAGTTCAGAAGAGAGTTCTGTTTGTTAATTTATATTGGGGGCGATCGATAGTTACACCTTTGATGATCTGGATATTCTTGGATTAATTCTATGTTTTATTATACGCGTAATCGGAATTATCGTGAGGAAAATCCGATAATAAAGTTTTAGGTTACACTGTAATGGCGAAATTAGATAGGGTGATATTTTAGTTTGTTTAGTGGCGCAATCTTTTATTTTTAGTGTATAGTTTATTTTTAGTTCATTTGTTTATCTTTCCGTAACGACAACGACACGTTAGTCAATCTTTTTATTTGTTTATTTGTCCGTAATTATGTAAACTATTCTTGATTTCTTGTAAATATTTTATTTATTTATTTATTTTTTTTTTATTTTCTTATTTGTTCACGATGACGTTAAATTAAATAAAGGAAGAATAATAAGTTTGGTTTTAATTTCTTTAAATAATAATTTTCGTAACACAAATAAATTATCTTCTTTTTAAATTAAAGTATTTAAAGACCTTGAAATCATTTATCTCAAAAGCATGTATTGAAGAACATTTTATTATTAATAAACTTTTCTTTAACCAATTGTTAGGAGCAGAGTGATAGACGCCTTCCTACAACACTGATCGGCAAATTTTTTGCATATCGGCTGCTCATTCAGAATATGGCAAGACCCGTTACAAGAAACGGCGGGTACCTGTCAGGGAAAAGACGGGCACCTGGCAGTGGATAATGATCTTCAGTGCCTAGCATATTTCGCGGCTTTAGATCTTTTTTTTTAATCCCTCTAGACGTGAGAACTAGATAAGATGGTAAGTAAAAAAACTTTTTTTCAGTTTCTTTTACGCTAATGAACATTACTAAGAAGTTAAAAAAAAAAAAAACTTTTACGGTTATAAAAAAAGGTTTGCTCACTAAAATATACGTGCCTCAGAATAAGAAAAACCGAAGCCAATTTCCTTTCAAATAACTGGAAGTCTTTCAACACTGGTTAAAGAAAAAGGTTTGACATGCGTGTTTTCTAATTGGATTGAAAATTACTAATCTTAAAAGGACCAACTTTTCTTTATTAAAACTATTTAAATAAACGTTGCGAGTACGTATTTTATTAACTGTTAATAATCAAAATAAGTGTTAAAAATTTTTTTTTTTTTGAAATGATTAAAAAAAAAAAAATGTTAAAAATCGTAAGCGATTATTGTTTTTCTATTGAAATGATTAATAAAACGTTTTATTTTTTTAATCAAATACAATTGAAGTTTCTAAATCCTGCTAATGCAGCCTATGTTCAAGCTGTTAAAAGTGAAACTACTTCATCTCTAATAACCCAATATGTGAAAAAGCGGGTACCCGATGTGCGTGCCGTGTGCGAAACGGCGGATACCAGATATGCCATACTATACAAAAGAACAGGGGTAACCTCTGTAAAAAAAAATAAAAAAATAGCGTATATACGCGCTATGTAATATAATGTGTACACTCTATGTAATCCTATACACTTTTGACCAGCACGGTTTGCCATATTCAGAATTCCTATTCCAAACCCATTTAGTTTATAAAAATATTTATTAACTTTATAATTTTTTTAAAATAAAATAGAATTGGTAATTTGAATGATATCAGTTAATTAAATTTTGATTTGTGAATATTTATTTATTAAATATTTGTGCAATCAATAAATCCGTTAGCCACATATTAGAAAAATAATTAAGCTTTCTCTTTATTAAATGCTAAGCCCAAAAAATTAGCATAATTTTGTTTGAAGATTTTTTTTTTTTTTTTTTTTTTTGTTAAATACTAAGTGTAAAAATTAATATAATTTAGCTTAAAAACTTAAAGCCATCGGGGCATTTTGTAATTGGCTTAAAAAACTAAGCCCTTTTTAATTAGCTAAGCCCAAAAAATCAGTGCAATTTGACTTAACTAAATGAAAATTAATATATTTTAAATCAAAATAAAAATAACTAAGCCATTTTTGTCAATATTAAGCCCAAAAAATTATATAAATTTATCATTTATAAATATACATATGATTAACCTTTTTTTTGAAAAAAAAAATGAATAAATTTTCTTATTAATAATTAATTAAACTTTTACAGCAAAGATTATAAGGATTTTATATCTAAGGAGGTTCATTAGTACATTAGTACGCATACCTTGATTGGTTGTGTAAATCAATAATATTAGTCATATTTTTTATAGTTTCCGCTGCAAAAAAAAAAGCTAATTGAATTTTACTTTTAAAAATGGTATATATAAATATAAATATTTATATTATTTGAAATACTTTCAGTACACTTTGTTATTAAATAAAATATTAATTTCTATTTTTAAATGATGACTTGGATTATTCAAATATAACAAGGAGGATTACTTTTGCATTGTAGATATTTTAAATGATTCTCATAAAGGAGCAATACGTAAATTTGTTCACAATCTTTAAATGTAGAAAGCCAAATGAAATGAATTCACATTTAGCTTTAAGGTGTGCTGAAATTTTATATAACATTAAAATGGAAATAGTATTTGTGCACAATATCAAGTGAATATATTACTGAACAACCTATTAATTAAATATCAATTATTATTGTTTATAATTAAAATTGATCCATTTTTGTAAGTTCTACAATCGTAATATAGAAACGAAAAATTTTCTCATTTACAAAAACATGTGTCAATCTCCATGATAACAAAGTGTGATTAAACTTTTATGGTAAAGATTATATGTATTTTTTCATTGTGATACTTATAAACCAATCATAAGCGTTAACTGACAAAGTGCGATTGTTTTTGATTATTTATAATGAAATTTCGTATTTTTAATTTTGATTATTTCCATTTAAAGCTAAGTTTGTCACATGATTAGACTTTGATTTTTTTTATAAAAACTCCATTTTTTTTGGAGCGAAAATTCAAAATTCAAAGAAATTTTTACGCAGTAAAAAATTAAAAAAAAACACACGTGATAAAAAAAATCAAAAATGTCTTGCTCAACTCGTAATCAAGATGACTTAAACGAAAAATTAAGAGAATTTAAGAATAATTTTTTAAATGACGCCAATTCTATGGAAATGAGTCTTATTGGATTAGAAATCGGTAACTCTGCTGGATTGTACGAGGCGAAATATGAAATTGCTATTTTAGATAAAGAGGAAAAAAAATTATTTAGAACGGAGTTTTTTTTAAGTATCAACAAAAATACATTTGTTGATACTACCTCTGTTGTGGACGCAAATAAAAATCTAAAAGTATGGAAAATTCCTTATTTGCAATTCTCAAGAACCTCTACTATGAAAGCCCTGAGAGATTTAATGAGACCCTTGGGAAAGCGATTTAAATTTGCCGAAGATAACCCTAACTTGTTATTAAATAAAAAAATCAAAGAGGAAATGAATTTCGAAAAAAATAGAGAAAATGCATAGTGATTTCGTGTCACAAGGAAGATCATTGGATGCTTTGAAAAAAACCCCAATCTCTTATTACAAATTAAAAATTATGTCAGATAATCCTAGTAAAACAACACTTAGAAAAAGGAAATTTTCAAATAGGACAAAAATCTGATCACAGGCATTTATGAATGACATTATTACTTGGCTTACTGATTGCAAATATAAATTAGAACTTATACTTTCAATAGCTTTAACCATTTGTTCTTCATTTAATTCAGCTGCATGATGTTGAGACGAAAAATCATTAATTGAATATATATATTGATATCAAGTAAAAGCAAATCTAAATTTATAGCAATTGTTTCAGATACAGAAGCTGCAATACAATCAGCTAAAAGAAAAGTAATGAATAAATATCCACATATAATGGTAGTTAGACGCATAGCACATCATATTATTTTAATAACTAAGAACATAATTTCAAATTGAGTAGCGAAAAAATATACTTTGAATTGGAGATACATTATGTGATAAAATTAAAAGTTCTTTTTTTAAAAGAAATTTAAATCCTCGGCTAAAACATGACATAGTACAGCATGGAATTATTCTGATTCAATTTTACATTTGGAAAATAACATTAAATTGGTTAGCAATCATAGAGAGATGATTTTACCATAATTGATCCATCTTGACAAGACAAATCAAATGGTGGTAAATTTATTTATAGTAAACAACCTGATATTTTGCTAAGGTTAGAGCTAATATTTAAGATAGACAGTTTTGTATAATATTGAACAATTGAAACTATTTTGAAGCCTGCATAAAGTGCAGCAAAAGTAAACTACATTAGCTAGCTGTTTTTTTTGAATTACTTAAAATAACATGAGCAATATCAGCAATTTTTTTTTTTAAAAAAAAAATTTATTGCTATTTTTAATGAAGATGGAAATATGGTTTGAGTAAGAAAATTAATAAAGTAATTTAATAATTCAGATAATAAATTCATAAATATAACTTTTTAACATTTTGCTTTTAGCAAATGGATTTTTTAAGAAGGCTATTAACATTTGGAAAAATCAATTTGGTTGTAAAAAAGTTAGCTCTAAATTTTAATTATACAATCA
The DNA here is from genome assembly GCA_015698045.1 of Rhizophagus clarus. NCBI lineage: Eukaryota > Fungi > Glomeromycota > Glomeromycetes > Glomerales > Glomeraceae > Rhizophagus > Rhizophagus clarus. The sequence goes on from BLAL01000228.1 coordinate 1,164,942, forward strand.
TACAACTTAATTTATGTCAAGTTAGAGAAAAGTTCCATATACAGAAGGTGTTAGTGCCCTATAAACTAAGAATTACTAAAAAAAGGAGGCTAATATATGTAATCATGACTTATCCTAATGTAGTATTTATTGCTTCCTTATACTTAAAAAAAAAAAAGGATATCAAAATCTCGCTGCTTATAAGTATACATCATCTCTTGAAGTGTTTTTTCTGAAGATGGGATGCTTGCACTCTTAAAGTTATTCAGTTCTTAGACTGGTCACCTAAAGATGGATCATTAATTATTAGTTATTTATATTTAATCACCATTTTTAAAATAGTATAGTACAGGCATGCATGTAAATTATCTGTTAAGAAAATCAAGCCAAGTAAAAAATTGAAATGATAAGTTCCTTAGATTTCATTATCTAACTTATAATTAGAACCACTCAAATTTATTCAAGAAGGAGTTACCAAATTTTGTTATTTTTTAGTTTAAAGTAACTTTAACTTCTTTTTGTATTGCACTGCCTTTTAATGGAAAATATTATTTTATTAGTTGATAATGATTGGAATCTTAAAGAAACACTTGTTGATTTTGTACATTTATTTGGTTCTCATTTAGGTGAAAACACAGTAAAGCGATATTTGAAATGTATTTGGTAACTCGAAATCAATTGATACAAAATCATCACCTGATGAAGTAAATAATATGGTATCTTTTAATTTCTAATATTACCATCTAAATAGAAGTATTATTTTTAGAGGATATTATTGCTGATATTCATTGTATGACACATTATAAAACTTATTTGTGATAAAAAATTTGTTTCATTCAGATTATATCAAATCAGAAAAAGCTGTAAGCGTTGAATTTTATTAGATTGTAAGTATTGTAAAACATTATCAAATAATATAAAGAAAAATTATGAATATTATAATAATAATGAAAACTATGATAAAAATGCTGAAGGAAATAATTATTGCAATAATAGGGTTATTTTAAGGATGAATTATTACGATTATAGAAAGTCTATCAGCTATTTTTTATTTCAAAATGATTTTTTTTGGATATTAACAGTCGTATTACATCTACATTCATATCTTTTAATTAAAGACATAATGAAAAATTTAATGGAAAACTTGGAAACACGTGGCAAAATTTTATAAGATGATTAATATCAAAGAGAGTGATAAAAATATTTTTAAATTTTTGATACCAAATTTCTCAAGTTTTGACTACACAAGTTATTATAGTGTTAGTCTTGATATTAAAGATTATTTTGATAAAAAGGATTGTGATCCTACACTTACTATGATATTTCTGAAGAATAAAATTACTTCAAATATTAAGTGGCAACCTTGTACTGCACATACGTTGCAATTAGTAGTTGGGAAAGGATACAACGATAATTTTTACATTGTGTTGTACTACAAATGCTCACTTTTAATTAATAATATTGTTCCTAAATATCAGAAGATAAAAGAAAAAAAAAATATCATAGTCATAGAATTATTAAGAAATTTTGGCCTTTGATGTCTTAAATATAGTTTCAAATTAGATTTGCAAACTAGCTTCTCAAATAAACTTCTATAGTTATTATTAATGAACGGCAGATAAAAAAGAGTCATAATCAGTGATGTGACAATGCTTTGTTTCAAAATTATATATCTTATGATAATTTTAATATGCAAATATAAAAATGATTATTTATATTAAAAGTTTCCTTTATGATTATAACCACCTTCAGTATAAAAGTTATTTATCTTTTCAATAACTTTTTCAAATGCTAATAACTTCATATTGCCGTTTAACTTTTTTTTATTATCACCCAATTTTTTTTAAAAAAAGTTTTTATGATAAGGACAAGCTTTTATTGCCAACTTGATTGATCCAAAAAAAAGAAAATAGAATAAATAAATAAATATGTATATGTATATGTGATAATAGAAAAAATGAAAATGACAGAACATACTGCAAATAGATTATAAAATGGTTTCAAAGTAGTACCATAAGCCTCAGTAAAAGGAACTGTAAGTTCTTTATTATCATTATCAATGGAATGTTTTAATGCTACTGAAGTAAATTTCAATTCTCCATATTTATTTTAACATGAAATTATTAAAAAATAAAAATCAGCCACATTAAACCCTTAATAACAGGACATTTCTTTCACCTTGTTCGTAATGACCAATTTTTCAAGTGTATGGATCTTTGATGGATTAGCATCATAATGTTTCCTAATTTTTTATTTATAAAAGAAAATTATAATTTGATTAATAAATAAAAAAAATTATTGACCTGAAGAAACTATATTATTCTTTTTTACCAAATAATTTTACAAGTCCTTCAAGAAAAGGTATAGTTTCAATACTGTTTTCTGTAGTAAGTACATCAGTAATTAGTATAGTTTCTAAGAAAGATGTGCGCTGTATCTATGAAAGAGGAAATTTTTTGAAAATAGTCTTAAATATACTGGTTGTATATTCTAATTGAATCAAATGTCAAATGTATTACAGACATAACTTAATAAATTGTTACAATTTGGGCATATCATTTGTGATGAAGACATATACAACCAAGTTTCTATACAAGATCTCATTTTTTCATACCATTAATAGACATTGACCTTGTTGAGGTTGAATTATTAATTTATTATTATTTTTATTTTATTTTTTTTTTTTTGTTCATATTAATAATTCAAATAATTGTTTTTTTTTCAAATAAAAGAAATTATTTCGAATATTGTTAATTCAAACTCTAGTCGTCCACTAAAAAGGCCAGACAAAGATAACGAAGATTCAAAAAGTAACATATAGTTTTTACGTAACCTGGCGAATTAAAGACTACTACGATGACTAACAAGACATATGGAAACAAACTTCGAAATTTATTAAAAGAAAAAACCAAATAAGTAAAATTAGGCTTAAAAGTATCATCGTTGTATTATTATTAGTGGAAGAAAGAAGCACAATTAATCTAATCGTCGAACCAATAGTAGCGAAAGGAATAAACGCCTTTTTTGATAATAAAAATGAAAGGAGACGCTTAGACAACGAACATTATATAGAACTAATGTATATAGAAAAATTAATCCACGAAAAAGAATTAGTTATAGATATTAGAATGGTAGGAGAAGATTTAGATTATAAAGAAAGTATAGACCAAATAGATAACAAAATGACAGATTTAATGAAGAAAGAGGAGGAACTCGAAGAAATAAATCTGGAAGAAACGTATATGAGAAGTAAAGAATTTAATTTACATTGGAACAATATTTTAATTACAGGAGAATATAGGAAATGGAGGAAAAAATATCACGATGCCCATTGGAAGAACGAAATTTTGAATAGTAACAAGTTATCAGACTTGTTTGTTCTAAATTACAAAAATGAATTCGACTAGGAGTACTCGTTACACTTTTTAAGTAATAAAAATCGTTACAAAGTGACACAATGTAGTAAAAAAGACTCTCAAGACAGAACATACAAAATTAAAAATTTATTAAAGGAATTACCTACGTATAAAATTTTGTTTGAAAGAAACACTAATGGAATGAATTACAAATTTTACAAGATATCTTATGTCCTTTCACAGATATTTTATGCGATAATTCTAAGATATTAATAAGGAAAACCAGAGAATGGGAACTCCTGAGAGGTATATATAATAATAAATACAATAAAATTACGAAAAAGGGAGACGAACAAACGATAATAAAACATTTATGGGAAACTATTTACGATCATATAAAAAATACGATTTGGATTAAAAGGTGTAACAGAGTAATAGAAATAGAACGAGAAAAAGGAATAACGAAATTAGACAAAAGAAAAAAAGCCAATGGACGACACACAAATTAAAATAATAGTAAAATACAAAAAACAACAGATAATAAAGAAGAAAAAACTAAAAAAATAAAATTAGAAAATAACATAAAATTAGTAACACGGAATAAACTTATGGGAAGAATCACATTAGAAGGCTCAATAGACAAAAATTGGTATACTACAATGAAATTAGCGACCTAATAGATATAACAAATATAGTTTTGTACTAGCGTAATTTAGATAGATTATAGGATAGATTTAGACTAGATAAATTAGTTATATAAATCTAATCTATAGGTGTTTAACTTTATTTGTAATATTCAATTTATTGATATATTTAAATAAATAAACGCGTTACTAATTAAAAAAAAAAAAAAAAAAAAAAAAAAAAAAAAAAAAAGATTCAAAAAGTATTTTTTTTTAATTAATATAATATATTATTATATAAATAATTTTTTCCAATAGGTCATTGGAAGCTTCCTTGCGTCACTAATCTTTCTTTACTCGTATTTGGTACAACATCTTTCCCAAGTTTAAACAAGGGGATAGTGCCACGCAATATAATCTCGCTTTAATGTATGAAAATGGAATAAATTAAAATTTTTATCTATTACTGAAAATGATAATTAGTCTGTTGGTGTCAGTATAAAATTTACTTTAAATTATTATATTCTTACTTAATATTTATACAGTATAATTATTTATTCTGAAATAATAAATAAAAAATAATTAAAGCTAAAATTAAAAAAAAAATTAATTAAATATAATTTCAAAAATAAAAGAGAAAACCCTCTGAAATTTGGTTGATTGCCAACGAAATTTGCAGACTTATGACACTGATGACACAATACGTGCAGAAATAGCGTTCGTTATTGTTTATATTGTTTGTTATTCTTGTTACACCATATTTTTATTCTGGAATTTATGAAAGAAATTAGGATTTTTGTAAACAATTTACTACTTATTTGACTCGTTCATTTGTAATACTCAAAAAAGTATAGACTTAGATGTAATATTCAAATATTTTTAATAAGTGGCGTTATTAGACTTACTGTTGATGAAATAAATCATGCCATTAAAGTAGTTAATCATCCAATAATATGTAACTTATAAATTTGTAATTTAAATTTTTTTTTACAATTAATCTTTTGGCTAATAAGATTAAAGTGTGAGTTTTTATGAATTCGTTATTTACAAGAATTGGTTATAGTATCATATATAGTACCATCTATAGTAATATTGATAAATCTGAGTCACAACTTTTGTACTATTAAATCACGTAATAATTGATAAGTCTGAGTCATAACTTTTATACTATTAATCACGCGATATTGATTTTGATAAATCACATAATATTTGAGTCATAGATTTAATAGTCTCAATAATCTATATATAAGACCCCTTTGGTCTTTTTTTTTTCTCTAGACGATGTCTAGATTTTACATCTGGTCGTCGCCTAACGAGGTATCTCTCTCGTACAAAAAGAGTTTGTTTTGCAGTTTTATTAGCAAAAACGCCCATTATTTCTGGTGGTTACCAGTTGTAATGAAGATCTAGACCACATGTGATCGTAGACGACCTTGGTTTATTGGAAACGTGATAAACCCATAGCAAATGCCCTTGTCCTCCGGCTGGTCAGCCATAGCATCCCTCTGAGTTTGCCGATTGGTGTTCGAGGTCATAGCTCTAGATAGATTCAGGTGTTTCTTTTCTTTTGATCTGTTTCTTTTCTTTCTCCTATGTTCTTAAAAGATTAAGAAAACAGATAATCCTTTTTTTTAGATCTTATCCTGGTGGAGAGCATATCCGTGCTTTGGCTAGTTCGATTCTAGTCTAAGATTTCATAAATCGCGTGGTATTTAAGGAAAAAAAAAATTTAAGACACAAATTTTAATCAAAGAGGTGTATACATTAAATATTTCTAATTTTATTGATACTATTTCCGAAATTATATTTTCAATAGAACTACTAATAAGTGATTCAAATAAAATATCATAATTTTTTTTTTTTCTGTGAACATTTTTATGAACTTTTTCTCCAGAATGAATCATCTCTTTCAAGATCACATAATATATTGATCATATATTTTCAAAAAAGAATGTCGTTATAACGATCAAGATATTGGCGCAAATTTCAGTTTTCATAATATTATAATTAATCGTCCGAAACATCGTTCATAATATGAGGTTGTTTCAATAAGATTATTTATATGTTGGGGATTTAAATGTAATAATGTAATAATATACTTTATTATTGAGATCTTATTTACGAGATAATTTGTGTCTTGAGACCAAAACAACCTCATTTGTAAATACTAATAATGTAAAGATTACAAATTCACAAACATATTGCTAGTTATGATCAACTAATTCTTCGACCCTCGAACGAACTTTCATGCGTCAAATACCGTATTTATCAAGAATGTACTGAAAGACCAATTAATTAAGGCTAGTTATTCGAATAATCTGTTTTACAATCTCGTATACTTCGTCATGAGAACTGAAGAGTAGATTTCATCTATACTTGTATAGTGAATGAACATCCTCGACTTTTAAATCTTTAACGCGCAAATTATTCAATCAATGACGCGAGAATAAGTGATTTTCCATTTTTCTCTTTTAATTTTCTTTTTTTTTCAAGCGATAAATTGTTTTTTCTTTAGATTACCCCGTATAAATAATTTTGGATTGTGCAACGTATGATTCGTCTGCGGCTCTGCGCCTGATCTATTACATATTTTCATTAGTTCTCATTTCATTGTTTTCATATTTTTAACCCTCGATTTCGCAACCATAACTCTCATATCCTCCAAGATTCATTCTAAAGGTTATATAAATAAACTCATTGCTACTACTCAGGTTAAATTAATTCTAATTTTTAATTTTTTTTTTTTTTATTTTACAATTTATCCATTCTTTATTTCGATACTCACAAATTATCATCTGAACTACTGCGCGTTTAAACGACCATATTTTTCATCTTCGTTACCCTAGCGAATTCAGAATATGATAAGGATTTATTTCTTTAGTATTCCCGCTTTCTTCTTTTCTTATAATTTGTGGTAGTAGTTGCAATAATTTCTTCACGCTCTTTAATAGTTTCTTCAGTAATTTGTTCTTTAGTAGTTCGTTTATTAGTCTGAGATTTATTTCCAGAAATATTTCCAGAAATATTACTAGATAACAATTCTCCCTCGGTAATTTCCTTTGTTGCCGCAATTTTGTTATCACTATCATCAATATAAGTTCCACTCGATTCACCAATATTTTCAAGTTCAGTTACTCCTCCATCTTGACGATCAATAATTGTAGCTTCAGAATTAGATACGTCACCTTCGCCTCTTTCTAAATTATTCGGATCACTACTTGAATCATCAATTTTTTCTAATGCATTTTCTGTAACATTATGAGGTTTATAAACAAACATTAAATAAATAAATAAAATTATTTTAAATAATAATATTACGAATGATGATGATAATGCCAATATTGTTAAAATTGCTGATATAACTGTATATCTTTGATATAACGCGTAAATTATTAATCGTGGTACGTCCTCAATGAATGTAATAATAATAATAGTCATTAAAATTCTTTTTCTTCCTTTTTTTGAAATTTTTGCATTTAGTTCATTATAATCAACACATTTTGAATTATAACTTTTAACATTTCTAAATATATACCCTATAAAAAATAAGTGTCCGGATAATGTCCAGAAAATGTCCAGAAAAATTGTCTAAATAATTGTCCAGAAATTCTGGACACTGTGTGTCCAGAAACTGTTCCGAAAACACTGCATTTTCGGGATATTAGGAATTTGTCCCAAAATTGTCCAGAAATGTATTTTCGTAAAATTTTGCCACAAAAGATGATCAATGGATAGATGATCATCATTATTCCTTAACCCAAAATTTTTATATCATAGATATATAGTATTTTTGCCTCTCTGCAATTTTAATTAGTACGACAGAAAAGATTTTGAATGTCAGTTTTGTGCTTTTTGCATTTTTTTACAAAATTAATTTATCCTTTTTTGGAAATAGTATCCAGAATTTGTCCTGAACTTATTCATGTTCGGAATTTGTCTATCTGGTTTTTTTACTATGTCCAGAATTTGTCCAGGTTTAACTGTCCAGAATTTGTCCAAAATTTTATACCAAACAAATACTGGACAAACTCTGGACAAAGTTAGGACATGTCAAAATTTTAAGTATCAGAAGTGTGTCAGACATGTACCAAAAAAGTGGACATTTTCCGGACACATCAGATTTATTCCAGACATTTTCCAGACATTTTTGACAACATTTTCCGGACATTTATTTTTTATAGGGATATATGATAAAAGTGTAAATTCTAATGCGAGATTTGGATGGTTCTTCAACCAATTTTTAATAGCCTTTGATGAATTTAATTTTAATTGATAATTAATAAGTAAACAGCATGTTATTAAATGTTGCCACGTTGAACAATTAAATAATATATATACACGAAGTCAGCTGAAGTCTTAAGTAAACTTGCGGAGATTCTCAAGGCTTTAGTGTAAGCATTTTGGCCGTCTCCTATTTACAGCAGATTAATTTTTTTAGAAATTATTTTCGCTTTGCTTCATTTGTTATGTAGCTGCGGCTTTTAGCTATCTGCATGATTTGGAGGCTAAATGTTTTAAGAAATTATTTAGATAGATTAGGACGGTTGTCCTTTACTAACTTTTCTTTTTGTAGAGCGATTAATGAACGAGGGTATAATCCTAGATTTACACAGTTCTTTTAGAAATTCTGATCAATTGGTTCGATTTTTTTTCCCCATTGTCAGTGGTAGCACCTGTCTTGTAATTAGGTACAACGTGTTTTAACACTCGGTTAATAGGTTACAGAGATAGTATCAAAGTAACGTATTTTTTTGTGTTTTATATAATGATTGTTATTATACTATCGTTTAATAAAGAAATGACAGTTAACCATAAAAAAAAAAAATTTAGATAATATGTATACTGAAAAATGATGCATAGGTACATAGAAAATTTAATAAAAAGACAACACTAGAAAAAAAAGGATACATTAAATATGATGATGTAGTTGATGCACCATCACAAGTAATTTTTGAAGGATAACCTTTTTTGAATAATAAATTTTTTTAGCTTCGAGAGTTGCTGTGTCGAACTTTCATTGTGTCAACGAAATTAAAAGAATTTTTCATCTATTTAATAATAAACATTTCTTTCGCTTGATAAATAAATAAATTATGATTAATTGTTGAAAAACATTATTTAATAGATATTTTGGAGGACCAAGAAATATACATAAAAGGGTCAGGTTTGAGTTTGCGTACAATGAACCATAAAAACCATGTAGATCTTTCCTTTTGTGGATAATTTTAGATAGTGCTGGTCAAAGATTTATTTCTTAATTTAGAAATTGACTAGCACTATCGTAATTCTGGCCCTGAAAAAAATGCGTACAGTTCATATAAAAAATTTTTTTTTCTACCTGACCCCTATATCTATATTTCTGGGTCCTTATTTCGGTATTTACTTTGACTTATGCTTTCACAGGATATTCTGATTATTCAGGTGATCGATAGTCATCAAATAGCAACCACGATGATTTTTCCATTTTTCACATTCTCTACGATAATCGAGAAATTTTTTTTCTAATTATGCTTTAATTTTTTTTAAAAATGCTTTTCTTTTATTTTTTCCAGCAAGACTAAAGATTTAATTAAATATTTGTGTTTTTTTTTTTAAAAAAAAAAAAAAATAAACAAAAGGTCTTTTTATTCTACTAAATTTAACAGTTAAATACTATATCATTGAAATTTTATTTAAATATAAATAAGATTTTCTGATTGTTAAACAATCTCAATTAAATTATTATAGATTTTTACACTAAATTAATGATTCAATAATACATATAAGTATCACAGATTATTTTCTAAATTCTTGCTTTTTATATTATTTTCTAAATTTCTGTTTTTTTTTTAAAATGTTTTTTTCTAGTTTTTCTTATTTTCTATGAATAACATTTTCTAAATTTCTCGTTGTTATGAATAGTATTTTCTAAATTTCTAAATAGCTCATAAAATTTTTTAACCTAATACTAAAACTTTAAAGAACCTGTATTAAATTTATGATTACTTTTTTTCCACCTATTAATTCCATTTAACGGTCATTTCTCCATTGATTGGTAATCTAAAATGTTTTCAAGTTTCTTTACAAGTTTTTATTTTGTAATATCTGTCCTATTTCTTTTCACATAATGTATTTCCTTCAAATCAATAACAAAACTTGTTTCAAATCAAAAAACATTTTGTTATTTTTTTGACAAACACTTAATTTGATTTTCTGAAATTAATCAGAATAATGTACTAATACGATTTTTTTTAAAAAATATTAAGTAATGAATCTTCACTTGCTCTCCACTGCAGTATGGTGGTGATTCTTGAGTAATTTCATTCTTGAATCATTATATAGCTCTTTATAGCTTTTTACTTGGATTTTAGTAATATTTTTGAATACTATTACCTAATATTCAACATTTGATTATGATTTGTCTTTTGTTTTGTGTTTTCCACAGTTACAATACATGTAAAATGATTTATAAGGCTGAAAATTTCTTGAAATAATTTGTGATTACAAAAACTGCCAAATTATGTTTGAAGAAAATGTAATAATCTTTTTGAGCAATTATTAATTACTATTTAAATAAAAAAAGTAGTAATTAGAAAAATAGTTTTAATAATAAAAAATAGCTAAAAATTAGTTTGTATGTACCTTTGATGATTGGTAAATATAGTAGATAATATGACCGTTAAAATTGTTTTGAAATCCACTCATATTTGTTGATTGTTAAACCCACCATATGTTTGATCATTAAATCAAATAAATAAATCTACCCATATATTAACAAATTGATATAAAAAGTAAATATAAAAAAAATAGATGTACCAAATAAAGTTATTAAGGCAAGAATGGTACAAAGGAATAATAAGGAAATGATAAAAATAGTAGTTCAGAGCCAGGTTGGTTAAAACCGCATAGGATAAACTGTCATTTAAAGATTAATTACTAAACTATTGGGATATTGGCAAGGATAAGGATTTGATAATTTAGATAAGGGTATATAAAAAAAATTAATACAAAAAAATTAAAGTTTATAAATGAAAAAAAAAAAAAGAGTAGAAAAAAATTTGTTATTAGAAGAAAGGTGGAAAGAGCAATATTAAGAAGAATAAAAGTAATTAATAAAGAAATGTACCAGATAAAGTTATTAAGGTAAGAATGATACAAAGGAATAATAAGGAAACAATAAAAAAAAGTAGTTCAGAGCCGAATTGGTTAAAACCGCATGGATAAACTATCATTTAAAGATTAATGATTAAACTATTGGGATATTAACAAGGGTAAGGATTTGATAATTCAGATAAGGGTATGTAAAAAATTAATACAGAAAAAATTGAAGTTTATGAAATATGAAAAAAAAATGAGTAAAAAAAAATTTAATTATAAGAAGAGAAGGGAAGAATTATAAGAAATAAAAGTAATCAATAAAAGAAATGTACCAAATAAGTTATTAATGTAAGCATGATACAAAGGAATTATAAGGAAACAATAAAAAAGTAGTTCAGAGCCAGGTTGGTTAAAACCGCACGGGATGAACTGTCATTTGAAGATTAATGACTGAACTATTGGGGTACAAAAAAAAGGATAGGGATTTAGTGTATAAACCATGAATATTAAATTTATATATATAAAGAAGTAAGATAGTCTATTATATATGTGTATAATTAAATCAAAAGTAGTAAGCAAAAAAATGGGAAGAAATTTAAGTAAGAGAATAGGAATAAATTTTAATAAAAATAAAAATAAAATTACGATTACATGAGAAAAGAAATAAAAGAATATGAAAAGAGAAATAAAAGTAAAGAAAAAAGTTAAGAAAAGAGAAAAGAAAAGATGAAAATCACTATTCACAGTTGGATTAAAAAAGCACTTATTAAAAGGAACTTCGGTCAAGGGTGAATGTACAAAATTGGGACAAAGATTAAAAGACATTTTGAAAAAAATTTAGAAATATTTGTAAAAAATTTAAAGAAAAAATAAAAGAAAAATACATATATTTATAGAATTTTGAAATCAGATAATGATGATTTGTTATTACAAATATTTTACTTGTATATGAGTCATTTATGTTCTTGCTAGTAAAAATCAGTCAAATAATAAATTAGGTAATTAAATTATAGCCATATTTACTTTGTATGAGTCATTTATTTTCTAAATCAATTAAGATAATAAATTTGCATATTGACTTATTATATACCTCAATGTTTAACTGATGATGATAATCTTTTTTGAAAATAACAGAAAAATTCGCAGGATTGATACAAGTTTGATATGACGATTTACAATCAAAGACAATAGGAAATTCAGGAATTTGATCAGGATCGATTAATTTATCAGGGGTAAATAAATAATTTTTATATATTTCACACAAATTCAACACAAAGTCGACACAAATAATAAAATTTGGTCAGAATTAGCAAATTTTTACCAAAAATTATCAACACAAATTGAACACATATAAAAGGTTTGTTTTAGCCATTCGCATTAACATTTAATTATGCAAACACAAATTTGCTGTTATTGTTCATGAAAAAAATTTTTCTATTCATATTATTGTTTGGGGATAATTACATTAGATATTTCCACTGTTCAGGGATAATTACATTAGAACTATAGATTTATTGGTAGTATGTCTCAAAAAATTTCCAACTAATAGGACATATAAATTCAAAGTTTTATATGTCCTTATTCGTCATATAAAATTAAATCTATATGATTATCGAAAATAATTTTAAAGTAAATTATTAAAGTATGTCTTATTATCAAAACTTAGTTATTTTACCCAATTCTGTCACCGTTCTCCATGTTTGCGACAAAAATTTAGCTTTAATAAAATAAAAATAATATTTAATTCATTAAAGTACCAGAATATTTTTATAGCGTTTATTATTTTTATAGTCCTAGGTTAATATAACGATAATTTAAAAGACTTATCAATAATTATTTCATGAAATTAGTTCGTTACCAAAATCCGAAGCCGATGTATCTTGGTTGGAAGCATATGTTTTGTTTATCACAAAAAAGTTCAGAGAAAGATCGCGAGAGGAAAGAAAACAGGTTTACATTTATATTGGTACTACCACTTAACTATTTTTGCGTAACTATTGATTACTAAAATAAGTTAGCAATAAATACTTTATTAATTTACACAACATTCACAACATTTGACATTCTTTTTTTAATTTACCGTAACCCGCGATTTTAAAACCATAAAGATGACAACGCAATTTCTTACCAAGTTAGTTCAAAACTATATAGAATTATTGGATGATGACGAATATTACGATGTTACAATCGAAGTTGGTGAAGATCCCAATGTAAAATTCCTTCATGCGCATAAGAGTATTTTATGTTGCCGCTCTCCATATTTACGACGAGCTCTGGAATTTAATAAAACTCAAAATAAGGATAATGTTTTAACCTATAGTAAGTTACCAAATATATCACCAGAAATCTTTCAAATTATTTTAAGGTACAATCATAACTTTATATAAATTTTATATAATAATTTAACGTATGTATTAAATACATATACTGAATTTCGTAATATAGGTATATTTATGGTGGTATTCTTTCATTAAATGAACAAGATACTTCAGAAATTTTTAACCTTTTACTGGCTGTAGATGAGTTTCATATTCAAGAATTAATTGATTATTTACAGAAATATTTGATTGAAAATAAATCTGAATGGATTGAGCAAAATTTCGAATTTGTTCATCGAAAAAGCTTTCAATCGAATTCTTTATTAGAAATTCAACAATTTTGTACAGATTTAATGACTATATCTCCAGAGAAAGTATTTGAATCACTTGATTTTACTTCACTTCCAGAAAAATCTTTAGTTCAACTTATTAAAAGGGATGATTTACAAATGAAAGAAATTGAGGTTTGGGAACATGTTCTAAAATGGGGTCGCGCACAAAACAAACTTGATGATAAACCGGATGACTGGTCAGATAATGATTTTGAAAATATGAGAAAAACCCTACAACCTTGTTTACCTTTAATTAGGTTTTTTAGCTTGTCATCAAAGGAATTTTTGCAAAAAGTTATTCCGCATCAAAAGCTCTTAGACCGCAAAGTTTATGAAAATTTATTAATTTCTCATTTAAATCCTGATAGTGAACTAACTGACGAAAACATTTTACTTCCTAGAAATATTAAAATTGAGAGATTTATTGATTCGAAAATCATTGATTTAAATATTATTTCAATTATTTCAAGATGGGTTGATAAAACGGTTATTATTACTAATAGTAAATTTGGACATTTAAGAGATTTATATTTACCATACAAATTTGAATTATTATTAAGGGGAAGTCGAGATGGATTTACTCCAAAAAAAATTCATGAATTATGTGATGGCAAATCTAATACTTTTACTTTTATTAAAATAAAAGAAATAGATGAAATTATTGGTGGATACAATCCTTTAGCATGGAAATCTTCTAATACTAAGGGTAAAACTAAAGATAGTTTTATTTTTTCTTTTAAAAATAAGAATATTAAGGATGCAATTTTTAGTAACGTAAAAGATATAGATTTGGCAGTTTGTAATTGTCGAGCAGATGGCCCATTCTTTGGCAGAGATATTATCATAAAAGCATCTAATGAATCTACAAACTATAATACAACTTATTGTAAAAAGTATTGTTATGAAAAAAGGATAAGAGATATCGAAGGTAACTTTCAAATGGAAGATTTTGAAGTATTTCAAATTATCAAGAAATGAATAAATAGTGTTTTTTATGTTGGACGAATAGATAAATGAGCAAATTATTTAATCTTATTATTTAATAATATAGTTGAATTTGCTTATTAACGAGTTTTGGGAAATCTTTTTTTTTTGGAATAAAACAAGTCGGAAAAATATTTTATATAAATTTAAAACATTTGCTGTATATAGTCTACAGAAGTTCTAGACTGCATTTATTTTATTTTATTTTTTTTTTTTTAATTAATAAATTTCTATTAAATTGCGAAAAAATAATTTTATTATCTGGTTTATAATAATATAAATAAAAGATTTTATTACTCTTAATTGATTTTGATTTTTGATATTCTCACGTTCGTTATCATTAAAGTCTAAAGATTTCTAAACTATTATATCGCAAACTATTGATAAATATGAGACTTTTATCTTAGATTAAATATTATCTATAAGAAAATTAAAAATAACTTTGTTTATCGTGAATTAATAATCAACAGATAAATTATTAGTATTTATTGTATTTATTTAGTAACTAGTGAAACGTTAAACAAGTTGCCGATGGCGTAACGCACATCAATATTTAATTTTAACAACTTTATCCTTTTTTTTTCAAAAACCAAAATGTCTACTCAATTTTTTTCAAAATTAAGTCAAAATTATATTGAATTATTAAAAGATGACGAATATTATGATATTACAATTGAAGTTGGTGAAGATCCTAACGTAAAAATATTTCGTGCTCATATGAATATTTTGTGTTATCGTTCTCCTTATTTACGACGAATTTTGGCTTCAAACAAAAAGAATAAGGATAATGTCTTGGCTCATATTAAATTACCAAATATATCACCGGAGATCTTTCAAATTATTATAGAGTAAGTTAAAAATATTTATAGTATAAAATATCAATATTAATTAAATCTTCATTATAGATATATTTATGGTGGTATTTTATCGTTGAATGAACGAGACACCTCAGACTTTCTTAAAATTTTGGTAGCCGCAGATGAGCTTCATCTTCAAGAACTAATTGATTATTTACAAAAATATTTAATTGACAATAAGTCAGAATGGATAGAACAACATTTTGGGTTTACTCAAAAAATTAGTTCAAAATCTAATAATTTATTAGAACTTCAAGAATTTTGTACAAATTTAATGGCTCAATTCCCTGAAAAAATGTTTAAATCATTTGATTTTACTTCACTTTCCGAAAAATCTTTAATTTCGCTTATTAAAAGGGATGATTTACAAATGAAGGAGATCGAAGTATGGGAGCGCGTATTAGAATGGGGTCTCGCACAAAATCATCCACTTGACGCTAACTACAATCCAGATCCTAATGATTGGTCTGACGATGATTTCAAAAAAATGAAAAATACGCTTCAACATTGTTTACCTTTAATTAGATTATTTAGTTTATCATCTGAAGAATTCTTAAAAATTCGTCCCTATAAAAAGCTTTTAAATAATCAGCTCTATGAAGATATAATAAATTCTCATATGAATCCTAGTGTTGGGCCAACTGATAAAAACATTGTGCTACCTAGAAACATTAAAACCGAGGGATTTATTTGTTCGAAAATTGTTGATTTAAATATTATTTCAATTATTTCAAGATGGATAGATAAAACGGTTATTATTACTAATAGTAAATTTGAACATTTAAGAGATTTATATTTACCATACAAATTTGAATTATTATTAAGAGGAAGTCGAGATGGATTTACTCCAAAAAAATTTCATGAATTATGTGATGGTAAATCTAATACTGTTACTTTTGTTAAGGTAAAAGGAACAGAAGAAATTATTGGTGGATACAACCCTTTAACATGGGAATCTTCTAATACTAAGGGTAAAACTAAAGATAGTTTTATTTTTTCTTTTAAAAACAAGAATATTAAAGATGCAATTTTTAGTAACGTAAAAGATACGGCAAAATTTGCAGTTTGTTATTGTCAAGTAGATGGTCCATTTTTTGGTTTGGATATTTTCATAAGAGCTACTGGTGAATTTAAAGACTATGATGTAATTTCCTATAAAAAGAGTTATTACGAAAAAAGGATAAGAGATACTGATGATAAGTTCCAAATAGAAGATTATGAAGTGTTTCAGATTATGAAGAAATAAATACAATATTTTTTTTATGTTAGATAAATATGTAAGTGAACAAATTACTTAACCTTTTTATTTGTATTATAATAAACCAGATTATAAAATTATTCTTTGCAATTTAATAAAAATTTATTCGTTAAAGGGGGACGCACAAAATAAAAACAGGATAGAACTTCTGTAGATTATATAAGTAAATGCTAAATATTTTTCTGGCTCGTTTTATTCCAAAAAAAAAAAACTCGTTAATAAGCAAAATCAACTACATTTATTATTAATAAGATTTTATTACTCTTAATTGATTTTGATTTTTGATATTCTCACGTATGTAATTCGTTATTATTGAGGCCTAAAGATTTCTAAGCTATTATATCGCATATTGATAAATACGAGTCTTTGCCTTTATCTAATCTTATATCTATCTTTATAAGAAAATTAAAAATTTCAACGTTTATTGTGAATTAATAATCAACAAATGAACCAAGTATTAATATTTAATTTTTAAACAATTTGTGAGCATCGTTTTACTTTATCCTTTTTTTTCAAAAACCAAAATGTCTACTCAATTTTTTTCGAAATTAAGTCAAAATTACATTGAATTATTGAAAGATGACGAATATTATGATATTACAATAGAAGTTGGTGAAGATCCTAACGTAAAAATATTTCGTGCTCATATGAATATTTTGTGTTACCGTTCTCCTTATTTACGACGAATTTTGGCTTCAAACAAAAAGAATAAGGATAATGTCTTGGCTCATGTTAAATTACCAAATATATCACCGGAGATCTTTCAAATTATTATAGAGTAAGTTAAAAATATCTATCGTATAAAATTTCAATATTAATTAAATCTTCATTTTATAGATACATTTATGGTGGTATTTTATCGTTGAATGAACGAGACACTTCAGACTTTCTTAAAATTTTGATAGCCGCAGATGAGCTTCATCTTCAAGAACTAATTGATTATTTACAAAAATATTTAATTGACAATAAATCAGTATGGATAGAACAACATTTTGGGTTTACTCAAAAAATTAGTTCAAAATCTAATAATTTTTTAGAACTTCAAGAATTTTGTACAAATTTAATGGCTCAATTCCCTGAAAAAATATTTAAATCATTTGATTTTACTTCACTTTCTGAAAAATCTTTAATTTCACTTATTAAAATGGATGATTTACAAATGAAAGAGATTGAAGTATGGGAACACGTATTAGAATGGGGTCTTGCACAAAATCATACACTTAATACTAACAATCCAGATCCTAATGATTGGTCTGACGATGATTTCAAAAAAATGAAAAATACGCTTCAACATTGTTTACCTTCAATTAGATTATTTAGCTTATCATCTGAAGAATTCTTAAAAATTCGTCCCTATAAAAAGCTTTTAAATAATCAGCTCTATGAAGATATAATAAATTCTCATATGAATCCTAGTGTTGGACCAACTGATAAAAACATTGTGCTACCTAGAAACATTAAAACTGAGAGATTTATTTGTTCGAAAATTGTTGATTTAGTTCTTGTTTCGGCTGTATCAAAATGGATTGATAAAGCAGTTATTATCATTAATGGAAAATTTGACCATGTAAGGGAATTATATTTACCATATAAATTTGAATTATTATTAAGAGGAAGTCGAGATGGATTTACTCCAAAAAAATTTCATGAATTATGTGATGGAAAATCTAATACTGTTACTTTTATTAAAATAAAAGAAATAGAAGAAATTATTGGTGGATACAACCCTTTAACATGGGAATCTTCTAATACTAAGGGTAAATCCAAAGATAGTTTTATTTTTTCTTTTAAAAATAAGAATATTAAAGATGCAATTTTTAGTAACATACAAGATACAGCAGAATATGCTGTTTGTTATTGTCGAACAGATGGTCCAATTTTTGGCAGAGATATTGTTATAAGAACTTCTAATGAATCTACAAACTATAATGATGTTCGCTATAAAAAGGATTATTACGAAAAAAGGATAAGAGATACCGACGATAAGTTTCAAATAGAAGATTATGAAGTATTTAAAATTATGAAGAAATGAGCACAATATTTTTTATGCTGTACAAATAAATAAGTGGGAAAAAATAGATAAGTGGGAGAAAATAGATAAGTGGGAGAAAATAGATAAGTGGGAAAATTGTTGTTTTCTTTTTAAACGCAATTTTTATAATAATAATGTTATTAAATTACAAGGGATGACCTTTATAATCTTTATTCAACAAGGATATAAAAATAAACAAGGAATTGGGACCTCTGTAAGCTACATTATTATGACATTTTTACAATTATTTTCCGACTTGTTAATTGTTCTATGTATTCCAAAAAAAAAGTTATTAAGACTTATTATCTTCAAGTAAATATTTAATAGACCAAATCAACTGAACTTACTGCATATTTTTAATGAATAAATTTTGTATTTATCGGATTTTCTTATAAAACTTGTAATAATGGGATCCAATATAATGCACCCCTGAATATGTTAACATTGAAACTGATTTTGAAGAACGACCTGTTCATAGAGCTTCCCTTAACGGGTGATATGATTAGAATACTCTAGGATTTATCCTATTAGCCTATTTATCCGGTTGGTTTTTATAGGGTATCCGTATATTGATTTTTTTTACATAGGATTTATCCGGATTATACTTTCAGATGTCCTAGGTTTAATAAAAGTTTATAGCTTAATTGTTATTTTAATGTAATAAATGGCAAGTTAAGCTTCTTAGAGCTTTTTAACTCCAAAAAAATCGTTACCAGTGATATAATAAAGAAACCACATTAACACAATATGAAATAAATAATAAAATGCAAGATATCGAATATGTCACAAGTGACTGTGAACAGTCTTCTTCAAAATCTTTAAGCACCTTTACATTAGGCTTTGATGATATGAATGAAATTACAAATAATAAAGATATTAAGATTAATTCAAGGCCTCGAGTGGTTGATAGAATATTTAATTGATTAAGTAAAATTATTATTTATTTAATAAGCAAAAGTGTAATATAATTTATTTAAATATGAATTTTATTTAATCAATTATAATAAATAAATACGATTAATTGTTGTGCCAGTAAACCTAAGTTAATCCGAATACCTCATAATTTTTATTCGGATTATCGTTACTAACTTACACAAGATACTAGGATACAATTTTTTTGAAACGGATAACTCCATAACATCATTAGGGTTATCCGGATCGAAGTTCATAATAAATGTATTCTATCTGCTGATGACGTAATGCTTTTATTTGGAAAGAATTTACGCCGATAGTTGATTTAACCAAATTTGAACGTATACATGAACGATTACAATACTAAAATAAGTAGAGTAAACTTTATAAGTTTACACAAACATTTTTTTTTTTTTTTTTTTTGTTATTTAACGTTTAAATATGTCAACACAATTCCTTTCAAAATTAAGTCAAAACTATATTGAATTATTAGATGACAATGAATATTACGATGTTACAATTGAAGTTGGCAAAGATCCTAATGTGAGAATACTTCGTTCGCACAAAAATATCTTGTGTCACCGTTCTCCGTACTTACGACGAACTTTGGCCTCTAGTAAAAACCGCAATGTTTTAGTTAATATTAAGTTACCAAATATATCACCAGAAGTTTTTCAAATTATTTTAAGGTAAGCTTATAACCATACCATGTAAACAATAAAATATGACATGAATATAATACGTATATGATGATCTCTAAAACTTATCGAAATATTTAATCTGCATTATAGGTATATTTATGGTGGTATTCTTTCATTGAATGTACAAGATCCTTCTGAAATTTTTCAAACTTTATTGGCTGCAGAAGAACTACTCCTTCAAGAATTAATTGATTATTTGCAAAAATATTTGATCGAGAATAAATCTGAATGGATGGAACAACATTTTGAATTCATTCACAGAACAAGTTTTCAATTTAATTCTTTAGTAGAACTTCAACAATTTTGTACAGATTTTATGGTAAAATCTCCAGAGAAAATATTTAAATCGCTTGATTTTACATCAATTTCTGAAAAATCTTTAGTTCAATTTATTAAAAGGGATGATTTACAAATGAAAGAAATCGATGTTTGGGAACATGTGCTACGATGGGGTCGTGCACAAAACACAATTGATAAACCAGATCCTAATACTTGGTCAGATGATGATTTTGAAAGTATGAAAAATACTTTACAACATTGTTTACCCTTAATTAGATTTTTTAGTTTATCATCTAAAGGATTTTTACAAAAAGTTCGTCCTTATAAAAAGCTTTTAAACAGTCAACTTTATGAAAATTTATTAAATTCTCATTTAGATCCTGATAGTGAACCAACCGATAATATTTTGCCTCCTAGAAATATTAGATTTGATAATATAATTGATTCGAAAATTGTTAATTTGAAGATTATTTCAGTTATTTCAAGATGGATCGATAAAGTAGATGTTAATTGTAAATTTTCTCGTTTAAGAGAATTATATTTACCATATAAATTTCAATTATTATTAAGAGGAAGCCGAGATGGACTTACTCCTAAAAAATTTCATGAATTATGTGATGATAAACCTTATAATGTTACCTTTTTTAAAATAAAAGGAACAGAAGAAATTATTGGTGGATACAACCCTTTAAAATGGGTATCTTCTGGTGGTTGGGTTGCAACTAAAGATGGGTTTGTCTTTTCTTTTAAAAATAAAGGTGTTGAAAATGCAATTATTAGTAATTTAGAAAAAACGGATTGTGCATTTTATTGTTCACCTCAAAATGGACCCGATTTTGGTGATATTATCGTATGGGCCCCTGAAGTAACTTCAAATTACACTAGTATGGTCTGTAGAAAGCGTCATCATGAAAAAAGAATAAGGGATGTTGAAGGCAACTTTATTATAGAAGATTATGAAGTATTTCAAATTATAAAGAGATAAATATATTGATGAGCAATTAAAATAAAATTCTCTTATGTATTTAATTAGGATTTTTTGAATAAATAAATAAATAAATAAATTGACAAAAAAGAATGTTTACGAAATGAATGCTTTAATAAATAGACACAAAGTTTGTATAAGTCCTATTTAAGTAAATATAACTTTATATTTATTAATTCCTGGTATTGTTTCACCCAGAAGAACGGCCTACTTGATTGTACATTTCAAAATGGATAGTAGCATTGTTATTATTTATAATTATAATTATAGAGAAACAAATTTATTATAAAATTTAATAACAATTATATTAAAAATGCAAACTAATATGTAAAAGATAAGATCATGTAAAATTTATAATTTTTAGATGCGGTACAAAGTTTGGCAACGATACCATTATATTTGCTATTAAGGAATTCAAAGAGACTACGTATGAACGATAACATTGTGCTTTAGGTAAAATAAACGTTGTAAATTTTGATTTTTTTTATTATATAAATGAAATTATAATATCAAATGGTTTAATATAATTGGAATGGTGAAACAAAACAAAATTAGTAATGTAATATTAATTAATATAAACAGAAAATAAATGCATAATTTCATATACTTTATGAATTAATTGAACTTATTATACAATTGATTACAAAGTTGGATCTTGCTACTACAGTAATTATCATGACAATATTATTATGATTTTCATTAAACTCGATAAATAATTTTAATAAACACTATAATGACTTTATCTTTATTCCCATTACTTTTTCCTTTCTTTCACTCATGTTGCTATTTTTGTAATTATTCACTTGGTTCGGCATTTTAATACCAAAATATGTCGACTCACTCACAAACGTGTAAAATAATTTACATTGTTACTAATCATGCGTCTTATGAAACATTATACAGGATTTGATGTAACTCCTTTAAGTATGATATCTATATTTATGCATTATTTTAACGTATTTTCAAATTTAATAAAACATGAAAATATGATGATGGTAAAATAGGAACCCGGATATCTCTGATATATGTCGTATTAAGATTTTAACAGTTTCCGCGTATTATTACACCTAAGTAAATTCAAGGCTGTCATTTGTCAATATCACATAATAAATGTAGAAAGCTGAAAAGAAGGAGGAAAAGAAAACGGATAATGCAAATTCTTGTATTAAGTTATTGACACGTTTTATTAAATTAATATCGCATACTTTTACTCATTACCCATTCTAAAGCATCATCCTCAAATGTAATTGGATATGTTGCTAAAGCATCGTTCTGCACAACAAGCGGCAATTGCGGCGTGTTTTACTTACATATAATATAAATTTATTGATTCATAAAATCTAGAATTCAAATTATAAAGATATAATAGAATATAATTTTTCATCTTGATAATTTAAATAATTTCGCTTTATGCAATTTTTAAAATTGCAAAAATTTTGTAAGGATATTTTTATTTAATTCAAGAAAGTTCTAGTGAACTTTTACCCGATGATAAATCAAGTTAGCGCTAACTGAAATCATTGTAGCGTAAGGCAAAATTATTATTCAAATCGTGAGATAATTGATATTAAATGTTTTATTAAATTTTAAACTAAAAGAAAAAAGAAAAAGGGAAGAGATTAAAAAGTTATCTGAATTAATTAATATAATATAAATATTATACAAACTACAAAGCTTTACCCTTAATTAATCTTATACATGTATTATAGCATTTTAAATATACTAAATAATAATATCAACAAAAAATTTCTTTGTAAGATGTAAATTAAGCTTATCATCATGTTTTTTATAAATGAGAATTTATTTTCACTTTTAACAAATAATCGTTAAACGAAGTCAATATTTGACTTTATTAATATAGATTTATTAACAGTTAAATATAGAATTTGTTTATTCCAGTTTAACTATTTGACTTTTTATAATTAAGAGAAAGATAAATATCATTTGAATAAAAATAAAAATTCGGGAATTATTTTTTTTCAAGAAAAAAAATTTATCGTCTATTTCCTAATTAATTGAAATACTTCATAATCCTCCATTGAAAAATCTTCAGTATCTCTTATCATTTTGTCATAATGTATCTTTTTGCAGCAAGTTACATTAAAATCTCTTGTATAATCGTTTGATTCATATGGATATACGACAAGATCTTCGCCATATGAACATATTCTAAGATCTTTGCCAAATTGTGGACCACAACTGGAGCTATTATCTATAGCACAATTTCCATTTATTACTTTACTTAAAATTACATCTTTAATATTCTCATTTTTAAAAGAAAAAATAAAACTATCTTTGGTCTTGCCCCATCCCCTATCACTATAAACATCGTGACAGACTTGCCATGTTATTGGATTATAACCACCAAGAATTTCTTTAGTTCCCTTTACTTTAATGAATGTAACAGTATTAGGTTTATCATCACATAATTCATGAAATTTTTTAGGAGTAAATCCATCTCGACTTCCTCTTAATAATAATTCAAATTTATATGGTAAGTATAATCCTCTATAATTATCATTATTAATAACCACTTTGTCAACCCATTTTGAAACAGTTGAAACAATATTAGAATCAACAATTTGTGAATCAATAATGTGCGAATCAGTAATTTTAATTTCATTAATCTTATTTTTTCTTGGCCGTAAAATGTTGTCATTTGACACACTACCAGGTTCCAAGTAAGAATTTAACAATTCTTCATATACTTGTTGATCTAAGAGTTTTTGATATGGTCGAACTTTTTGTGAGAATTCTCTAGAAGATAAACCAAAAAATCTAATTAAAGGTAAACAGTGTTGTAAAATATTTTTCATCGTTTTGAAATCATCATCTGACCAAGTTTTAGGATCTGGAATGAGGGTTGAATTTTGTGCAAGACCCCATTTTAATACATGTTCCCATATTTCAATTTCATTCATTTGTAAATCATCCTTTTTAATAAGTGAAATTAAAGATTTTTCAGAGAGTGATGCAAAACCAAATGATTTAAATATTTTTTCAGGAGATTGTGCCATTAAGTTTGTACAAAATTCTTGAAGTTCTAACAAATTATTAGATTGTGAACTAACTTGTTGAGTAAACCCAAAATGTTGTTCTATCCACTCTGACTTATTTTCAATTAGATATTTTTGTAAATAATCAACTAATTCTTGAAGATAAAGGTTATCTGCAGCGACTAAAATTTTAAGTAAGTCTGAAGTGTCATTCACATTTAACGAAAGAATGCCACCGTAAATATACCTATGTTACAAGAATTTAATATATTAGAAGTTAGGTAAATTAAAAATTAGACATTATCCGTTATAAGGTATATTATTATAACTTACTCTAAAATTATTTGAAATATTTCCGATGGAATATTCGGTAATGTAATATGAGTTAGCCCATTATCATTGTTCTTTTTATTGGAAGCCAAAATTCGTCGTAAATATGGAGAACGGTGACACAAAATATTCATGTGGGTACGAAATATTTTTACGTTTGGGTCTTTGTCAACTTCAATTGTGACATCATAATATTCATCATCTTTCAATAATTCAATGTAATTTTGACTTAATTTCGTAAAAAATTGAGCAGACATTTTGTAAAAGGAATAAAGTTTAACTTGTGGGAGGACAATATTTGTATTTGTTAAATTCATTACGCCAATCTGCACAATCTGCGGCTTGTTTACCGAGATCACTGATGATTTGAAGTTCACTTGCCATTTTTGTAAGCAACCTACTTATTTGCTTTACAAAAGGTTCTGAATAATTAATAGTTATTCGGCACGAAGTGCCGAATAACTATTATATTGGGTAAATCATAATTGATTGTTGATCCTGGGCTCCGACAGGAGCCCGAGGTCAACTGATCAATTTTGATTCCCAATATAACTAGCTACCTTGGTAGTTGGTAGCGTTAGTTATTCGGTATCGAAGTGCCGAATAAGTGATTTATCCGGTATCACGTGATTTCAACATCTGATACGCCATTTATTTTTATTATAAAAAAATCACGTGCTACCGGATAAACAAAATTATTGGTTTTGGGCTAAATATTAAGGGTAAACTAAAATAAAATTTCATTTTTTTTTTAATAACATTATTAAAGAATTATACCTACCAAGTATTTCCTTAAAATATATCAAACTGTTGCCCTTAACAAATAATACAAGTATTGGATTTATTTATTCCAAGAAAGTTAAAATAATTAATATTTGCATAGAAATAATATATACTTGTGTATTTATTATTATATAATAAAAATTAATCACGTTATCTATTTATTAACATTAGAATAAAAAAAGAAATTTATCTACATTTATAAAATTAAATCATGCAATAAAAACATTATGTTAAGAATTGTCAAATGATCAATTCAGTCATTTTTTCTTTAATTTTGATGAATTTATTTATCAAGAAGCCAAAAAAATACGTGCAAATGTATATTTCATAGGCGTAAAGTTATTTATTACTTCACAAGTTAAAAAACTATCCTCCTTAAAGATAAAAAAAAAGGTAGCTGATTTACATTACATTTCGTAATTTTTCAGGTCTATTTACAGTACTAACAAAATTTAAGGTTCGATGTTTATGCTAGTGTTGCCTGCCGTAAACAGTTGTAAGTCCAAAAAACAAGTAATTATAATGGTTGTAAATCAGAATTATCATCTTTCAGTTAACCACAATAGCATAGTATTTACAACCAAATTACAATTTATGTTTATAATATTACACCCCACTTAAGTTGTAATTCGAATATAATAATTACTTACGGCACGCAACCTTAGTTTGTGCATACTGTTTTTATTGACATATTCGAAACTACACTAATTTTGCAGAAATTCGTAGCCCACGAAACTCAAGAATATGATGAATATTAATTATTACATATGTCAGATCGAATCACAGGGATTATCGAAGCGAGTTAAAACGGACAAATAGGATAGAGTCATTAGCATAGAAAAATCGTCATGTATCACGGAACTTTGTATTTATTTTTGCATGCATTAATAGAAAATTTTCTTAAAGTTATACTTCTTCGAAAAAATATTTACGTGATTAAGCAAGGAAATAATGGAAGTTGTCCTCCCAAAAAAAATGTATTTGGCAGCATGACGAATCGTCACGCGCACGTGATTTTTTTGCCAAAATTATAATCTGCACAAAGCACAATGATAAAGAATAATTGTATAGAATTCTATCGAGATAGTTATGTGGTTACTTTATTTCATATATAGTATTACGAGATTCCTTGCAAGAGGCAACATTTGTTGCATTATAAAGTCATCAATGTTCAACTATTTTTGATCAAATAGGTTCGCAAATATAAAAAGCATTTTATTTGTATGAATAAGTATAAATCTCTTAATTTTAATATTTACTTATTTCACTACTAGGCAAAGATTAGGCTTTAGTTTATATTCGAAAAAAGTCGTCTCAATAGTTCCTCTTCTGTCATACTTGAATTTTCTAATCTTGAGCTTTTCTTGTCATGATCCTAACATAAAAATTAAATAACTAATTAGATCAAGTCTTCTATTGAACGTATTAAATCAATTTGCCTTACCTTCTGCAATTTATTAGGAATATTATCAAAATTAGATGGTCTCCATTCACACATTACTTCCAGTGCCTTCTGTAAAGGAGGCTTGTATTTATTCATTTCATCAGGGATTGAATCATAAAGTCCAAGTAACAATTTTGCATCATCTAAGTTTTGACGACCATTGGAATGAAATTCAGGGTTGCTTTATTCTTTCATTTCACGCAACAGCATGATGTCATCAAGTAACATTCCAATGTCATTTAGTAGAATCTTTAATTCTTCAATACATTCATTTTCTTTATTTGTCAACTTCATTTTTCTACGCAAACAGAGAAGACTCTTTTTCACTGGTTTCCAATCTCCTTTTTCTAGTCGACTTGTTATCTCGTTCACAAATCCAGTCCCGATAATTACTAAAAAATTTTACGCCGTTCAATTGACGCTCCAGATAATCTACTCTGTATCATAACTGCTCAATGTAGGACGTAGGAATTTCTAAGGTTTCCTGATTAATCCCATATGAATTCACGAAATTCCTCCCTAAACTTCCTATGTATTCATAACATCGATTTATATCAATAATGTATGTATGGACTGAAAATTTTCCAAATAAGGTGACACTCTTCTCCTTTAGGACTTTGACCGTCCCTTCAATTCTCTACAATGTTGTTTAAATCTGTTACAGTAATCATAGTATAATTGAATAATTGAATAATCTGAATATGCGAATTAAGTATTTCAAATTATGAAGAGGTACTTTTCTGTGTTTTCGAACTTTATTTATTGTACTCATCAGGAAAGTGTATATACGCTAAAAAGCTCATATTATCTACATAAAAACAGACTCTTGATAAACTTGATATGATGATATGATTAATACGGGTTTATTATTATTATTCATTAGATTGATTCTTAAAAAAGGTGACAATAGACTACAGTCATTAGATCGAGTATTTATTAAAAAAGGTGAATTAATGTTATGTAATTTTTTAGTTGTATAGCGCGATGGACCTAATGTCCGAGCATAAATCTTGTAAACTTATTAAAAAGAAATCGACCGACCGCACGAGACATTATACAACTCAGGTATGGATGAAATATTCTTTTTTCGGGTATCAATGAGAAAACAATTTTGAAGCTTGCAAACTAATATTTTTATGCAGATTTCTGAAGACCTAATTAATACTATGGAAGTGCTAATAAATATATTCAACAAGGTCTTTACTAAAATTGCGATGTTACTTTATTTCTGCTGGTATTGATTGCATCGTTTGTCTTATATAACTGACGAACAAATGAATGTTGATATTAGGATTAGTGTAATTAATCAGCCCCGATTCAATATCGTTAAAACCTCGCAGGATTAGAATAGACTTCGCCATATGTGGCGAAATCAAGCCGATTAACGACACCAGTTGGGATATTGTATTAGTATATAGGTAGCCTAGATGAACGAAACACCGGCAGGTATTAGTATAGAAATGCCATTTCACTTTGGAAAACAAGTTTATATTTATCGAATCTTGTAATTTATTTTTTACATCAATAAATCAGTAATTCTGATCATGACATTTGTTACGGTTTTTTTATTTATGCTAACGAACTTTTGAATTATACCATCTTACACAAAAAATTATTATCAAGCATGCAATATATTATTTCTTTGAGAGAATTAAAGCTTAGGAAGGAGAATGCTGATTTTCCCAAATTTAGAACGAAGTTACTAAAGTTTTCTGAGGTCAAGGCTGAGAATTCGAAGCTGAGGCATATTACTGAGGAGAATACCAGGCGTGAGACTGAAAATAATGAACTTAAACCTAGGGTCGGGGAACTAGAGCGATATAATATAGAGCTTGAGAACAGAGTTGTAAAGTCCCCTAGCATCTGGTCAGTTGCAACATGTTAATTCTTCTAAAAACGACTCATCTAACTTCAATTTTGTTGCAGAGCGTCACGAGGATGTTTGCTCAAGCAAATGGGATAGAGAGACAGATGATTTCTCTCCTAAGGAACCTGCCAACATATCTGATTCAAATCATAGTCTTGTCTTTCAGATTGAGGATAGAGAAATAGATGCTTTCTTGATTAAGACACATAAGGAGAGCATTAGCAAATGAGATTAGTAGAAAACACAATGAGGGAATTAATTTATATAATACTGGTAAACACATGAATTAACGATTTTCTAACGTATATTACATTCATCTAGCTAGAATTGAACCTTGGGAAAATATATATAAATTAGTGGCGATGGAAAAGTTTCAGGTGGCAAAACAAAAAATTATTCGCATATAAAATACAATATTAAAAAAGATAGTGGGAAAAAAGATCAATGAGAAATCTGCTGAGCAAAAATCATTTTGAAACAAAAACAACCTCTCATCAAGGATTCGAATAATATGAACTAAACATATTCCTATAAATTAAAAAAAGTTACAAATTAAAAAGTTTGAAGATGAGATCACATAATTAACTAGATGATTTCTAGTATTTAAAAGTACATTGTATATAAGAGATTTGACATGCTGTAATAAGAGCATGAAATAATAAGGAAGATGATGATGCAAATAAGGAAAAAAAGGAAAGATAAAATATTGTTGTAAAGGCAAAAAAAGATGTGAAAAAGCAAAGTTATTATTAAAAAATTTCGTGCAATAGGATATCTCACAAAGCAGAATTCTTAATTTTCATCATAAATGATTACATTAGAGAACACGCAGAAAATTAATCAATGTTTCTTTTAGGTTTGAATTTAAAGCAAATAATTTTACAAAATATAAGCAAATCACTAGTTTTATGAGAGATAATCAAACACAATAACATTAAGTGTAATAGTTTAATAGATATTAGCAATTTAATATTTTTTTTTTTTTTTAAAGATCAATTATTAAAAACGATTAAATATAGACAAGCTTTTCCTCTTATGATAACTATATTATATTTATTCTAGGGAATCATTTAAAGCAGAAAAATTACTGTATACTACCACAATTTGATGTAATGATATGATGGATCATTTACTGTACAACTTTATTTAAAGAGTTTATACCGCCATTTTTGCCAGGATACGTTGTTTCATACAAATTTTAAGTGCCAAAACAATTCTTAAACTAGATTTATTTTACACAATTTTGATCACCGCTTACTTTTTGTCTTTAGAAAATCTGTTTGATTGAATTTAGTCTTGGAGAGAATGTTGAAAAGTACATGTATCATATGAAGTACAGTATATCTCGGTCTTAAGACAAGTTTTTTATTGCTTTAAAGTAACGTGATTAAGAAATTCCTGATGACAATTTTGCTTGCAGCAAGTCATACTTATATTATTATATTACTGCCACTATGCAGCAGGATTTAAAGTTTCATGTATGAGCAAGTATACAAAAAGATAATAAAATTAATAAAATGAGCTAAAAATTTATTCAAAGAAATATTCAATTTTAATAAAATGCTATTCATTAACTGAAGCCAACAATACACTTATACACTAATAGTTGTAAATACCGATAGTTGCAAAATTTGACAGTTGTAACTCTCAAAATACCAACAAAAAAGTTTGATTACTTATATAATTCATGTTATACGATTAGTTTAACCTTGAAGAATCCTTTAAAATTAGAAAAGCTAAATAATTATAAATATAAGTACTGTATGACTTAACAATTTTTATTATTAATGTTTTATTTTACTTGATTTGACATTGCATAAAAACGTTAACCGATTTTTTTTAATTCAAATACAGAATCATATCTTTGTCATACAAACTATGACGTAGAAATATTTAAAACATAACAATATCATCTATTTATAAAAAAATATATTTCTATCTCAAAATTTGAAATACTTCGTAATCCTCTATTGAAAATTTATCTTCAGTATCTCTTATCTTCTTCTCATAAAAATTCTTTTCACAGCTAGCTGTATCATAATCCACAGATTCTGCGGAAGAATATATAAAAATATCACGTCCAAATTGCGAACCAAATCTAGGTTTATAAACTACTGCATGATCTGAATTTTGCACACGACTAATAATTGAATCTTTGACGTCATTATTTTTAAAAGAAAAGATAAAACTGTCTCTTGTTTCACCCCAAGTACCAGAAGATTTCCATATTAGCGGATTGTATCCACTAATAATTTCCTCTGTTCCTTTTACCTTAATAAAAGTAATAGTATTATGTTTATCATCACATAATTCATGGAATTTTTTAGGCGTAAATCCATCACGGCTTCCTCTTAATAATAACATAAATTTGTATGATTCTTTTAAATGTGCAAAGTTATTTCTGATATCCATTTTGTCAATTTGTCTGGAAATAGCTTTAACGACACTTAAATCAGCAACGATTTTTGAATCAATAATTTTTTCAATTTTAATATTTCTGGGAGGTAATATATTTTCATTTGGTTTACTATCAGGATCCACATAAGAATCTACTAAATCTTCATAAAGTTGTCGGTTCATAAGTTTTTGATATGGACGAACATTTTGTGAGAATTCTTTAGATGATAAACTAAAAAATCTGATTAATGGTAAACAATGTTGTAGAGTAATTTCCATTTTTTTGAAATCATCATCCGACCAAGTTTTTGGATCTGGAATTAAAGTTAGATGTTTTGCAAGTCCCCATTTTAGTACATGATCCCAAACTTCAACCTCTTTCATTTGTAAATCATCCCTTTTAATAAGTGAAATTAAAGATTTTTCAGAAAGTGATGTGAAATTAAAAGACATAAGTATTTTTTCAGGTGATTGAGCCATTAAATTTGTACAAAGTTCTTGAAGTTCTAATAAATTATTAGAATTTGAGCTAATTTGTTGAACAATCCCAAAATGTTGTACTATCCATTCAGATTCTCTTTGAATTAAATATTTTTGTAAATAATCAATTAGTTCTTGAAGATGAAGGTCATCTGCAGCGGCTAAAACTTTAAGAAAATTTGATGGATCGTGTACATTCAACGAAAAAATTCCACCATAAATATACCTATATTAAAAAATTTAATAAAATATTAGAAATTATATATAATAAAATCATTCGTTAGAGAATATATTAATAACTTACTCTAAAATAATTTGAAATATTTCCGGTGAAATATTTTGTAATTTGATGTGAGCTAATATGTTATTATCGTTATTCTTGTTATTAGAAGCTAAAATTCGTCGTAAATATGGAGAACGGTAACATAAAATATTCATGTGAGCACGAATTATTTTTACGTAAGGATCTTCGCCAACTTCAATTGTAATATCATAATATTCATCATCTTTCAGTAATTCAATGTAATTTTGACTTAATTTCGAAAAAAATTGAGCCGACATTTTTTTAAAATTTAGAAAGAAATATTCATAATAAATACGCGTGTCAAATTATTAAATATTGATGTACCATGCAGTGTAATACGCCAACCTGCAGCTTTTTTACCATATTAATCGGATGTCCAATAATTTGTAACAAAAATCTTTGACAAAGATATAAACTTGTCGAATTATTATTCATAAAGAAAATTTAAATTATAAAATAAATATATTACTGTAAATCATTTTCTGAACGCCACTCACTTAATATTAAACAATTGCAAAACACCGCATATTTATCCATGTCAGTTGATCAGTTGACAAGAGGAACTTAAAAAAGAATTATAATCAATAAGGAACTGACGGGTTTCGACCAGCAAGTCTCTAAGTCTTAAATCAATTATAAGTATAAATGCATAAATGTATACAGTATGACTCAGTGACCGAGTATGTAGTGAATGTTAAGAATTGAAATAATTCTCTCATTACCCACGGCGAAAATTCATTGTAATACTTCCACAGTTCAATGGATATAGATTTTAAATGATTTATTCTTATTATCATTATTGATCTCATAATTTTTAATATAAATAAATTAATATAGAATTTAATAAATAAGTCATGATATACGCTATTTGATTACGTAAAAAACACGCAAAATATTACCGGTAATCTTTTTTTTCACCGACGATCTGTTACAGTGTTACTAGCAAAAAATTGATAAAGTTGAAAACCAGATTTAAAGACCCTTTACTATCGTAATATTACAACTTATAATAACTCGACAAATATTTAAAAATTATTTATAACTAATCAGGAAACTATTATACTTGAATGAACTTTTAATTTTTATTTAAATAATATTATACATAAATATTAATAATTTATTAAGTTTCTATCACACACAATGAGGATAAATAGCATTATATAATTTATAATTGGAATTCCTCTACTTTATCTAACAAATAATTACCTGATTTTTTAACATAGTTAAATACTTAACTTTTTTTCTTTTTCATAATATATTGTTCTATATAGAGTAAAATACTTTCAATTTCACTATTCTCCATATAATTATAGATTAGCAATTTTTTAATAAAAATATTTTGAGAATTTTTTAAAAATATTTCTAAATCACTTGTATTAAATACGAGTCTTAATTATTTAAAATTTTGCAAGAAATTAATTCTCCCCTTTAAATTAGAGTAAAATCTTTGAAACTTATTAAAATAATGATAACTTTTTAAATTAATTAAATAATCAAAATTGCCTAAATTACTAACCCCATCTTTCACTGTGGCCCAGGATCTCGCTTACTTATAAGACAGGATAATTGCGTAATATAATCGAAAATATTATTAATTAAATCACATAATAAATAAGTATTCTGATTATCCAACTGAATAGGATCCAAATAGTTAAATTTTGCCACACTGTTTTACGATTAA
This sequence comes from Rhizophagus clarus, assembly GCA_015698045.1. Classification (NCBI taxonomy): domain Eukaryota; kingdom Fungi; phylum Glomeromycota; class Glomeromycetes; order Glomerales; family Glomeraceae; genus Rhizophagus; species Rhizophagus clarus. The sequence goes on from BLAL01000228.1 coordinate 1,198,917, forward strand.
TGGTAATATTTGTTCTAACCCATCACCTATAATTCCAATATTTTCTAAATAATTACCAGATAATTGTATTAAAAATTTTAATGTAAATTATGATATAGAAATAAAGATGGTTTAGAGATATTCTTAATTTGTTGAATAAACTTGGAATCAACAACAATAAGAATTGATTCTAGAACATTCAGTTTATTGAAAACTTCATTTAAAACAGATATTTTCAAAACTAACTAAATAAAATATAATTATATTTAATACTACCTAAGATTCCATGAGGACCATATAGCTTCGACATCTCATTCTTCTTGTATTTTTATTTCCATATACCACCCTGGTAAATAAATCCTTGACCAATCCGTGAACAGCTAAAGCTAAATAATCGCTGAAATCAATTTACATATGATATTTTAAAATTTTTATATAAAAATAAAATTTTGTTTCTCCGTCATGTAAGTGATACTATACATATATCGATCCTGCCGGTGCTTGGCTGTAATACATATATTTGTGCATTATCATTATCCCTATAAACTCCTTATACTAAATATACTAAATTTATACCAAATGGACCTATCCATATCTAAATTAACTCAAATTCAGGCAAAAAATGAACCGAATTTTAGCCAAATTATACATGAAAGCTCTAGTAGAAGAACTTTTAAAGCATAAAGAATAATTCACGAAAAGACTGATTCGAAATCATATAATATCCTTTAATCTTTTTTTTTTAAACCATGAATAGTCATCATTGACGTCAATATTGTCCATAAATCTATAACATGTAGTTATATGTTATTTTCATATTTTTGGTTCAAGCTATTTAAAATTATAACCAATATGAAAGGAATTTTGATTAACTGTTGTTTAAAGATTATTTTCCTTTATAATAGATGCGTAAATGGTTATTGGAGAAATAAAATAAAATCATTCTTAATTCACATTCGTACAAGAAATTTATCCATACAATGATTGCAATGATTTATTATTATAAAATTTTTATCCACTTTGTCTCTGTAAATTAACTAATGAATTATGATATCATATTGAAGAAATTAAAGACCCTTTAACAATTTCATAAAGCTTAAATTAGATAATATTATTAAATAACACTGCAAGTCCATTTTCTTAAAGAATTATTCTTACCTTGCATTATATTGTTGAAATATAATCGCATAATTATAACATGATGTTTTTGTGAAATAGTAAAAAAAAATTTACTTATCGAAGCAGGTAAATAAATTATTCACGTGATTAAAAATCGAATATGCATGTAACAGTACACAAACTTTTGGATGCTATTGAGAAACCCTTTATTAGGAATAAATGATCGACAGTTACCTTTGGCGTTTTGATGATACCATATTGTTTATAAATAGCTAAAACAAAAAAAAAAAAAAAAAAAAAAAAAAAAAAAAAAAAAAAATACTCTTACAATTTTTTTTCAATTTTAGAAAGCGTAAAACTAAATTATCCAGTTAGAATTTTCTATACGACTATACCCAACCATGTCTAAAAACGTTGATTGGAATGAATGGATTGAAGATGCCATTTCTAAAAAACTTATTAAATATTATGAATACAAAGATTTTTCTAATATTCAAGAAATTGGTACCGGGGGTTTCGCAAAAGTTTGTCGTGCAAACTGGAAGAAATCTCATATCCGTTACGCATTAAAATCATTTATTAAAATTGATAATGCTACAGTTAAAGCAATTGCTAGTGAGGTAATTATAATTTTATATTTCTTTAATATTTATTGTAATTATATAGTTTTTTTTTTTTTTTAATTCAACGTTTTTTTTACTGCCTAGATTCAACTCCATCGTGAAGTTGATCATCATGATAATGTCATCCGTTTTTATGGCGTCACAACTTCCATTAAAGGTATGATAGCTTCGTCATATTATTTTATTTATAATATATAATGACTAATTAACTCATTTTTAAATTTTTCTTTTAAAAGAAAATCAAAGAAAAGAATATTCATTAGTAATAGAATATGCTGATAATGGTACCCTCCGAAACTATTTGAAAGAAAATTTTAAAAATCTCAATTGGGATGATAAATATAAACTTGCATTCCAATTAGTTCATGCAGTATCATGTTTACACGATGAGGGAATTATTCATCGTGATTTGGTAAATATTAATAATTTATATAGTATTTTATTTCAATGATTATTTTATCTTAATTAATTGTAATATTTTTATTTAATTTTTAATAGCACTCTAATAATGTGTTAGTACATCAGCATGCTGTTAAGCTATCAGATTTTGGCTTATCAAAAAGAATTGAGGAAACATCCAATTCTCAATCAAAAGTATTTGGATTAATTCCTTACACTGATCCAAGAAGTTTTAATGAAGATATAAAACCAAAATATTTATTAAATAAAAAAAGTGATGTTTATAGCATTGGCGTGTTATTATGGGAAATTTCTAGCGGTCGTCCTCCCTTTCATGATTGTATACCATATGGTATTGGTTTAGCTATAAAGATTTCACAAGGCCATAGAGAGACACCTATATCTGAAACGTCTAAAGACTATATAAAGATTTATACCGGTGTGTAAAATTACATTTAATAATATGTTTATAAACAATATGATTTTAATTAATTAAAATATTGTTTTCTTTTATAGATTGTTGGAATATTGAACCTGATAATCGACCAACTATCAATCAAGTAATTGATGAATTAAAAGCAGTTATAATAAAAGAAAACATAATTATAAAAGATTTTCACTTATATAATGATAACAAAGATATTATCCAATCATTAAATAATCATCAGCCCAATTCAGATGCAGAAATTTTAGAAAATAATTATTATCATGAAAATTCATTACAAGTTATTGATTTCACCAAAACAAAAGAAATAGAATCTTCGATGTTATCAAATAACCAAACTGAAAATGACTTTAACATAATAGTTAATGATATAATTAATATTCTTGAAAATAATAGTAATGAGATATGTAAACAGAAAGTTCTAAATTATCTTAATAATCAAAATATAACTTTGCAAGAATTAAATGATCTATTATTAAATAATCAAAATAATCCAAATTATATTTTTTTGCTTGGAGAATTTAGTTATTTTGGAATTGGAACAGATATTAACAAGAAAAAGGCATTTGAATTATTTCAAAAGGCAGCAGATTTAGGAAATGCATTAGGAATGTATAATTTAGGAGATTGTTATCTTAATGGAATTGAAACAGATATTGATAAGAAAAAGGCATTTGAATTATTTCAAAAGGCAGCAGATTTAGGAAATGCAAATGGAATAATTAATTTAGGAAATTGTTATCTTGATGGAATTGGAACAGATATTGACAAGAAAAAGGCATTTGAATTATTTCAAAAGGCAGCAGATTTAGAAAATGCACCAGGAATAAATAGTTTAGGATATTGTTATCTTGATGGAATTGGAACAGATATTAACAAGAAAAAGGCATTTGAATTATATCAAAAGGCAGCAGATTTAGAAAATGCACCAGGAATAAATAGTTTAGGAGGTTGTTATCTTAATGGAATTGGAACAGATATTGACAAGAAAAAGGCATTTGAATTATATCAAAAGGCAGCAGATTTAGAAAATGCACCAGGAATAAATAGTTTAGGATATTGTTATCAACATGGAATTGGAACAGATATTAACAAGAAAAAGGCATTTGAATTATTTCAAAAGGCAGCAGATTTAGAAAATGCACCAGGAATAAATAGTTTAGGATATTGTTATCAACATGGAATTGGAACAGATATTGACAAGAAAAAGGCATTTGAATTATTTCAAAAGGCAGCAGATTTAGGAAATGCATATGGAATAAATAGTTTAGGATATTGTTATCAACATGGAATTGGAACAGATATTGACAAGAAAAAGGCATTTGAATTATTTCAAAAGGCAGCAGATTTAGGAAATGCATCAGGAATAAATAGTTTAGGAGGTTGTTATCAACATGGAATTGGAACAGATATTGATAAGAAAAAGGCATTTGAATTATTTCAAAAGGCAGCAGATTTAGGAAATGCAAATGGAATATTTAATTTAGGAGTTTGTTATAATAAAGGAATTGGAACAAATATTAACAAGAAAAAAGCATTTGAATTATTTCAAAAGGCAGCAGATTTAGAAAATGCACCAGGAATAAATAGTTTAGGAGGTTGTTATCTTAATGGAATTGGAACAGATATTGACAAGAAAAAGGCATTTGAATTATATCAAAAGGCAGCAAACTTAGAAAACAGTATAGCTCAATATAATCTTGCTTTTATGTATGAAAAAGGAAAAGGAATTATTAAAGATATAAGTAAAGCAATTTATTGGTATGAAAAATCAGCTGAACAGGGGGATCAAAATGCTCAAAATAAATTAAATAAATTAAAATTACAATAAATGTAAAGTTTATGTATTTTTTAAATATTAAATTATAAAAATTTAAAATTATGAATAGTAGGGGGTGAATCTTATAAAATATTTGCCGCGTAAGCGGCAAAATTTTTTTTACTGTAATCCATGGAAATTCCATGGAATTTGTAAATTCATGCCACTAATTAAAAAATACCAAATTTTAATCTATTAGTATTACTTAAATTCTCATTAAATTAATTATAAATATTTTACTATTCAGTAGTTTATTATAAAAGTTCAGAGATTACAAAAATACTAAAATTACTATCATCTATCAATTTTAGTTACTATATAGTAATAGAAAACAATAAACAATCCCTTTAATTTTAAAGTAGCCAATACTACGGACTAGTGATTACCAAATTCTATTATTACCAGTTATATTTTATTATTAAAAGTTGATGATTCATAAGAATTAGAAAGTTTTTCTTAATGGATAATATATTGTAAGTAAAAAAACCAACCAAAATAATAAAATTAAAAATCAAATTATAGAAGAATCTGTTTATAAACAATATTAAAGTCAAAGAAATTTTTTTAAAAAGTATATCTAAAAAACAAAAAACAATAATATAAAATTAATCAACTTACTTGAAGTCATTTTACTGACCATTAAAATCAGATGACAATTTTAAGACCATTTGAATTTTTGATTTTATTTATTAGTATTAAAAATTTTAATTTTCGTATTTAAAATAGTAATGATACAACTGAAAATATAACAAAATTTTTAGAACTTCTCCAATCTCCACTATAATTGCAAATCGATCTCATTCATTATTGTCGTTAAGATATCTTAATTATTCAAATACACTATTAAGTGTAATTTCAAAACTATGTAATTTTATTTCGTTGTTAATTAGTATACATGAATGTAATGTTTTACCGTCATAACATAAGTATTGCATAATTTATTAATCAACTCTGGTAAATCTCCTGAAAATAACTTTGAACAAGTCGTATTATACGAATAGAGAGAGGGGGATTCCGAAATTCCAAAGTATAATATGGTTAAATTTATACGAATTTCGGAGCGGCAATTCTGTTTGTCACATTTACATCTGTTTCAGTATATATTTGGAAATGTGCAACAAATGATTGATCAATTAATCAAAGTACAGCGCAGTAACACATGTTCTAACAATCTACGATATGGCAGTAGATTAGAAATGAAAAAAATCCTTAAAATTTTAAGAAACAGATATCGGTTAAAAAAAACATAAATATAAAACAGTTAAAGTGTCGATAAACCTAGCAAGAAGCTCTCCCATCGTCTTTGATGTGGGTTTGCGAAGATTCAAAGGCGAGACAAAAACATTTATTTCATCATGAAAGCGGGAAATTGAGCCATTAAATTTGTACAATATTCTTAAAGTTTTACTTGAATTTACAAGTTACACTAATATAATCTGTATAAAGCATCAACATAAAAGGAAGAAAATCGGAATATTGAAGATGACTTTATTATAGAATATTATGAAGAATTTCATGAATGTTTGTTAAATTTAAAGATGTCCATAGTTTGATATAAACGATAAAATAATGTACTGACTAAACATTTCCATATTAAATTTTTTTTTAAAAATACATTAACAACTAAAATGTTCCATTCTCTAATAAGTCGCTGTAGGCTGTATGTAAATTAGATATGTTCTGATTAATAAATAAAATTTTTTGGTTTTTGCTGAAAATTTAATCGTTGAATAGGAAGTTACCTTTGGTTTTTTTTTAATAATGGATTTGACCGCTGGTTTAAGACTTATACTGCATTAATTATTCTTTCTGTGCTGAAAATCTCCAATTTTAACTGTTAAGAGAGATTAATAACTACAAACGAAGGGTTTCTATTGTTCTTTAAGTTGTAATTCCTATTTAATTACGTTGTTTAAAAATTGAGAAAGTAATATATTATAAACTTTTATTATTATAAAAAACTGTAATTTTGTCTCTTTGATTTATTTCCTATTTCACTCATTAATATAGTGTTGGTGATTGAAATAAAATTTTTAAATTTATTTCAAGAAATTAGTCATATCTTTATCATACAATAATGATCTAGATTCTAGAATTTTTTAAAACATAGAAATACCATCTATTATAATTTCAGTTAAAAAGTATATTTTTATCTCAAAATTTGAAATACTTCGTAATCTTCTATAGAAAATTTATCTTCAACATCTCTTATCTTCTTTTCATAAAAATTCTTTTTTACAGTAAGTTGTATCATAATCCACAGTTTCAGCAGAAGAATATATAAAAATATCATGTCCGAATTGTGGCTCAACTCTACGACCATAACATGTTGCATTACTTGTAATTTGTACATTACTAATGATTCAACCTTTAACATCATTATTTTTAAAAGAAAAAATAAAACTTTTACCCAAGTATTAGAAGATTCCCATATTAACGGATTATATCCACCGATAGTCTCCTTTGTTCCTTTTATTTTAATGAACGTAACAGTTTTGGGTTTATTATTGCATAATTCATGAAATTTCTTAGGTGTAAATCCATCCCGACTTCCCCTTAATAGTAATTTAAATTTATATGATTCTTTCAAATGTGCAAAATTATTGATATCCATTTTATCAATTGTCTGGAAATAGTTTTAACAATACTTAAATTTGTAACAATTTTTGAATCAATAATTCTTTCAATTTTATTTTCATCCGGTTTACTATCAGGATCCATGTATGAATTTATTATATCTTCGTAAAGTTGTCGGTTCAAGAGTTTTTGGTATGGACGAACACTTTGTAAGAATTCTTTAGATGGCAAACTAAAAAATCTGATTAATGGTAAACAATGTTGTAGAGTATTTTCCATTTTTTTGAAATCATCATCAGACCAAGTTATTGGATCTGGAATGAGATTTGGATTTTGTGCAAGTCCCCATTTTAATACATGTTCCCAAACTTCAACCTCTTTCATTTGTAAACCATCCCTTTTAATAAGTGAAATTAAAGATTTTTCAGAAAGTGATGTGAAGTTAAATGACGAAAGTATTTTCTCGGGAGATTGAACCATTAAATTTATGCAAAATTCTTGAAGTTTTACTAAATTATTAAATTTTGAGCTAATTTGTTGAGTAAATCCAAAATTTTGTATTATAAATATTTTTGTAAATAATCGACTAGTTCTTGAAGATAGAGCTCGTTTGCAACGACTAAAACTTCAAGAAAAACTGAAGAGTTATGTGCATTTAACGAAAGAATACCACCATAAATGTACCTATATTACAAAATTAATAAATATTAGAAAAACAATATATTATACTTTATAAAGAATGTTAATAAAATATCTTACTCTAAAATAATTTGAAATATTTCTGGTAAAATATTTGGCAATTTAATATGAACTAAGTCATTACCCTTATTCTTTTTGTTGGAAGTTAAAATACGCCGTAAATATGGAGAACGGTAACACAAAATATTCATGTGAGCACGAAATATTTTTACGTTAGGATCTTCTCTAACTTCAATTGAAATATCATAATATTCATTATCTTTTAGTAATTCAATGTAATCCCTATAAAAAATAAATGTCCGGAAAATGTCCACTTTTTTGGTACATGTCTGACACACTTCTGATACTTAAAATTTTGACATGTCCTAACTTTGTCCTGAATTCGTCCAGTATTTGTTCGGTATAAAATTTTGGACAAATTCTGGACAGTTAAACCTGGACAAATTCTGGACATAGTAAAAAAACGAGATAGACAAATTCCGGACATGAAAAAGTTCAGGACAAATTCTGGATACTATTTCCAAAAAAGGATAAATTAATTTGTAAAAAAATGCAAAAAGCACAAAACTGACATTCAAAACCTTTTCTGTCGTACTAATTAAAATTGCAGAGCAGGCAAAAATACTATATATCTATGATATAAAAATTTTGGGTTAAGGAATAATGATGATCATCTATCCATTGATCATCTTTTGTGGCAAAATTTTACGAAAATACATTTCTGGACAATTTCAGGACAAATTCCTAATATCCCGAAAATGCAGTGTTTTCGGAACAGTTTCCGGACACACAGTGTCCAGAATTTCCGGACAATATTTTAGAATTTTTTTCCAGACATTTTCTGGACATTATCCGGACACTTATTTTTTATAGGGAATTTTGACTTAATTTTGAAAAAAATTGAATAGACATTTTTTTTAATTTAACGTACGGAAGAAAGAAAATTTTTATAATAATTTACACATGGACAAATTAAATATTGATGTACAGAGTAATGCGCTAACTTGCGGTTTGTCTTATCAGGTATTTGTCTATTTATTTTGTCACGAATGAAAATCATTGTTACGATTGTTGACATATCAGACCTATCGAAATGTTGAATATACAAAGAAATAAGAGTTATTGGATAGAGATGTTAGAATATCATCGAACTGCAACTAGGTAATTTTGTAGATACCCAAGATTATGCTTAGTATAAACAAACTCAATAAGCTATAATTTTAACGACAAAATTTGATATACTGTATGTGATATAATGACGGATGTAATGTGTCTAATATTTTACAAATATTTATGAAAAAAAAAAATATTATAAACATATAATAGAACTAAATAAATAACTTACAAACTATATTATTAAATAATATTTAAAGAAATTAGTTAGATTAAATTATAAACTATAATAAATATGTAATAATAGAATACGACTTACTATCTAAAATAAATTACCAAATAATTTTTAAATAAAGAATTTAGTTAGTGTAAATTATTATAAATTATATGTAAATACTATATAAATATAGTAATAATAGAATTAAATAAATAAATCATAACTTACGATCTATGATAAATCACCAAATAATTTTTTAAATAAAGAAATTAGTCAGATTAAACCATTTGTAAATATTATATATGAATATGTAATAATAAAATACAACTTACCAACTAAAATAAATTACAAAATGATTTATAAATAAAGAACATAGTTAATTAAATCAATAAATGACGGAAATATAGATAACATATAATTCACTCCCTGTAGTAAGTATTATTTATTAATTAATTAGATGAAAATATTATTACAAAATATATATTGTAATTAAATATCACTTGCAATCTAACCATGCATTTAAGTAAAGAGAGTATAATTTGTTTGTATTACATGTGAATATTATACAATAAATAGTATAGTATAATTAAATAAATTTAGTTATCTGGATAGTATATATATATATATATATATATAAAAAAAAAAAAAAAAGCTGATAACTTACCAATTATAATATATATAATAAATTATTAAAGTTATATAAAATAACAAAATCATTATTACTTAATTATAAAAATTATAAGATGGTTTATCAACTTACTAGCTAAATATTTAAATTGCATGTGAATATTTACAGTATATAAGATATAATAATGTTTGAATTATTTGCAACAATTTTTGTTTAATAATTGAGTATATTATATTTTACCTTTAGATTCCTTGGCGTTATTTGAAACTAATTTTATTAAATTGGTAATAATTTCGTTAGTGTTACTTGGAACTAATTTTATCATATTGGCAAATTTGTTTTGAAAGTTTTCTAATAATTCTAACTTTCTATTAAATAATCATGCTATATGTAATATGTTTTTTACCTTCATTTTTATTGCAAGCCATTGTTATCAAATTTCTTCTTAATAAGATAATTTTTCTTTATTAAACCATTTTTTAGGCATAATATTTATGTAAAATGCAACTATGCAATCAGTTTATCACAATCACTGCATGTATGACACTTCATTATTGCTAAAAGTGGTTAAAGGCGTAACTTATTATTTTTAGCGTTAACCGTGAGAATTCCATATCAAAATATCAAAATACTCAAGGATTATTGGATGAGGGAGTAGTCACAGGACCGAATGATTGGATGAAAATGGGCTACATAGTGACCGATATAGCCCCACATGCATCCAATAAAATATATAAGCCTTTTATATATACTTTCCTATAAAAATTTTCATTTACATATTTTTTTATTCCACTTTAACATATCAATTATATAAATCATGCAATATTGTTATGCTTAATAAAAATATCGGTCTATGCATGATCTTATTTGGCTGAACGATAATGTTTTTATTTATTTTGTATTTATTTATATTTATTTACAATATTAATTATTTCTCTGGTATCAATAAAATATAAATAATGATTATAATTAACAAAAAATGAAAAGAACAATTTGATTGCGAAATAAAAAATTTCAGAAATGAAAAAATATGAATAAGAAAATCCAAAGACAGAACCTATAAAATAAAAAAGTTAATGTTAGCAAATATTACAGGGAAAAATAAATATATTTCTGGATACATAAAAAACAAAAAATGATGAATTTTGAATGAAACTTATCATTTTTAAATTCATAACTTGTAAACTATTAACTCTCTATGCATTAGTGTTAGTTTACTAGTTACACAGTTTTACATAATGTTAAGCGACCTGCCCATGCTTACAGTACGTTCTATTATGTAATCACCAAAATGTGGATGTGGATGATGCGGATTGGCGTAACTCAGCATAGCAGATCATTAATTAATACGAAACAATTATAAAGATTGTCCCCCTCCCAATTTAATTTTATTTTTAAAAAACATAAACAAAATGTCTACCCAATTTTTTTCAAAATTAAGTCAAAATTATATTGAATTATTGGAAGATAATGAATATTATGATCTTACTGTTGAAGTCGGTGAAGATCCCAACGTGAAAATCTTTCGTGCCCATATGAACATTTTGTGTCATCGTTCTCCATATTTACGACGAATTTTATCTTCAAATACAAATAAAAGCAATAATGGTTTAATCAATATTCAATTACCAAATATATCATCAGGAGCCTTTAAAATTATTTTAAGGTGAGTTTATAATCTTATACAATAATAAATACAAACACTATAATTTTAAATGATAATATCTTTAATAGGTATATTTATGGTGGTATTCTTTCATTAAATGAGCAAGACACTTCAGAAATTTTTAACGTTTTATTGGCTGCAGATGAATTATTGCTTCAAGAATTAGTTGATCATTTACAAAAATATTTGATTGAAAATAAATCTGAATGGATGGAGCAACATTTTGAATTCACTCATCGAACAAGTTTTCAATTTAATTCTTTAATAGAACTTCAACAATTTTGTACAGATTTTATGGTAAAATCTCCAGAGAAAATATTTAAATCATTAGATTTTATATCAATTTCTGAAAAATCTTTAGTTCAATTTATTAAAAGAGATGATTTACAGATGAGAGAAATCGAAGTTTGGGAACACGTACTAAAATGGGGTCTTGCGCAAAATTCTACACTTAAATCAGATCCTACGAGTTGGTCAGATGATGATTTTAAAACAATGGAAAATATTTTACACCATTGTTTGCCTTTAATCAGATTTTTTAGTTTATCATCTAAAGAATTCTTACAAAAAGTTCGTCCTTATAAAAAACTCTTAAAATGTAAACTTTATGAAGATTTAGAAGATTCTTATATGGACCCTGATATTAAACCTAATGAAAATATTTTATTACCTAGAAATATTGAATTCGATGGGATTATCAATTCGAATATTGTTAATTTAAATATTGTTTCAATTATTTCAAGATGGATTGATAAAATAGATGTGAACAATAATTTTTCTCATTTAAGAGAATTATATTTACCATACAAATTTGAATTGTTATTTAGAGGGAGTCAAGAAGGATTCGATATTAGAAAGTTTCATGAATTATGTGATGGTAAACCTAATACCGTTACTTTTATTAAATTGAAAGATTTTAAAGAGATTCTTGGTGGATATAATCCTTTAAAATGGACATCTTTGGGCGTTTATGATGAAACTAAAGACAGTTTTATTTTTTCTTTTAAGAATGATGATATTAAAACTGCGATTATTAGTAATGTACAAGATGCAAAACATGCAGTAGCTAATAACTCTAATCACGGTCCACAATTTGGGAACGACATTTTTGTGTTTCCTAATTATATTTATTATAATAAGAATATTTATGATAAAATGTTGAGAGATACTACAGGAGACTTTACTATAGAAGACTATGAAGTATTTAGAACCGTAAGGAGATAATATGTGAAAAATCTTAATATAATTGTTTTTTGTCTCAATAAAACTTATAAAAAGTACCACTGATTATTAAGTTTATGAGCTGTAATAAGATTTCATAAACTAAATTGTTCCTGATTTGGACCAATATAAATGTTAGAGAAAATGGAATAGCAATTAAAAAAACAGACGAGTTAAAATATAATGGAAGTGTTGTATATAGGTTTGTTAATAAAATCAATATTTCATATTGGCTGCTTATATTTATAATTTTCAACCGAAGTGCATTAATGATAAAGAAAAAGATTTTCATGATATGATTTAAATAAATTGCACCGCTACGTCGAAAAGTCAGAAATATGTTGGTTTAAACCATAAATTTTTTATTGCCTTCTATTTTTTTTTATTTTTTTTTTATTTTAATCACTTTTACTTCATTACGCATTTTCCTTAATACCAGTTATAACCAATTCTCTTGTTTAATTTTTAATACTAATAGTTTCTGGATAATAAATGACCATACATATTACGATTTGTCTTAATTACTTATTTTATAAAGATCATAACTAAAACTTTAATCTAAGCTGAAATTTATAGTTTACAGCAGTATATTTAAGTCTTAATAATTGTAAAAAAAGAGCATATAAGTTATTATTTATCCAAAATTTTAATGCATTTCATTATTAAATTAATAATTCACAAAGGATTCAACTAATTCACTAGTTGAGTAATATTTCATCAACTTCACATGTTCAAACAAATTGTTTCTTCGAGACAGCCTATAGTTAATAAAACGTATATCATTAATTCTTGACCAATTAATTATGAAAATATTTATCTTTTATAAGCCATATACAATTATCATATTAATTTGCAATTAACAAGATTAAGAGCACAAATAAGAATTTCATTAATTCAATTAGTTTCAACCAATATTTTAATTTTTTTATACATTAATAATAAAAGGTATGAAAACTAAATAAATTATCAATCATTTATTCATTTAACATCAAAAAATTATTTTCTAATTATTTCAAATACTTCATAATTTTCTATATTAAAATAATTTTCAGAATCTCTTATCTTTCTTTCATAATAAAGCTTTCTACACAAAATGAAGTCATAATCTTTAGATTCCCTAGAAGCATATATAATAATGTCATCGCCGAATTGCGGACCATGTTCAGGATTGTAAGCAATAGCACGATTTATATAATCTACATTACTAATAATTGCAGATCTAATATCTTTATTCTTAAAAGAAAAGATAAAACTATGTTTAGTTTTACCCCAAGAATCGGTAGACTTCCATTCTAAAGGATTATATCCACCAAGAATCTCTTCCGTTCCCTTTACTTTAATGAAAGTAACAGTATTATATTTATCATCACATAGTGTATGAAATCCTTTAGGTGTAAACCCATCTCGACTTCCTCTTAGTATTAATTCGAATTTATATGGTAAATATAATTCTCTTAAATATGAAAAGTTACAATTAGTATCAACTTTATCAATACATCGCGAATTAACTGAGACAATATTCAAATTAACTATTTCCGACTCAATAATTCCATCAACTTTAATATTTCTAGGAAGTAAAATTTTTTCATCTGGTTTACTATCAGGATCCATATAAGAATCTACTAAATTTTCAAAAAGTTGTTGATTTAAAAGTTTTTGATATGGTCGAACGGTTTGTGTAAGTTCCTTAGATGATAAACTAAAAAATCTAATTAAAGGCAAACATTTTTGTAGAGTACTTTTCATAATTTTGAAATCATCATCGGACCATGTTTTAGGATCTGGATTGAAAGTTGGATTTTGTGCAAGACCCCATTTTATTACATGTTCCCATACTTCAATTTCTTTCATTTGTAAATCATCCCTTTCAATAAGTGAAATTAATGATTTTTCGGAAAGTAAAGTGAAATCAGACGAATTAAATATTTTTTCAGGATAGCGAATCATTATATTTGTACAAAATTCGTTGAGTTCAATAAATTATTTGATTTTGAATTAATTTGTAGAGTAAATCCGAAATTTTGTTCCATCCATTCTGATTTATTTTCAATTAAATATTTTTGTAAATAATCAATCAATTCTTGAAGATGAAGTCTATCTGCAATGAAAAGAAGTTTAAGAATATTTGAAGTTTCTTTGTCTATCCAATGATAGAATACCACCATAAATATATATATATTAAAAAAAAAAATTTAATAAATACTTGGAATTAATATATATTTTCTCTTATATAAAGGTATATAAAATTTATTTTTATAACTTACTCTAAAATAATATGAAATATTTCCGATGAAATATTAGGTAATTTTAATGTGAGTTAATATGTTATCATTGTTCTTTTTATTTTCTGAAGTTAAAATTCGTAGTAAATATGGAGAACGGTAACACAAAATACTCATGTGAGCACGAAATATTTTTATGTTGGGATCTTCGCCAACTTCAATTGTAACATCATAAAATTCATCATCTTTCAATAATTCAATGTAATTTTGACTTAATCTCGAAAAAAAATTGGATAAACATTTTTTTTTTTAATTTAAAATATGGAAGAATGAGAATTATTTAAGTATTGCCAAGTTAATATTGGTTGATGTACTGATACAGTGTAATACGCCAACCTGCAGCTTTGTTTACTTATTTCTTCTCAGGAATCACTAAATAAAATAAATTACCGTATATTGATTATCATCTCTATATAAAAATAATTACATGACTTTATCTGTTTAATAATTATAATTAAAAGTATTAAATTATGTCAAGAAAAATTTTTTTTTGATTATTTAGATTAAAAAATCCATTTTTCTTTATACAAATAATACAAAACGATAAGAATTATTGTATGTTATTATTCATGTTTTTGATTCTTTAATATAATTTATTTATCAAAAAATATATTAATCAACGTGTAAAGGTTTTATTTATTATTAAGAAAAGTTTATGTCAAAGCTAAACTTATGAATAAAGTGCTTAATGATAAAGCTTAACTAGTGCAACTTTATTGTTTCCTGCGTAATTGCCATTTTATTTACCATGATGCAGTTTCAATCAATTCAAAAATTGTGACAAACATGGTTTGAGTATCACTTACAAAGGAATTGTCAACATGGTTTTATACAAATGGTTTTATACAAATTAAAAAGTCAAATCTATTTTATGTCACAATGATATCAGATATCATTTGAGACTCTTTATTAGCATTTTAAAAAAGATGGTTGTGTAATTTTAGCATATAGAAAATAAGCATAATATGATTTTGTAAATTAGTATGTGCACAAAAATTTTGCTTTGTAGGTATGATTTATTATCATACTTATATTTGTTATCATACTTATAAATAATATATAATAACAAATATGTATTTAAGATTTTTATTACATACAATATTTATTAACTTATAGCGCTGATATTTTATTAAAAGATTTAGATTAATTACTTTTATATAATGAATTTTTGTGATATTTTTGTATATTTAGTTAGTCTTAGGCCGTTCTCAAGCACTCCCTCAATGTGATTGGCTACTTATTGAGGTGATGCTCAAGCTTCACGATCAATTGAAGTAAAAATGGCAATCAATGCTTGATCAATCTCTCCCTCTCTATTACTCTTTTTATCTATTTTTAATTATGCCTCAAAAAAATAGACTGAAAACGACTTTTAAAACTTTAGCTTCAAATACTCACTTTTCTCCATTTAACAACTTAACCAATGATTTATTATTACAACATCAAACATCCTGCCACAACTATTTATTGACCCTTTAGCTGAAACAGCAAAACATGATTCTTTAAATGAAACAAGATATCCAGAATATATGGACCCTTCAAATGGAATAACAAGATATTTATCCTTTAGTTATTCCATATATAAAAGATAATAAACTTATAAATTTTTTATAGATAGCTTCACAGCAGGTTCTTCTTATTACTCATCATGAATACTGTAATCAAGAAATTCCATCACCTTTTGATGCTATTGATGTTGACCAAAGTTCTACTCGATCAACTTCTACATTTGTTAATTTCAATACACCTGCTAATAAATCAACAAATCGATGGACATCATCAGAAACTAGAATACTTATTGAAGATGTAGCAAAGCAAAGGCACGCTTTACAAAAGGTCAAAGATGCAAGAGAAAGGGAGCGAATCTGGGATAGGATTGTTGCCAATATTCAAACTTCTAATATTGTAAGTCTAGCTTTAAAGGAACGTGCAAAGGCATCAATTCAGCAAAAGTGGGATGAGCTTCTTCAAAAATATCGGGATGTGAAGGATATAATTGAGCGTACAGGTGAAGACGCTGTTCAAAATGACTGAGAATTTTTCAGAGACATGGATAATTATTTAAGAAACGATCCAAGTATAGTTGCATCTATCACAAGCGATTCAATTAAGGGAATTAAGTGTGAAGTACAAAAGAATGATGATGATCATATTGATGAAGAGGTAACATGTCCATTTATTAATTTTTTCTAGTATCTAAACTAAATTTTTATTTAATTATCGTTATAAATTGGTACTAAGTAACAAAAACGTATATATTCTGAAGGAAAAAAAATAAACATAGAAAAAATACGAACTCTTATTAAAGAACAAACTGAGACTATTACTGAAATTATAAAAGATCAATATATCCATGCTTTCGAAATTCAGCAAAAGCAGCATGATGAACAGATGGAGATATTTAACAAAATTTTAAAAGTAGTTCAATTTAAATAATGTAATAATGTATGATGCTTATAACTGTATAAGTAATTTTAAAGTTTTATAAATTTAATAAATAATTACAAATTTATAAAAAGATTTGCTAAATATTCTCTATTTCTTCTCTTCCTTCATTTTCTGTTTCATGTTCATTACCCGTATTATCATCCATTTCTCCACTAATATCTTTTAAAGGTAATGATGGATCTCAATACAAATATTATTTAAAATACGTATTATTTTGATAATTCGTTCCATATTAGTAAATTAATTTCTTTTGGCAGAACTTTGTATTTGATTATTATCTTGATGCCTTTTGTTTGCTATTATGGCTTCTAAAATAAAAAGTAATATAATTATTGATTTTTGTCGGTGTTGAAGATCCATAGCGTAAAATGGCAAGTGAAAGAGTAGTATGTGTGTGGGCAACCACTTTTTATACTCTATCAATTACCAATTAGAGCATCTCTGTCAAAAAAAAAAGATGGTTTTTTAGACTTCAACAAGAAAAACAAACATTTGTTACTCCTTCCTCTTCTTGCGTCCGCGAATCTAAAAAATCAATATTATATGGGTGTTTATAATATTTAAAATCATTATAATTCTAAGTTCCGTAGTCTTTATAACGTTTCAACCTTTCTGAAAAATTCATAAGTTTCGTTTAAATAAATTGAAGCACTCGAATGAATTGACGCTTGTTACGGACGAGACTCACGATAATAACAAGAACCCTAAACTGGATTCATGTTACCGGTATGGCTGGTCGATTATTATTTTTGAAATATTTATTTAATATTTTTAAATATTATTTTTTTTTTTTTTTTTTTTTTTTTTATAATTAACAAACAAAATAAAAAGAAACATTATTTTTTAAAAACAACTTAAAAAATATTTATTTATCATTAAGAAAAATTCACGCGAATTTTTCTTGATACTGTTTATTTAATTTACTAACTAAATTAGGTTTATATTAATAATAATACAATGGTTTACTTTTCTAATTATAATAATGAGTCAATGTTAAATAAATGTAATGCAATGTTTGAAAGGAATTCCTAATTCTACAAACCGTTTTATTTAACAAAATTTATTTATTTATAAAAAAAAACAATATAGAAATATGCGAATAAAATAATTATTTAAAGAAATTATAATACGCATAAATTAAAAATGAAATTCTCATTGGCTCAGTAATATATCACTTTTAATTTGATAAGGCGCAGTACCACTTGACGAGAAAATTATGACTTTTTTTTTTCTAATGTCTTTGGTAAAATCAGTTTATTATAATAAAATTCATAATAATTGATTATTGATATTCATAACTACCATAGCCAAAAGGGCAATTTCTCAAAATCATTTTGGTTTTTTATTTTTTAATTGGAAATATTAAATAATTATCGTTAAAATTAAGTTCTTTTTTTTAAAAAATTTGTCATTTGTTTAATACCATACGTTTACATCATCCATACCCAATACGTATTTCTCTACTGATCATATAATTTAACGAGCATCCTTAATCGCTAATTTCTTTGCCAAAAATCCGATCTATCAGCATTTAATCATTGCGTTTGTTGTTCATGTTACTGCTTTCAATTCTTCCACTTAATAATGACAATACAAAATGGTGTAATTCTAGAATATCAACCAATCAAAGGTTAGCTCCACGCCACTTATGACAAATACCATTAAAGTATAATCTATCAAGCAAAACTTTATCACGCAACAATAATATATTGAATGAAATACACAAAATGATTATAATCGATTTATGAATTTATACTTTACCTGAAATAAAATCTGTGTCGTATATGTATTCTTGTCTATAATATAAAAATATGAATGAATTAAATTATTGAGATATATTTCAATGTATTGAATAACAATTAATGAAAACTGGTTGATCCCCAGTGTAAATTTGATTATTTTAAATAGCAGCAGTTTAGAGCTTTAGGTATAGAATATTGTTACAAATTAGATTTCATAACAAACGTATTTTTGTAAAGATTTTACTACGTAACTTCAGTATTTTTATCAAACTAAATAGGCAAAAAAACACCTAAAGGAAGTTTTCTATAAGGTATGAATAATTACATATTAAATTTTCGTTTGTCTATCTAGAAGTTTGGGTGGTTTGAATAATATTAAGACACGTTTTTGTTTTTTACTTTCAAGGTGTAACCTAAATACTCTGGTCAAAAAAATGAAGTTATTCTGTATGTTGTTCATGAGCTAGCTTATGTAATTGTGGATTTATACTTTTTTTTTAATAACTGACAACATTAAAACACGTTCCTTTAGTAAAAATTTCAGTTGTTATCACAGTATAACATTTGATCGATACAAATAAATTTTCATTTAATGAGGGATCTAGGTTAAGGGTACTCTAATTTTCATCATTATATCAACACGTCTTAATATTTTATAATAGAAAAATAATCATTATAATAAAATGCCCATTATTCATTACCAATTAAGCTAGTAAATTAAATAAGCAGTATCAAGAAAAATTCGCGCAAATTTTTCTTGAGATCACCAATTTTAATATAAACTGTATAAAGAAAATTTTTCAAGAAATTTTCTCAAAAATTGTTACATTAATTATCATCAATCGGACTTAACTTTAAATTAAACTTTCAAGAATTTTTCTTAACAGGTAATCCTGGGCGAATTGGGAGTTTATTTTATAAAATTAAGTTTTATGTTATATTCATTGACTATTTTCTTATACTAGAAAAAGTAATTCAAAAAAATAATTCATAAATAGGGGTTTCTTTTAACAATTATTTTATTTTTTGATTACCAATATTTTTAATACTAAATGTAAAGTATATTTTTTAAAAGAGTAATGTTAAAATATAATAAAAAATTTATCCTGAAATTGATTTTTAACGTTTTCCCACTTATTACTTTTTTAACATTAACACTAATTTTTTTTTTTGTGATTATAACCCTTTTACCTATTATTTTATAATCTAAATAATTTTCTTTTCGTGGTTATTATTTTCTATTTTTTTCTTTTTGTGTTATTTATTATTTTCAAATTATTTTTAATCTAATTTTTTTTTTTGTACTATTATTTTTCCTAAATTTTTTTTTTCTTTTTGTGATTATTATTTTCAACAATTCTCCACAGCCAGCATTTAATTTTTGCTCTATTCTTCAAATAATGCTTCTCCTTTAAATTAAAAAATATATGATGATTCATAAATACCAACAAACGAATCTTCAATCAATATATTGAAAAGCTTTTTTTCTTCTCCACAATAGAAGAGGTTTCAAGGACTCTTAAGATTCCTGTGTAGTTGCATTATATTTGTACAATTCAGTCAACATTTCTGTTAATCTTTGTCTTTCACGAAGGAATGTACCAATTCAGTTTCTGTAGATCTTTAATATCTTTCATGAAGTGATTTTAAGGAATATCAATGAATATTATTCCTTATTTAATTTCTTTTACCAAAATGCAGATTTGTAATTTGTCTTTTCAGTTCCATAATATCCTCTACAGTTTGGATGTATTTTCTTGAAATTTAGGTTTGAAATCTTGAATAAGATGTGGAATTGTAAATAAAATGTATATTTTAATACATTTTTTTTTTTTTACGAATAAATAGAGCAATAAAACTTTGCTGGATTTATATCTAAAATAAAGAATTTATTAGAAAAAATATTTAAATGAGTAAATAAAAAAAATGTCTAAAGAATTAATAAGTTCTCATACCTTTTGTATGTTAAACATGTATTACCCATTTTTGATTTGCAACATCATTTTAATCAATTATAACCGTTATAAATTAGAAATAAAAATCCACCCAAGTCCCATATCAATTATAAAAAAGTAAAAAGAATGAGTGTACCAAATAAAGTTATTAAGGTAAGAATGGTACAAAGGAATGATAAGGAAATAATAAAATAGTAGTTCAGAGCCAGATTGGTTAAAACCGAATAGGATAAACTATTGTTTAAAGATTAACAATTAAACTATTGGGATATTAATAAGAGCAAGGATTTGATAATTCATATAAGGATATATAAAAAATTAATACAAAAAAAAAAATAAAAATTATTAAATGTGAAAAAAAACGAGTAAAAAAATAATATTATAAAAAGAAAGGGGAGAAAAGAAATAAGAAAAATATAAAGAATAATGTACCAAATAAGTTATTAAGGTAAGAATGGCACAAAGGAATGATAAGGATATAATAAAAATAGTAGTTCAGAGCCAGATTGGTTAAAACCGCATAGGATAAACTATTGTTTAAAGATTAACAACTAAACTATTGGGTTATTAATAAGGGTGAGGATTTGATAATTCATATAAGGATATATAAAAAATTAATACAAAAAAAAAATAAAGCTTGTGAAATGTGAAAATAAAACGAATAAAAAAAATTTTAATATAAGAAGAGAGGAGAGAAAAAAAATAAGAAAAATAGAAAAAATAATGTACCAAATAAGTTATTAAGGTAAGAATGGTACAAAGGAATGATAAGGAAATAATAAAATAGTAGTTCAGAGCCAGTTTGGTTAAAACCGCACAGGATGAACTGTCATTTAAAGATTAATGACTAAACTATTAGGGTATAAAAAAGGGATAAGGATTTGAGATATAAACTATGCATATTAAATTTATATATATAAAAAGGTAATATACCCTATTATATATATATATAGTTAAATCAAAAGAAGCAAGTAAAAAACTAGGAAGAAATTCAAGCAAAAGAATAGGTATAAATTTTAAAAAAATTTTAAATGAAATTTCAATTAATTGAGCAAAATAATAAAATAAAATAAAAAGTAAAAGAAAAGTTAAAAGAAAAGTAAAAAGAGAAAATAAAATTTGAGAGTCACTACTCAATTGTGTTTCCACAATTGAGTAGTGATAAGAAAAGCACTTATTAAGAGAGATTTCAATTAAAGGGGAATGTACGAAATTGGGACAGAGATCAAAAGACATTTTTAAAATATTTTAGAATTAGAAAGATTTTTGTTAGAAGTAGAAAGATTTTTTTTTAAAAAAAAAAATAAAGAGAAATGCCTATATTTATAGAATTTTAAATGAGTATGATAATATAACAAAATATTATTACAATTATTATGGCACATATTTTACTTTATATAAGTCATTCATATAAGTTTGATTATCTATGAATAATTATGAAATTGTGTATTTTATAAATAATTATAATCTATCATATAAGATAAATAAGTCATAGTTTAAATGTGATAAATATCATATGATTAAATTATATCAGTATAGATCATAACTTTCATGATCAATTATTTATAAAAATTACTCATAATTTATAACAGATAATCAAATTTAAAATTAGCATTTCAGATAATAATATCTAAAATAAGATAAATGAGTCATAATTTAAA
Source organism: Rhizophagus clarus (assembly GCA_015698045.1). Lineage (NCBI taxonomy): Eukaryota > Fungi > Glomeromycota > Glomeromycetes > Glomerales > Glomeraceae > Rhizophagus > Rhizophagus clarus. Next base: position 1,221,510 of record BLAL01000228.1, read on the forward strand.
TGTAATATCATATAATTAAATCATATCAGTTTTGATTATCTGTTATAAATTGTGAGTAATTCTTATAATTTTAAATTATGATCTATATTAATAAGATTTAATCACATGATATTTATCATATCTAAATTATGACTCATTTATCTCAATAAACTATTGGCGACATTCACTTCAAACTTATGGAAAATCTTTTAACAAATAGAATGACAATCAAAATCTAATTTTACCTAATAAAATTTAAGGCCTGTATTGTTATTTTATATATTACTAATACAATTGGAATTTATTATCAACCTTTTAACAAATTGAAATTGTGGTTGTTAAGAAAAATTTGTAACAATTTTTCTTAATATTTTTTTTTAATTTTGAAGCTCAAAAGTCTGAAACCTATAATAATCAAGAAAAATTCTAGCAAAATTTTCTTGATACTGCTTAATTAATTTACTAACTAAATTAGATTTATATTAATATCACAATGGCTTTTTTCTAATTATAATAATAAGTTAATATTAAATGTAATGCAATGTTTATTCGAAATTAATAGTTAATGTACTAAAATCAATTTTATGAGATTTATAGTAAAAAGAAAAAGAAAGTCATTCCTAACCCTATAAATTATTTTATTAAATAATAATTTACTTATTTATAAAAAAAAAACAATATAGAAATATGATGAATTGAAAATAATTTTTAAAGTATAAACTAAAAATGAAATCCTAATTGGCTTTACTAAATTCCCTTCTATGGTTAACAAAAACTGAAATATACCATTAACATTTCATAAATAGTAAAAAAATTACTTTTAAAATTACCTTGATAAGGTATATATAGTACTGCTTGATGGAAAAATTGAGACTTTTTTTCTAATGTTTTTCTATTTGTTTAGATAATTAATAGATAGTTTTGTTTCTCTGGAATATAGTCATCAGGTGTATTTTTTTTCTAGTTTTGGGGAAGGGAATGTCTGTCTTCCCTTGGTTAATTAAGGCGATAATTCTCCTGTTTGAGACCAATTGCGTGCTTCGGCCAGTATGGATAAGGCTATTGTCAAGGTTTGATTCGTTAGTCAAGTTTAAATTTATTTACTCGTAGATTAGGGAGTCATGTTTTCTTTTTGTATTGTTCTTTTTGTAATGATATTGGTGTGTTAATGAATTGAAAGCGAACCTTTAGTACGCAAAAAAATGATCATCCTTTTCTAGCCAAGACAAACCCATTTGAGGGAGTGCTTGAGGACGGCCTTAGTAAGTTTTAGATGGACGTAGCGTAACTTTGTTGATATTAATAGATAGTTAGGATAGTTTTTAGATAGGTTTCACTTGAAATATAGTGATTTATGTGTATAGATAGATGTATATGTTATACGACTATGTTGAAGACGCTACGTTTGCTTTTGTAGTTTGTTCTTTGGCGTTCACAATAAAGAAATTAAAAAAATATATATATATTTATTAGGTTGAAATTTGATCACGATACACAATATAATTAACATTAAAAATGTATTTATGTCGCCGCAATGAAATTTTTTAAAATTCTTTTATTAATTCAAAATTTATATTTTTTTACGAAAGTACAATCAATTTCGCGTTCAATGATTACTATAAAATCAAAAATATAAATAATGTTTTTAGCTCACATTAGTTTATCAAATATATCACCAGAAGCATTTCAAATTATTCTAAGTTAAAATTATATAATTATACGACGTATGTAAAATTTATTTATCGAACATTCTCTAGAATATGAAAATTAGTGATTTAATAATTTAATTATTATTATGATTAACTTCAAGGCAAATGAATATCAGGAACATTTTTGTTCATTGTAAAATACGAGTTAATAAAATTTTATTTATTATGTAATGATCATAATAATATTATGGTTATCAAAATAAAGAAATTCTTAGAAATTTCTAGTGATTTGGCGAAACTAAGACAATTTTATTTCTTCATTTAGAAATAATAATACAATTACTATTAAAGTAAACGAAAATTCATAATAGTTAGTCCTATGTTTTGGTCATGTTTTTATACATTCTTTCACTGAATATACAAAATATAATCCAACTTGCTGTAAAAGAATTTTATTGAAAAAGGATATATTGATCTACAATCATTAATCTGAAACAATATACAAGATGTCAGAGAAATTCTCAATAGAAAAAAAGTATTCCATTCGAACTTCTGCATCTAAACAAATTTACGTCATATTATTTTAAATTCGGTCTGTACTATGATGTTTTTGGCTAGCATTAATTTGGTCTATCAGTCGATCGTCCAGTTAAATCGGTCAATAATTTCTCCGAATTAAATTCATTAGAACCTTTTTTGAAGTGAATAAATATATCTTTTTCGACGATAAACTCAAAAGTATTAAAAAATTTTAAACAAAATTATTCAAAATATTCAATAGACCACTAGAGTTATGTTATATTTAAAGTAATAAATTAAAGTTTTACATTATAACTGATAAGAGAGTCGTCGATACTCGATCACGCAAGTTGGCGTAAATGATTAACGAATTTAATGTTGTACATCGATTTAATATATGTTTGTCAAAAAAAAAAAAAAAAAAAAAAAAATTCCTATAAATATATTTTCTTCCCACAATTAAAACGTTATTGACAAAATGATTATTGAATTTTTTACGAAATTAAGACAAAATTACATTGAATTATCGAAAGATGATGAATTTTATGATATTATAATTAAAGTTGGGGAAGACCCTAATGTAAAAATTTTTCGCGCTCACATGAATATATTATGTTACCGTTCTCCATATTTAAGACGAATTTTGGCTTCCAATAAAAAGAACAATGATAATGGTCCGGTTCACATCAAATTATTAAATATTTCATCCGAGATATTTCAAATTATTTTAGAGTATGTTATTAAAATTTATTAATATATTATATTATAAAATAACGCGTAACGAATAATTTATATTTATTAACTTGTAATTTATAGGTATATTTATGGTGGCACTCTCTCGTTAAATATGAATAACATTTCAGACATTATTAAAGTTTTGGTCGCCGCGGATAAACTTCATCTTCAAGAACTGGTTGATTGTTTGCAAAAACACTTGATTGAAAATAAACCCGAATGGATAGAACAATATTTTGGATTAATTCAACAAATTATTTCAAAATCAAACAATATGTTAGAACTTCAAGAATTTTGTACAAAATTAATGGCTAAATCTCCTGAAAAAATATTTAAATCATTGGATTTCGCTTCGCTTTCTGAAAAAATTTTAATTTCACTTATTAAACGGGATGATTTACAAATGAAAGAAATTGAAGTATGGGATTATGTATTAAAATGGGGTCTTACACAAAATTCAACTCTTATTCCAGATCCTAATACTTGGTCTGATGATGATTTCAAAACGATGAAAAATACACTAAGCCGATGTTTACCTTTAATTAGATTTTTTAGCATGTCATCCGTAGAATTCTCACAAAAAGTTCAACCGTATCAAAAACTCTTAGACCAACAGCTATATGAAGATTTGTTAAAATCTTATTTAGATCCTGATAGTGTTTCAAATGCAAACATAATAAGTCCAAGCAAAACTAATATTAATGAAATTAAATTTGTTGATTCACAAATTATCCATTCAAAAATTATTAATTTTAAGGTTGTTTCAATTATTTCTAAATGGGTCGATAAAATTATTACGAATGATGATAATCATAGAAAATTACATTTACCATATAAATTCGAATTATTATTGAGAGGAAGTCGGGATGGATTTACCCCTAAAAAATTTCATGAATTATGTGATGGCAAATCTAAAACCGTTACATTCATTAAAGTGAAAGGAAAAGAAGAGATTCTTGGTGGATACAATCCTTTAACATGGGAAACTTCTAATATTTGGGGCGTAACTAAAGATAGTTTCATTTTCTCTTTTAAAAATAAAAGTGTAGTCATTAGCAAAGTAAAAAATTCAAATTATGCATTAGATTATAGTAATAAATGTGGTCCACAATTTGGCAGTGATCTAATGATAAATTCTTATGGAATAAATTCAAATTCAGATGAGTTTACGGATTTTAATGTAACTTATTGTAAAAAGAGGCATTATGAAAAAAGAATAAGGAATACTAATGATAATTTTTCAATTGAAGATTATGAAGTATTTCAACTATTAACGAGATGAACTGTAAATGTAATTAATATTTTGTTAAATAAGTGAATACTTTTCTAAGTTTTTGATTTTTATGTAAGTTGATTGTATTGTTTTAATCTTTCTTGTATTTAATTAAAGTAAAAAAATCTTATATGTATTCATATTTGTATTTAACTAAAGTAAATAAAGTTATAATACTATTTGTTTTCATTTATTAAGGGTGTAACTCTTAATAATGCAGGATGTGATACATCTTAAGAAAATTTTTGTAGATATAATTCTTCAAAAAATTTATATTTTTAGTTTTATTAATACTTAGCCACAGTTATTCTAATCCAATTCTTCATTGCGGTCAACAATTTTTTCCGAAGTGACAATTTGTTAGTTGGGACCTATTATTAATTTAAGGGCAAACTTTAAACATTTCGAAATCGATCTAAATTAACCAGAAATTATTTAATAATCCATTAACCAGTTTATAAGAAGAAACATTATATTTCGTAATGAACTTTAAAAAAAATGATATGCGACTAAGACATTATGTAGTACATTATGTAATGTGCAGGTTGGTGTAACGAATTAACAAATTTAAGTAGCATCATCACACTATTAAGCCTTATTATTCTTTTGACAAAATGTCTGTTCAATTTTTTACAAAATTAAGTCAAAATTACATTGAATTATTAAAAGATGATGAGTATTATGATGTTACGATTGAAGTTGGAGAAGATCCCAACGTAAAAATATTTCGTGCTCATATGAATATTTTATGTTACCGTTCTCCATATTTACGACGAATTTTAGCTTCCAATAAAAAGAAAAACGATAATAGTTTAGTTCATATTAAATTACCAAATATTTCATCAGAAATATTTCAAGTAATTTTAGAGTAAGTTATAAAATAAATTAATATGCTCTATAATAATTATATGATTATTAATATTTATCATTAAATTTCGTTCTTTAGGTATATTTATGGTGGTATTCTTTCGTTAAAAATGAATGATACTACAGATTTTATTAAAGTTTTGACCGCTGCAGATAATCTTCATCTTCAAGAACTAGTTTATTATTTACAGGAATATTTAATTAAAAATAAGTTAGAATGGATAGAACAACATCTCGGGTTTATTCAACAAATTAGTTCTCAATCCAATAATTTGTTAGAACTTCAAGAATTTTGTACAAATTTAATCGTTCAATCTCCTGAAAAAATATTTAAATCTTTTGATTTCACTACACTTTCTGAAAAATCTTTAATTTCAGTTATTAAAAGAGATGATTTACAAATGAGAGAAACTGAAGTTTGGGAGCATGTATTAAAATGGGGTCTTGCACAAAATCCTAATCTCATTCCAGATCCTAAAACTTGGTCAGATGATGATTTCAAAACGCTGAAAAATATTTTACAAAACTGTTTGCCTTTCATTAGATTTTTTAGTTTATCATCTAGAGAATTCTCACAAAATGTTCGACCATATCAAAAACTTTTAGATCAACAACTATATGAAGATTTGTTAAATTCTTATTTGGAACCTGGTAGCGTATCAAATAACAACATTTTACGTCCAAGAAAAATTAAGATTGATAAAATTGAAATCGTTGATTCACAAGTTATTGATTCACAAATTGTCGATTCTAATATTATTTCAACTGCTTCAAAATGGGTTGATAAGGTGGATATTAATGATGATAATTATAGAGAATTATACTTACCATATAAATTTGAATTATTATTAAGAGGAACTCGCGATGGATTTACTCCTAAAAAGTTTCATGAATTATGTGATGGTAAACCCAATACAGTTACATTCGTTAAGGTAAAAGGAATCGAAGAAATTCTTGGTGGATATAATCCTTTGAAATGGGAAAGCATTAGCAAATGGGGTAGCACTAAAGATAGCTTTATTTTTTCTTTTAAAAATAAGAATATTAAAGATGCAATTTTGAGTAAAGTAAAAGACACAAATTATGCATTAGATTATAGCGATAAATCCGGTCCAACGTTTGGCTGGGACCTTGTCATATTTTCTTCATATGAGTTTACAGATTTTGATATAATTCGCTGTAGTATGTCGTGCTATGAAAAAAGAATAAGAGATACTGAAGAATATTTTTCAATAGAAGATTATGAAGTATTTCAAATCATAAAGAGGTAAATATAATTAATTTCTTGCTAATTAAGTAATAGTCTTTAATACAAGAGTATATATTTTGTCTTTGTTTTCTTGTATTTAAATAAAGTAAATAAAATTTTATACTTGATTTATGAGATCAATTACTAAACAAATTTGAGACTTTTGTTTGTTTAGAGTAAAACTAGAATTTTCAAATATGTTGATTATTCTTACATCATTGCATTTTTAAAGCAAGGAGATATTCCTGGCTGACGTAATTTTTAAAATGAGATGGGTTTTATTGCTTGACGTAAAATAATATATTTAATATAGAAGAATATGAAGCCTGGATAATATGTGGAATGACTGCTCAAGAATTTGAAAATATATATGCAGAAAAAATTCAAATTAAACAAGTAATTGCCTACCAACATATTCAAAAAAGCTGGAAATAAAAGATATTAATTTCAGCCTGCATTGTGCCAATTTTGGTCATATTTATTGGATAAATTCTATTAGATAAACGAATAAGTAAGTTTTTTATGAACGGTCAGAGAAGAACTTTAAGCGAATTATTCAAGAATTAATAAAAACCCTCAGCCGGACTCAGCGTGACTCCACTATTCTATTTTATATCATTGTGCATGCAATAAAAATCAGAATCTTAAAAATTCGATAACAATAGCTTTGTATTTAATCCACATTTTAAAAATTTCAACAATAACTTGAATGAAATGTTACGGTACTTATTTTAGTACAACCAATAAAAAAATTGGTACACAACAATTTAGAATAAATTTGGAATGCAAATAACTAGAAATTTGTTGTCAAGAAATAGTCTAATTAGAAAAATCAATAGTAAATTTTTATATGGTAAGTTTTAGAAATGACTAGCGGATTGTGTAACGAATTAACTAATTTGGTCGTATTTGAAACAATTATATTTCACTTAGTGTAAAAATGTCGGCTCAAAATTAAGTTGAATTATTTAATGATGAATATTATTATATAGAGCCCTCAAAATTACTCATTCAATTATATATAAATTTGAATCCTGGATCTTTAGAAAACGGGTCTGGTTCACATTACTAATAATCATTTTTACTTTAATTATATACAAAAGAAATAAACAAATTACAAAAAATTACATCATTAACATGTAAATCAAAACCATTTACTCTTATTTATACATATTTGATAAGCAAACATGTTTAAAATTTCAGGTTTTATATGTTTAATATATAATAAAATTTTGCTTTTTATTTATTAGTTTAGACCTTTTTTTAATAATATAAAATTTTAAACGATAAATAAATAGACAAATATTTCTAAATTACGTTAATATAACTTTGTCGGTAATGTGATTATACGGGTAAAATAAGCCACATGCAGTTTGGCGTAATTTGCAACCAATTTACAGTATTTGAAACAAATAACTATGAAAAAAAATAAAATGTCTACTCAATTTTTTACGAAATTAAGTCAAATTACATTGAATTAATGAAAGATGAATATTATGACATAACAATTGAAACTCACATGAATATTTTGGGTTACCGTTCTCCATATTTACGGCGTATTTTAGCGTTAGCTTTTAATAAAAAAAACAACGATAAGGGCAGTGACATATATTAGCTAATATTTTTTTATTATAGGCGCTTACCCCCCCACCCGGTAAGATATCTTGGTCACGTGAAACCAATCATATTTTTTAAAAATTGTGTAACCTAAGATTTTCGCTTACCCCCCACCCCCTAAAATATTAGCTAATATATGTCACTGCCCTAATGGTTTATCTCATATTAAATTACCAAATATTTCATCAGAAATATTTCAAATAATTTTAGAGTAAGTTATAAAATAAATAAAAATAAATTTATATACCCCATAATTAACAACATATACTGCCGTGATTCTTAATATTTAATATTTGTTATATTTTGTAATGTAGGTATATTTATGGCGGTATTCTTTCGTTAAATATGAATGACACTTCAAATATCCTTAAAGTTTTAGCCGTCGCAGATAAACTTCATCTTCAAGAATTAGTTGATTATTTACAAAAATATTTAATTGAAAATAAGTCAGAAGTCTTGCACAAAATCAAATTTTCAACCCAGATCCTAAAACTTGGTCTAATGACGATTTCAGAATTATGAAAAGTACTCTACAACAATGTTTGCCTTTAATTAGATTTTTTAGTTTAACATCTAAAGAATTCTCACAAAAAGTTGAAAAACTCTTATCAACAACTATATGAAGAATTATTGAATTCTTATTTGGATCCTGATAGCGTGTCAAAGGACAACGTTTTACGCCCAAGAACACAAATTATCGATTCAAAAATTGTTGATTTTAATATTATTTCAACTGTTTCAAAATGGGTTGATGGAGTGGTTACTAATGATTATGATTATAGAAAATCAGATTTACCATACAAATTTAAATTATATTAAGATGGATTTACCCCTAGAATATTTCACCAATTATGTGATGGTATACCTAATACTGTTACATTCATTAAAGTAGAAGGAAAAAAAGAAATTCTTGGTGGGTATAATCCTATAAAATGGGAATCTTTAGAAAGGTGTGATAAAACATATGATAGTTTTATATTTTCTTTTAAAAATAAGAATAATAAAGATGCAATTTTAAGTAAAGTAAGAAATGCATGTTATGCATTAGAATTTGGCGCTTTATGTGGTCCAAAATTTGAAAGTGATCTTAGAATATTTTCAAGTTTCGGGGAGTTTAGGGATTTTAATGTAACTTTCTACGAAACGGTGCATTATAAAAAACAGATAAGAGCTGAAGATAATTTTCCAATAGAAGATTATGAAGTATTTCAAATCTTAAGAAGATAATAAATATTTGTTAAAAGTTGAAAAATAAAATTTCATTTATCAAGATATGATAATAAGTTTAACTAAATATTGTTACATTTTTTTTTAAGTAAGGGAAATTTTTGGTATACATAGTTTTTTAAAACGGATAATTAAAAATAAATAAATAAATTGAATTTCATTCGCTTTTTAATACGTCAGTTACCTCGCTATCTAGACAGTTTGGTACTATAGCGATTTTAGCTAGCGTTTATTTGATTTATCGGTTTCGACTCAATGTTTTCAAGGTGAATGAGGTGATCGAAATTAATTTGTATAAACCGATAATGACTCGCTTAGAAATTCAATGATAAAGTATTCTTACAAAAATTTCGTATAAATTTGAAATTTGAATTTTTATTTAGAAGACATGTTGACATGTTGTGCAAGATTAGCGTAGTACATAAATATAAATATTGTAACTCAATTTTTTTACGAAATTAAAAAATTTGAATATTATGATATAACAATTGAAATTGGGGAGTAAAAATATTTCGTGCTCATACGAATATTTTGTTTTACTATTCTTTATAAAAATAATTCATTGTAACATTTTTTTCAAACACTGATACATGTGCCTTATACATACATGCTAATAAATTCCATGTGCATTTACCGGTATTTCAACACGAACCGTTTTAAACTAATGCTATACTAATAATTTACAGGACATATAATAAATAAAATGATTTTTTTCATTAAATGTCTACGTATCTATCGTTAAACATGGCGTATCTTTTATCACCATCACCATGACAATCACGAAAAACTAATGCACTCGAACTCTCGTATCCTATTTGCCAGCGTTCACGTTGCTCATGATCAGAAATCATGATGAATTTACAGCTGATCGTTTCAGCTCGAAGATTATCAACACCTAAGCTGGATGAAATTATTTGAAAAAAGTTGTAATTCATAAAATAAGGAATGGAAAATTTTAATTAATCATAAAGGAATATTCACTAAATTTATCTAACCTGGTTCTCATTGAATCTAATTTTGTCTCGATCTCTTTAATCTTATCAACAATTGAGGTTAATGCTTTAGATTCTTCAGAATGCTAATTAAACAATTGATATCTCAGTTATCTTAATAGATGTGAAATAGTTTCTATATTGTGGATTAACATCTACCTTATTATACTGAACAATTACATGAATGTGTTCATCGACAGGCTCGTTAGGGAATGCCTTGTCGATCTTGGTAAGCGGGAGCAATTGTTCTCCATTTAGCGTTGATTTGATATCGGTGGAAGGGCCATTTTTGTGAGTGATTTGACTCAGCTCGTCGAGGGAAATATTAATCTTCCAGAGGATAAGTTCATTTGCATCAACATCATTAAATGTGTTTGGTTTCTTCTCCTTGATTATTTCTTTAAGTTCGCTAATGGTCTCATGCTTGTCAACCTTGACTGCAAAGGCATATTCAATAGGCTCACCAAAAACAAGACAGAAAAGCTTCATCCCAAAATTTTCCTTTATTAAATTCAATAAAAATAAAATAATTTTTCGATGTAAATTAGTAACGTAGGGTTTTGAAAAGTTTAGTATCAAAATATACAAGTATTAATTTAAATAATAAACTATTATTATTGAATTTAAATCACTCTAATATTGTAATAAAAAAATATAGTCATAGGGTAATTTTTCAAATGTTAATAGTACCTCATATTCAAGACGAGATATTAATAATGAAATCATAAAACAATAATCATAAAACAATAATTTAGTTAATGAAATAAAAAAAAAAAAATGATTTTGACCCATTTTTTGGGGGGGTTGTAAACCAAAAATGGTATGATATCAAATTATTGGTTAGATCCGATCTACTATATTTATCCAACCCGTGACTGAAAGATCAGATATCTGATACCCTGTATTTATCGTTATGTGTATAGTTCGCATGGGTTTACGCAGTATGGTTTTTTAGTTGATCACCGATGCATACAATTTAATCTTGCAAATTTAAAGTAGGTAATCAGTTTATAGAAATGGTTTTTATTTAAAAATTTTAATTAATAGATAATCGCAAAGAAAAATAAAGTTGACGGTATCATTTTGCAAATAGAAATTAAAGAATGAAAAATGCAATTAGCTAAAAGTACGTAGCTAAAAGTACGTATTGTTTTTTACAAGTTGCATCAAATAGGGAAATCTTAACCTGTTCCAGGGGGTATATCAGCTGCAACTTGGATACTTTTTTTCTCTCCCTCTTCTTTTTCTATCTTCTTCTCCCTTTCTTTTTTCTCTTCCTTTTTTATTCCCTAAAGTATCAAGTTTAAAAAATAACTAAATTTTTTGACTTATTTTGGTTAAAATAAACAAAATTTTTTGTACAAAAAAAAACGTGTCTATTGTAAAAGGATAAATTTTGATATGAAAAATACCTGTTTTACATACAATACATATAATTTGATTTTATCGAATGAATAAAGTTGTTTAGCAGATATAGGACCACTCATACTATCATACATGGGATTTTATCAAGCTGGTTTATATATTCATAGGATTATACTCATTTTTTTAAATATTTAATACAGGTACTACTTTATGGCGTAATTTAAGTATCTTGAACAAATGAACCTGGTTTTTATTGAATAAGTAAAGTTGTTCAATATATATGAAGTCCTTGCTATTTTTTATATTTTTGCAATAAAATTTACACATATATACTTTCTATTTATAGAATAATTTTAATACTTTAGTTAAACTACAATAGATTCTAATATATAAAGTAGAATTGTTCAGAAAATGTGAGAATAATAGACGCTAGTTTTTGTTAAATTAAACTTAGTGTGTTAAAAATTTTATGTATCTATCTATCAAATTTTTAATAAAAAAATGTAATTATTTGGTTTAAAATATAATGTTAAAATTTTTACTATATTTGAATGATTCATAAACAAAAAATTTCTGAAAAATGAGGGTCTCTTTTCCATGTCGATCCTCAGACCAAAATTTTTTTGTAAAGAAATCTGAGCAAAAACTACTAAAAGTTATTAATAAAAACTCGTAAAAAATAACAAAAATGGAGTCATACCCGTCGACGCGAAAAGAGTTTAAAAACATAGTCCAAGTGAAATCAGAAAAATGTTTTAGAAAACATTTACGGAAAATAGGATTACAATCAAAGAATTTTTATCGTATGATAGTAGGTAGACCTAACAAATATGTTATATCGTCGTCTGACCATATTTCAAGTTTAGAAATGGGGACTGTCGAACTGTTATTTAAAGTTTAAAAGGAATATCATATATAATTAGAAGAACTCGCAAGGAAGGATAGGAAAGCAAAACGTAGACCTTCACAACTGGCTTCATGAGGCGCAGCAAAAGAATAAAGACATTTACGTTAAGGCTAGCCAAAAGGAAACAGAACTGAAAGAATAATATTACAGAAAAATGAGAAAATTGAAAGAAGTTGGGTCAACAAGTCAAGATCTTAATATGGAAAAACCGCAATTTTCAGTAAGATAAAGGAGTCGATCGAAGAAAGAAGGATTGATGATCACAAAAAGAGGAACACGAGAGCATTCAAAAATAAAAAATTTAATAGTGCACGTATATCCAGAGACTTGCATAACTGCATCAACAGAAAGATCTCAGTAGCGAGTCACGTGATTATATAATATAGAATACAAGATTTTTATTTATTGAGGGGTCAAGTTATTATTATTACATATAATAGAAAAATAGAAAAAAACCAGCTCCCTTGATGAAGGAGCATGAAACAATACTTGGTTCCAATAGTCCAAAGCTCCAGGCGGATGCACAAAAGACTAGTGACCCTCCTTCGTTACCTACTAAGGCCTCAGGGAGGAAGATAAAAATAAGAAGTAGTGTACCACAGATCCATGTTAGGATAAGGACAGTAAGTTTTTTATATGACCGTGTTTTTCTTACGCAAACCTTTACCACGAATAGTATATTTCTGTTTTATAGTTATTTTTTCTTTTGTTTGTAAAGGAGGGCCGGTGAGAGTGCATAAATGAATGGTCGCATTAAGGCATTCCAAAAGCTTGTACTGAATTGCTACCAGCGATTATTTGTGGACGCCCTCGATCTCGTCTTTCCTACATAGAGTTGTATATATTATCTAAGATTTTTTTTAGTTAGTTAGGATAGAACTAAGACCCCTTGTGGGTCACATACAATTGGTATATAGTGGAGTTTGGATTCTATTAATGTATCTGCTGTTGATGTATGTTCTTTTTTTTCCACATTAATTCAATAAATTATACATTTACCAATTTAAAAAAAAAAAAAAAAAAAAAAAAAAAAAAAAAAAAGAAAAAAGGAAACTAAATTAAAATTAAACCAATAATAATATAACCCAACCATATCAAACCAGGCCCTGATCCCGATAATGTATAGAATACAAGATGCTATTTCAAATATTCAGATGTAATGATAGGCTTAATGTGCTTTACATTTAAAGTAAAGGGGAAGTCTTGTAGAAATAATCCCTTAAAATGAGTTTAACATTTTCAACAAATTTTAAGAAGAAATAAAAATGAAATTTCTACTTTTTTTTAATTTCATTAATCGCTTTTCCAGTTATACTTCTTACTAGTAGGAAAACGCCGTAAGTCCAAGACGTTGCTATTAAGTAGAAAACGCCCGGAATTCCAAGTATACCTACCTTATTATTTCGGCAAAGCAGCGCATAAAAAATTTTTGAAAATTTTCCGGAAAAGTTTAAAATCCCTGGAGTTCACATAACAGATAAGTTTACTTTGAGTATTAATTTCCGGTATTTGTAAAATTTACCGAAAATCTGCTGTCTCATTTCGATGAGAAAAAAAAAGACCTAACGGCTCAATTGCAAACGAGTAGAAAAAATTTAGGCTAAAAAAACAAACGGTAAAATTTAAAAAAAAAAAAATCATAAATTTCGTAATACCCGTATTGACGGTATTGTATTCTTTTCAGCCGTATAATAGACGATCAAACTTGATTCAGTGGATTTGATAAAATTCAATCATTACTCAATATTATTTAATCAATCTTTTTGTTTTTTTTTTTTTTTTTTTAATTTTCTTTTCGGTTTCTTAAACCGAAACTTTATTTTTATTTCTTTTTTGGTTTTTAAACCCGTAAAATTTTTTTATTCTTCCCTTTTTTCGGTTTTTTAAGCAACCAATTTTTTTTAAAAAAAATTATTTTTATTTTCTTTATTAAGAACATTCTTACGAACATTCTTTAATTTCTTTCTTTTAAAGATTCCGGTCAACAACTTGGCGGTAAGTGTTTGTAAAGGGTAGTGAGTGAGTGGGGTTATATATAAGAACGCTATTAATGTCCTACTTTTGTAAGTTTCGGACCGGAACTTGGAATTCGAGACGGTAAGTGTTCATAAAGAAAAGAGAACGGATTTGTTTTTTTTTTTATAAGACCGTTCACCAACATTACCTTTTTTGTAAATTTCAGACCGGAGCTTAGGACAAGAGTTTAACATTATAAGAACAGACTTTCAAATATGATATCAAAAAAAATTTTTTTGACAGCATAAATTTGTAATTTCTGAAAAATTTATATTAAATACAATACATTCGTTAATATACTAACTAGCAACATAAAGCCTTGGAATTCCGGCGGTTTTATACTAATTAGAAGCGTAACGCCTTTAGAAAATCGCAGATATATTTTTCAGAGCCCTGGTGAAACAAGCTGCATATTATGCAGATTGGCGTAATGAGAACATAGTACAGTATCTGAAATAGCCAACTATAAAATATCGTCCTCATACTTAAAGAAACATTCTTTAAATAAATAAAAAATGTCTGCTCAATTTCTTACGAAATTAAGTCAAAATTACACTGAATTATTAAAAGATGATGAATATTATGATGTTACAGGAAGACCCTAACGTAAAAATATTTCGTACCCACATGAATATTTTGTGTTACCGTTCTCCATATTTAAGACTAATTTTGGCTTCCAATAAAAAGAAAAATGATAATGGTTTAGTTCATATTAAATTACCAAATATTTCATCAGAAATATTTCAAATAATTTTGAAGTAAGTTATAAAATAAATTAATATACTCATTAATGGATAATATTTAATTTCAAATATTTATTAATTTTTGTTATATAGATATATTTATGGTGGAATTCTTTCGCTAAATATGGATGACGTTTCAGATTTTATTAAAGTTTTGGTCGCCGCAGATAACCTTCATCTTCAAGAACTGGTTGATTATTTACAAAAATATTTAATTAAAAATAAATTAGATTGGATAGAACAAAATTTTGGTTTTACTCAACATATTAGTTCTCAATCAAATAATTTGTTAGAACTTCAAGAATTTTGTACAAATTTAATCGCTCAATCTCCTGAAAAAATCTTTAAATCTTTTGATTTTACTACACTTTCTGAAAAATCTTTAATTTCAGTTATTAAAAGAGATGATTTACAAATGAAAGAAATTGAAGTTTGGGAGCATGTATTAAAATGGGGTCTTGCACAAAATCCAAATCTCATTCCAGATCCTAAAACTTGGTCAGATGATGATTTCAGAACAATGAAAAATATTTTACAAAACTGTTTGCCTCTAATTAGACTTTTTAGTTTATCATCTAGAGAATTCTCACAAAAAGTTCGACCATATCAAAAACTTTTGGATCAACAACTATATGAAGATCTGTTAAATTCATATTTGGATCCTGGTAGCGTGTCAAATGACAATATTTTACGTCCAAGAAAAATTATTGACTCTCAAATTGTCGATTCTAACATTGTTTCAACTGTTTCAAAATGGGTTGATAAGATGGATATTAATGATGATAATTATAGAGAATTATACTTACCATATAAATTTGAATTATTATTAAGAGGAAGTCGAGATGGATTTACTCCTAAAAAATTTCATGGATTGTGTGATGGCAAACCTAATACAGTTGCATTCATTAAAGTAAAGGGAACCGAAGAAATACTTGGTGGATATAATCCTGTGAAATGGAAAACTACTGGGTATTGGGGTAAAACTAAAGATAGTTTTATTTTTTCTTTTAAAAATAAGAATATTAAAGATGCAATTTTAAGTAAAGTAATAGATGCAAATCATGCATTAGATTATAGCACTTCATGTGGTCCAAAATTTGGCAGTGATCTTATCATGAGTTCTTATGATAAAGACTAAAATTTAACTGAATTTACAGATATAGATTTTACTAAAACTCATTGTAAAAAACGGTTTTATGAAAAAAGGATAAGAGATACTGAAGAATATTTTTCAATAGAGGATTATGAAGTATTTCAAATCATAAAGAGATAAATGTAATAATTTCTTGTGAGATAAATAGATAAAAAATCTATACTTATTTATAAAATCAAATCTTAATCATTATTAATCGCTCGCATTTACCCTTTATTTATTAAGAGCGAAACCAAATTTTTATTTGTAAAAATATAAATGATAGACTTAATATACTTTATATATAAAATAAAGGGGAATTCTTGGTTTAAGCTTTCAACAGATTTTTAAAAAGAAATTAAAATATCCTTAATTAATTTTACTTTCTTCAATTTTTACATCTAAAGGATAAATAATATTATGTTGGATATAAATTTTATTTGCTTTTTAATCTCGCTTTTCTTTTTTTCGTTAAATTTTAATATCCAACGTTTTCAGACGATCGAAAAAAACCAAATGAACCGATAATTGGCTCGATAAAAATTCATTAAAATTTTTTTAAGTGAATGATAAATATCTTTTGCAAGAAGTTTAATAAATTTTAAAAATAAGTTCAAAATTATTCAAATAATCTAATAGAGTATTAAACCCTTCAAATTAAGTTGAAACATTAATTATACTTAAAACACTGCCGTGTATGGGTAAAAAAAAAGCTGTCATGTTATGCAGATTGGCGTAATGAACTTAACGTAGTACATATCTGAAACAACAAACTATAAATATCGTCCTTATGTTAAAAAAATTTTTTTTGAATGAAAAAAATGTCAGCTCAATTTCTTACGAAATTAAGTCAAAATTACATTGAATTATTAAAAGATGATGAATATTATGATGTTACGATTGAAGTTGGAGAAGATCCTAACGTAAAAATATTTCGTGCTCACATGAATATTTTATGTTACCGTTCCCCATATTTGAGACGGAAATTAGTTTCTAACAAAAAGAGTGATAATAGTGTCTTATCACATATTAAATTACCAAAAATATCACCGGAAATATTTCAAATTATTTTAGAGTAAGATATACATAAAAAAAAAATTGGAATAATTGGTGGGCGATAACGCAAAATTAATATTTCTTAAAAAAAAACTTTTTTTTTTTTTTCTTTCACAGGTATCTTTATGGTGGTATTCTTACATTAGATGAAAATGAGATTTCGGACTTTCTTAAAATTTCAGCCGCTGCAGATGAACTTGGTCTTCAAGAACTAGTTGATTATTTACAAAAATATTTAATTGAGAATAAGTCGGAATGGTTAGAACAAAATTTTGGATTTACTCAACAAATTATTTCACAATCTAATAATTTATTAGAACTTCAAGAATTTTGTACAAATTTAATGGCTCAATATCCTGAAAGAATATTTAATTCATTCGATTTTACTTTACTTTCAGAAAAATCATTAATTTCGCTTATTAAAAGAGAGGATTTACAAATGAAAGAAATCGAAGTATGGGAACATGTAATAAAATGGGGACTTGCACAAAATCCAAATCTCATTCCAGATCCTAAAACTTGGTCAGATGATGATTTCAGAACTATGAAAAATACTCTACAACAATGTTTACCATTAATTAGATTTTTTAATTTACCATCTAATGTAATAACACAGAAAGTTCGGCCATATCAAAAAATCTTGGATCAACAACTTTATGAAAATTTAATAGATTCTTACATGGACCCAGATAGTAAACCAATTGAAAATATCTTACTTGCTAGAAAAAATATTAAATTTGATATTGATTCGAAAATCGTTCATTTAAATATTATTTCAACTATTTCAAGATGGGTTGATGACATGGATTCTAATAGAGAATTTTCACATTTTAGGGAAATATATTTACCATATAAATTTAAATTATTATTAAGAGGAAGTCGAGATGGATTTACACCTAAAAGGTTTCATGAATTATGTGATGGCAAACCTTATACTGTTACATTTATTAAAGTCAAAGGAACGGATGAAATTGTTGGTGGATACAATCCTTTAATATGGGAATCTTCACGAGTTTGGGGTGAAACTAAAGATAGTTTTATTTTCTCTTTTAAAAATAGAGATGCAATTATTAGTAGAGTAAAGAATTCAAATTATGCAGTAGATTATAGCACCATATGTGGACCACAATTTGGATATGATCTCACAATATGTTCAACAGACAGGTCAATAAATTATAGCAAAATTTTTTGCAAACAGCATTTTTATGTAAAGAGTATAAGGGATACTGAAGATGAATTTTTAATAGAAGATTATGAAGTATTTCAACTTATTGAATAAATTATACGATTTATGAATTATAGAGGATTATGAATTATTTCAACTCATTGAATAAATTGATAATGAAAATTTGTTAATGATTACGATAAATATATTAATTCATCTTTTAGTTAGTTAGAAATGACTTGCACGATACCAAATTTTAATTTAAATAAAAATTTCTTTATAATTCATAACGTAAATTTTTTAAAAATCATTTTACGGTCGATCATTTTTTTTAGAACAAAGTCATAGCCGATGATGATCACGGCATCACGCATTTTTGTAATAATCGTCCTCCCGTCCTCCTAAATAAACATTATGTAAGTATTGTTAGCGGATTGCCTACAGTCAGCACCACAAGAAGTACTTAATTCTTCAGGACACAATACTACAAGAAAAAACTTAGAAAATTTAAATATTAGAAATATCATTTTTATGTCAAACGATAAACAATACCGACTTATTACTTTCTTTGAAAATACAAATTTGCATTATCAAGTAAAAATATTACAAATTTAATAAGCATTATACAATATCTTGTCACACAAAAATCCAGTTATCGAATTTACATTAACCGTTAATTAATTTTTTTTTTTTTAATATTTAATAATTTGTTAATTTTACTATTAGAATCACGTTTTGTTTATTTGATTGTCGGTAAAATTGGGTAAATCGATTGTCGGCAAAATGATCTTCAGATACGTCAGGTAGTGTGAACTAGTTAATGAACTAGTTCCATTCAACGATTTTCTGGAATGGTCTGGATTTTGCCGAGCCGCATTTTGACGTGATAATTTGACGAAACGGCAATTTTAAATATTAATAAATTGTACCGTAGTACAGAATTTACTGATTCATGCAACCATAAAAAAATTCATTGTTATAATGGGTTACAACGAAACAGGTTCGTATTATTTTTTCCAAGAAATAATTTAACATATTTATTTCATGGTTTCATACAAGTACTTGTGTAACAAATCAAGTGAAAATGATGAAATTATGCGTAGTTAAGATGTGTTACAAATTGCTCGATCTTTAAAATTGTGATGTTTTGTTACGTAATTACGTAATTAACTCGGAAACCGCTCACACGAAAGTAGGCGTGCGTATATTATTACATTACACAACCTAAACTTGTTTCATGTTTTATTTTTAACTAATAACTAATAACGATTTTTCAAAAATAATATTTTGTTTAATGAAGTCTTTGTCTCAAAAAGTTAATATAAATTATAAAAAATTGAAAATGAATATTAATAATTATTATTAAATATTATTCTTCCTAAAATAGGTATCCTATAATTAAACTAATAAAAAAAGGTTAAGTATTTTAAACATTTGACATTTGTTGTATTACAAATTTATTAACAAAAAATAGGTTTGTTGATCTTTGTATTAAAAAAGAATATAACTGCGGCAAAACTTCATTACGCCAAAATACGTCATCGTAAATCTTTACTCGTTTGTCTTTCATTTTATTCCCTTTTAAGTTACTGATCAAAAGACTAAACCTCTTTTTCAAAGAATTTCCCTGATTTATTGAGGGGTTATTATCTTTCGATTAGTTTTTAATTACCGGATTTCCATAAGTGGATAATAAGTATAAACATAATCGTCTTAATATTAGGATGATTTTTTTGTTTAATATATTTAATACTCCCAGTGCTACGAGTACTACGTAAACAATAAATTTGAAACTCCTACGTACAACAATACATAAATGAAAAAATGAAAAAAGAAAAATTAAGAAATTTCGAAAATTTCCCATATTTTTACCTAAAAAAGTTATAGTTGGAACAAAATGTACGACCAAATAAAACTTCGTTCCAAAAACTTGTGAATTACAAATATTCGAATAAGGTTTGTGACACAACATCCGGAATGTTTAGGAATTGATTGACTAGTTTGAATATATAAAAGTAAACAAACAAAAAAAAAAAAAAAAATTTTCCACTCCTGTTTTTTGATATTTTTATCTTCTCCTAGAATTGTTCTATGTTAAGTGTTCCTTTGTTCTATTTACGTCATAAGGTTGACCTTTTCTATTTTTATTGAAAAATCAAAAAAAAAAAAAAAGAAAGAAAAAAAAAAGATTATATCATATGTCTTAATTTTATTATTTTTTTTCTGAAATATAAAAAAAAATTAAATAATTTTTTCTTTCATATTTTTTCGTTATTATATTTGAATTATTTTTGTCATAATTTTATTATTGTTATTATTTTTATTAATATACTTTCGTAACTATAAAAAAAAAAGAAATTATCGATGTTGCCATTTAAAAAAATAGCATCATCGTCAATAAAAAATTTACGTATTTTAATATTTTTAATTTTACTAAATTTTTTATTTACAATATCATTAGTTAATTCAATAAATAGTAAAATTATTTCAAACAATCCTTCTTCTATATTAAATCCTTTGTCACCTGTAAAACATTCAATAAAACCTAGAGGTGTTACTATAACTATAAATCATAAACAACCGATATTTGGAAATGGAAGTGGGAGTGTAAAAGGGAAGGATAATAATGCTGATAATGCAAAGAATAATGATAACCCAAAAGCTCCAAAAAATCAAAAACATCCAAAGAATAATAATGATCAAAAGCGCCCAAAGAATAATGATAACCAAAAACAACCAAAGAATCCAAAGAGACCAAAGGTTCCAAAGGTTCCAAAGGTTCCAAAGACCTCAAATAACCCGAAAAATAAAACAAAGGATAATCCGAATAATTCAAATAATAATAATAGTAAGACGAAAACTCCAAATCAGCCAGCTCCAAATCAACCAGCTCCAGCTCAACCAGCTCCAGTACCATCAAATTCAACTCCACCAACTCCTCCAGTTCCAACCCCACAAATTCCAGCAGTTCCAACAAATATATCATCAACGCCATCATTAATACCACAAATGGATAATTATATAATAAAATATTATGAAGATAATCCGGATTTAAATATATATAGTGCAATAAGTTATCCTGATGGGCCAATAATTTTGAGATTGACAGGAAATACAAGCGACAATAACTCGTGTTATGATCCAACTTTATATTTGAGATTAGTTTATAATAACGTTACAGTAAATTATATCAATTTCACCTTTGAAATCCCTGATTATAACTTTTGTATATATGGAGGAAAAGACTTAATTAGAATATTCTCACTTAACAAAGATCTTAATAAAGGACTCAACGGAGGATTCTTTTTGGTCAGTTATTTACAAAAGACCGATGGAGAATTTTATCAAGAAAAAGGATTAATCGTAGATTGGGATGGCCAAGTTCATAGGTAAAAGAGAAAAAAATGAATGAATACAATTATAAAAAACATATTGTTCATTTAATTATTATAAAATTTTTTCTTTTTTTTAGTCAATTGATATTGTCCCTTGTAGGAATAACACCAACAGACATATCACAATTAGGTAAAGTGGTGCTAAATGCTGATCCGCAAAACGGATTTATATGGGTTAATCGTATCCAAAATACTTTACAATGGACGAACTTTTCTTCCCCGTGAGTGTATTTTTAAGTATATCTTATGCATTATTATAACCTTTATCGATTTATCGAACTTTAATTTATATATTGATAGAGATGAAGATGGAAATGTTAATTCTCAGGGAGAAATGCAGAAAACAAATATACCGGATGGTTATAAATTCGAAATATTTGCGACGTTGGATGGAGGATATGGTTATGTTACGGTGGGACTAAATCCAAACGCAACAGAAACACTACCGAAAACACCACCAGAATTATTAGTAATTCCATTATGGATAGTTAACGTAATATTTATAAGACCATATACTGGAGAGGTAACACAGCCATCATTGATTTATCAAAGAGTATCACCTGCTAATGATATGAATATAGAATTATGTGATAATGCGTACGATTCACCTGGATTGATGTGTATATTTAGCGTACAAGTTAATGCCGATATTAATTATGTTAAAATTGGATTTTTATCAAATGGAAGTACGAAAGAACCAATCAAATTGGACATTGATACAAATACTTATTCTGTTGATCGTGTATATTCATTATATAATGGTGGTCATGTTGTTGGCGTTAAATTTAAGAATACTTTAGAGGTAATATCAACCGGTATTATTTATAATAGTCAAGGAGGTTTTTTAAGGGAATGGGATTGTCCTAGAATAGTCGGTAACCTTAACGTTCCAAAAGGAGTTTTTCCGAATAATACTTTTTGGATGTTTTCTAATGGTGGTTATAGCGAAACCAATGAAACAAATTCAAATTCATTAATAGAACAAAATAATTCTGGTTGGAGCATGATGACCACTAATATTCCTAAATTAACAATGCAATTTGATTATTATAATAATTTGAATGTTAACACAACATTACCAGAAATCAATGGTACTATAAATTTAGGGGCGACATTATTAAGGATTAGTTATAATAGGCCGGTAGTAACGTCAATTGGTAATATATCAATATATCAATATGATACAGAAACGGGTCAATTAATATTAAAACAAAGTTATTGTGCTGATACTCCATTTACACTATTATCACAAGATAAACAAACTCTTACATTAAGTGCATTGAATAGCACATTTAATAATCCTGGACAAAATTATACTGTTGTTATTGATAATAATGCTGTTGAAGATTTAAGCTCTGAAGAACCGTTGATGGGTATTTCTCCTAATATATGGACATTTTCAACCGGTGAGTAAAATTATGGTTAAGTTGTTTTGTTGATAATATTTATTTATTCTTTTTCTTTCTTTTTTTTTAAAAAAAAAAAATTAAGAGTTTGTGCCGCAACATCATAATTGTAAGTATTACAATCAATAGTGATAATTATAGCAATGATTAATCCATCTTTACTAAAAATTATTTTTGATATACCACAGCGCAAGAACATGCATTGGTTCGTTTAATGGGTGATGCGTCATTTTATTTTAGAGATTTAAGCAATGCACAAAAATCAAATTTCGTGCAATTATTATTATCCGAATTAGCTCAAAGTGTGCCGGTACCTCCGAATAGACTGTATACTAATACTCGTTTTCAATGGGACCCGGATGTTGATTCAAAGCAAATATTATTGAAATTTAAAATATTACCAGGAAAAAATGAACAAGAACTGAGCGCCGATAATATTATTAATTCATTAGATAATATGATCAAATATAAAGATGTTTCTCCTATTTCTCATTCACTACATACTGCCATGTTAGACAGTAATTATGGTTTTGTATATAAAAGTATGTGTAATAATCTCGTGGCGTGTTTTTCTCTTAAACTTATTTAAACTTTTAAATTAATTATTATTAATTATTATTTATTAGGGAGTGTATGGGATAAATATGGATTTAGTTTATTCGCGATTGGCGCGACTTTATTATTGCTTGGTGTCTTGGCTATGCTTTCTTATAAGAAGGATGATGATGTAAGTAATTAACATAATAATTATGTCAGTAAAATTAGTAATTATTAATTAACGCATTATTTTATCTATTAGGGAAACAGTTTTGTTTCATTCAAAGTATTGCTGATTGCTTTGGATTTTGTGTTGGATTTTGCTTTTGTAGTAAATCACTCTAGAGATGTTTATATTTTATATTATCCAAGGTAATTATATACCTTTTCCGAAAGATTTTACTTTTAATTTCTCGTATGAAAATAAATATGCTAATCAACTTCTCTTCTTTCTCATCCGCCTCTATACAGTTTACTTACTTTCATTATTCCATTGGGCTTTAATACAATAATAACATTCTTTATACTCATAAGAGAGTTATCAAATAACAAAGAGTTTTATGCATGGTTTAGAACTTATCATAACGTCGCCGCCATATTCACCTTTTGTTCGGTCGTTGATGTAGAATCGTTAACCATGATAAATTCCAAATTAGCTGATTTGGCAGCCTTTGATGCTCCAATTTCTCTTACTACCGAGAATTGGATATTGACAACATGTATTTGGAATTTCATTATTGAAGATACTCCTCAATTAATAATTCAAGTAAGCCTTTGATGATTAATTGAAAAAGAGTAAATTGTTTTTTTTCAAACTAACTTCTTTTAATTATTATTTATCCGTCTAGATAATTTATATATTTCTTTCGGTTAATTATGAAATAATTCCTTTTTTGAATTTAATAACAGCCTCTTTGTTATGGATTTGCATATTATGTGGTCGTTCTTATCATTTGTTTTTATATTGTCAAGATCGTTATATAGATCGACGACTTCAAAATTTCACAGTTGAGTATACAAACATAAATAATGGGAATAATAATAATAGAAATGGAAATGAAAACGAAGTTTTCGTCGATAATGGTGTTACTGAAATTAGAAGTGTAGAATATGTTCTAGCACCACCTTTGGAAGAAGTATCACCTGCCACGATTAGACCACCTTCTTGGTGGTTGAATACTACCGGTACTGAATATCAAAAGCATAATTCAAGAAGTGTTACACCCAATAGTGGAGTTATTGATGATGAAAGTAATGGTGGTGAAAGGCAAAATGATACTGGAAGTGATTATCAATTATTGGAAAGAAGGAGTAGTTTATATAATGGAGTATATATTGATGATAATGATATTGGTATCGCTGGTCCATCTACTATTTATAATAGAAATGACAATGAACATGATGCAAATACAAGCGGAAGTATGAGTTATAGTGGTTATGAAAGGATTTTTGATAATGGTAGAACAAGTCGAGATTTTGGAAATGATTGATAAGTATAACGTTAATTAGCTAACATTTTGAGAAAAGACTATTGTAATTTTTTTTTTTTTTTTTTTTAAATGGGTATTTTCATTGGGATTATTCTCATGTAGATCGGTAATTGGATCGGTAATTGGATCGGTAATTGGATCGGTAATTGGATCGATAATTGGTTAAATGTTTAATTTTTATAAACTTTTGTTTCCTTTTTTTGTAAAAAAAAAAAAAATTTCATTCATTTATTTACTGTATTTATTTTTGTAGTTATAATTTAAAAAAGTAATTTTCATTTATTTTATTAGATATAAAAAAAAAAAATTTTTTTATTTATTGTATTTTTTTATTTTTTTTTTGTATTTATAATTTTCTTTTTTTCTATAAAAAAAGGTTTACCTCATTTTATGTATAATTAAAAATTTTACGTTAAAACTTTTTATAATTATTAAAACGATATCCGAGTATCAAATATATTATAAAAGGAAATCATTTCTATTTCAAGTGAATCTAGCGTTTTACAATTTGAAACACTTCGTAGTCTTCTATGAAAAAATCATCATCAGAATCTCTTATCTAATAATGTCTTTTACAGAAAATTATAGAATAATCCATACTAGATTGATTTCTAGTGGTAATTTAATGCGTATTCTGTATTTTTACATTGCTAATAATTGCATCTTTAATATTCTTATTATTAAAAGATAAATAAAACTATCTTTGTTGCAACCCAATCACCAGAAGATTCCCATTTTAAAGTCTTGTATCCACCAATAATTTTTTCTTCTCCCTTTACTTTTATTAAAGTAATAGTATTAGGTTTATCATCACATAACTCATGAAATTTATTAGGAGTGAACCTGTCTCTACTACCTCTTAATAATAATAATAATTTAAAATTGTATGGTAAATATAATTCTCTAAGTTGAACAAATTTGCTACTATAACTAATTTCTTCTTTATCAATCCATCCTGAAATAACTGAAATAATATTTAAATTAATTATTTTTGAATCAATTATTTTATCCATTCTAATATTTCTAGGAAATAAAATATTATCGGTTGATACATTCATAGGATCCATATAAGAACCTATTAAGTCTTGATAAAGTTGTTTATTTAAGAGCTTTTTATATGGTCGAACTTTTTATGTTATTTCTTTTGATGATAAACTAAAAAAAATCTAACTAAAGATAAACAATGTAGTAGAGTATTTTTCATCGTTTTAAAATCATCTTCTGATCAAGTTTTAGGATCTGAAACAAGAGTTGGATTTTGTGCAAGATCCCATTTTATATATGTTCCCATATTTCAATTTCTTTCATTTGTAAATCATCCCAATAAGGATTTTTTAGGAAGAGAAGTAAAATCAAACGATTTAAATATTTTTTTCAGGATATTCAACTATTAAATTCGTACAAAACTACTGAAGTTCTGATAAAGATTTGGATTGATAGCTTGTTTGATGAATAAATTCAAATTAAAATGTTATTCTAACTACTCGGAATTATTTTCAATTAAATATTTTTGTAAATAATCAATCAGTTCTTGGAGATGAAGCTCATCCGCAGCTATCAATATATTTAGAATATGTGAATTATCTTTTCCATTCAACGAAAGAACACCACCTTAAATATATTTATTGAAAAAAATTTTAAGATTATGCAATTAATATTAAGTTCGATTATATAATAAATAGATAATTTACTACCTTAAAACAATGTGGAAGATTTCAGATGATATATTTGGTAATTTAATATGAAATATAACACCATTATCACTCTTCTTATTAGAAGCTAAAATTTGTCGTAAGAATGGAGAACGATAACATAAAATATTCATATGAGCACGAAAAATTTTTACATTAGAATCTTCTATTGTAATAATAATTCATATAATTTGATTTAATAATTTTGAAAACAATTCTGTAGACATTATTTTACGTATTTTGTTTATTCTTTTTTTTTTTTTTTTTTTTTTTAGAATGAATGAACTATTATTTTAGATTTATCTTTATATATTGATGTATAATATGGTTAGATATATAAGTATAAATTTAGTAGCACAAAGCAAGGTAATTATGCAAGGTGCTGTTACTACTGATAAATAATTTTTTAATAATACTGAATTCTGAATATTCGTACAAGTTAGGTCTTAATCGGATTGAAGATCGGTATACCGTATAATATAGTTTTTGAACCGTAACCGTGGAGGAACTTTATCCATTATTTTTTAAAACTTAGCATTTTTACCGAAATTAAATTAAGTTAAAGAACATGATCTGTTATATTCGAATCCATTTTTCTGTTTCTTCGAATGGTATAGTTTTTCGTTTATTGGTTAAAAAAACGATCGATTAAGTTAATCTTGCATAATTTTTATCTTTTGTTCTTTTTGTTGTAATTTGATAGAAAAAATGTAAAGTGAAATGTATTAATCAATAAAATTAGTGATGTTCTAAATCGATTATTAATCGATCATGTCCGATGCAAACTAGTCAATTAATCAACTAAGGCTTCGGTTAAATAGCTTTACGAGTAATATAAAATCTTGTTAATTCATAAATTTGAAATGAACACTTTTAACTATTCTCACTGCCAAATTTTTGATAAAAGCATTCTCATTATAGACGTTTTATATAAATAGAATTAATTCAGAGAGACGGATAATTCATTCGTTAATTTGTAATTTATGGTATACCTTCTCTTAAAAAAAGTAACATGAAATTTTATTAATATAATAAAGTGAACTATTTCCTTTACATAAAATGAAAAAACTACATTACATTAGAATAACGGAATTATTTCAATCATAATGTCTTAATTGTGAAAAAAAAAAATAGGTAAACAAATGGATTCCCTTCTAACCTCGCTGTTATATGTCGATTATGAAAAATGTAAATTTTTGCCTCAAATTTAACTAGCGCTTTATGATTTGAAATACTTCGTAATCCTCTATAGAAAAATAACCTTCAGAATCCCTTATCTTTTTTTCATAACAATTCTTTTTACAGCGAATCATATCATAATCTGTATATTGTTCTTTAGAACTATACATAATAACATCATTACCAAAATACGGACCACCGCAATAGTAACAGTTAATTGCACGATTTGCATCTACAACATTACTAATAATAGCGTCTTTAATATTCTTATCTTTAAAAGAAAAAATAAAACTATCTTTTGTTTTAACCCAACCACCAGAAGATTCCCAATTTAAAGGGTTGTATCCACCAATAATTTCTTCTTCCCCTTTTACTTTTATCAAAACAATAGTATTAGGTTTACCATTACATAATTCATGAAATTTTTTAGGGGTAAAACCATCTCTACTTCCTCTTAGAAGTAATTTAAACTCATATGATAAAGATTCTCTAACAAAAACAAATTTGTTAATATTATTATCAACCCATCTTAAAATGGTTGCAGAAATATCTAAACTAATAATTTTTGAACTAATAATTTTATTTTTAATATTTCTAGGAAGTAAAATATTATCAATTAATACACTATCAGGATCCATATATGAGTCTACCAAATCTTCATAAAGTTGTTGACTTAAAAGTTTTTGATACGGTCGAACTTTTTGTGATAATTCCTTAGATGTTAAACCAAAAAATCTAATTAAAGGTAAACAATGTTGTAGTGTATTTTTAATCGTTTTGAAATCATCACCTGACCAAGATTTAGGGTCTGGAATGAGAGTTGGATTTTGCGCAAGACCCCATTTTAATACATGTTCCCATACTTCAATTTCCTTCATTTGTAAATCATCTCTTTTAATAAGTGAAATTAAAGATTTTTCAGGAAGAGAAGTAAAATCAAAAGATTTAAATATTTTTTCAGGAGATTCAGCCATTAAATTTGTACAAAATTCTTGAAGTTCTAATAAAGACTTAGATTGATAGCTTGTTCGATGAATAAGTTCGAAATGTTGTTCTAACCACTCGGAATTATTGTTAATTAAATATTTTTGTAAATAATTAACCAGTTCTTGAAGATGAAGTTCATCCGCAGCTACTAATATATTTAGAATGTCTGAAGCATCTTTTCTATTCAACGAAAGAACGCCGCCATAAATATATCTATGTTAAAAAATTTATAATTAAATAATTATTTTAAGTTCGATTTTTAATTCATTTGAATAATAAATAAAAAAATTTACCTTAAAACTATTTGAAAAATTTCCGGTGATATATTTGGTAATTTAATATGTGATAGAACACCATTATCACTCTTCTTATTAGAAGCCAAAGTTCGTCGTAAGAATGGAGAACGATAACATAAAATATTTTTATGAGCACGAAAAATCTTTACATTAGGATCTTCTCCAACTTCAATTGTAATATCATAATATTCGTTGTCCTCTAATAATTCAACGTAATTTTGACTTAATAATTTTGAAAACAATTCTGTAGACATTATTTTGGTATTTGTTTTAAAAAAAAACGAGAGATTAAAAAAAACTATTCTTTTGTTGTTTATATTTGGTAAGTTAAATTGATGTACAATATGGCCAGACATATAAGTATAAATTGGGTTGAAGATCAGTATACTGTACGACTAATTTAAAGCATTTTAATTCTTGTTTTTACGTGATTATGTATGGTACGCCATAATTTTTGTGCAATACGACCAGTAAACGCGGATTTGTGATTACATTTTACCGAAAATAAAATAAGATAAAGCAATTAAATTAAAATCAAGCTAAATAAATTACGGTGTTATACTAATATAAATTTAATGATTGATCATTCATTGCTCGATCAATTTATATTCGAATACATTTTCTGTTTTTTTTCGAATATGTAATTTTTCATTGATTGATTGAAGAACCGATCGATTAAGGTAATTAATTATTAATCAATCATGTAAAATCAGTCAATTAATCGATCAAGTTTCTTGAGGGTCATTAAATATCTTAGCAGTCTTATGAACATGATATCTTGCTAATTTTTATAATAAAATGTATTTTAGTTCGTATGAACAACGGAAAATTACGGTTTATACGAACTAAACAGCACCACTAAAAAGGATGTCTACCTTTGCCACGCTTGGACGGTATGCTAGATTCCTTACTTTTGGAAAGCTCAATGGCTTCGTACTCGATTTTGTCAGCGACTATTAGCAGGTGAAAAAAAGCACTCTTATTACAGCCATTTTTATGAGTAGAATTGATTCATTCAAAGAAATGAATAATTCATTTATGTTCGGCAGTACATTTAATAATACTTGGATATTATTTAACAATTTATGGAATATTTTCTCTTAAAAAGTTAAAAGAAATTTTAGGGCCACTTTTTTTTTTTTTAAAAAAAAAAAAAAAATACATATGATAACATATGTAAGTAAATAAACGGAACTATGGAATTATTTTCATAATGTTTTAATTGTAAATACGAATGTATTCTCCTTTAACCTCATAGGAAATCATTTTTGTCTAAATGAAACTAGCGTTTTATAATTTGAAATACCTCGTAATCTTCTATAGAAAAATAATCTCCAGAATCTCTTATCTTTTTCTCATAATGTTTCTTTATACAGCGAATCTTATCATAATCTGTAAATTGATCTTTAGAACTATATATAATAAAATCGTCTCCAAAATACGGACCACAATAATTGGAATTATAAATTGCGTGATTCACATTTATAACGTTACTAATAATTGCATCTTTAATATTATTATCTTTAAAAGAAAAAATAAAACTATCTATAGTTTTAACCCAACTATTATCTGACCAACTATTACCAGGGGATTTCCATATTAAAGGGTTGTATCCACCGATAATTTCTTCTTTCCCTTTTACTTTTATTAAAGTAATAGTATTAAGTTTACCATCACATAATTCATGAAATTTATTAGGAGTAAAACCATCTCTACTTCCTCTTAATAATAATTCAAATTTGTATGGCAAATATAATTCTCTAATATGAGAAAATTTGCCACTATAACTAACTTCAACTTTATCAATCCATCCTGAAATAACTGAAATAATATTTAAATTAGCTATTTTTGAATTAATAATTTTATCCATTCTAATATTTCTAGGAAGTAAAATATTATCTGTTGATACACTATCAGGATCCATATAAGAATCTATCAAGTCTTGATAAAGTTGTTTATTTAAGAGCTTTTTATACGGTCGAACTTTTTGTGTTAATTCTTTCGATGATGAACTGAAAAGTCTAACTAAAGGTAAACAATGTTGTAAGGTATTTTTAATCGTTTTGAAATCATCATTTGACCACGTTTTAGGATCTAAAACAAGCGTTGGATTTTGTGCAAGACCCCATTTTAATACATGTTCCCATATCTCAATTTCCTTCATTTGTAAATCATCCCTTTTAATAAGTGATATTAAAGATTTTTCAGGAAGAGAAGTAAAATCAAACGATTTAAATATTTTTTCAGGAGATTCAGCCATTAAATTTGTACAAAATTCTTGAAGTTCTAACAAAGACTTAGATTGATAGCTTGTTCGATGAATAAGTTCGAAATGTTGTTCTAGCCACTCGGAATTATTTTCAATTAAATATTTTTGTAAATAATTAACCAGTTCTTGAAGATGAAGTTCATCCGCAGCTACTAATATATTTAGAATGTCTGAAGTATCTTTTCCATTCAACGAAAGAATGCCGCCATAAATATATCTATGTTAAAAAATTTAATTATATTAAGTTCGATTTTAATTCATTTGAACAATAAATAAAAAAATTTACCTTAACACTATTTGAAAAACTTCCGGTGATATATTTGGTAATTTAATATGTGATAGAACACCATTATCACTCTTCTTATTAGAAGCCAAAGTTCGTCGTAAGAATGGAGAACGATAACATAAAATATTTTTATGAGCACGAAAAATTTTTACATTAGGATCTTCTCCAACTTCAATTGTAACATCATAATATTCATTGTCCTCTAATACTTCAATATAATTTTGACTTAATAATTTTGAAAAAAATTCAGTGGGCATTATTTTAGTAAAAAAAAAAAAAAAAAAAAAGAAATTAAAAAAAAAAAAAAAATATTCTTTTTATTGTTTTTATTTAGAAGTTACAACGTGGTTAGACATATAAGTATAAATTTTGTTGCACAATGCATAGTACTATAAAATAATTGATTGAAGATCAGCATACTGTATATGACATAAAAGCGTTTTGGTTTACAAGTACTGTAAGTAATTTATGGTTTTATACTTAGTACCATAAATAAAATAAAATAAAAAAAATAAAATAAAATAAAATAAAAATAAATAAATAAATGGTGATACTAATATAAATTTAACGATTGGTAGATCATCGCTCGATCAAATAATACATTTTTTCTGTTTCATCAAATGATGTAATTTTTCGCTAATCGATTAAAGAATCGATCGGTTAAGGTAATCATTATTTTTTTTTTTTTTTTGATTTTCTCTTTATTGAACACCCTGAGTCTTCACGTGAAACACCACGCAAGCTCGGGTTTAGGCGAAACCCATACAACAAAGCCACTGTTTTTCAAGTGGCACCCTGGGACAAATAATTTAGCCGCTAGTCTACTTGAAATCTATCTTTTTGTAGACCCGATACCCACCAATCCTAGTTTATCACACACATCTAACCCAATGGAAACACAAACGATCCAGCCGAAACGACCAGGCATATTCTCTGGTTAAATCCGAATCGTGCACCTGGCATAAGGTAATTATTAATCGATCATACGAGATGTAGATAAGCCAATTAGTCGATCAAGGCTTCTTGAAGGTCATTAAATACCCTAGTAATCTTATGAAATAGAATTTTGTTAATTTTTATAATCATCGATTTGCGGAACTAAGGGTTGGGCTATCTGATACTAAATCAGCTGTGCACAACCCTTACATAAAAATAAGTTAAAAACAACCCTTTCAAAGTTTCTATTATAAAGTTTACCTTTTCAACCTGAAATGATAAATCTGTTCTAAAACATGAGAAGGATATCATGAAGTCAACTCATTAGAAAAAAGGAAGATTTATAATGTTCAACGATATACTATTTAAAAGTAAATATTTAATAAAACGGTTCAACATCTTATTACTCTATAATCTAATCCATTACGACGCAATAAATTACATATAAAGTTATTAATTAGGATTTTTTGAATATTTTATTGAATGAGAAGACAATGGCTTTTTTCACTCGATCCTGCCAGCGACTATTGCATTGACAGATGATGGAAAGCACTCGTATTACAGACATTTTGTATGGTTTAAGTTAAGTAATTCAAAGAAATGAATTATTCATTTGTTATTTTCGGTAGTACATTTACTAATATAATACTCGGATATTATTTAACACAATTTATTAAATATTTCTCTTAAAAAGGTAACAAGAAATTTTATTTATAAAGCAAGATGAACCACTTTCTTTTAAAAAAAAAAAATACATATGCAACTGCGCTGAAACATATGCAAGTAAATAAACGGAACTAGGAATTAATTTCATAATGTTTTAGTTGTAAATACGAATGTATTCACCTCCAGCCTCATAGTTTGGTTTATTGATCTTTAGTATGTATAAAGAAAATTATTTTTGTCTTAAACAAGACTAGCGTTTTATAAATTTGAAATACCTCGTAATCTTATATAGAAAATATTTTCCAGAAACTCAAACTTTTTTCATAATATTTGTTTATACAGCGAATCTTATCATAATCTGTAAATTGATTTTAGAATTATATATAACAAAATCGTCTCCAAAATACGGACCATAGCAATCGGAATAATTAATTATTGCATAATCTGCAACTATAGCATTACTAATAATAGCATCTTTAATATTCTTTTAAAAAAAGAAAATTATCTTCTCTCAGCCCAACAACTAGATTTTCATGTTAAGGGTTGTATCCACCAACAATTTCTTCTCCATTTACTTTTATTAAAATAATAGTATTAGCTTTGCCCTGCTTTGCCATCATACAATTCATGGATTTTTAGGGGTAAAACCATCCCTACTTATTCTTAGTAGTAATTTGAACTCATATTTAAATAAGATTCTCTGATCCCGCTGGTCCAATTTGTAAAATTGGCTTTCAAAAGATTTATTTTACTTTGCTCATAATATCTAAAATCAGCATCAGTATCACGACATTTTTCATAATAATCATAATCATTAATTTTATAAACTAAAATATAATCTTTTGTATCTGGATTTGGAGTCACTTCATAACAATATATCATAATATATTGGGCAGCGTATTTTAATCGTTATTCTTTTATGAAATTATCTATTGTTTCATTCTCACTGGTCCAATTTGTAAAATTTTCTTTAATAATTTCCTTCATTCCGATTAAACGTTAATCATTTTGACAAAAGTCTATTCGTTAGTGATTGTTTGAATTTTTGGGAACATATTAACTAACTTATTATAGGCTCATAGTAGCATATGGTGATATCATAATATCAGTGTTTAGTTGATTCATTGTTACGTAACTGCCGCATGACGGACGGCATGAACCTAAAATTAATTTACCCATTATGTTGATTAAAATTTTTTTTTTGCTTTAAAATATTTTTTCTTTTTTAAATAAATCTCAAATAGCATCCACCATATTACTAAGTAAATAATTTTAAAAGTTAATTTTATGATTTCCAAAACATAAAAATGAGGAGTTATTTTTGTTAATTACTACGTACGAAAGAAGGTTAGAAGGTTAGAAGGAATACTGACAACGAATAAAATCAACAAAAATAATAAAGAGGATGGAAGAAAAGTCAAGAAATTCAGATAATAGGAAGAAGGGAAGGAAATAATACGTCTTTAACAAAAATGTTTAGTTCTTTAGGTTTAGTTGTAGTTTGATTATGCGACTAGTTTTAATATTTTGTAATTGATGTAAGTTCATATTAAGTCAACGGTCACGTTGTTTTATGGTTCAAACATGTGTCTGCTGGGGTGTTCAAACAATGAGAATTGTTATATCTAGTTACTGAGCGGGCAATTGAAGTACTTATAATGAGAATTTTTAGATCTCTTTTAGAGATTTCTACTTTTTCTTATCTTTATTTGTTTTGTATTTCATTGTAACTATCTTTCACTAAAAAAAAATGAGATTATGTTTGTATTCTTTTTTTCTTCTTTTCTAAAGATACTAAACTTTATTAAACATAAACACTTATAT
The DNA here is from genome assembly GCA_015698045.1 of Rhizophagus clarus. Taxonomy (NCBI): domain Eukaryota; kingdom Fungi; phylum Glomeromycota; class Glomeromycetes; order Glomerales; family Glomeraceae; genus Rhizophagus; species Rhizophagus clarus. The sequence continues at coordinate 1,256,963 of BLAL01000228.1, forward strand.
ACACAAGCAGCAAAATTACCGAGTTTTGTCATATAATAAACACGAAATCTCCCTATCTGTTTGTACTTCGATGGACATTCAATGTATATACTTAAAGTTGTAGAACACTACGTCCTTGCTACTAGGAGAGTAAACCTGATACTTCTCCCTTATTGTTAATGTGTTTTAAATTTTAACGAATAATTTGCTCTATCACTTTAAAAAAAAATTTCTATACCATTGATATAGACATATGTGAAAATAAAACTATAATTTGAAGATATATTAACATGATCATATAAAAAATTATCTTATTATTCTATAGTGGAATCATGCAAACTTCCATTTTTTATGCTTTATTATCACTTCTTTCTTTTTTTCTATTTTTTTTATTTACTAAATTCTTCATATCTCTTCCTAAAGTTGTTCGTCGAGTTTGGAATTTGTTGGGATAATCCGAGTTATCTCCTTTATCCTCACTGTTGGAAGCAATTGAAGTTCCTTCGTCAACCTTTCCGATGTCACGTGATCTTTCTCATCGATAAAATCTTCCAGTCTTTGCGGAATGGTTGACATTAAACCTACATTGTCTCCACTGTTCTGATTGTCTGTTATTAAGTATCGGTTTACCCAATGATTTTACGTGTGTCATCATCTTTGAAGAAGGCAATCACTTTTTGTTTCCTTCTATGATGACGGGATTTACGAAACTAGCGCCATAATCGTTAATTATCAACTTAATATTTACATACGCTTTATGCGAGGCCCATTTCTCATCTGTATTCTTATATAATCACATATTACAGTTGTTGATTCGCTTTCTCAAAGTACCATAAAATCTTCGACCTTCTAATACAACCATCGTATTAAAAGTTTTCTTTTGAAAATATTTTTCTTGGCCATAATTTTCGCGGATTATATTTGAAAAACCATTATTTTAATTTTCTACACATGACCTAACTGGCTCAACGCTTTATGAATGCATACGTTACTCCAATTTTTTGGTATATCACGCATTAATATTTCGCGAAAATTTTTTCTGATCATCGAGTTGTCAATCTTCCAGATAATCAACCCCGATCTTCTCCCGTTGCTGTGGACGACTCACTTTATTTGTAGAAGCTTTTAACTTCTACTTTCTTTTTAAAGTTTGCTATTCTTACATATTTCTCTTTTAATCTGTTTGACATTTCTTCATCTTTCTTTATCCTATCTGATCATATCTTTCATCTTGCTTTCTTTAATATTATTAGTGCTATGCATTCATCTAAAATTTTCTTGCTCGGTTCTAATGTTATGTTAGTTAGTATTATGCTGCGTCACAGTCAACTTTTCGAGAGCTAAAAATACTCGGTTGCCTTTTATATTCGAAAATTATTTACACACTCTGAATCTTGAAACGAAAGCCCATCTTAATAGCTAGTTGTCTGAATTTTTGTTCATCCAACAAGAGTACTTTTCCATGTTCTTTAGTTAGATATTCTTTAGTTCGCTTGCTAGCTGTAAAGATCCCGTTTTATGTAAATTGTTTAGATAATCAAATAAATGATATCTATATTCGTAACCTTTATGAAAATTTGTATCATCTTTAATTCTTTCTATGTAAGTTTGTATATTTTGAATTCCTTTCATTAGTAAGAAATTTTGGACCAGACGATCGGTGGAAAGAATATTATCTTATAGTGTTGTGCGAATAGGATTTATTTTATTTGGAATTACAATACATGGACAATATGTGTGCATACAAAAAATGTGTGGAAATATACAGAAAGCGTGAAAAATATCAAGCAAAATTACGATCACTACCAAATACAGTGGACGAAAAAAGTCTTCGGAAAAACATTTCCATTTATTGTGCAACGAGTAAATGTTTGTAACATGTGAAAATTTACGGATATACCCCTTGTGATGTGAAAAATTAGATATCAAAAGTATATTAGCAACAGACTACATGCTATCTGTCTATTAAAATATAAGTCGCCCAAAAAATCATCGGAAAAAAATGAGTTAGCTAATTTTGACTAATTGAGCAACTTTAAAAAGCGGTTTCATGGTAAATATCCAGCCAAATTTGATAATTTTTTTTTTTATTTTGTTTGTTGAATCATAAAGCGTAACTGTTAAAAATTTTGTGGCACATTAATGATAAAATTAAAGATAAATTTGAAAAACTTAAAAAATCATGAAATTTTCGATTAATGTAATTTAAAGACACTATAACACAAATTTTTATTAAGAAATCACACATTATGTATTAAGACAAAAATATTTTTCAGACCTTTTTCCATATAAAACTTATATATTTTTAATGAGTTATAATTCAATTATCGGCTAGATATTGACTGGAAAAATTATTCCGAAGACTTTTTTCTTCCACTGTATATAGGCCGTTTGTTCATTTTAGTGTTAATATTTCACATACAAAAGAAACACGTGAAATAAGCTTAAGCAATATGATATTGAAGTACATATATGTTGATTTTATTGAACTAACTTAAAATATTTGTAGAGTTACGAAATTTTTTATTAAAAAAAACGCGTCTAAATTTGATGTAATATAACATTTAGTACAATACAAATTAATAAAATTGTGCAAAAGTATCAAATATTTTTATTCTTCAATATTTTAAAGTATGTAAAATAATTATTCTTTGTTCTTTAAAATTTTCTAAAAAGCGCAAAAAAAATTTTTTTCAAGATAAACATTACAAAAAAATTTAATGAAAAATGCGAAGTCAAATAAATTTATGACAGATAATTTGACATTTCAGCGTAACCTGTCACATATTTCAGAAAGGCATTTTTGCGTAATTATTAACATATTCCTATCATGGAAATTGAGTTTTTTTTTAAAAAAATTTTGTTCGTCTATTGTCCTATTTTCGCAGTATATGATGCCGCACAAACATGTATATGAGTTAAGCAATACATATAATGGCTGAACGGTGTATACTGTATTATGATATGCCGATTTTTAAAATTAATTTTGTTTACGAAATGTTATTTAGCTTATGTGTGGGAACGTGATGCATTGGTAGAATTATTAGAATTTAAACAATTTTAAACATAATGTGAAGCACGCGCTGAATTCACGAATAAGCTTCTTTTTAAAACTAATTGTTTAATATTCTATTAAATTATGCAAGATCTTGATGATAGATTTAAAGGTAAATCACTACGTTTTTTTAGTACTAAGGAGCGAATGCACGGTATCTTATTAATTTTTTAATTAAATTCGCAAAAGTTAGTAAATTGCTAAAATAATTTATTTAAATGATAAAATTTGAATTATTACCCGCAATATATTTTTAAAAGAAAAAAAAAAAATGTTATTTATACAAAGCGTTTAATGATATCACGTAGTAAATAATTTTTGTCAAAATAATAATAATAAAATAAAAATTAATTCGTAAAGGGTTATAATAAATCAAACATGAATAAACAATATTGTCATGTTTTTATCCTTAATTAAAGTACAAAATTTTTTTCATTATATAAAGATTGGTTAGTCGATTGTAGAGTTAATCCACGAGAAATTTTACGATTAATATTTTAATAATGTATTGAGTACAGTCATTTACAAAATTTTCATGAAATATATATATATATAACAAAAACTTGACTAGCTTTTCGTGTTTTAAAAGTTTAAGAAGTGATACGTTTAGTGTTTCAATACAATATTGATGCAATTGTAGTATAAAATTTAAAAGGGATTATCTAAACGCATCACTGTGCAAATAATTTATGCATTCTGCGGCGAATTGCATATTCTCAAGCCTAGATTGGCGTATAAAAAATTCTGCCAATTAATTAGGGGTGATTTAAAATTTTTCTTTTCTTCAAAAAAATAATAAAGACATCATCTGTCGACAAAAGTTTAAAGTATAATAAAAAAAAAGACGAATAGAAAAGAGTTCAAAACAAAGACATCACTTTTATCTTCTGAAAAAAAAATCGGTCAGTTAAAGTTGTTAAATCTTTATTATTTAAAAGTGCAAGGAATATCGGTTACACTCGCGTACAAAAAAACTTAAAAAACATAGCTTCTATTTTTCAACTCATTACATCTCTTAAACGATCGTCATTATGACGATCGAGATTTTCTGTGGTTGGTTCATGCTGCGTACTAAAAAATAAAATACTTATTTCTTAATAAACTTGCATTTTTTAGATATTATAGTTCCTTAAAAAATTTTATTTTTTATTTGAATTAATTATGACATCCTTTATATGAAACAAATTATTTATTTAAATAAGAAATTAAATTAATGAAATCGCAAGCGTGATTTATTGTTCATGTGATGCGTCGAGAAGTTTGAAAATTTGAAGTATCGTAACAAGTAAGTTATTTTTATGATATATCAATTCATTAATACATTCTTTTTATTTATTTTTTTTTTTCTTTTAATTACTATATAATGCCATGGGCGCACGTTATCGAGCTCGTCAACTCGAAGGTCGGTTTACCCTGATACGTACATATGAAAGTATACATACTACGTAATATAATTGTCCTATTATAATACATGAAATTGTTTGAATTTACAAAACACCTAATACTAAAACTAAACTATCTAACTATATAATTACCATTCTTCCCGTACATTATCATTCCCCTTTTGTTTTTCTTCTTCCCCCTTCTTTACCTTATGTGGGAGAAATCGGAGGATTTTCTATTTCTCTTTTATTATTACTATTTATGTTTTCCCCCTTCTTTTCTACTTGTAATTTTAACAAAATCATTCTACTTTCAAAAATCTTTATAATAAACATGTTAAACAATATCACGAACTCAGTACTTTTTTTAATTATCACTACCACATTAATAACATCAAGAGCTATCTGTTCAGCTAATTTTTTAAATTCAATTGGAGACGCATCGAAACCTATTTGTCTGTTATTCGAACGTCTCCCACCACAACTCATCATAATCCACTCTTTGTATTAAGTAGTCTTTCACAAACCCATGGATCGCCTTCATCATTTTAGTCTTGATTTTCTTCTTCAATTCACGATGTCACGTGGCGATGAATTGGATTTTTCGGCCATGTTGACAGATTTGATTTTTCTGATGGGTAATGAACTAATGGTGTTATCTGATGTTACCTGAAATCCAAGAGTGATGTCAAAAAAAAAATCAAAAGAAGAAATGTTAGAATTTCCCTAAAGATAAACTAAGAACTCAAATATCTGTTTTACAATTTACTATTACATCCATGAAGTAAATGACCACAGATCGCATTGCATTGAAATATTAAGATGTTTGCAAACACCCCTTTTAATTTACAATCTCCAAAATTCTGTTATTTTTATCAATAAAGTCCAACAAGTTATTACTGTGGAAGTGAGAGCAAAGATATTTTGTTCAAACTGGCAATTAGATGGTAGTTTATTAAATTATATACCATAAAAAAATTCCGGTGAAAAACGGCTACGAAAATTATATTATTTGTTAAAAGTTATCTCGTTCAATTTTTAACACTAGTGCTATTGTGAGGATTAAAATTTGTTCCACAATATTTCACGTCGAGTTTCATAATTTTACGGCTAGCAACCTTAATGTGAAACATTTGTTAAATATGGACCACTATTAGGACGATAATTTAATGCTTGTAGAGTATCTTTCATCGTTTTAAAATCATCTTCTGTACCAAGTTTTAGGATCTGAAACAAGAGTTGGATTTTGCACAAAACCCATTTAATACATGTTCCCATATTTCAATTTCCTTCATTTGTAAATCATCCCTTTTAATAAGTGAAATTAAAGATTTTTCAGGAAGGAAAGTAAAATCAAAAGATTTAAATATTTTTTTCAGGATATTCAACCATTAAATTCGTACAAAACTCTTGAAGTTCTGATAAAGATTTGGATTGATATTTGATAGCTTATTTGATGAATAAATTCAAAATGTTGTTGTTCTAACCACTCTGAATTATTTTCAATTAAACATTTTTGTAAATAATTAACTACTAGTTCTTGAAGTAGTGGTTCATCCACGTTTACTAATGTATTTAGAATAACTGAAGTATTTTTTTCCATTTAATGAAAGAAGTCCATCATACATATATCCATATTAAATTAGGTAATTAATATTAAATTCGATTGCATAGTAAATGAATAACTGAATTTATCTCAAAATAATTTGAAAAATTTCCGGCGATATGATAACTTATTATGTGATAGAACACAATTCAAAGTCCGTCGTAAAAATGGAGAACGATAATATAAAATATTCTTATGAGCACGAAAAATTTTTTACATTAGGATCTTTACCAACTTCAATCGTAATATCATAATATTCATTGCCTTATAGTAGTTCAATGTAATTTTGATTTAATAGTTTGAAGACATTATTTTAGTATTTTAGTATTTTATTTTTTTTTATACTTTTTCTTAAAAAAAGAGTTGAGAAAAAAAATTATTTTTTATTGTTTATATTTGGTGTTAAATAATTATGATATTGATGCACATTGTGCTTAGATACAGTATATATTGATATGATCACATTTCAACCATTTTTAGATTTATGATAAATAAACTCGTAACTCGTATTGCAAGAGTTTTTCATTAGTAGAATTCATTAATTTGAATAAAGGATTATTCATTCGTCATTTTGACTTAAAAAAGTTTTATCATGAAATTTCATTTTTATATAGGTGAACCACTTTAAAAAAGAAAAAATGACACATGTAAATAAATAAATGGACCTACGGAATTATTTCAATAAATGTTTAATTGTAAAAAAAAAAAAAGGAAAAATAAATACTAATACATTCCCTTCGACATTATAGTTTATTATGTCGATTTCTTATGAAAATCTTTGTCTCAAATTAATTAACGTTTTATAATTTGAAATACTTCGTAATTCTCTATAGAAAAATAATCTTCTGATTCCCTTATCTTTCTTTCATAATGTTCCTTTTTGCAGAGAATTTTATCGTAATCTGTCAATTTACCTGTAGAACTATATATCGAAATATCATTGCCAAAATATGGTCCTTGTGTGAAATAATTATTAAATGCAAAACTTGAATTTTCTACATTGCTAATAATTGCGTCGTTAACATTTTTATTTTTAAATGAAAAAATAAAACTATCTTTTGTTTTAACCCAACCACCATCAGATTCCCATTTTAAAGGGTTATATCCACCAATAATTTCTTCTTCTCCTTTTACTTTAAATAAAGTAATAGTATTAGGTTTACCATCACATAACTCATGAAATTTATTAGGAGTAAAACCATCTCTACTTCCTCTTAATAATAACTTAAATTTATATGGTAAATATAATTCTCTAAGATGAGTAAATTTGCTAATTTCTACCTTATCAATCCATCTTGAAATAACTAAAACAATATTTAAATCACCTATTTGTGAATCAATTATTTTATCCATTCTAATATTTCTAGGAAGTAAAATATTATCGGTTGATACATTATCAGGATCCATATAAGAATCTATTAAGTCTTGATAAAGTTGCTTATTTAAGAGCTTTTTATATGGTCGAACTTTTTGTGTTAATTCTTTCGATGATAAACTAAAAAATCTAATTAAAGGTAAACAATATTGTAAGGTATTTTTCATCGTTTTGAAATCATCATTTGACCAAGTTTTAGGATCCGAATCAAGAGTTGGATTTTGTACAAGACCCCATTTTAATACATGTTCCCATATCTCAATTTCTTTCATTTGTAAATCATCCCTTTTAATAAGTGGAATTAATGATTTTTCAGGAAGCGAAGTAAAATCAAACGATTTAAATATTTTTTCAGGAGATTCAACCATTAAATTTGTACAAAATTCTTGAAATTTTAATAAAGATTTAGATTGATAGCTTGTTCGATGAATGAGTTCAAAATGTTGTTCTAACCACTCGGAATTATTTTCAATTAAATAGTTTTGTAAATAATTAACCAGTTCTTGAAGATGAAGTTCATCCGCAACTACCAATATATTTAGAATATCCGAAGTATCTTTTCCATTCAACGAAAGAACGCCGCCATAAATATATCTATATTAAAAAATTCATAATTAAATAATTATATTAAGTTCGATTTTTAAATTCAATTGAATAATAAATAAAAAAAATTTACCTTAAAACAATTTGAAAAATTTCCGGTGATATATTTGGTAATTTAATATGTGAAAGAACACCATTATCACTCTTCTTATTAGAACCTAAAGTTCGTCGTAAGAATGGAGAACGGTAACATAAAATATTTTTATGAGCACGATAAATTTTTACATTAGGATCTTCTCCAACTTCAATTGTAACATCATAATATTCATTGTCCTCTAATAGTTCAATATAATTTTGACTTAATAATTTTGAAAACAATTCTGAAGACATTATTTTACGTATTTTATTCTATTTTTTTTTTTTTTAAAAAAAAACAAAGAGAAATTAAAAAAAACTATTCTTTATTGTTATATTTGGTTAAATTGACGTATAAAGCGGTTAGATATATAAGTATAAATTTTGTTGCACGATGCATGGGTCAGCCCAAGTTTCTTAATCGGATTGAAGATCAACATGCTTATGGATTGTACCGTACGTCATCAATGCTAACTGGAATATCGTCTTAAAAGTAATTTGAACTCATGTAAATAAGATTCTCTGATATGAGCAAATTTGCTACAATTATTATTTATACATTAATACATCTTAGAATTGCTAAAAAAAATACTTAAATTAAATTTTGAATATTTCTAGGAAACAGAATATTATCAATAATTGATAAGCAGAAAAATCAAACATACTTTTCAATATTTTGTAATCGAGTTGGGTTTAGTACAAGACCCTATTTTAACATATGCTTCCATACTTCAATTTCTTTCATTTGTGCAATAAATCATCCCTCTTAATAAATGAGATTAATGACTTTTCAGAAAGTGAAGTAAAATCAAACGATTTAAATATTTTTTTCAAAATATTCGGCCATTAAATTTGTTCAAAATTCTTGAAGTTTAGCTTGTACGATGAGTAAGTTCAAAATATTGTTCTAAGCAATCGAAATTATTTTCAATTAAATATTTTTGTAAACAATTAACTATTTCTACTGAGGCTCAGCTGCGGCTAGTAGCAATATATTTAGGATATCTAAAGTATCTTTCCCATAGACAATTTAGCATGTGACAGAACGCCACTATCACTCTTCTTATTAGAAGCCAAAGTTAGTCGTAAAAACAGAGAACGATAACATAAAGATATTCATATAGGTACGAAAATTTTTACATTAGGATCTTCACCAACTTCAATCGTAATATCATAATATTCATTACCTTCTAGTAGTTCAATGTAATTTTGATTTAATAGTTTGAAGACATTATGTTAGTATTTTAGTATTTTATTTTTTTTATACTTTTTCTTAAAAAAAAAAAAGAGATGAGAAAAAAAATTATTTCTTATTGTTTATATTTGGTGTTAAATAATTATGATATTGATGCACAATGTGCTTAGATATATAAGTATAAACTTTGTCGCAGTTTAATATGATCACATTTCAACCATTCCCAGATTTATGATAAATAAACTCGTATTGCGGGAGTTTTACATTAATAGAATTAATTATTTTGAATAAAGGATTATTCATTCGTCATTTTGACTTAAAAAAGTTTTACTATGAAATTTCATTTATATATAGGTGAACCACTTTAAAAAAGAAAAAATGACACACACGTAAATAAATAAACGGACCTACGGAATTATTTCAATAAATGTTTAATTGTAAAAAAAAAGTAAAAATAAATAAGAATACATTCCCTTCGACATTATAGTTTATTGTGTCGATTTCCTATGAAAATCTTGTCTCAAATTAATTAACGTTTTATAATTTGAAATACTTCGTAATTTTCTATAGAAAAATAATCTTCTGATTCCCTTATCTTTCTTTCATAATGTAGCTTTTTGTAAAAAATCTTATCGTAATCTGTCAATTCATCTGTAGAGCTATATATCGAAATATCATTACCAAAATATGGTCCTTGTGTGAAATAATTATTAAATGCAAAACATGAATTTTCTACATTGCTAATAATTGCATCTTTAACATTTTTATTTTTAAATGAAAAAATAAAACTATCTTTTGTATTAACCCAACCACCATCAGATTCCCATTTTAAAGGGTTATATCCACCAATAATTTCTTCTTCTCCTTTTACTTTTAATAAAGTAATAGTATTAGGTTTACCATCACATAACTCATGAAATTTATTAGGAGTAAAACCATCTCTACTTCCTCTTAATAATAATTTAAATTTATACGGTAAATATAATTCTCTAAGATGAGTAAATTTGCTAATTTCTACCTTATCAATCCATCTTGAAATAACTAAAACAATACCTAAATCACCTATTTGTGAATCAATGATTTTATCCATTCTAATATTTCTCGGAAGTAAAATATTATCGGTTGATACATTGTCAGGATCAATATAAGAATCTATTAAGTCTTGATAAAGTTGTTTATTTAAGAGCTTTTTATATGGTCGAACTTTTTGTGCTAATTCTTTCGATGTTAAACTAAAAAATCTAATTAAAGGTAAACAATGTTGTAAGGTATTTTTCATCGTTTTGAAATCATCATTTGACCAAGTTTTAGGATCCGAATCAAGAGTTGGATTTTGTACAAGACCCCATTTTAATACATATTCCCATATCTCAATTTCTTTCATTTGTAAATCATCCCTTTTAATAAGTGGAATTAATGATTTTTCAGGAAGAGAAGTAAAATCAAATGATTTAAATATTTTTTCAGGAGATTCGGCCATTAAATTTGTACAAAATTCTTGAAATTCTAATAAAGATTTAGATTGATAGCTTGTTCGATGAATAAGTTCATAATGTTGTTCTAACCACTCGGAATTATTTTCAATTAAATATTTTTGTAAATAATTAACCAGTTCTTGAAGATGAAGTTCATCCGCAACTACCAATATATTTAGAATATCTGATGTATCTTTTCTATTCAACGAAAGAACGCCGCCATAAATATATCTATATCAAAAAATTTATAATTAAATGATTATATTCGATTTTTAAATTCAATTGAGCAATAAATAAAAAAATTTACCTTAAAACAATTTGAAAAATTTCCGGTGATATATTTGGTAACTTAATATGTGATAAATCATCATTATCACTCTTCTTGTTAGAAGCTAAAGTTTGTTGTAAGAATGGAGAACGGCAACATAAAATATTTTTATGAGCACGAAAAATTTTTACATTAGGATCTTCTCCAACTTCAATTGTAACATCATAATATTCATTGTCATCTAATAGCTCAATATAATTTTGACTTAATAAATTTGAAAACAATTCTGAAGACATTATTTTACGTATTTTATTCTATTTTTTTTTTAAAAAAAAAAAGAGAAATTAAAAAAAAAAAACTATTCTTTATTGTTGAATTTGGTTAAATTGACGTACAATGCGGTTAGATATATAAGTATAAATTTTGTTGCACGATGCATGGGTCAATCCAAGTTTCTTAATCGGATTGAAGATCGACATGCTTATGGATTGTACGGTACGTCATCAATGCTAACTAGACATATCGTCTTAAAAGTAATTTGAACTCATATGTAAATAAGATTCTCTGATATGAGCAAATTTGCTACAATTATTGTTAATACGTTTTAGAATAGCTAAAAAAAATACTTAAATTAATTTTTGAATATTTCTAGGAAACAGAACATTATCAATAATTGACAAGCAGAAAACTTTTCAATATTTTGTAATCGAGTTGGGTTTAGTACAAGACCCTATTTTAACATATGCTCCCATACTTCAATTTCTTTCATTTGTGCAATAAATCATAAATGAGATTAATGACTTTTCAGAAAGTGAAGTAAAATCAAACGATTTAAATATTTTTTTCAAAATATTCGGCCATTAAATTTGTTCAAAATTCTTGAAGTTTAGCTTGAGTTCAAAATATTGTTCTAAGCAATCGAAATTATTTTCAATTAAATATTTTTGTAAACAATTAACTATTTCTACTTAGGCTCAGCTGCGGCTAGTAGCAATATATCTAGGATATCTAAAGTATCTTTCCCATAGACAGTTTAGCATGTGACAGAACACCACTATCACTCTTCTTATTAGAAGCCAAAGTTAGTCGTAAAAACAGAGAACGATAACATAAAGATATTCATATAGGTACGAAAATTTTTACATTAGGATTCTCTCCAACTTCAATTGTAATATCGTAATATTCATTATCTTCCAATAGTTCAATGTAATTTATTTAGACTTAATAATTTCGAAAACAGTTCAGTAGACATAACTTATGTAAATTTTTTTTTTAAAAAACAATGAAAAATGAACTTTTATTTATATTTAGTAAGTTAAATAATCATCATGATCATGTACAATGTGACTGGATACATAGAACTGCAATATACCGCATCCGAACTTATTTTAGTCACCCAGACATACTTAGTATACCAAACTATCACATGCCTTCATTATTAATATATAAAATTCTCGTCGGGATAACTCCGTAAAATTTTTGGACAGAAGATCGACTAAAGATGATTTTAAATCCGATTGTTGCACAACATGACATAAATGCAATGACAATAATTTGTGCAACAAACGGAATTGCCGCTCCGAAATTCATATAAATTTAACCAAATTAAACTTTGTAATTTTGAAATCCCCTTTCACCTCTCTCTCTATTCGTATAATATGACATGTTCAAAGTTATTTTCAGGAGATTTACCAGAGTTAATTAACGAAGTTATTCAATACTTTCGTTATGATTATAAAACATTATATTCATGTATATTAGTTAACAGATTATGGTGTCGTTTGGCAATTCCATTGTTATGGGAAGACCCATTTTTATATAAAGTTCCTAAAAATCATCACATTGTTGAAATTATTTTACGTAATTTAGATGATGATGGTAAAACAAAATTAAATGAATATATGATTTATAATGATTCATTCCCCTCAAATACATTATTCAATTATCCTAGTTTTATTCAATGTCTAAATACTAGTAAAGTGATTCATACAGTTTTGGAGTGGGTTAGGCAACCTTCTAGCTATTTTGTACGAAATAAAAATTTATTAGATTCACAAATATCAAACTTTAAAAAATTGATTTGTAAGTCATTATTTCTAATATTTATTAAGAACGAAATAAATTTGTATAGTTTTGAAATTATACTTAATTATTTTGGAGTTAAATATTTTGATGAGATCTTCGAATTAATTTTACAAAATCCGAATTTTATTAGTAAAATTAAAAATTTTAAATTTGATGTTTTCGTGTTAACTAAAAATATAACAAAATTTTTAGAATTTCTCCATTTTAATTGTAAATCAATCTCATCAGTTTATTTTCGCTTTTTACCACGTTATCATAGTAATCACAATTTAACAATTGAAAAAAGGTTATCACAAATAATTAATTCTCAAGAAAATCTTAGAAAAGTTTCATTTGTGAAATCTTATCTCTCCTTATATTATCCATTATCATCATTAAAACATCCTAATTGTTCAAATACATTAAATACAATAATATTTTATATGGTTGATTTTAACAACATAACTATTTTAGATGAAGTTTTTAACCAATTGAATGTTTTAGAATCCATTCATATTATTTGTTGTGATTATCTAAATTCTAAGTTTATTCAACAAATTAATAATATTTCTAAACCTTTCAAATTAAAATCTTTATTTCTGCATTCATATTATAATTATAATATTAAATCATTGAAATCTTTAATAAAGAAATTTGGTGATTATTTAGAAAATTTTGGAATTGAAGGCAATAGTAATAAATTATTACCATCAATCATAAAATATTGTAGTAAAATTAATTATTTGGATCGCATTTGGTTGGATAATCAGAATACTCATTTATTATTTGTTTTAATTAAAAATATTACACAAAATCTTAATTATCTTACAATTGATATTGATGATTTCCATGATGATGATTATGATAAAGATCATTTTAGTTCGATTGTATTACGTAATTTAGGACAAATTCTTCCTTTTAAATTAGAATATTTGCATTTGAGACTCATATTTAATGCAAGTGATTTGGAAAAATTTTTAAAGAATTCTCAAAATACTTTTATTAAAAAATTGTTAATCTATAATTTTATAAAGAATAATCAAAATGAAAATATTTTCCCCTATATGGAAGAATATATTATGAAAAAGAAAAGAGTTAAATATTTAGCTATTTTAGAATTTTTTAATGGAAATAGTAATGACTTATTTTATCTGAAAGATAAAGTAAAAGAATTTCAATTATATGATATTCAAATTTTAGATTATTATAGTTTGATTATTCATAATTATAATTACGTAGTGGAAACTTATTAATTAATTATTTATTTATGTTATGTATAATGTGATTTAAAATGATAAATAATTAATAAATTCATTTTCGAAGTAGACAGTAAAGTCTCGTTGCGAAGTAACGAGTGACTGTTAGTATCTGGTATAGTTAGTATATATTGGTATAAAATGCGAGGTTACACGCTTTGAAGATTAATAAAAGTAGTACAAATAGCTTAAGTGTGCTTCATTCCTTCATTAGACCTGTTCTTATACCTAAAATTTTCTTTTGTTCAATTGGTACTATTCGATGGTTAAATAGTACGATTATGTTCCCCATTATTGCTCATCCTAATGAAATTATTGTTGGGAGAAATCAAATCAAACGAAACTTTCAAGGTACTTTTAAATCATTTAGTTTATTACAATGTAATTTTAATATTTTATCGATCCCATAGTTGCAATTTTAATATTTTAATCCTTAATACAATTATTCCAATTTTTATAACTAATTATTCTTATTGTTTAATTCTCAGCAATTCAACATGGATTGCAAGCAACTTGAATAGTATTGCGAACAATTTATATAGTCACAGTTCAACCAATCTCGCCCCCTATTTTAAGCTTAAACTATTGTATAGCAAGCAGAGTTAATTAATATGGGAAAGTTAATTATTATTCATTGTTTGTATTTTTGTTTTTTTTAAAAACCTTACAATAATTAAAATTTTATGCCAAACTTTTCTTAAGAGAAAATATTTATGTGTTAAATGATATCTGTATAGTAATAAATGTGCTATAAGTTATCAGAAACTATTAATTATGTTTTATTGTAAAACTAAATAAAATACGAATATATTCTCTCAACCTAATGGTTTATTGGCTCGATTTTCTATGAAAATGGAAATTGTTTGCTTAAATTAATTAGCACTTTATGATTTGAAATACTTCGTAATCTTTTATATAAAAATGTTCTTCAGAATCCCTTATCTTTTTTTCATAATATTTATTTTGATAGAAAAATTGTATTATAGTACATAGATTGATTGTTAGTACATAATATAATAATATCCTCACCAAAATATGGACCATTTGTAGAGTGATAATTTAATGTACACTCTGCATTTTCTACATTGCTAATGATTGATTCTTTAATATTGTTACTTTTAAAAAGAAAAATGAAGCTGTCATTAGTTATACCCCAAGTATCAGAAGATTGCCATTTTAAAGGATTATATCCACCAACAATTCCATCCATCCCTTTTATTTTAATGAATATAACAGTATTAAATTAAAAATTTGAAACAAATTCCAAACATTGTCAAATATGGACTTCTGGCACCATATAACTTCTAAATTTATAGGTAAAAAAAAAAAAATAAAAATAAAAATTTTATTATTAACTTTGAATTTAAATCAGAAAACTATTAACATTTTACATTATTTTATTTACTGATAATTGAAGTGGAAACAAACTACGTATTTATTATTGGTCAAGATAGTTAAGTCATGTGATCTAATTTTTATATGTTCAAGTAAAGGACTGCAAACTGAACCCAGACCCAGGTCAACCTGGTGCCAGGCCAGGACTCAAAATATGGCCAAATACAGGTCTCTATATCCGAGCAAATAACAAGAAATAAAATAAATTAAAATATTACTCATAATTAAATTTACATTTTGGGTAATTTAATTTAATTTATTTTTTTTTTTTTTAAACGGCAGTGACAATATAAGCTTTATATGAAAAAAAGTACCTAAACTATATACTATCTAAAACCATCACAAATGGTGGAAAGTTACCAATCAAAAGAAAGGACTGCATTTCTCTAACCTGATGACTATTTGTAACCAAAAGACATAACATTTTTTTCAAGTTCTTCAAGGTGGATTTTGTGAAAAAATGTGGTGAATTATATACAAATGTAAAACATAAATGGTGCAAATCATGTCGAATAAATGAATTGAAGAAAAATTCTTTATTTAATTGAAATGGAGATAAAAAAAATTGATGATTTTATTAAAGAATTTATTTAACAAAATAACAAAAGAAAAATAAGACAAGATCACAAAGACAGAGAGGAAGATCAGACTCATTAGAGTAAGTGTTTAAACAAAACAATAAACAATCACATGATCACATGTTATGATATGGAATGATGATAAAAATTGTCCTAAAAATATTAAGTTCGAAAATTCCGTATACATTCCGCATGATTAATTTTTTCCGTATACATTTGTTTTTTAAAAAAAATGTTCAAAAATGAATTGCTTATTAAATATACGGAATTTGTATACAGAATCTATGAAAACATATATATAATTTATAAAAACGTATCCTTTCCATATACAGATTTCTTATAGGGAAGGTATCTATTCTTATTAAATAAAGAACCCCCATTATCATCGTACAAAATTGCGTGATCTTCACTATAATATATTCTTTTCTTCTTTTTTCGTCACATCCCTTTAAAAAAAAATTTTTTTTTTGTGCTTCTTTTTAAAAATTTTTTTTTTGTATCTCCCTTTAATAAAAAATTTTTCTTTCATCGCTCCGTTAAAAAAAAATTTTTTTTTTCTTTATTCCTCACTCACTACCGTTACTTCCTAATTAATTGCTTGAGCCTGTCTACTGTTTCCCTGGGACCTATTTAATAGGAAACGTATGTCTATAGGCTGGAGTTTGTCCTCTAACAATGCAGTTTAAAGCAACAACGTTTTCTATTCCGTATATAAGCAATCCCATACAAATTTCTGAGAACACCAGACGGTATTATTGATATCTTTTTTTAAAATTCATGACTTTTTTGATGACTTACTAGCAGTTAACAATTTATCCCTAGAATAATTTTTTTATGGAAAAAAAATTTTCGGAAACCCTCTCATGGGTAAGTCTACTATACAAGAAATTAGCCAAGTTATACGTCGTATGAATTCCATATATATAGTATCAACAACTCATCACAAAGCCAAGCTTATCATTTGGGAGTACTATTAATATGACGCTGGAATTCCAAATTAGAAGACTTAAAACTTAACAATAGCTTCTTTACAAAGCTTCATGATGAAAAAATCAGCGGTCATTTATTTCTTAATCTAACCAGATGGGAATTTAAGGATTACGGAATGTAAGACAAGCATAGAACTCAGGATTACATTAAGGAGATAAGTGAGTAATTAGCAACGTTATGGCTGTATTTTATTGACGGATGTTCTCGTTATTCTAATAGTCTTATTTTATAAAATCAAAGATATTCGAAAAGCAGGATTAGCGGTTTACCGTGTGAAAGAATCCCATACGAACCCTTTCCATATGAACTCTTAGAAAATCTCTTAAGAAAATTTTCTATCAAAGAATCCCATACGAACCCTTCGATATGAACTCTTAGAAAATCTCTTAAGAAAAATTTTTCTATCGGGGTTCGTATGGGATATCTTTGATAGAAAATTTTTTTTAAGAGATTTTCTAAGAGTTCGTATTGGAAGAGTTCGTATGGGATATCTAATGGGAAAAACTGACTAAAAAAAAAAAAATTATTTAAACATCCGTTTCTTCTTGTTAGGTTTGACAACTTTTTGTGCATGGTGTCTTCGGTTGACTAGAAGGAGGTCACACTCCCATAAATTTAACAAGTGGATATAGCGAAATTCTATCATTTCATAATTATTGCAATGATGTAAATTTAGCTTGTTTTATTAGTTCTTTATATATTATAATTCAAAGTTGCTCCTTTTAAATGAATTGAAAAATATTTTTCTTGTACTTAAGTCTAAATAATTTTCAGTGAAAAAAATTATGCACTTTTTCAACTGAGTGCTCACTATTTTATTCCTATATATATCATTGTTCATAAGATGTGTACCTATCTTCACCTGGGTGAGATAATTAAATATCATATTATTTAGCTGAAAATGTCTCCAAATAATAAAAAAAGTAAAAAAGACCAAAAATATATTAACTTGAAATTCTTGAATATTATATCCTTCCGCATCATAAGTAAATAATCAATTTAGTCCATCTCCATATTAAATTTAAGAAAAAAAAAAATTTTTTTTTTTTTTTTTTGCGAACAAATATTTTTTGAATATGATGATTATCTTCTACCACGAATTTAATTAAATTTATTTTAAAAATTTCTAAAAAAAAATAAATAAATAATTTTATTCTTTATAACAAATTGAGAGCTAATTTTATGATGAAAAATAAATGTCTGAATTTATTACGTAATACTGAAGCTTATTTAGATAATAATTTATCAGAATCTTCATGTTCAATATTTTCACTAACATTATTTTGGGAAAAAATTGACCCAGCCAGTCACAGGAAATAAATAACTGAAAAACTGTACATTCCTCCATCTGATTTCTTATTACTATTACTATTTAACGTTATTATTAATTTTAACTTAAGATTCCTTTGTTTATTACTATTTTATTTAGATATATTGCTCTAATGTTGCATTCCAAATAGAGATCTACATTCGATGGCGAGAAATACCTAGAAATACTACCTAAGATTTCATGAGGACCATATAGCTTTGACATCGCATTCTTCTTGTATTTTTATTTCCGTGTACCACCTGGTAAATAAATCCTTGACCAATCCGTGAGCAGCTAAAGCTAAATAATCGCTGAAATCAATTTGTATATGTAATTTTAAAATTTTTATATAAAAATAAAATTTTATTTCTCCGTTGCGTAAGTGATACTATACATATATGGATCCTGCCGGTGCTTGGCTGTAATGTATATATTAGTGCATTATCCCTATAAACTCCTTATACTAAATTATACTAAATTTATACCAAATTGGCCTATCCATATCTAAATTAACTCAAATTCATGCAAAAAATGAACCGAATTTAAGCCAAATTATACATGAAAGCTCTAGTAGAAGAAATTTTAAAGCATAAAGAATAATTCACGAAAAGACTGATTTGAAATTATATAATATCCTTTAATATTTTTTTTTTAAACCATAAATAGTCATCATTGACGTCAGTATTGTCCATAAATCTATAACATGTAGTTATATGTTATATTCATATTTTTGGTTCAAGCTATTTAAAATTATAACCAATATGAAAGGAATTTTGATTATCTGTTGTTTAAAGATTATTTTCCTTTATAATAGATGCGTAAATGGTTATTGAGAAATAAAATAAAATTATTCTTAGTTCTCATTCGTACAAGAAATTTATCCATACAATGATTGCAATGATTTATTATTATAAATTTTTATTTTAATTACTCGCTCCACTTTGTCTTTGTAAATTAACTAATAAATTATGATATCAATTGAAGGAATTAAAGACCCTTTAACAATTTCATAAAGCTTAAATTAGATAATATTATTAAATAACACTGCAAGTCCATTTTCTTAGAGAATTACTCTTACCTTGCATTATATATTGTCGAAATATAATCGTATAATTATAACATGTTGTTTTTGTGAAGTAGTAAATTAAAATAATTTTAAAAAATATTTATTGATAAGGCAATCATAGGTAGTCTAATAAATTATTCACGTGATTAAAAATCGAATATACATCATACATGTAACAGTACACAAACTTTTGGATGCTATTGAGAAACCCTATATTAGCTTTATTAGGAGTAAATGATCGACAGTTACCTTTGGCGTTTTGATGATACCATATTGTTTATAAATAGCTAAAACAAAAAAAAAAAAAAAAAAAAAAAAAAATACGCATTTATAATTTTTTTTTTTCAATTTTTGAAAGCGTAAACTAAATTATTCAGTTAGAATTTTCTATACGACTATACCCAACCATGTCTAAAAACGTTGATTGGAATGAATGGATTGAAGATGCCATTTCTAAAAAGCTTATTAAATATTATGAATACAAAGATTTTTCTAATATTCAAGAAATTGGTACCGGAGGTTTCGCAAAAGTTTGTCGTGCAAACTGGAAGAAATCTCATATCCGTTATGCATTAAAATCATTTATTAAAATTGATAATGCTACAGTTAAAGCAATTGCTAGTGAGGTAATTATAATTTCATATTTCTTTAATATTTATTGTAATTATATAATTTTTTTTTTTTTTAATTCTATGTTTTTTTACTGCCTAGATTCAACTCCATCGTGAAGTTGATCACCATGATAATGTCATCCGTTTTTATGGCGTCACAACTTCCATTAAAGGTATGATAGCTTCGTCATATTATTTTATTTATAATATATAATGGCTAATTAACTCATTTTTAAATTTTTCTTTTAAAAGAAAATCAAAGAAAAGAATATTCATTAGTAATAGAATATGCTGATAATGGCACCCTCCGAAACTATTTGAAAGAAAATTTTAAAAATCTCAATTGGGATGATAAATATAAACTTGCATTTCAATTAGTTCATGCAGTATCATGTTTACACGATGAGGGAATTATTCATCGTGATTTGGTAAATATTAATAATTTATATAGTATTTTATTTCAATGATTATTTTATCTTAATTAATTGTATTATTTTTATGTAATTTTTAATAGCACTCTAATAATGTGTTAGTACATCAGCATGCTGTTAAGCTATCAGATTTTGGCTTATCAAAAAGAATTGAGGAAACATCCAATTCTCAGTCAAAAATATTTGGATTAATTCCTTACACTGATCCAAAAAGTTTTAATGAAGATATAAAGCCAAAATATTTATTAAATAAAAAAAGTGATGTTTATAGCATTGGCGTGTTATTATGGGAAATTTCTAGCGGTCATCCTCCCTTTCATGATTGTATACCATATGGTGTTGGTTTAGCTATAAAGATTTCACAAGGCCATAGAGAGACACCTATATCTGAAACGTCTAAAGACTATATAAAGATTTATACCGGTGTGTATAAATTACATTTAATAATATGTTTATAAACAGTATGATTTTAATTAATTAAAATATGTTTTCTTTTATAGATTGTTGGAATATTGAACCTGATAATCGACCAACTATCAATCAAGTAATTGATAAATTAAAAGCAGTTATAATAAAAGAAAACATAATTATAAAAGATTTTCACTTATATAATGATAACAAAGATATCATCCAATCATTAGATAATCATCAGCCCAATTCAGATGCAGAAATCTTAGAAAATAATTATTATCATGAAAATTCATTACAAGGTATTGATTTCACCAAAATAAAAGAAATAGAATCTTTGATGTTATCAAATAACCAAACTGAAAATGACTTTAACATAATAGTCAGTGATATAGTTAATTTTCTTGAAAATAATAGTAATGAAATAGGAAAACAGAAAGTTCTAAATTATCTTAATAATCAAAATATAACTTTGCAAGAATTAAATGATCTATTATTAAATAATCAAAATAATCCAAATTATATTTTTTTGCTTGGAGAATTTAGTTATTTGGGAATTGGAACAGATATTGACAAGAAAAAGGCATTTGAATTATATCAAAAGGCAGCAGATTTAGGAAATGCAGATGGAATAAATAATTTAGGAGATTGTTATCTTGATGGAATTGGAACAGATATTGACAAGAAAAAGGCATTTGAATTATATCAAAAGGCAGCAGATTTAGGAGATGCATCAGGAATATATAATTTAGGATATTGTTATCTTGATGGAATTGGAACAGATATTGACAAGAAAAAGGCATTTGAATTATTTCAAAAGGCAGCAGATTTAGGAAATGCAAAAGGAATAATTGGTTTGGGATATTGTTATCAACATGGAATTGGAACAGATATTGACAGGAAAAAGGCATTTGAATTATATCAAAAGGCAGCAGATTTAGGAAATGCAAAAGGAATAATTGGTTTGGGACATTGTTATTTTGATGGAATTGGAACAGATATTGACAAGAAAAAGGCATTTGAATTATTTCAAAAGGCAGCAGATTTAGGAAATGCATCAGGAATGAATAATTTAGGAGGTTGTTATCTTAATGGAATTGGAACAGATATTGACAGGAAAAAGGCATTTGAATTATATCAAAAGGCAGCAGATTTAGGAAATGCATTAGGAATGAATAATTTAGGAAATGGTTATCTTAATGGAATTGGAACAGATATTGACAAGAAAAAGGCATTTGAATTATATCAAAAGGCAGCAGATTTAGGAAATGCATCAGGAATGAATAATTTAGGATATTGTTATAGAAATGGAATTGGAACAGATATTGACAAGAAAAAGGCATTTGAATTATATCAAAAGGCAGCAGATTTAGGAAATACAGATGGAATATGTGGTTTAGGATATTGTTATCAAAAGGGAATTGGAACAGATATTGATAAGAAAAAGGCATTTGAATTATTTCAAAAGGCGGCAGACTTAAGAAATAGTTTAGCTCAATATAATCTTGCTTCAATGTATGAAAAAGGAGTAGGAATTGTTAAAGATATAAGTAAAGCAATTTTTTGGTATGAAAAATCAGCTGAACAGGGGGATCAAAAAGCTCAAAGTAAGTTAAATCAATTAAAATTACGAAAGTTTGAATGTGATATTTTTTAAATATTAAATTATAAAAATTTAAATTGTGGATAGTAGTGAAGAGTCTTATAAAATATTTGCCG
The DNA here is from genome assembly GCA_015698045.1 of Rhizophagus clarus. Lineage (NCBI taxonomy): Eukaryota > Fungi > Glomeromycota > Glomeromycetes > Glomerales > Glomeraceae > Rhizophagus > Rhizophagus clarus. Next base: position 1,279,803 of record BLAL01000228.1, read on the forward strand.
CGTAAGCGGCAAAATTTTTTTTACTGTAATCCATGGAAATTCCATGGAATTTGTAAATTCATGCCACTAATTATACCAAATTTTAATCCATTAATTATAAATATTTTACTATTCAGTAGTTTATTATAAAAGTTCAGAGATTACAAAAATACTAAATTTAATTTTAAAGTAGCCAATACTACGGACTAGTGATTACCAAATTCTATTATTACCAGTTATATTTTATTATTAAAAGTTACAATATATTGTCACATTAAGAAAAACTTTCTAATTCTTATGAATCATCAATTTTTAAGTAAAAAAACCATCCAAAATAATGAAATTAAAAATCAAATTATAGAAGAATCTGTTTATAAACAATATTAAAGTCAAAGAAATTTTTTAAAAAAGTGTATCTAAAAAAACAAAAAACAATAATATAAAATTAATCACCTTACTTGAAGTCATTTTACTGACCATTAAAGTCAGATAACAATTTTAAGATCATTAAACCAATAAATTGATGCCAATTTTGTTGATGATTATTTACGCTTAGTATAAGAAAGAATTGCATAAATAATACTAAAAATAATAATGAAAATAAAATTTGTTGAGCGTACATTGCATAATGAAATTCTGTAGTGGAACAAATAATAGAGATCATAAAAAAAATCATTTTTGTATCATTACAATATGAAATAATTATTTTCGATGGTACAAATATTTGTAAAACAACGTCAATAAATGTGATAATTATATATATAATTTTAAATTAAACAATAATTTTATTATTTTATTAATAATGATTCACATTTAGAAACTTTCATTCATATTAGCGGTTCAAAATTGGTTATCTGTTATCTCTTGTTAAATAAAAAAGAAAAAAAACCTAAATGAAGTTACCGAAAAAAAAGACTCTAATATGAATAATATTGTACATATGCATATGTAAAATATCAAAAAGTTAGTTTAAAAAAAAATAAAAGTAACAATTAAACTTTCTCTTCTTTTTTTATAGAGTTTCGTGTCACACAAATTGATTTACAATTATGAACTAATCTCGTTGCCATCCAACTATTTTAGCAAAAATAAATTTTAACAATTTTTTTTTTTTTTTTGAAAATTATGATTATATTTCTTTTAGATATTTGATCAATTGTCTTGTAATATCAAAACAAGATTTAATATCAAATAAAAAAATTTAATTAAATAAGATTTATTGTCAAAATGACTTACTTCATAATTTATGATTGGCAGATATAAAATTTTGACGTAATGTTTATACCAATAACGTTTAATCAATATAATGTTGTGTATTCTTGAAATTGCTATGGCCAGATCCTTGGTCCTTAATAATTACTGATTAACTATTGATAAGTCATATTTGTTTAATGGATTGTCTAAACTCTAAGGCGGTCATGATTTGATTTTCGGCAAGTTAGGATCTAATCAAAAAATTATATGTAACCCACACGATTACAAATATCATGCTATAAATCCAAGAAATAACTATAGTAATTTGCAGGTATTTTAATACCTCTAGATTATTTGATTAAGGAATTTATAAATTTAGTAAGTATTATTTTATATTCAGTTAAAGTTTCGTTTTAATAAACTATAAATATATCTAATAAAAGCCTAGGATTTAAGATGTTAATTAGTTAGTTATAAATTTTAATAAATAAACACCATGTATGTATAACGGCTTTAAATAAGCTTAAAATTTTATGGAAATATTGAAATATTGATATTTATATCAATTTTTTTAATATGAAAGATTTTAAGTATTAAAATAATACTAAATTATAAAAAAAAAATATTAACAAACACTTTTAAAATAAGATGACAACTACACTTAACCTGGTGGAAAATTAACCGGTAGGTAGAGTTATCATAATTTCTAATTCGATAATACCAGCATTAACATTAATTTCTTACCGGTAATTTTACCCCAGTTAAGACTCTTAAAATAATATTTTACATTGAGCTGAAGAATTTGTAAATATAATTGTAATTGACGCATTAATTTATAACATAAAATGAAATTTATACTTCACCATTTTAAAATTTTATGCGTATGTGACATTCTATAAAACATCAGATTAGCTGATTTCTCGACAAAGTGAATTGTATATCCTTTCAAAAGACTTTATTAAATAATAAAATAGTTAAACATAACGAAGATTAAAGTGCTTGAAAACCATCATCCGAATTACACAAAAAAATAATCCGGATTTTATATCCAGATAGAAGCCGAAATCTTGAACGGACTACATTTTAAATTCAACATTACATTTGTATCATGTGACGTAACACAATTCCAAAAAAGGAATTTTTATTCTCGTTAAAATTGGATTATTGGAGAAAATTTGGTTACGCATTAATAATGGAAATACGAGTAATTTCTGGCCGGATTTAATGCCTTAAAATTTTGATCTCATCCGGGTTTCAGGTCAAACCGGATAAATTTTCATCTGGTTTATAATCCGGATGAAAACTGTGGAATCCGGGTTTCGGATATCCACATACGGATCAAAGTACGGTAGGTAGCAAGTGCGTAAGGTGGCAAAATTATATAATTACGTTTGCTCCCTTTTAATTAAAGGCAGGGAATGTAAGATAAATTTTTTTACCTTACGTTACTTCCTAATATGGTCACGTAATTTGTATGTCAGCAAATGTTTATTTTTGATTTGGATGTTTTGTGTGTACTGTATCATTTATATTAAAAAAGAATTCTTATAAAATTAATAAAATAATTTATTTAAAAAAATAGTTTCAAAATACACATAAAAACAATAATTATTCATAAATGTTCAAAACCAGCATAATAAAAATTAATATCTAAATCTCCAAGGCCTATTTAATTTAAAAAAAAAGTACTAAAAATATGCCATAAAGTGTAAAAGTAATTTCATATAAAATATTGATGTTGTGATTAATATTAAATCTATTTCAATAAAAATTAATGTTTGAGTAGTCCTGTACCACTTCATTCAAACTTCTTGAACTTTATTTCATTTAGCAAAAGCACAGAAACCACGCTGTAAAATTGAAAAACAAATATAGTACAGTACAATTTTTCTTAAACAAAAACATCTATTTTCTTCACAAATATTAAACAATATTAATAAAAATTAACACACGAGTATCCTCATACTTGTTAAATGATTTTGTTAGGCACCAAGTCTTGTTTACTTAACTAAAGTGTTAAAATTAATGTTATAAAATTTATAAAAAAACGCATTCATTATAAATAAAAATAGGATAACAATATACACTTAACAAAGTTCTTTCAAAATATTGAACCTTTTTTATTAACTAATAGATTTTTTTTTTAAAAAAAAAAAAAAAATGAAAAAAAGAGAGTTCGTGAGAGAAATAATTCAAATAAAGCTGATCATGTCACAAGATCATGTATAAATCACTCGACATGTATAAGATAAGTAACGTAAGATGGAAAAATTCCACTTTACGTTACGTACCTTATCAGTTATATATTTATATTATTATAGTAAGCACGTAAATCAACATGCGATCTTATGATAATATTATGATACTCTTATGATACTTTACATTACTCACTAAGCAAATTTACGTTACTCGCTTCTATATACTCGTAGATTGGCGTTGCGTATTTTCAGATGATTAATTTGTACTGCTGTAAATCAATATTTAAGTCTCTCTCTTTTTTTTATCTCTTTTTTTTTTATAAAAAAAATGTCTATTCAATTTTTTTCAAAACTAAGTCAAAATTATATTGAATTATTAGAAGACGATGAATATTATGATATAACAATTGAAGTCGGAGAAGAACCTAATGTAAAAATAATTCGTGCTCACATGAATATTTTATGTCACCGTTCGCCATATTTACGACGGGCTTTAGCTACCAAAAAAGCAAGTAAAAATAATGTTATAGTTCATATTAATTTACCCGAAATATCACCAGAAGTGTTTCAAATTATTTTGAAGTAAGTATATACTAGTAGGATGTAATGTCATTGAAATATCAGTAATCCAAATATTCAAATTCGAAATTTAATAATTCTTGTATAGGTATATTTATGGCGGTATTCTTTCATTGAATCATCAGAATAATTTAGATATTCTCAAATTATTATCGGCTGCAGATGAACTGCTTCTTCAAGAGGTGGTTGAGTATTTACAAGCGTATTTAATTGAATATAAATCTGAATGGATGGAACAACATTTTGAACTTATTCATAGAACAAGCTTTCAATCAAATTCCTTGTTGGAACTTCAACAATTTTGTATAGATTTACTGGCTAACTCTCCAGAAAAATTATTTAAATCATTTGATTTTACTTTACTTTCTGAAAAATCTTTAATTCAACTTATTAAAAGAGATGATTTACAAATGAAAGAAATTGAAGTTTGGGAGCATTTATTAAAATGGGGTCTTGCACAAAATCCCACGTTTCTTTCAGATCCTAATGCTTGGTCCGATAATGATTTTAAAACAATGAAAAATACTTTACAACATTGTTTACCCTTGATTAGATTTTTTAGTTTATCATCCAAAGATTTCTTACGAAAAGTTCATCCTTATAAAAAACTCTTAAATCATCAACTTTATAAAAATTTATTAAATTCTCATCTGGATCCTGATAGTGAACCAACTGATGACATTTTATTACCTAGAAGCATCAAAATTTATGGAATTATTGATTCGAAAATTGGTAATAATTTAAATATCATTTCAACAATTTCAAGACGGATTGATAAGATGGTAATTAATAATAAATTTGATCATTTAAGAGAATTATATTTACCATATAAATTTCAATTATTATTAAGAGGAAGCCGAGACGGGTTTACTCCTAAAATATTTCATGAATTATGTGATAACAAGCCTAATACTGTTATATTTATTAAAGTAAAAAGAACAGAAGAAATTCTTGGTGGATATAATCCGATAATATGGAAATCTCACGGTTCTGGTTTATGGGCTAAAACTAAAGATAGTTTTATTTTTTCTTTTAAAAATAATAATGTTAAAGACGGAATAATTAGTGATATAGAAGATACAGACCGTGCATTATGGTATAACTCTAGCGCTGGTCCGTTTTTTGGTTATGATATTATTATATACGCTCACAATTCTTTACATTACAATGATATTCGGTATGAACAACATTATTATGAAAAAAAAATAAGAAACGAGGGTCAATTTGGTATAGAAGATTTTGAAGTATTTCAAATTATAAAAAAATAAATGTATATGCAATATGTTTTGTCAAATGAAATAAAAAAAATACTAATTTAAAGGAGTACGCCTATAAATCATAATTTATCTTTAATAGTAATTTTTTAGTTGAATAGGAATTTGTTGTAAAAGATTTTTTCCATAATTAATTCAACATTATTTACACAAATAACCGGATTTTCGATAAACCGAAGCTTTAGATTTTCCAGAGTTTGGACTGGGAAAATTGTTATATCGGATTTTTTAATAGAACGAAGGAGTTCAGTTTATTGAGACGACTTATGTATTCATGATTTTAAACTTTTCGTATTATTTACATTACACATTATACGAAAATAATTGTCTACTTACGCATCACCTTTTTTTTTTCTTTTCTATATAATAATATATTTGAGTTTTAGATAAACTTTTTGACACTACTTATTGATAAAAAATTTTCTTAAAAAAAAATAGTGATTTATTATTTTTAATTTTTAATGCCGTTTTAAAATGTTAATTAAATACGAATTATCTTATTATAGAGATAAAGTATGAAACAATTTTATGGCATAAAGGATGTAAATGGAATTTCACTTTTCGTTACTTTGTAATAGATGTATGATCATTAACACCAACGAACTGAGAAATAAAATATATTTTTCATATTATTTTCCTAAAAATTTATTAAAAGTGCGCATAACTAATTTTATTAAAATAAAAATTTATCATTGAGATTACACACGAGAAATCTTTTGGTTTATTTATTTTAATTAATTTAATTAATTTATTTTCGATAGTTTGTAAATTGACTATTTGTAATATCAGTGGAGCGTGTGCTATAATCTATTTAATTTATTCGCACGTTATTGAACTTCAAACTTATACTAGGAGTTTTCATTATTCTCTGCTAACTTATGCTTTATTCAGATATTCAAGTAGAATTAAGTCGTATTTTAAGGAATGATTATAAAATTATGACGTATAAAATATATATAACCTTGATTTATTTTGGAAAGAATCTACATCAATAATTTCATTTTGTCATACTCAAATGGTTGTGTTACAAACGTAAACTTATGAACTTGATTTTGAATCAATATCTTTACCAATTTTAATATTTCTAGGAGGTAAAGTACTCTCAATTGATGCACTATCAGGATCCATATATGAGTTTACCAAGTCTTCGTAAAGTTGCTGAGTTAAAAGTTTTTTATATGGTCAAACTTTTGTGATAATTTTTTTGACAATAAGCAAAAAATCTAATTAAAGTTAAACAATGCTTTAGAGTATTTTTCATTGTTTTGAAATCATCATTTGATCAAGCATTAGGATCTAAATCAAGAGTTGGATTTGTGCAAAACCCCATTTTAATCCATGTCCCCATATTTCAATTTCTTTCATTTGTAAATCATCCCTTTTAATGAGTTGAACTAAAGATTTTTCAAGAAGAGAAGTAAAATCAAAAGATTTAAATATTGTTTCGGGATGTTAAGTCATTAAATTTGTGCAAAATTCTTGATGATCTGATAATAAAGATTTGGATTGATGACTTGTTCAATGAACAAGTTCAAAATGTTGTTCTAACCATTCAGAATTATTTTCTTAAGGTTTCTTATCTATTCAATGAAAGAATACCTGTATTAAAGAAATTTAAAATTAGGCAATTAATATCAAGTTCGATTGTATAACAAACAAACAATATACCTTAAAATAACGTGGAAGGTTTCCGGTAGTATATTTGATAATTTAATATGCGATAAAACACCATTTTCGCTCTTTGTGTTAGAAGCTAAAATTCGTCTCAAATATGGGGAACGATAACATATATTAGGATCTTCGCCAACTTCAATTGCAATATTATAATATTCATTATCTTCTAATATTTCAGTAAAATTTTGACTTAATATTCATTATCTTCTAATATTTCAGTAAAATTTTGGCTTAATAATTTCGAAAAAAATTTAGACATTTTTATTTTATATTTTTTTTTTTAAAAAAAATAATAAAAATGAGAAAGGAAAAAAAAAGCACTTTTTTTTATTTTAAATTTGGGTAGTTAAAAAGAGATAACAGGTGGTCAATTCTAAACCGCCAACATGATGAGAGTTTTTAAATGTATTAATAAATAATAAAATTATTGTTTAATTGAATTGTTTGTCGTTTTCTAGTACTAGTAAATAGTAATTAAAATTGATAAATGATAGCAATTTTAGTATTTTTGGATCTCTAAACTTTCATAATAAACTACAAATAGTAAAAAAATTAGTCTATTTATAAAAATTTAATAAAACTTAAATAATATCACAATATGGATTAAAATTTGATATTTTTAATGAGTAACAGTAGTAACATGAATTTCCATGGATTAAAAAATTTTGCGACAATCACTAAATACTCAATTTCTTTTTTTATGTAAAGTTCACATCTACTATTTAAAATAAAAGTAATTTAATTTTATAATTAAATATATAAAAATATAAAAATAAATTCAAATCATAATAAAGTTTTTAATTTATTTTGAGCATCTTGATTTCCCTGCTTAGCTGATTTTTCATACCAATAAATTGCTTTACTTATATCTTTAATAATTCCTTCTCCATTTTCATACATAAAAGCAAGGTTATCTTGAGCTACACTATTTCTTAAGTTTGCCGCCTTTTGATATAATTCAAATGCCTTTTTCTTATCAATATCTGTTCCATATCCATAAAGATAACAATGTCCTAAATTAGTTATTCCATCTGTATTTCCTAAATCTGCCGCCTTTTGATATAATTCAAATGCCTTTTTCTTGTCAATATCTATTCCAATTCCTAAATGGTTAAATTTTCCAAGCAAAAAAATGTAATTTGGATTATTTTGATTATTTAATAATAAATCATTTATCTCTTGCAAAATTATATTTTGATTATTAAAATAATTTAAAACTTCCTGTTTTCCTATTTCAATACTACTATTTTCAAAAAAAATTAATTATATTATTAATAAAATCATCCTCAGTTTTGTTATTTGATAATATTGAAGATTCCATATCATTTGTTCTGGTGAAGTCAATAACTTGTGATGAATTTTCACGAAATGAGTAATTATTTTCTAAAATTTCAGCATCTGAATTGGGCTGGTAATTACTTAATTATAAAAGATTTTCACTTATATGATGATAACAAAGATATTATTCAATCATTATGTTTTCTTTTATTATAACTGCTTTTAATTCATCAATTACTTGATTGATAGTGGTCGATTATCAGGTTCAATATTCCAACAATCTACAAAAAAAAAATTTAATCGATTAAAACCACATTACTTAAACCATATATAAACCATAACAATAGAGTAATTTGCACACACCGGTATAAATCTTTATATAATTTTCAGACGTCTCAGGTACAGGTGTCTCCCTAAGGCCTTGTAAAATACTTATGGCCAAACCAACATCATATGGTGTACCATGAAAAGGTGGTTGACCGCTTGATACTTCCCATAATAATACGCCAATGCTATAAACATCACTTTTTTTATTTAGTAAATATAATGGTGTTATAGTTCTATTAAAACTTTTTGGATCAGTGTAAGCATCAGGAAATTTTTAGGTAGATCGGACCATGTAATTCCACATGGATTAGTTTGGAAATACGTGGAATTCCACATATTCCTATAGCCCTACATGGATCCATATATATTACCTTGATCTACGACGACAATACCACGCGTTTCGTCACAGGGTATCTGGAAAATATTGGAATTATTTGGAATTCCACAATTTTCCACGGTATATGATGTGGATTTCCATGTGGATTTTAAGCGGAAAAAACTTCCTGATGAGGAATTAAACCAAATGCTTTTGATTGAGAGTTAGATGTTTCCTCAATTCTTTTCGATAAGCCAAAACCTGATAGTTTAACAGTATGCTGATGGATTAACACATTACTGGAGTGCTATTAAAAATTATACAATTAATTAAGATAAAATAATAATTAAAATAAAATACCATATAAATCATTAGTATTTACCAAATCACGATGAATGATCCCCTCATCGTGTAAACATGATACTGCGTGAACCAATTGAAATGCAAGTTTATATTTATCATTCCAATTAAGATTTTTAAAATTTTCTTTCAAATAGTTTCGGAGGGTACCATTATCAGCATATTCTATGACCAATGAATATTCTTTTCTTGGATTTTCTTTTTAAAAAGAAAATTTACAAATTAGTTTAGTTTTTTTTTTTTTTTTTTTTTTTTTTTTTTTTTTTTTTTTTTAAAGCCAATAATGCATTTTATTGAAAGCATGCGTGTACTATGTACTTTACATTTTGATAAAATACCTATAGACCAGGTCAATATAATTGGCTAATCTACCCATTAATTTTTTTTTTGAATTTTTGCTATTATCTCTATTTTTTTGTTTTTACGCTAAATTTTATATAAAAAAAAATTAAAAAAGAAAAAACTACGCCCTACAAAAAAACGTTAGTAAAAAATGTGAAGGGAGTACTAAGCTAAAAATTTAATCTAGAAAAAAAATCCTTGATCTTCCAGTTTTCACTGTGAATATGGGCGAAAAGTCGTAAGATGGATATATTCGCTTTCTTCCTTTCTTGCCGCGTGTTTCGTCCTGTTCGGGAATTCCAAAATTTCTTGGAAGTTTCTTCTAGTTCTCCTTAAGTAGCCGATTAATTGGATGCCAATTTCTTCAACACATCCACTAAAGTATTGAAGATGTCGGCAGAACCCTTTGACTTGTTATTCTTTTGAGATTTGGTGGGGTTCTGACCTCGCGGTCGATTGCGTGTGCACGTTTTACTAGACGAGTCCTCGTTAACCGTGTTGGTATGGCGAGGGGATTTGTTCCTAAGGGGGTCTCCACGGGACCAATTGTATGTCTTATTGTCTATGTCGAACGAGGTTCTTAGCGCCTTTCGAAGAACACGATCAACTGTCTTTCCCCTTTAGGTGTATGTATGGCTTTATAAGCTTTTATTGAGTATTTTGCTAAAAATTCCGATTGCATATGTTGGTTAACCAGGCGTTGAGTATGTTGGGCTTCCGGGCAATCCTTCCATACTAGACAGAATCTTTCGCGATGTTTGCGTTCTTTTAGCGACCAGTCTCCTGGGAACCATCGGATTGGTATGTTGAGAAGTGTGTACATCCATAGCCCTTGGTCAAAATGGGCTCGGACCTCGTCGTTGAGGAGTATTTTGACCCATATGGTCTGGAACAAATTAGTTTAGTTAATAATCATTGTATATTATAAATAATATGATGAACTTATCATACCTTTAGAGGAACTTGTGACACCATAAAAACGGATGACATTATCATGATAATCAACTTCGCGTTGAAGCTGAATCTAGAGAATAAAAAAATATTGCGTCAAAAAATTCATATGATTATAATAAATAATGAAATATGAAATTATAATCACCTCACGAACAATTGCTTTAATTGTAGCATTATCGATTTTAAAAAATGATTTTATTGCGTAACGAATATGAGATTTCTTCCAATTTGCACGAAAAACTTTTGAGAAGCCTCCGGAACCAATTTCTTGAATATTATAAAAATCTTTGTATTCATAGTACTTAATAAGTTTTTTAGAAATGGTATCCTCAATCCATTAATTCCAATCATTTGAATTGTTAATAATTTCACCGTTTTTAGACATGGTTGGATACAGAAAAATTCTTGCTAAAGAATCTAGTTTAAGTTTTCAAAAATTGAAAAAAAAATATAAATGCGTATTTTATTTAGCTATTTATAAATACTATGGTATCACCAAATGCCGGTTATACTAATTTTAAATGTTAACCCAAGTTCCCATTGGATCCGACGTAGAATTAGCTCACCGGATGATTACAAATGATTACAAATCAAAAAATTCCAGATGTTGATCAATCGAACCCAGTTCACCAGCAGAATCTCTTATACTGCTCTTGCAAATCGAGAAGTTCTTCAAAAAATTCGGATCCAAAAGTTTTATGTATATTCAACTTTTAAATCATATTGATATGCATGAATAATGGTTAAACTAGGGCAATTTGGCAGTTAGTGAGCTTTAGAAAATTAAGAAAAAAACATGCCATTTTATTTAATAATAATAAAAGTGAACGGGTCGGGTCAAATTCGTCGGGTTTGACCCGATTGACCTGTTTAACCCGTTTAACCCGAAATTAATAAAAGAAAACGTCGATACTAAATTAAACACTGTGTTTTTCCAGAAGTTTATACGAAAATATGCCGAAACGTTTTTTCTTAATAGTTAATGCAAAAAAAAAAATGATTTTTATTAGTCGTTTAATAAAAAAAAATGATTTAATCGTATTTCTAAGTCATTTAATAAAAAACCGTTTTTTTCTAAGTCGTTTAATAAAAAACAATTTTTATCCATTTTTTTTTTTTTTTCGAATCGTTTAACCATTTTTTTTTAACGATAACAAAGCTAAAAATCATGTTATAAATGTTCCTTAACGTTTGATGCTAGAAAATGTTTTTAACATTTTTAACGTTTTTTTATTAAAACAAATCAAAAAAAAAAAAAAAAAAAAAAAAAAAAAAAACGATAAAAATTGTTTAAATCTGTTTTAAACTTTTTTTTATCAAAACAAAAACGTTTTTAACTTTTTTTTATTAAAACAATGATCTTTTTTTTTATTGATCGTTTAATGAAAAAAAAAATGATTGTTTTTATTGGTCGTTTCATAATCGTTTTAAAATGAAAAAAAAATCGATTCTTTTTATTAATCGTTTTAATAAAAATGGTTCTTTTATATTAATCGTTTTAATAAAAAAGAACGATGATTTTTATTTAGTAATCGTTTAATTGCTTTAATAAAAAACGATTTTAACCAATTTTTTATCTAAGTCGTTTAATAAAAAACGATTTTTGACGATTTTTTTCCTAGTCGTTTAATAAAAAACAATTTTACCATTTTTTTACTAAGTCGTTTTATAAAAAACGATTTTATTGTTTTTTTTTCTAAATCGTTTAATAAAATTATTATTTATTTACTATGTTCCAATTAACAAAAGAAAGTTTCAATTTTCAATATATTTTAAATTTTATTATTTATTAGGTTTGGAAGGATACAAGATACAAAAAATAAAATCCAACTAAAAAATGTTTATTCATTCATGTTTTGAAGAAAAAATCAACCGAAAATCCTACTTGGGTACGTATAATATAGATTAGTATATAATAAGTGATGCATAATTCCAATTCTTTTCGTTTGATTGGATATATTATGATCATGTTTATATTATTTACGAATTAACACTCATCATAATGAAACTATTATCAAATAAACGAAAATTTCAAGGGGCCTTTAAATCTTTCAGTTTGTAGTGATTATAATTTCAAAATATTTTTCCGACCCATAATTGCAGTTATGATTAAATATTTTAATTTGATCCAGTTATTTATTTGATTATTCTTATTATTTATGAAGAAACTAATTATTTGTTAAATAGTGTTATCTAGTTGTATTCATTTGTATTTGAATTTTCTTAGCCGTAGTTTGAAATCGAATCGATCGATACAAGGGTTTGGATATTCAAACCGCGGTTTGGTTCGATTGGTTCAAACTGTGGTACAACTTGTGGTTCAAGCCACGGTTCAAGCTGATTCTCAATCTCGTCAATTTAAAAATGAATAAAAATGAATAAAATAATTAACGAATAAATCATGCCATTGGTTTTATTGTTTTTTTCACTTTATTTATTATCTATTTTTTTTTTTTTTGAAAAAAAAAATTATAATACATCAACCATTTTGATGACTAAATATTAAACTGTGTTTTGAGCCGCAACTTAAACTGCAGTTTAACTGTGATTGATTGGTTTGCTGTCTAAACCTTTATAAACCAAACTGAACTGATACCATCCCTAGTTTTAATAATTGCAAACAAGGAAATTTTAAGATAAAATACGAACACGTTCCTTCCAATTAAAATGAAACTAGCACTTAATGAGTTGAAATACTTCATAATCTTCTATAGAAAAATCATCTTCAGAATCTCTTATCATATTTTCGTAACACCCTTTTTTATAGCGTGTGGTAGTATAATCCGTAGATTGATTTATAGACCATATAATAATATCTTGGCCAAAATATGGACCATGTGTATAATTATAATTAACTGCATGATTTGTATTTTTCACTTTACTAAAAATTGCATTTTTAATATTCTTATCTTTAAAAGAAAAAATAAAACTATCATTAGTTAAACCCCAAGTATTAGTAGATTCCCATTTTAAAGGATTATATCCACCAAGAATTTCATCCGTCCCTTTTATTTTAATGAATGTAACGGTACTATATTTATCACCACATAATTCATGAAACTTTTGAGGTGTAAATCCATCTCTACTTCCTCGTAATAATAATTTAAATTCGTAGGGTAGATAAGATTCTCTGATATGAGCAAATTTATTACCATTATTGTCAATCCATTTTAAAATAGCTAAAAAAATATTTAAATTAACAATTTTTGAATCAATAATTTTATCAATTTTAATATTTCTAGGAAGTAAAATATTTTCAATTGAAATATTATCAGGATTCATATAAGAGTCTATTAAGTCTTCATAAAGTTGTTGATTTAAAAGTTTTTTATATGGTCGAATCTTTTGTGTTATTTCTTTTGATGATAAACAAAAAAATCTGATTAAAGGTAAACAATGTTGTAGAGTATTATTCATGGTTTTGAAATCATCATTTGACCAAGTATTAGGATCTGAATCAAGAGTTGGATTTTGTGCAAGACCCCATTTTAATACGTATTCCCATACTTTAATTTCTTTCATTTGTAAATCATCCTTCTTAATAAGTGAGATTAATGACTTTTCAGAAAGTGAAGTGAAATCAAACGATTTAAATATTTTTTCAGGGTATTTAGCCATTAAAATTGTGCAAAATTCTTGAAGCTCTGATAAAGAATTGGATTGATTACTTGTTCGATGAATAAGTTCAAAATGTTGTTCTAACCATTCAGAATTATTTTCGATTAAATATTTTTGTAAAAAATTAACTAGTTCTTGCAGATGAAGCTCATCCGCAGCTATCAATGTATTTAAAATATCTAAAGTATCTTTTCCATTCAATAAAAGAATACCACCATAAATATATCTTATTAAAAAAATTTTTTAAATTAGGTAATTAATATTTAGTTTGATTGTATAATCACTAAAATGAATAGGTAATTTACCTTAAAATAATGTGGAAGATTTCCGGTGATATATTTGGCAATTTAATATGTGATAAACCACCATTTTTGCTCTTTTTGTTAGAAGATAAAACTCGTCTCAAATATGGGGAACGATAACATAAAATATTCATATGAGCGCGAAAAATTTTTATATTAGGATCTTCACCAACTTCAATTGTAATATCATAATATTCATTATCCTCTAATATTTCAGTAAAATTTTGACTTAACAATTTCGAAAAAAATTCAGTAGACATTATTTTACGTATTTTTTTTTTTTTTTAAAAAAAAAAAAAAAATAAAAAAAAATAAGGAGGCATTTTTATTTTTTTAAGTTAAATGATGTGCGGATGTACAATTACATAATTGTGGGCCGCATAAATTTTTGTTACACAGCGCAGGGTACAGTACTACATATAAATGTATAAATTTACATTGTATTAAGAATTAGATGAATCTTAGATTATATAATTATGTAATAAAAGTGGTGTATATGATTCAAATCTGTAATTTCAACCTCAAATGTTTTTTTTATTTTCGTTCTATTTGTATTCAACCAATAAATTGTCCAGTTGTCCTACGTTATTGCAAGCCAACACTTATTTTGACTTAGCTTACCAATAATTTCATTAGAATAAGACGAAACTTCCAAAGGACCTTGGTATTCATAAGTAAAAAAATTAAAATAGTATATAAATAAATACGTTACTTCCAATTAAAATAAACTAACGCTTTTATTTTTTGAAGAACGGTAGCAAAAATTTTCATATGAGCATGAATATTTTTTAAGTAGAGGTTTTCACCAACTTCAACTGTAATATCACAACACTTATCATTTTTTAATGATTTATAGTGTTGACTTAATTTGATAAAAAAAATTAAACATAGTAAAAATATGTAATACACTAGAAGAATAAATATTTATAAATTTGCTCCGTTTATTAAAGTGATATAGATGCATGATATCTTTAATTCGTATGTAGTGCAATATTTCTTATAAAGAAAGTTAGTCTCTAATCAAATAATCAGTATAAGAATTCTGGTATACTGATTGGTTAAATAATTCTAAATTTTTATCATATCATTCAACGTTAATTCAAAATAAAAGACTCTAATAGTTTACACGAATTTAAGCAATTGTCACAAATTGCTGTATCTTATGATTTATTTTAAAGTAATGATGTGGATGTCCTCAAGAACTGCTATTACAGTAGTTCATAGAATTTGTAATTACTAACTCTCAATGACATCAATAATATTAAGACACTTATTATTCACATTATTCACATTTACTGTATATCCTAAATAATATCTCGATCATAATAAAATAAATACATACTATATTGTTTTTAAAGGAGTTTATACGTAGAAGACTTCATTTTAATGTATTGTATTTTTCCAAATCTATTCTTAGGAAGCAGGAGAATTGTCACTAATTTGTGTAACTTTGTGGAAATCTAATTAATAAACTATAATTATTAAATGATTCCAGCGACTCCAAATTTGTGTACTATTTAAACTATTTGGCAAGTTTTTTGAACAGGTTATTAAGATTTAATAGGACAATGATTTTATGTTATTATTATATATAGTATCTCTATGAAAAAAGATGACATCAAGATTGCATGAAAAATAATTTATTAAATTTTTTCGGATAAAAATTATCAATTTATAGTTATTTTTTGGATGAAAAGCTATTAGTAAAAGTTACATATATTAGAAAAAATTAAATTAATATTTTTTTTATTATAATTGCTTTGAGTTGAAAATTGTGACTTAAATATTATAAAATATTTCGCACACATTTTCCCAATAAAAATGTTTAATCGCAATTTGATTTTATTTTATCACCTTTAATCCTTTAATTTATTATCGTATTATTGGTTCGTCACTTATTTAAATAATTCCAAAAGATATATGGTTATTATTTTAAAAACTTATTTTTGTTTGCAGAATATTACAAGTCGATTTCAAGCATATTTTAAATATTATAATATTAAAAAGAAAACATGAATACGAATACAGATTGCTTAATAATTTGAAATACTTCATAATCCTCCATTGGAAATTCAATTTTTTCTCTAATACTCTTTTCGTAACATAGATGCTCGTTACAAAATGTCGCATCAAAATCTATATCAGCTGAATCTTTGGATGCATATATTAAAAGATCTTTGCCAAAACAAGGTCCATGTAAAGGATGATAATTTAACGCCTTGTCTATTTGTCTTACAATACTCAGGATTGCATCTTTAAAACTATTATTACTTTAAAGGAAAATATAAACTATCTTGTGTTTCACCCCATGAATTAGAATTCATCCATATTATTTGATTGCATCCACCAAGAATTTCTTCTGAATTTTTTATTTTAATAAAAGTAACAGTATTATGTTTATTATCACATAACTCATGAAACTTTTTAGGAATAAATCTATCCAGACTTCCTCTTATTGGCAATCGTATGGTAAATACAATTCTCTTAAATGAGAAAATTTATAATTAACATCTATTTTATTAATCCATCTTGAATAACCGAAACGATATTTAAACTAACAATTTTTAAATCAATAATTCCATCAATTTTAATATTTTTTGGAAGCAAAATACCATCTGGTTCATAATAGGGTTCCAAATGAGAATTTAATAGTTCTTCATAAAATTGACGACTAAGTAGTTTTTGATATGGCCTAATCTTGTCAGAAAATTCTTTAGATGATAAACTAAAAAGTCTAACAAATGGTAGACAATGCTGCAAGGTATTCTCCATTGTTTTAATATCATCATCTGTCCAGACACCAGGATCTGTAACGAGGTCAAGATTTTGTGCAAAACTCCATTTTAATACATATTCCCAAATTTCAATTTCTTTCATTTGTAAGTCATCCCTTTTAATAAAAAAAATAAGAAATTCGGGAAAAAGAAAGGTGATCAATTGTCTCGGTCAACTTTTTCATTTGGTGATATAAATAAATTTCAAAATGACTAAATTAAATTTTGATGTGCATTTATTAAGTCATATATCTAGAGATTAGGGAATATACTGTTTACTGATTTACACTAATTAGGATTTATTATTATTTTTGAAGACTTACTGTCAAAACTGATATTTTGCGATAATTTGTATGCACATAAACAAAAATAAAGAATTTATTATTCGTACCCTGTAGCTAGGGTTAGGTTAAGATTACTAGTGCGTTATCTATTATAATATGTTTGCTTCCTTACATTTCTTTATTCTGAAGAAAATTTCTTTTCTAAAACAAACTATATTTTATGTAGATACTAAAATAAAATAAGCATAAAATACAAAATACATTTATCTTCTTTATAACTTGAAAAACTATAGTACGTTGAAACATAAGCCAATGAAAATTCAATTCACAATCTAATTTATTGCTTAATTACAAAACAAGCGTAGTAAAATGATACGCTGGTTAATATCTTATAAATTTATTATTGCAAAATAAAAAACTAATTACCCTATAATTTGAAATACTTCATAGTCCTCTATCGAAAAAACAATTGCTTCTCTAATACTCTTCTCATAACATACTTTATTACAATATGTCCTATCAAAATTTATATTATCTGAATCTTCTGTATATATCATAATATCTCTGCCAAAAGATGGACCGTTCTCAGGATGATAATTTAACGCATTGCTTTTATTTCTTACGATACTCAAAATTGAATCTTTAAAACTATCCTTACTTTTAAAGGAAAAAATAAAACTATTTTGTGCTTTACCCCAAGAATTAGAATTCATCCATATTATCGGATTGTATCCACCAAGAATTTCTTTTGAATCTTTTACTTTAATAAAAGTAACAGTATTGTGTTTATTATCACATAACTGATGGAACTTTTTAGGAGTAAATCCATCTCGGCTTCCTCTTATCAATAATTTAAATTTGTATGGTAAATATAATTCCCTTAAATGAGAAAACTTACAATTAACATCCACTTTATCAATCCATCTTGAAATAATTGAAACAATATTTAAATTTACAATTTTTGAATCAATGATTTCATCAGTTCCAATACTTCTAGGCAATGAAATGTCCTCAGTTGGTTCACGATCAGAATCCAAGTAAGAATTTAATAAAACTTCATATAATTGTTTGTCTAAAAGTTTTTTATATGGACGAACTTTATGTGAGAATTCTTTTGATGATAAACTAAAGAACCTCACCAAAGGTAAACAATGTTGTAAAGTATTTTTCATCGTTTCAAAATCATCATCTGACCAAGTATCTGGATCCGGATTAAAAGTTGAATTTTGTGCAAGACCCCATTTTAATACGTGTTCCCAAACTTCAATTTCTTTCATTTGTAAATCATCCCTTTTAATGAGTGAAACCAAAAATTTTTCAGAAATTGAAGTAAAACAAAGTGTTTTAAATATTTTTTCAGGTGATTTAGCAATGAAATCTGCACAAAATTGCTGTAGCTCTACTAAATTATTAGATCGTAAACTTATTTGTTGAGTAAATTCAAAATTTTCTTTCATCCATTCAGACTTATTCTCAATTAAATATTTTTGTAGATAATCAACTAACTCTTGGAGAAGAAGCTCATCAGCAGCGGCTAAAACTTTGAGAAAATCACTAGTTTCTTGTCCATTTAACGAAAGAATACCACCATAAATATACCTACATTACAAATCCAATTAATAAAATATATACATAATGTATATATATATCCTTCCATTATACAACAATATAAATTACCTCAAAATAATTTGAAATATATCTGGCGATATATTTGGAAATTTAATGTTGTCCCTTTTTTTACTAGAAGTCAAAGCTCGCCGAAAATATGAAGAACGATAACATAAAATACTCATATGAGCACGAAAGATTTTTACGTTAGGATTTTCACCAACTTCAATTGTAATATCATAATATTCATCATCTTTCAATAATTCAACATAATTTTGACTTAATTTTGAAAAAAATTCAGCAGACATAATTTACAATTTCAAAAAAAAGAAAATACGGGGAAAAGACGATCAAACGTAAAATTGCTTCATTTGGTAATATATAAATATTTCGAAAATGGTTAAATTAAATATTGATGTACATTTATTACGCCATATTTCTTTTGATGATTAGTACAAGCAAGACAATTTAAATTATTCGATAATCATAATGTATGTATCCTGGCCCACGCAATAATACTTATTATTTTTATTTATTTATTTATTTATTTTTTTATTTTTTTTTTAAAAAAAAATATAATTCTGCATGTATACGAAGAAAATAAAAATAACTGATAAGTACAAAAATACTAAACATTATATTTATGTTTTCATAATTTGGAAGATTTCATAATCCTCTATTTGAAATTTAGCTTCTTCTCTTATACTTTTTTCATAATAATTTTTTCTATAATACGTTGAATCAATATCTGCATTTGCTGAATCTTTAGATGTATAAATTATAATATCATCTCCAAAGGATGGTCCATATTCAGGACTATAATTTAACGCACAACCTGTATTTTTTATGATACTCAAAACTGCATCTTTGAAACTGTTGTTACTTTTAAAAGAAAAAATGAAACTATTCTGAGTTTTACCCCAAGAAACGGAATTCATCCATAATATTGGATTGTACCCACCAAGAATCTCCTCTGAATATTTTACTTTTATAAAAGTAACAGTATTGTATTTATTATCACATAACTCATGAAACTTTTTAGGAGTGAATCCATCTCGACTTCCTCTTATCAATAACTTAAATTTATATGGTAAATATATTTCTCTTAAATGAGAAAACTTACAGTTAACATCCACTTTATCAATCCATCTTGAAATAATCGAAACTATATTTAAATTAACAATTTTTGAATCAATAACTCCATCAATTTTAATATTTCTAGGAAGTGGAATATCATCAGTTGGCATATGATCACAATCTAAATAAGAATTTAATAAGTCTTCAAATAATTGATTATTTAAGAGCTTTTTATACGGACGAACTTTTTGTGAAAATTCTTTAGATGATAAACAAAAAAATCTAACTGAGGGTAAACAATGTTTTAGAGTATTTTTCATCATTTTAATATCATCATCTGACCAAGTATTCGGGTCTGAAGTGAGATTAGGATTTTGTGCAAGACCCCATTTTAATACATGTTCCCATACTTCAATTTCTTTCATCTGTAAATCGTCCCTTTTAATGAGTGGTATCAAAAACGTTTCAGAAAGTGAATTGAAGTAAAGTGACTTAAATATTTTCTCAGGAAATTCAGAAATAAATTCTTCACAAAATCGTCGAAGCTCCACTAAATTATCAGATTTCGAACTAATTCGTTGAGTAAGTTCAAAATTTTCTTCCATCCATTCTGACTTATTTTCAATTAAATAATCTTGTAAATAATCAATTAGTTCTTGGAGACAAAGCTCACTCGCAGCTACCAATGTATTTAGAATATCTGAAGTATCACGTCCGTTCAATGAAAGAATACCACCATAGATATACCTACATTACAAAAATTTAAAGTTACAATTTGAATATTCAAGATTATTGTACGTATATTAAAATGAGAACTTACTCTAAAATAATTTGAAAAATTTCGGGTGATAAATTTTGTAATCTAATGTGAGATGAACCATTATCCTTTTTTTTATTATAAGCCAAAACTCGTCGTAAATATGGAGAACGATAACATAAAATATTCATATGGGCACGAAAAATTTTTACATTAGAGTCTTCACCAACTTCAATTGTAATATCATAATATTCATCATCTTTCAATAATTCAATATAATTTTGACTTAATTTCGAAAGAAATCTGACAGACATAATTAATAATTTTGAAAATCAAAAATTCAGGAAAAGGACGATCATTGACGGCAAGCTACTCTACTTAGTAATATACAGTATCTTATTATGGTCAAATTAAATAGTTTTTGTCGATCTGCTAAGTTGAACATCAACCAATAAAATGTCGTTTGTAATGTTTTGAAATCAGTCTTTTTCTTAACCATTTTGAGGATGGTGATAACAAAATCATCATATTTTATGAGATTGGGATTTCACTGTGATTTACAAAGATTTTCATTTCCTAGATTTCCTAGCGTAGACATTATATTAATTTAAAGTGAATTAATTTTCGCATGTTGTTAATAGCTGAAATAAAATAATAACAGATAAGCATTAATAATAAATTCATAAACTTTTTTTTTTTTGCGTTTTTTAAGAAAGTAAAATTGTTTGTAAAATCAAATAAATTTTTATTTTTTCGCTTCAAAAATTTGTCAAAAATGGATGTGTTGAATAAAGTTTCGATAATTCATATAAGTTTTGTTCATATTATAATGAGTTTAAATTATCACTTTAAAATCAATTGGTCACAAATTATTATCAAGAACACCAAGAAAAGCATTAAAAATGATAGCATTTCGGGATGACTATTAATTTTACATTTGCTTTAATATTGGAATTAAGAGAGAGACAGGAATCGATAAAAAAAAAAAAAAAATTTTAATTTAATAAAATGAAATAAATACGAGTTTCTCATTCCGCCACATGATCGTTAAACAATAAAATCACAATTTTAGTTTTGTTCAACAACGGTTTCCTAGTTTATAAATACTTTATTTCACATAAAAATGTTTTTAAAAGTAAGTGAGAAAATGTCCTCTAAATTTGGTTACAGTCATATAATATTCTTTAATCATTGTCTCAAGAAAGTTGACTTGGATCGAATAAGAATTTTGGTATTAGGATTTTTATTTATTAATTATTACCGCTCATTGATTACATATTAAAATCGAAATAATTACTTATGTGAAAGTATTTATCAACAAGAATTTTTTTATTCCCTTTATTGAACGCCAAGTTAGCAGGTCACACAATGGTCTCGCAACCAACATAAAAATGAAATAATTACATTTATACAAAAAAGCCACTCCTATGGAACGTTACCTATCCAATTAACTATTAATTATGATCAGAGAAACACTATCTAACGGGTAACTTACAATTTGTGATTCCCTCTAAATATTAATTCCCATCATACGCAGGTTAAAGACAGTTTAAGACTACTATACATAATCACTGTACTACATATAACGTGATTTCAAGAAGAAAGCTAACAAATTCAAAATTTTAAATCTTCACAATAGAATGTATTATTTTATTATATCATAATCAAGTATGCCCATGACATAGAAATATGCGTCACTTCCACGCAGTGATGGCAAATGACAATGTCATTTGGCTAATTTTTAAATGATCCCAAATGATATCAAAATGATATAAGAATTCGTATCATTTAAAATAAATGTCATTTACAAATGACAAGTGACAAAATGACATGTGTCATCTTTAAATGATAATGTCATTATCATTTGATGATCCATTTTGTGGCAAAAATATTTCTTAATGGTAATTCTTTTAGGCTTGTATATCCAAAATAGCTTAATGAACATATTTCGTTTATTAAATTTGGAAAAAAATAAGTGATAACATTTTATTTTATGCAAAATGAATCTAAAGATTTTAATTTTTTTTTGTGTTTTTGTCAGTTGGTTGACAAAGAAAATCATTTAGATAGCGGCGATGATATAAATGAAGAAACTTATAATTTTGAAGTAGGTGGGCAGGATACTCATCCAGTAGATAATCCATTAGCTAAATGAAATCTACTTAATTTGTTTAATGAATCAAATGCCAGTTTATGTTAGTTCAATGATAAACTTGAATTAAATATCTGATGTAATAAAAAGTTCAGAATAAATTGCGAAATATATTACAGGTCACATGATATATTTTAAATGACAATCATTTGTCATTTGCCTTTTGAAATGATATAATGACATGTGACATGTCACTAATATCATTTGTATCATTTCATGTCACTTGCCAACACTGCTTCCACGGGCACCACGACCTGCCCAGCTGCCCTCCCATACGAGTTAGTTGTGGGACCACCTATATGGCATCATTATAGTTACCACTCGTGCACAGAGCAGATGACTACTAGCCTGTAGCATATGGTACGTACTACGAGCACTATGTCATAAACTCAATAACAAAGTAAGCCTATAAAATAAGTAGAACAATACGACGGAATACTTGCCTGTGCTATGACCAGAATAATTCCAAGAATTATTTGTAATTTCGTCCTTTTAGTACCGTCAATGGACTGCAAAATATACCGCAAAACTGATCTAAATTATTAAAAGTTAGTAAAAGTGCCTGCCGGTGTTGTCCGCATTTCTGAGTGGGCAAATAAAGTTCTGGGAGCTAAACAAGCAAAGTAGAACGGTACTTATGTGGTATCAGGTAATCATCTCGTGCTATCCAATCGTTCAATATTTATTACCATAAAGTCTCTTGTCACTTTAGAGAGGAAAGGAAGGAATAAGCTTATTATAAAGGAAAAGGAGATACCAAAACAAATCTTACTGAAAGATGCTTCACTTCTTCCTGTTAGCCCTGTTTACCCAAAAGAACGCTTAAAAAAATAATTACTAAAAACTTCGTTATTTTCGTAAGTTGTTATCATGATTATTGTTAAAGAATGTTTGAAATAAGTATATTTGCTATTTAAAATGGAATAAATATATGTTATTATTACTCTATTATTACTCTATATTACGTAGAAAAGTGGAGAAATTGGTGCGAAAAGGAGAGTTTTTATACGATTTTTTTAGTCGCACAGGTTCAGCCACGATTAGATAAATTAAAATGATGACGAAATTCTGATAATTTTTTTTTTTATAAAATTACATCATTTCATTTAATTACGTTATGATGATAAATTCTGATAATCAATTTAGCTAAATATCGGATTTTGAAATTATACTAGAATCACATGAGTGATATATATAAAAAAATACAAAAGAATATGGAAAATATTTGGAATGCAGATGACTGTTCCCACTATCTGACTATCGTAAATAGAACATCATCACGTTTAAGAATTTCTACGTTTCCTATTAAAAGGATAAAAAAAAATTTTTAATCAATAAATTAATTATGCAATATGAAAAAATATTTTACACGTAAAAATATAGGCGTCAGGAAAAATTTTGCTACTGTAGTCATTAAATTTAGCTATCGCTCGATCGGTTTGAAAAATAGTCTAACTAATAATACTAATTTGGCTTGTCGCACAAAAAAACGGTACACGGTTACCCATTCAAGTTTTCAGCTTTTTTCAAAATTAAGTCAAAATTTTATTGAATTATTAAAAGACGATGAATATAATATGATATTACAAATGAAATTGGTGAAGAACCTAATACAAAAATATTTCGTGCTCATATGAATATATTATGTTATCGTTCTCCTTATTTGCGAAGAACTTTGAATTCAAATAAAAAAAAATAATGATAATGGCTTAACTCATTTTAGATTGCCAAAAATATCATCAGAAATCTTTCAAATTATTTTAACGTAAATATAATAAATTTAACATAATAAAACTAAATGTTTTTATAAGCTTTATAAGCTTTTAATTTTTTTTTTTTTTATTATTATTATATAGGTATATTTATGGTGGTATTCTTTCGTGATAGTGCCAGATACGCTTGTGACAAATAGGGGCGTGACAAATATTTTTTTACCGGGCGTGAAAAAACTAAGTCCCTCAGATACTTATGAATAATGGAAGAGTGGAGGTGTGACGCGGGTGTGACAAAAATTTTATATGATCACGTGATCGCAGAATTTTTCGGGGTGCTCTTGGGGTTAATCTTTTTTTTCGCCGCACACGTTACGTCACTGTGCTACATTAGTAAACAAAAATAAAAATAAAATTGCATCACAGAGAGTTTCTCCCTTAATTCCAACACCTCGTCCGAAGCAGAAGTCGAAGCAGGTGGCTCAACTAGGACATGAATATGCTTCTTGGGCGGTTTCTCGGACCAGTAGTCTCCAATTTCGTTTATTGCAAACAGTTTGTTATCGTCATTGAGTGTGAGATTCTTCAACTGATCGTCAAGATGATCGCCACCAATTTCTACCTTCCATAGCTTGAGCCTGTCTGCAGGAAAATTGTCGAACTCAGGTGCTTTTTTCGCCTTAATAGCGTCCTTGAGGTCCCCAACAAGACTATTTTTATCTATGTGGACAGGAAAAGCGTTCACAGTTGTATTTCCTTTGGCGAGACAGAGTAATGTGATAGACATAACGACTTTTATAGTAACTTTTATGAAATTTTATTGGTGGAAACTGACGTATATGAGGACAAAAGTAAAAAAAAATTTTATTTATGAAGTGGAGGTATATGTGAGAAATTCAGCCGTCACACAGACCTTGTCGTATGATCATTATTTTTGTTGTACAAGCGTACAAACATGTAATAATGTGGTGGCTCGGCAGAATTATTCCGAGCTGTTGATCGTTGCTCCGGACTTATAATATTGTTAGTCTTATAACATTAACGAAACTTTTTTTATCATGTGACACTCTGAACAAATGTTCATGGTATCATATGACTGTGAGACATTCAAGCCTAACGAATAAAAAATATTTTATTGGAAGAAATAAACGTACCATATTTATATGTAGTACATTATTCAATCGAAGACTACTCAAAGAATAAAATGGCATATGTGGAATGTAAAATTTGGCCTTTTTCAGGTAATATAAATCATCTTGAAAGCAGTTGCAAAGCAATGAAAGAGGGTCATACCCACTATACAGTAAAGGCATTGATAGACACATCATCTTGTGAAAATTTTATTAGAAAAAGCGTGCTTGATAAACTTGGATTAAAGTATGCCAGACTCCCAAAGATACCTTGAAAAGAGTACCGAATGCATTAGGATATATAGGCAGTCTAGATTTATCTTTAAAAAACAATGGGGAAGATAGTTTGGTGGCATCTGATTGCGATGATCCCTTAAATGACTTTGTGGTAGTCGAAGAACCAAAAGCCGATCTTGTATTAGTATTGCAATGGATGTGGTTACGAGAAACAAAAATTGATATAAAGGAAGAAGGAATAGAAATCTATGGTATATTAGTACCATTCATCAAAAAATATATGGGATAAAAAAATGGTTATTGGAAACCCTCTGCTTCGTCTTAGCGGTTATCATGATTAGGACTAAGCAGTCTCCAACTGATAAAATTTTTTAATTAATTTCGGCTTTGATCGCATCCTCTATTGCATTTTCTATCTCATTGCCGACCATAGGTCTTACCTCTTTGGATAACTCGTAATATAATTTGTATAGGTGTTCTACACTTTTGAGAAGATTTTTCTTATTCGCATACCATTTTCTGTATCTAGCTATTCTAATGCTATACGCCTCTTCATCCAGAAATAGCATTACGGCAACGTTCCTTACATATTCATCCGAATTCTCTTCTTGTCGTAGCCGGCTTACGTAACCTGCATATTCTCTTATGAACTTACTGTCTTTCTTGTATCGTGTACGAAATCCTTCCTCCATTATTTTGATCTGTGCTTTTCCAACGTCTTTCCACGTGATAGTACTTTCCGAAACTGATCCGTTATCTTCCATATCAATTAACTGTTTTCGTGTATACTAGTTACATAATTTTTTATTTTCAAAAAAATAATTACCATTACCTATTATACGCTTCTCTTTACATAATAGCAGAGCTAGAGTTCCTAGCCGTCAGGTAATATAACGTGATCATTTGTTGGAATAACTTTAGTGAACTGGCGAAAGCCACTCTCATATACCCAAACTTACTAGTATTTCATTAGGTATATCATCACCATATTTCTCCAACGCTTGTATATATATCGGGATACGGCAATCTCCAAATGCCCATGTCGTAATCCGATCATTTAATATCCAACGCTTGGAGTCAAGTAGGTGAATACTTCTTTTTGTCTGCCGAATTATATAAGGTATGAATCGTTCACATCGTAAGAAATATGCAGTTCGAGGTTTATCTTCAACGGCATCTTGAGTGCAACGCTCATAAATATCAATTGTTAGTTCTTTATTCACGAGAGATTTCTTGAGACCTTTTGATTTTTGCATATTTTTAGTTACATTTTCAGTTTCAACAGCGTATGATTTAGAACGATTCCCGGCATACCTTGTTATTCGTGTTCCTGCATTCTCATCCTTCCACTTACCAATTACCTTCTTATTTTTTAGCTCTCATGTACCGTCTGGCTTGGTTATCCATTGGTCGAGAGGTAATTTTTTGAGTAATGGATATCTTCCGGATAATCACTAAAATCATATAAATCTGCATCTTCAACCATATCGTCATATATATTTTCCGTTTCTATTTCAATAAACGAATCTGTATCGATATAACAAAGTTTTGCCCTATTCCCATATTTTCGCTTGATGGAGATTGATCCAATTCTAATAGCCGATACACGTGTTCCAATTCCATCCCCAATGCAAGACATTGCTGGAGATTCCTGTAATTGAGGATATAGTGGTTTTTCGTCTCTAATGTCGCAACTAATTTTTCTGTCTCAGCAAATTTTCCTTCACTCAATTTTTCAATCATATTATCTTGACATGGACTGAGCCCTTCACGTGTGACTATTCGTCTTTCTGGGCACTGAGGTATCCGGATAAATTACACCACGTCAAATGCATACGAAGGAAGAGTAATGTAGTTTGCAGGATCAAGACTGAACGCATCTATCATTGTCTTCCTAAAATTCTGAAATGCGTCTACCAAAATAAATACATCCGCCTTAAGATATAGGAAGTGATAATCCTCAAATGTCTTACAGCCTGCCTCACCCCATACTTTTTGTGCGTGGTCATATTGCTTTTGACTTATAGTGTATATTTTTCGTGCTCGTAATCTTCGGCTTTACATTTCCCATCACATTTTTCCTCCTTAATTTCGTGTTTTCATTTTTTTGCATTCCTGATTACAATAATTTAATTTGCCTAGCACTGTATTAAATTCCTCTCTTTAAGGAAGCTTTGCCCGTGAGAAACGGTCTGGGTCATTCAATTCATAAGGATACTCACTTTTCTGGCTAACTAAAGGGAGTAATTTCTTTGGAATACATTGTGCTAAGATTGGAAAGCGTTTAGCAAGTTCTCCCGGACTATTCACTCCACCACGGAGATTTGTGGCTACTTTCTCTAACGATGGAAATAGGAACTTAATTGTATCGATAAATTTAAATTGACCAATAGTGAAGGACTTGTAGTTCTCCATATTATGGCAATCGGTTCTATTTTTTCCTCAGTAATTAAGTCTAGTTCCAACAATTCGGGAGCAAAATCGAAATGCTCCCACCTTGGTAAATGACCGGAATTTTAATCTCGTTAGGTTTTAACCGCAATTGCAAATTACACTCCCGATGCGCAGCTCCACGATATTGCCCTGTGACATGGTCATGATCCCTTACCTTATTATTTTTTACCTCTTTCAAGTTCCTTTACAGATATAAATGCAATTTCCTCCGGTAGGTTCAATAACTCTGTACGATATAATGACTTTTGTAGTCTAATCTTCTTGCGTTACAGACTGTTTTAACACATCCCTGATGTGCTGCGCCGATGAACTTTTGAGTTTCATTATCGTAGTATTTAACTTTTTTATATTTGACCTCCTGTAATAATCCACTACATAAATAACACTTACGAGCAGTATTATGCCTTTCCCAATCACGTGAGGTCATCTTAAGCTCAACGGGATTTCGTATTATTTCCTTTATAATTTGTAAATCTTTTTGCATATTTTCCCATTTTTCCGCAACTGAGTTAACCGTTCGTCTAAAAGTACTAGTTATTATCTTCGAATCATTTTGAATCAGTGTATATCCGTAACTATTTACCGTTTGTTCTTGTATTTTTACGGGTTTCTTATCTTTATCTTCTGCCTTTTCTTCTAACTTATTACTATCACATTCATTATCAGGATAAATAATGACTGGCGCTTTAAGCATTGCCTTTAAGTTGTTAAATTGAGAAATATGCTTACCCTTCTTAGGGAAGATTTCACGCTGACCTGCATGTGGATTATTTCTACCGTGACAATTGTGAGCTATGTGATCTTCGAGTAAATCCAACCTTAAAAATGGAGAGATTATACAGTGCCGGCAGGAGTATTTTTGACCATGATGCTTATTCCAATTGCGCATTATTCGGTGCCAGCCTGCTTCTCCGTTAATAAGGCAATAGTGAGTATTAAGACCCTCGGAAATGTCATTTATATTTCGGCGGTCTGTTAAACTTTCTTCGTCCTGAGTAAATAAAATTAAGTCCACTAGATTCTCCTTTTGATAATTATACTCGGAAATACGGAGAGGATCCGGTTTATGAGTTTTTAGCTTTTTTCCGTTTTCAGATAAGAACATCTATCCTAAGTCCTATCTACTGTTTTGTAATCATCTCCTCTTTGGTAATAGAATTTTCTCGATTCTGCTCCTGAATTTCATAATCTCGTGTTTTAAGTTCGAAATTTTCAACTACGAGGTCAGCATTTTTAGCCTTAAGCTCGACAATCTTTTCCTCATGCAGACTGTTCCTGCCCTCAAGAGAAACAATCTTGGCCTCATGCTCTGTATTACACTGTCTCAATACTTCAAGCTCGGATTCCATCGTTAATAAAATAATTTACACTATAACTTAATAAACAAAATAATGCTTTTTCTCCAATTTCCATTATTTTCAAATCTAATAAAAAATCAGGTTTAAAACAAACCAATATAAATTATACATGTAAAATATCATTTAGATGAAATTTAATGGGTAATAGGTAAGTAATAAATGGGACAAGACTTTGGATATGTCCAAAATATTAGTCCCCTGGTCAATAACTAATTTGGGTTGACCTAAAGGTCATAATTAAGATTTGCATGAGCAAGAGCTATAGTAAATTTCTTGTTAGTCATCAAGTGATTGATATATTATCATTTGTAAAAATCATTTATAATATTGACCTATGAAAATCAGCTTGAACTAAACAACGGTTTGAAGTAATATCCAAACCTCCTTGTATCGGTTCAATTTCTAAAACGGTTTCACCTAAATCGGTATTATAAAAGCGTATGATTATCAAGGCGTGATCGGTTTAATATTATCAGAATCGCATATATAAAGCCCGATTGATTGGAGTGGATAATTTAAAACAGCCCATTTAAAGGTCTTTCGCAACATTAATTAATCGGATTTTAATGGTACCTTTGATGGATAGAAATTAGCGAAGGCCAATAGGTGGTCATTGATCGAGCCGATTTTTTGAGGCCAAATTGAACTCCTATTCCTAATCGACTGAATAATAGCAATTATAATGTTATAGTGTTTGCAGGCGAAAAGATATCATAGTTTCTCTCAAAATATTTGAAAACGATTATTGTCGTATACTGTAAATGACAAAATAAATTTATATGTTGAAAATTTATTTCGAGAATATTTCTTAATGATATTTTGAAAAAGAGGCTAGCAACAATAAACTAATCAATGTTTCTGGAATTTATTTTTTGTCCAGCAGTACATGTCAAATACACTATAACCAAGCGCCTCTGACTAATTCATCAATATCATTCATTCAAATTTTATAATACGGTAATAATTAATTATTATATTGCATTTCCCGATTCTTATTAGCACTTGTAAAATTTTCTGATATGATAGAAATTTCGCACAGTATATTTGTTTCGCTGGTCGGAAATTTGTCAGTAATTTTACTAGGATTAGTGTATGAATTTTTTAAACTCTTTTTTATATTTTTATATTATATAATAACATCATCCCAGTTATATCACGACAAGATTAAAAACAACGAACGGTACTACTTAACTGGCTTAGTTGATATGCTTTACAAATTAAATTAATATTTGACCGTTTACTTAAAAGTCAACTATTAATTTGCATTTTAGTATGTAATAGCACGTGGTCGATAATCGATCGGTGTTTGTGGTAATATCTTTGATCATCATCAAAAGAAAAAAAATTGCGTGATCGATCGACCAAACTATCACATTTATCTGTCGGCGTATAATACTGGCAAGAATATTCTAGACAAATAGAATTAATTATTTTGAGTGTAGTTTTACCGAAATCCCGAATAGAGAGGTGCCAAAATAATATATAAAATTTTTTTAAAATTATTATTTGCTATCAAATTTTGATAACACGAGTGGGGTGGGAGTAAAAGATAATAAAAAAGTCTTATCAAATTATAGTTCTATAGGGATGTTTATTTTTTTTCTTTGTTTTGGGGGGGAAGAAGGGGGGGGGGATTAAAAATTTTTGTGTTCAATCTAAATTTAGAATGTTTTAGGGGGAAATTTTGTTAACCCAAATTAGATTTCCTGATTAAAACTTGTCAATACTCGTCAAAAAAATTTCTTCCGTTCCTTTACTATAAAGAGTCAAATTCTGTTATCATAATTATGGATTTTTTTTTATTATATTCCTAAATTTCCGTAAATTTATTTCAAAAGAAGTATTTTTACCGAAAATATTTTGAAAAAATTATAACTTAGATTATTGCTATAGATCGAACGAGAATAAAATTGTAAAAAATAAAATTCAATCAACGTAAATCAATTGTAGTTGCCAACCATTCAACGATTTCTTATGAAACTCATAATTAACTAGTGGCTGGAAATTGAAAAATATATCGTCAGGCGTCAGAGTTAATAATTCATGAAAATAGTCCGGTTAAAAATGGTTCAGAATTAAGGTTTTAACTCTGAACCTAAATTTAATATTTTAGAACTGATATTCGAAGACGAAAACTTGATATCAGAGTTGGAGAATTTTATTGCATTTAAGTTTGCAGATTATCCGGAATTCTTAAAACATTAACGTGTCACTATTTTCAAATCTTCTTATAAAATCACGTGTAAATTATTCAAATTTAAAAACTTAAAATTCCTGATTTTTTTGTTAATTTTTAAAAATATGCACACACGGTACATGATCGGCGGTATGCATAAGATATTATTTACAGTATATTTTTTTGAACACGAATTACACATATTTGTCAATCTCATTAAAAAATTAACTCCTTTTTACTATGGGTCAATTTAACCAAAAATATTTAATTTTTTGAAGAATTTGAACATCCAATCGTTTAAAGTTTATCTATCAGATTTTTTTATACTTTATCTTTTGGTTTAGAAAAAAAAAAAGAAAGAAAAATGTACGTGCATAATTCAAAATGAATAACATTTTGGACTCATAGAAAGTATTTCAGCCAATTTGCATATGTCAATACTCGATATATTTTTTGACATCATTTTGAAATGCTTGAAAATTCTTGAAAATTTTCTATTAATCCAAAAAAAAAAAGGTTCGTTTTAAATACTGTGGTAATACGATAAAAATTTTTTATACAACAATGGAACCTACGTATGAACATGTGAAAATTTTGATGAGATAAAGTTTCTCCATCTTTGTACACTTTCAGCTTGCATCTTGCATATTTATTGCTCGCATTTTGCAATATTTATTATTTAATTTAATCTTAAATTGGTGTTCAGGTGTCACAAGTTAAAAGCAAAAATTAGTTAATGAGCACAATTATATTAATAAAGCGAATATTTACTGTTTATATACAGTAAAGTTCTCCTAAAAGAAACTTGATTCTTTGCAGTTTTTCTCAAAATTTTTTTTTTTTTATTGGACCTTCTTTCCTAAATCAGACAAAGAAAATATCAAAAAAGAAAAAAAAAGGGGATAAAATTATAAATATAGTAAAAAAATTATATATATCTGTATAATTTTTATTTGCAGTTTGTGTTACGTTAGCAAGTAATGTAATGTGTGAAAATTTACATGTATCACATACAAAAAGATATACCCCGATTGAAAGCGTCTCTTGTGAAAAAAATTTTTTTTTTTTTTTTTTTTCCTCCGTACATTTTTTCCCCGCACATTTTTTTTTTTTCTTTTTAACAAAAAAAAAAAAACGTTTTTCTTTTAATAACAATAATATTAAACTAAATATAACATCAAGATGACAATAGGACTAATCTCAGATTGTCTTGGAGAAATTTTCAAGTGCTTTCCTGATGATAATAATACATTATATCAATGTATGTTGGTGAATAGAATGTGGTGTGAAAGTGCGGTGCAAGTTCTATGGAAAGATCCTTTGGCGATGCTGATAAAGAAGACGGATGCATTAAGTCTATACGATAATAATGTTGAAACCGAAAAAGAAGAAAGAGAACAAGCATTAGGGTTTTTACGTGCATTTCTTAATCAATTACCTGAAGAATCACGTTCACTATTAATCCGTAATGGAATAAAATTACCAAAACTTGATACAAAAAAATCCATGTTTAATTATTTAGAATTTATTAATACTTTTGATATAGTAAGATTTAGTTTAGCTGTCTCATTTTGGTTATTCCGTGGTGGAAAATATAGCGGTAAAACTAGATTTCAATGTTATCTTATGGAACAAGAAATTTATAGGGTCGTTGTTAATAAATGTCCTCATATCACAAAAATCCGTTGCATTGAAGATTTATTGGATATGGATACTGAACAATTACCAGTATTTAATTTCACTTATTTAATTACTAGTCCAAATAATAATTTATTCTCAAATATTCGAGAATTTGAATGTTCGGCTGGATTTACGACCGATCAATTATTTTTCGTTTTATCACAATTAATAACAAATTTGGATACTCTTAAAATTCAATCAGCGCCTGAATATTTTGACGGTTATGGATTATCGGAATTTATTAAAACCCAACAATCTTTACGTTGCGTTGAATTTATTTGTAATGATAAAGACGATGATGAATTAATATATGAATGTAAAGAAATTGGTAGAGCGTTAGAGAAACAGGCTAAATCTTTAACTAAATTAAGAATTTTTGGATTTCAAGGCGTCCCATTTGACACGTTTCGTAATTGTGAAAATTTAGAGGAATTATCCTTATATTTTGTTGATGATATGCCTCATGATATAGAGGAAAAGTTAACATCGTTTAAATTTAGAAAACTTACAAAATTGTATGTCAAAGCGGCTTCGTTAGATTTAGGTAAAATATCAAAATTCATTAGACACAATGGAGGGAAATTAACCGATATTAAATTAGAAATTGAAAATATTGTGGATAATGAACAATCGGGTTTAATATTAGAAGCTGTTGCAAATAATTGCCCAAATTTAATTTCATTTCAAAGTTCCATCGATCCAGCAAATCAATCACAACTACATAGTTTCTGTAAACGTTGCAAAAAATTGGTTAGTCTTCGTCTTAATCTCGTCGAAGATAAATTTGATGCGTGTGATACTTATGACATTCTCAACATACTTGGAGAACATGCACCACGCAATATATTTTATTTCATATTAGAAGGCGATTGGGAATTACTGAAATGTACTTTGGAAAACTTTTTAAAACAACGACAATCTATCGCTCCTTTTAAAGTTATCTACGTTGGTATTATAGGCCGTCTTAAAAAAAGTGATGATTGTGATTCTTTTGATGTAGAGAATTTTGATTCTGATTACGAAGGTTCGGATTATTCGGATTCTCAATACGGTTACCAGAGACATTTCAACGATCTGGATTTTTATCATCATAATAAATTTAAAGACTCCAACTCTGAACTTGATTTTGTTACTAAATCATGTGATTATTATTATGATTTGGACGCTGATAGTGATCCTGATATGAATTGTTTAACAAAGTATATTGAAGAAGGTATATTGGAAATTCGTTCTCCCTTATTGAAGGATTCGGAATTTGGTTTTAATCTTTTGATTTAACCTTTTTCGGGCGAAAGATATTTTTAGTATTGATTACTATTAACTTTTTTTTTCATCCTTTCTTTCTTTTTCTTTTTTCTTTTTTTTTTTTTGAGGCCGCGTTAATCGCGTTAATAATCGAGGTTGTATTAATTACGGAATAATATTTTTTTTTAGTATTGATTACTAAATATTTTCTTTTCGTTAATAATTTTGATTGCGATTTTATTATAAGCACTTAATTATTGAGGATTACATCTGTACATAATTATTATTGGAATT
This sequence comes from Rhizophagus clarus, assembly GCA_015698045.1. Taxonomy (NCBI): domain Eukaryota; kingdom Fungi; phylum Glomeromycota; class Glomeromycetes; order Glomerales; family Glomeraceae; genus Rhizophagus; species Rhizophagus clarus. The sequence goes on from BLAL01000228.1 coordinate 1,315,136, forward strand.
AATTACTTTTAAAATATAGGTTTAGAAGTTTTAGAAGGCCAATATTTTTTATATTCATAATTTTTTTCTTTTTTTTTTTATCATGAAATAAAAATCATAATTTTGTCAAAAAAAAAAAAAATTTGTCGTTATCGATGCTTATTTAATTATTCGATTGTTTAATAAATTTATTACAGCGAAACATCACGATTCGGTGTAATTCCTTCAAGTATTATTATTTTCTCTAAAAAAATATAGAAATCGGAAGGAAAATTTAATTGGGTCTCATATCACATACTGCTCACACGTTTTTATGGAACTCGATTCTTTGTTAGACATATCGGTAAAATCCGATAAGAAAGAGACTATACTACATATATAATGTTTGACCGAATTTTCGGTTAATATCACGTGATAAATTACCACAATCTTATTGGGTTATACTGTTAAATGATTTCACGCGCTGTAAAGTATATAATTGTATAGTGATTACTTAAAACGGCCGTGTTGTTTCATCCTACGTTTTAGTATAATGCATGCATCTAATGTTCATACAGAGAGTTAAAAAGAATTTATATGAGTTTAAGAATTTATTAAACCAATGATTACCTTGTCTATTTTGCTTTTTTTTTCATTGTAAAATATAATAAAACGAGAAAAGTTTAGGTTTTTTTTAAAAAAATGGTAAATATTAATATAAAGTATACAATAATGAATATATGATTAATTATCGTACGTTAACTTATTAAACTGTTATTAATTCAATATGTTTAAATGATAATACGAATTAAAGGTGAAGCTGCGGACAAATTATATACAGTAATAATGCGTGAATTAATAATGTGCAACAAATTTCCTTTATTCTCAATTCACAGAATTTGTGATATTCATTAAAAAATATGGGGAATTATAAATTGTTACTCGAGTTGTCAATGCACGACTTTACTTCGCTGAGGTTTGATAGAATGATCAACTCACCAAATGACATGACATTTGAACGTCAAACTCCTTCTCTTTGTTCATAAATTCCACTAAGAGAAAACCATGTGACCATGTCTAATATAATGAAGTTGAAAAGTGCTCTATTAAACTACAAAACATCTACAAGATAGACATCATCTTTGGAAAATATATACAAAAAAAAAAAATAGCTTAGTATTTTTTGTTATATAAAGCAACAATCCGTTCGACTAACTTCATCAATTACCAGCTGGGAGGAAAAGATGTGTTTCCTAAAAAAAAAAAAAATAAAATTATTTCGACAATCATTTGCTATTAGATTATTTCTAATAAGCTATATCGTTTGCCTCGTATTTTTTTATTGCTAACTTTATTAAAAATGTAGCTCTTTCCTTTTATGTATAATGCCGGCCGGAGTTTTATTGTCTCTTTGGATGCTAACCGACATTATTATAACACTAACTACAAAAGATGGTTACTGATAATTTATAAGCACTTCATCTATGGCTTGTCGAATAATTCGATTGGCTAAAAGAATTGAGTCGATAATCAGGGACTACTGACCATCTTTTTTCCATAGAATTACTAAAAATAGCTGAAATTTATATCCGCTTTTCGTGCCAAGAATCTTTAGAAAATTGAAATTGTTAAAGATTACTTTATTTGATCGCATTATTTAAATAACATAGCCAATTTCATTGGAAAATGCTTGAGAACAGCACACTTTGATATGTTATACATTTAAATTCCATTTTTTCCTATTTAAATTTTTTGGATGTTAGCCATGAAAAAAAATTTTTTTTTCCTACAACTTCAAATTAATAACCGTCATCCTAACTTACGCGTAACAAACGTGCCGAACAATATACGAATCAATATGATATAAATGGTACAAGTCATGTCATTAAATGATTATAGTAGAATTGATGATAATTAAAATTAAAATCTGTAATGACATAGTACTTGAGTAGAAGATATCATATAATCAGTTTATAGGTATATGCTGTACGTTAGGGTCTTCAACCACTTCAATTGTACATCATAGTATTAATCATCTCTATAATTTTGGCTTAATTTCTGGAAAAAAAAAAAATTCCTTTTTGTTTAAAAAAAAGGTAATTTGATCGGTACGCCCTTTGACGTTTAATAATTTATCTCATTAAAAGTAAGTTAAGATATTAATAATTATTTAAAATATTTAGTATCATTTCTTTAATTTAGAAAATAATAAAAAAAATAAAATTAATTGTAAGTTAACGATTAACGATAAGAGGATTTTTATAATTATAATGGCTTTATACTCTTCCCATACTTACGATGGTTAATGATGATTTTTTTTTTGATAGAGTCTAGAGCGTCAGTCTTGATGAATCTTAAAATTGACCTTATAACGCAGTTCCATCATTTTATCATAAATTTACATTTGAAAAACACAAAAGTTATATCATCATGATATTTACATCGCTTTTCATGACGTTAAAACCAGAGATCAATTATGCCAAAAAAAAAAAAAATACTAGCGAAATAATAAGCAAGATCAATGAAGAAAAAATTTCTAATATATTATGGAAATTAGATAGTATTAAAATTAAATTCATATTTTGAATTGTCATCAATTTTATAAAATATCCTATTTTCGCAGACCGGTCGTTATTTATGGTTTTGACAAAGTACATTTATAATATCTCATGGATTATGATAAAATAAAATGGATATTTAAGAGACTAGAAAGAAGTTTGTCAAAAATAAAAATATTGGTTTAATTATATGGTTAAATTTCTATCTATGGGGCATAAATCATACTCTTGCACTTTATATAAAATATTTACATTGCATAGCTGCATAAGCCATAAGCAGCTTAGATATCTTTAATTTTATGAAATTTATTTTTTATATAGCTTGAAACTAATATATAACAAACAAATATTTCTTAAATCTAACCTAAGTTTTCACTAGGTAATACTACTTTAAGTCTTAGCATTTTATAATTTGTTACGTAAATAAATATAGTAATAATTTATTTCCTACTTTGTAATAATGTCACATACAACGTGTATAAATATTCAGTTTATTATATTTTTTCCTTAAATAAAATTAATCCGTTACTACATTTATCTCTTTATTATTTGAAACACTTCATAATCTTCTATATTATTATAATCATCACTATCTCTTATCGGTTTTTCATAATAACAATTATTACAGCGGAACTTATCATAGTTTGTAGATTCGTTGGAAGAGCATATAATAATATCGTTACCAAAATTTGGACCAGCATTATCGCTAAACAACAATGCACAATTCATATTTTTTACATAACTCACAATTGCGTCTTTAAAATTATTTCTATTTTTAAAAGAAAATATAAAACTATCTTTAGTTTCACCCCAGCATAAAGTTAACCAACTCGGAAAAGAAGAGGATTCCCATATTATCGGATTGTATCCACCAATAATTTCTTCAGTTCCTTCTATTTTAATAAATGTAACAGTATTACGTTTATAGTCACATAATTCATGAAATCTTTTAGGGGTGAATCCGTCTCGACTTCCTCTTAATAATAATTTAAATTTATATGGTAAATATAATTCTTTAAAATTGCTATCATTAATATCAACTTTATCTATCCATCTTGAAATAGTTGAAACAATACCAGAATTGACGATTAGTGAACAAATGACTTCATTAGTAATTTCATTAATCATAATATTTCTAGGACGCTGAATGTTTTGAGATGATACATAATCAGATTCCAAAAAAAAGTTTAATAAATCTTCAATAAGTTGTTGATTTAAAAGTTTTCGATATGGACGAACTTTTTGTGAAAATTCTTTTGATGATAAACAAAAAAATCTTACCAAAGGTAAGCAATGTTGTAAAGTATTTCTCATTGTTTTAAAATCTTCAACAGACCAAGATTTAGGATCCGGAATAAGAGTTGGATTTTGTGCAAGACCCCATTTTAATACATGTTCCCATACTTCGATTTCTTTCATTTGTAAATCATCACTTTTAATGGCTGAAATTAAAGATTTTTCAGAAAGGGATGTAAAATTTAATGATTTAAGTATTTTTTCGGGATACTGAACCATTAAATTCGTACAAAATTCTTGAAGTTTTGACAAATTATTAGACTGTGAGCTAATTTGTTGAGTAAATTCAAAATGTTGTTCTAACCATTCGGATTTATTTTCAATTAAATATTCTTGTAAATATTCGACTAATTCTTGAAGATTAAGTTTATCTGCAGTACCCAAAACTTTAAGAAGGTCTGAATCGTCTTTTTCGTCCAATGAAAGGATACCTCCATAAATATACCTGTCACAAAAATAAAAGTTATCATTTAATATTCAAGGTTATGCATATCGTAATATGATATTATATTACTCACTCTAAAATAATTTGAAAGATTTCCGATGATGCATTTGGTAATTTTATATGAGCCAAGTCGTTACCACTGTTCTTTTTATTAGAAGCTAAAATTCGTCGTAAATATGTAGAACGGTAACACAAAATATTCATATGAGCATGAAATATTTTTACGTTGGGGTCATCACCAACTTCTATTATAATATCATAATATTCATCGTCTTTTAATAATTCAATATAATTTTGACTTAATTTTGAAAAAAATTGAGCAGACATTTTTTTTTATAAAAAAAAAAAAAAAAAAAAAAAATAAATGTAAAGCAGGTTAAATTAAATACTGATTTACAGTAGTACTTAACATTACGCCAATCTGCAGCCCTTAGACGATCTTATAAAAGAAAGAATTTCCGTAGAATCTAGGGATCTGCAAAAGCAAGTTAAAAAATGGTTTAATAGAGATTTTGAATATCAGAAAATAGTAACCATAGGGTTGGATCGGTCCTAGCAAAGACCGGTTCTGTATCGGTCTTGGGACCGGTCCTCACGGTCTTCGGTCCGAGATTTGAGGACCGGTCCGGACCGGGGACCGATCCATATAATTTTTAGGTCCAATAAAATAAATGCTAGAATGGCAGGGTTTCAATTTTTTTATGAAAAAATGACGTTTCGGCACCTTTGTTATATTACTTAATGTAAAAAATACCAGAATGACATTTTTCAAATGAAAAAAATGCCGAAATGGCGTTTTTTACAAATTATTTATGAAAAAAGCCAAAATGACGTTTTTTACAAATTATTTATGAAAAAATACCGTTTTGATATTGTTTTTCATATTATTTATGAATTAAAAATGCCAAAATGCGGAGTTTTCATTTTATTTTATAAAAACGTCGAAATGTCATTTAATTTTTTTTTCATTTTACTTTATAAAAGACGCAGAAATATTTATTTATAAAAAAGTGTTGTTCTGCTGGCACTTTTCCATTTTACTTTATGAAAAAGCTAGAACGGCATTTTTTCAAATTTATTTGCGAAAAATGCCGCTTAATCATTTTTTTCATATTGCTTTATAAAAATGAATAAATAAAACAGCATTTTTCCATACTATTTTATGAAAAAATGTCTTTTTAGCACTTTTTCATATTAATTATATATTAAAAAATGCCATTTCGGCTGGTTTTCACATTATTTTATATAAAGAACATATATGAATCGTTTTGGCCATACGAGTCGGGCAGGTGATCTGACTTGAGCTCTAAAATAAAAACTCTTTCAGATCAAACATAATCGGTCCAGTCCCGGTCCGGTCCGGTCCTGGCTGAAAGACCGGTCTTTTGGGACCGGACCGGACCGGACTAGTCCAACCCTAAGTAACTACTAACAATTCTTTAAGAAAAAAAAAAAAATAAATAAATAAAATAAAATTTATCGTAAATATCTATGTTTACTACTGAGCTGAAATTTGAAATCTTCAAAATTTTAGCTTAAAAACGTTAATTTCTAGTATTAGAAGTAATTAATTATTATGATGTTAAAATTGAGAAAAAATTTAAAACATAAATCTGCGTCTTTATGAAAATATGAAATCAACTTCTTGAAGAAAATAGACAATGAACTTCTTTTCAAGAAATCAGAACTCGACCACTTTGAAGAAATGAACAATGATTCATTCACAAGCTTTACAAAGAACGATGACGAATGTCCGAAACATATTTATTTATTTATTTAAACATCTATGCCAGTGAAAACTTTATTACTTTGCAAGGCATTGTAAAAGTTAAATCATTATTTAAAGATATTGGAAAATTATTATAATTTTATATTAAAAATTTAGTTTTGCATTAATCTAATGTACAAACTTGATAGTAAAATATAAAAATTAGCTGGCTTCATAACGATAAAATTTTTGCTTCAATTATAGAGTTGAGTAAGGATGGAGGCATTGATTTTGATTCGAATCAATTAATTATTCCAAATTAAAACAAAAGGCTCTATTTGTAAAATTAGTGTTTAGTGAATTCTATTTTTGATACTCCACAGCAAACTTAAAAATATTTACCTTTTGTTGGATTTTAACATTACATTTATTTTACGTGATAACTTGAATTCATGTACAACATGTATAAAAAATAACCGTAAGTTTGTCCGTAAATGTGACAATAATTCGTTTATTTACTTGATAGAATGTTACATATAACGATTATGTGTTTATATTTTCTCCTATAATAATTCATTAAACACTACATTTATCTCTTTATTCTTTGAAACACTTCATAATCTTCTATATTAAAGTAATCATTACTATCTCTTATCTGTTTTTCATAATGACAATTATTACAGCGGACCTTATTATAGTCTATAAATGCGCTAGAAGCATATATAACAATATCACTACCAAAATATGGACCAGAATCCCAATCAAACAATAATGCACAATCCATATTTTTTACATAACTCAAAATTGCGTCTTTATAATTATTTCTATTTTTAAAAGAAAATATAAAACTATCTTTAGTTTTACTCCAACCACCTGAAGATTTCCATTCTAAAGGATTATATCCACCAATAATTTCTTCAGTTCCCTTTATTTTAATAAATGTAACAGTATTAGGTTTATTATCACATAATTCATGGAATTTTTTAGGAGTAAATCCATCTCGACTTCCTCTTAACAATAATTTAAATTTGTATGGTAAACACGATTCTTTAAAATTGTTATCATTAATATCAACTTTATCTATCCATTTTGAAATAGTTGAAACAATACCAGAATTAACGATTAGTGAACAAATAATTTCATTAGTAATTTCATTAATCTTAATATTTCTAGGACGCTGAATGTTTTGAGATGATATATTATCAGATTCCAAAAAAAAGTTTAATAAATCTTCATAAAGTTGTTGATTTAAAAGTTTTCGATATGGACGAACTTTTTGTGAAAATTCTTTTGATGATAAACAAAAAAATCTTACCAAAGGTAAGCAATGTTGTAAAGTATTTCTCATTGTTTTAAAATCTTCAACAGACCAAGATTTAGGATCCGGAATAAGAGTTGGATTTTGTGCAAAACCCCATTTTAATACATGTTCCCATACTTCGATTTCTTTCATTTGTAAATCATCACTTTTAATGGCTGAAATTAAAGATTTTTCAGAAAGAGATGAAAAATTTAATGATTTAAGTATTTTTTCGGGATACTGAACCATTAAATTCGTACAAAATTCTTGAAGTTTTGACAAATCATTAGACTGTGAGCTAATTTGTTGAGTAAATTCAAAATGTTGTTCTAACCATTCGGATTTATTTTCAATTAAATATTCTTGTAAATATTCGACCAGTTCTTGAAGATTAAGCTTATCTGCAGTACCCAAAACTTTAAGAAGGTCTAAATCGTCTTTTTCGTCTAATGAAAGGATACCTCCATAAATATACCTGTCACAAAAATAAAAGTTATCATTTAATATTCAAGGTTATGCATATCGTAATATGATATTATATTACTCACTCTAGAATAATTTGAAAGATTTCCGATGATGCATTTGGTAATTTTATATAAGCCAAGTCGTTACCACTGTTCTTTTTATTAGAAGCTAATATTCGCCGTAAATATGGAGAACGGTTACACAAAATATTCATATGAGCATGAAATATTTTTACGCTAGGGTCTTCACCAACTTCTATTATAATATCATAATATTCATCGTCTTTTAATAATTCAATATAATTTTGACTTAATTTTGAAAAAAATTGAGCAGACATTTTTTTTTTATAAAAAAAAATAAATGTAAAGCGTTAAATATTGATTTACAGTAGTACTTAACGTTACGCCAACCTGCAGCCCTTAGACGATGACATAACTTCCAAAATAGGTACTTACAAAAGAAAGAATTTCCGTAGAATCTAGGGATCTGCAAAAGCAAGTTAAAATAGAGATTTTGAATATCTAACTGGTAAAGAAAAAAACAAATAAATAAAATTAAATTAATCGTAAATATTTATGTTTACTAATGAGCTGAAATTTGAAATCTACAAAATTTTAGCCCTTTAAAATGTTAATTTCTAGTATTAGAAGTAATTAATTATCATGTTAAAATTGAGAAACAATTTAAATCATAATATTGCGTCTTCATGAAAATATGAAATCAACTTCTTGAGGAAAAATAGACAATATACTTCTTTTTATGAAATCAGAACTCGACTACTTTGAAGAAATGAACAACTGATTCATTCACAAGCTATGGCTACTCAAAACAATTTACAAAGGACGATGACAAATGTTCGAAATATATATATATATTTATTTATTTAAACATCTATACCAGTTTACTTTGCAAGGCATTGTAGAAGTTAAATCATTATTTAAAGATATTGGAAAAATTATTATAATTTTATATTATAAAAATTTATACAAACTTGATAGTAAAACATTATAATCGAGCCAAAATTTTATCGTTATGAAGCCAGCTAATTTTTTAGTTGAGTTAGGATGGAGTTATTGATTCTGATTTAATCATTTAATTATTCCAAATTAAAACAATAGGCTCTATTTGTAAAATTGGCGTTTAGATGAATTCTATTTTTGATACTGCACAGCAAACTTAAAAATCTTTACCTTTTGTTGAATTTTACATTACATTTATTTTACGTGATAACTTGAATTCATGTACAACATATATAAAAAATAACCATAAGATTGTCCTGTAAATGTGACAATAATTCTTTTATTTACTTGATAGAATGTTACATATAATGATCATGTGTTTATATTTTCTCCTATAATAATCCATTAAACACTACGTTTATCTCTTTATTATTTGAAACACTTCATAATCATCTATATTAAAGTAATCTTTACTATCTCTTATCTGTTTTTCATAATGACAATTCTTACATCGGACTTTATTGTAGTCTGTAGATGCGCTAGAAGCATATATATCCACCAATAATTTCTTCAGTTCCTTTTATTTTAATAAAATGTAACAGTATTAGGTTTATTGTCACATAATTCATGAAATCTTTTAGGGGTAAATCCATCTCGACATCCTCTTAATAATAATTTAAATTTATATGGTAAATATGATTCTTTAAAATTGTTATCATTAATATCAGCTTTATCTATCCATTTTGAAATAGTTGAAACAATACCAGAGTGAAAAAATAACGTCATTAGTAATTTCATTAATCATAATATTTCTATGACGCTGAATATTTTGAGATGATACATTATCAGATTCCAAAAAAAATTTTAATAAATCTTCATAAAGTTGTTGATTTAAAAGTTTTTGATATGGACGAACTTTTTGCGAAAATTCTTTTGATGATAAACAAAAAAATCTTACCAAAGGTAAGCAATGCTGTAAAGTATTTCTCATTATTTTAAAATCTTCAACAGACCAAGATTTAGGATCCGGAATAAGAGTTGGATTTTGTGCAAGACCCCATTTTAATACATGCTCCCATACTTCGATTTCTTTCATTTATAAATCATCACTTTTAATGGTTGAAATTAAAGATTCTTCAGAAAGAGATGTAAAATTTAATGACTTTAGTATTTTTTGGGGATATTGAACCATTAAATTCGTACAAAATTCTTGAAGTTTTGACAAATTATTAGACTGTGAGCTAATTTGTTGAGTAAATTCAAAATGTTGTTCCAACCATTCGGATTTATTTTCAATTAAATATTCTTGTAAATATTCGACTAGTTCTTGAAGATTAAGCTTATCTGTAGTACCAAAACTTTAAGAAGGTCTGAATCGCCTTTTTCGTCCAATGAAAGGATACCTCCATAAATATACCTGTCACAAAAATAAAAGTTTATGTTTTTGTTTTTATATAAAAAAAATCTTATAAAATGCTTTTTTCCAAATGATTAAATAATTAAAATAAATAAAAAACTTATACATGATAGAATAAATCCCTTTTTTGGGGGATTTCTAAAGCGGCAAATCACGTGAACATAGTAAAATATTTGTCACCAGTGTCACATCCCCACTCTTTCATTTTTATTAAGTATTCTGGATACTTAATTCGCGATCCGCCAGTAAACCATAAAATTTGGCGGTGATAAGTGTATATAATATTTTATTGATAATTTGGAATCTACAATGTCCGGAAAGTAACTTGACTTTCTATTGATTCCAGAGACATATGATTACTACCATTAGATCCGTCTCGATGAGAGGAATCCAATGAGCTGAATTTCATCCTCTTACAATCATTGGATGGCGAGTTATACTTAAATATTTTTAAATTTTCAAGTTTTGCTTTTTTTAAATTTAATATTTCAGCTCTTAGTAAAGTGTCTTTTAGTGCTTAAAAAATTTACCGGACTTTTTGTAAAAAGATAGTCAAATAACATATTTATATGCCTATAAAGTTAGGTTTTATATTACATTTAAAAAATTGGTACCTTGCATTGCTGGAACTGCAGATTCCGCGTTACTAATAAAATTATATATAACTTTCACCTATTGTTACTAATCTAAATTTTATAGTTTACTGGCGGATCACGAATTAAAAATTTTTCGGTTAATAAAATCCTATATGTCACGTCCCTATTTGTCACATTCGAAATTTCTTAATGCCGTAATGCGGGCCAAAAAACTGTATAAATTGGGCGACTTACCCCCGCTTTAGACGGCCCCCTTTTGTTAATAAAATTTTTAATAAATAATTATCTAAAATTTGATTTTTTGAAAAATTGGAGTACAGTATAATAGAAAAATTCTTTTTTTATTGAATTAATTTTCGGTTGAAGATCAGTCATTTTAAATCTATACTGAATCAAAATTTAACATTTCTTAATATCCGTATAATTATTTAATATTTTGTAACAACAATAAATATTCGGTCATTATTACTATTTCTAATTTCATACGCACTTGTTTTTTAAAATTCATTTTCAAAATGTGGCACAAGATTTCGACCCACGCGACGCAAAAAAACCAAAATACTAAATTAGATAGTAAAAAATTAGCCTATTTATAAGAATTTGATAAGGAATTAAGTAATATTATGATTAAAATTTGATAATTTTAATAAGTAACAATAATTTCATGGAACTTTCTGAATTATACCAATTTCATGAAATTTCCATGGATGATTGTAAAAATTTTTTGCGCTTACGTTGTAATCACTAAATATTTCTATTTCTTTACATCAAATCCATATTTGATTTCTAAAACAGCAATTATTAAAATTTTATAATTAAAACAATAAACAACTTAAAATTATAATTAGCTTAACTATGCTTTAAAGATCTTAACATATTCCAGGCATCTTAATTTTCCCGTTTAGCTTATTTTTTTACCAGTAAATAGCTTTATATATATATTTTTAATAGTATTTATACCATTTTAATGTATACTGAAAGTAATTTTATACTGAGCTGTGCTATTTCCTAGATCTGCTGCCCTTTGATATAACTCAAATGCCTTTTCCTTGTCAATTTCTGTTCCAATTCCATCAAAATAACAATTTCCCTAACGATATATTCCATTTACATTTCCTAAATATGCTGCCTTTTGATATAATTCAAATGCCTTTTTCTTGTTATTATCTGTTCCAATTCCATTAAGATAACAATTTCCTAATTTATTTATTCCATTCACATTTCCTAAATATGCTGCCTTTTGATATAATTCAAATGCTTTTTTTTTGTCAATATCTGTTTCAATTCCTTCATCATAATATACCCTAAATTAATATTCCTGATGCATTTTCCAAATATGCTGCTTTTTGATATAATTTAAATGCTTTTTTCTTATTAATATCCGTTCCAATTCCATTTTCATAATAATATCTTAAACTATTTGTTCCCGATGCATTTCCTAAATCTGCTGTTTTTTTATACAATTCAAATGCCTTTATTTTATTAATATCCGTTCCAATTCCAATTCGATAACAATTTCCTAAATTATTTATTCCTGTTATATTTTCTAAATCTGCTGCTTTTTGATATAGTCTGAATGCCTTTCTCATATCAATATCTGTTCGAATTCCTTTTTCATAACAATATCCTAAACTATTTATTCCATCTGCATTTCCTAAATCTGCCGACTTTTGATATAGTTTAAATGCTTTTTTCCTATCAATATCTGTTCCAATCCCATTTCGATAACAATATCCTAAATTAAATATTCCTGATGCATTTCCTAAATCTGCTGCCTTTTGGTATAATTCAAATGTCTTTTTTTTATCAATATCTTCTCCAGTTCCAAAATAATAATAATCTCCTAAACTATTTATTCCTGATGCATTTTTTAAATCTGCTACCTTTTGATATAATTCAAACGCCTTTTTCTTGTCAATATCTGTTCCAATTCCTAAATGACTAAATTTTCCAAGCAAAAGATATAATTTGAATTATTTTGATTATTTAATAGCAAATTATTTATCTCTTGCAAAGTTATATTTTGATTATTAAGATAATTTAGGACTTTTTGTTTTCCTATTTTGTTACTATTATTTTCAAGAATATTAATTATATCATTAACTATTATGTTAAAACTATTCTCAATTTGATTATTTGATGATATTAAAGATTCTATTTCTTTTGTGTTCATCTTGTAAAAATTTTGAATAACTTGAAATAACTCTCCTTGAAATGAATAACTATTTTCAGAAATTTTAACATCTGAATCAGACGGATTGTCGTTTGATGATTGGATATCTTTATTATTATCGCATAAGTGAAAATCTTTTATAATTATGTTTTCTTTTATAATAATTGCTTTTAATTCATCAATTACTTGATTGATAGTTGGTCGATTATCAGGTTCAATATTCCAACAATCTACAAAAAAAAAAAAAAATTAATTAATTAAAAACATATTGTTTATAACAACAATAATAAAGTGTAATTTATACACACCGGTATAAATCTTTATATAAGTTTAGGCGTCTCAGGTATAGGTTTCTCTCTAAGGCCTTGTAAAATACTTATAGTCAAACCAATATCATATGGTGTACCATGAAAAGGTGGTTGACCGCTTGATATTTCCCATAATAATATGCCAATGCTATAAACATCACTTTTTTTATTTAATAAATATAATGATGTTGCACTTCTATTAAACCTTTTTGGATCAATGTAAGGAATTAATCCAAATGTTTTTGAAGAGCTGGATGTTTCTTCAATTCTTTTCGATAAGCCAAAATCTGATAGCTTAACAGCATGCTGATGGACTAACACATTTTTTGAGTGCTATTAATAATTACATAAAAATAATATAATCAAATTAAATATAAAATGATCGTTAAAATAAATATATAAATTGTTAATGTTTACCAAATCACGATGAATTATCCCTTCATCGTGTAAACATGATATTGCATGGACTAATTGAAACGCAAGTTTTTATTTATCATTCCAATTGAGATTTTTAAAATTTTCTTTCAAATAATTTCGAATGGTACCATTATCAGCATATTCTATTACTAATGAATATTCTTTTCTTTGATTTTCTTTTTAAAAACAATTTCAAAAGAGTTAATTAATTATTATAAATTATCATATAAATAAAATAATATGATAAACTTATTATACCCTTAATGGAAGTTGTGACGCCATAAAAGCTGATGACATTATCATGATGGTCAACTTCACGATGAAGTTGAATCTAGGTAGTAAAAAAAAACATAACATCAAAAAAAAATTTATATAATTATAATAAATAATAAAATTATGATAATTACTTCACGAACAATTGCTTTAGCTGTAGCATTATCGATTTTAATAAATGATTTTATTGCATAACGGATATGAGATTTCTTCCAGTTTGCACGATAAACTTTTGCGAAGCCACCGGAACCAATTTCTTGAATATTAGAAAAATCTTTGAACTCATAATATTTAATAAGTCTTTTAGAAATGGCTTCTTCAATCCACCTATTCCAATCATTTGAATTTTAGTAACTTCAACGTTGTTAAACATAATTCGGTACAGAAAATTACTGCAGAATTTAGTTTACTTTTTAAAAAAAAAAAAAAAAATACATATATTTTTTTAAACTATTTATAAACAATACGGTATCACTAAATCGTCAAAACGCCAATGATCATTTCATTCTAATATTGATTTCTTAATGAATTTAGAGGATCATCTGCATCTAGGTGATCACAAAATTTGAGGATTATATGACCCACCGTTCTGATCAAAAGTCTAGTATTAAATACTAGATTTATCTATATTAAAATATAGAAAAATCTAGTATAAAATATAGGAAAATCTAGTATAAAATATAGATAAATCTGGTATAAAATATAGATTTATCTATTTCATACTAGATTAATCTATATTTTATACTAGATCAGATCTATATTTTAATATAGATTGCCCTATATTTTATACCGGACTAATTTGTTAAGCTTCACTGGCATGATTATCACCTGTCTATCTGCGCAGCATTAAGCGGTGGTTGTCAGGGTGTCTACAATAAGTTTAATAGGAGAAGCTCATTAATAAAAATGACTAATTAGAACAAATTTTCTGTAACAAATTTCGAAATTCCCAGTTTATTAATAAATTTATAATTAAAATTGCTGTCATGAAAATTTAATTTCTCATGTTTCATCAATTATTTGTAATTTTTGCCAACAAAATTTAATTCATTAGAGGTACAGTGTGTTAAGAAAATAGTTGCACGATGTAATATAAAATTAATCAAATAAAAAAATAGTGGGATAATGCATTTATTTATAGAATAAATAATGTAATACATGTTATTTACCTCTATTTAATATATTTTAAAAAAAAATTTCATTGTACATTTATTAATTTTCTCATAATAGGTAAAAAAAGTATAATTAACATTAATTAAATGTCTAAATTTTAATTAATTAACACTGTTGGTTAAATGATACCAGTTAAACTAAAAATAATAAATATTAGCATACAATAGATCCTTATAAATGATATAAGAAAAAAAAATTCTTTAAAATATTATGAATCTAGAAAATTAATGATCTGGTAAATTTCAATTTAAATAGGTTGGGATCGGCAAATTATCATATGCGTACAGTACATTATATGCTTAATTTCTCATTGACTAAAGTCCAAATTAAAACCAAATTTTTTTCTTTTATAGAATTGATGTTTCCTAACAAAAATAAGTTAATTTCATGTGATTTGAATTATTAGTAAAACTAAATTAAATCATTACAAAAAATAATTTCAATTTTATATTATCATTTACATTTATTTTCTCAATAATCAATGATTCAAATTGCATCAAAATTGTTTTAAATATGTTGTAAAGAAATGTTTTTTTATAATGCACACAATTTTTGCTCAATTATGATTACTGATGTTAAGAAATTTAATGTGTATAATGATTTATAGATTCAAAAATAGAGATAATAATTTTTAAACATTTTAAAAAATATGTTCATACTCGTTTTAAGAAAACAATATTTATAAATCCAAATATTAAAATTTTAATATTTAATAAAGTATATTATGAACTTTTTATAAATAAAATTTCAGCTGCCTAACATTTTAATTGTGAAGATATTGAGGTTTTTATTTGCGCAATTATTTTCTTAACACACTGTATCTTTATAAAATTACAATTGTGAATTTGAAAATTTCTTAAAGAATTTGATCACATTATCAGTGTAAAAATTTAATTTATTAATATTTTTTATATTATCTATTTTAGGATGTCAGATCAGGAAAGTATTCAAAATAGCTTGTATACAAAAAAATCTACTAATCATTTTTACTATGGGGCTTCTCTTATTTTATAATTAAACTTATAATAGGTACTCTGACAATTTATGCATATAAAAGGATTATCAGAAAAATTATTCCTTTCCCGTGACACTTTGTACAAGAATTTTACAAATTATATATCTCTAAGATTATTTAATGCAAAAGTAGCATCGTTCACACATCTTAATGCCTGTTATCTGAACTCTTCTAAGTCATTTAATAATTTTGGAGAAAGATTGATTTGCATTTTAACAAAAGTTTTAGCTATAATAATAAATAAATATATATAATAATAATGAGTTTTTGCATTATCCATCAAGAAAATTTTAAAATTTAATCAATATACCTGATGTATTTTTTAAGTTTGGTCACTGATGACAGATAAAAAACAGTTTTTTCATTTGATTTATTAAAAATAATTATTTATATATTACAAATAACAGATAAACAAAAATTCCGATTTACAGTAGGTGTGATAATCATGCCGGTGAAACTTAACAAATTAGTCCAGTATAAAATATAGATGATCTATATTAAAATATAGATCTGATCTAGTATAAAATATCGATTCATCTAATATAAAATATAGGAAAATCTAGTATAAAATATAGATAAATCTGGTATAAAATATAGATTTATCTATTTCATACTAGATTTATCTATATTTTATACTAGATTTATCCATTTCATACTAGGTTTATCTATATTTTATACTAGATTTATCCATTTCATACTAGATTTATCTAGTATTTTATACTAGATTTTTCTATATTTTAATATAGATAAATCTAGTATTTAATACTAGACTTTTGATCAGAATGGCAGGTCATAGGATTATCATAATAATAATACATGAATAATTTATTTTAATGAAGGGAATCGATAAAAAAAATTAACAGAAGTAGTTGGCTCAAAAAGAAGGGTATCTAAATGTGGAGAAGATGCGCAATTTCAAAATTAATTGAAGAAGGAAAGAGCAACAGGCACAAAAAAAGAGGTTGTATTAGCGTACGAAAAATGAAATTGTAACAGGATTCTGCATTGTCAATTGATGACAATCACTGCGCAGAATCACGTGATTTTACGATATACTGTACATAAAGAAGAAGAAATCTGATATAATAGCAACAGTTAAAAACCTTTTCCTGCCGATCCCAAGGCCAAAATTTTGTGCTAAAGAAAAATTCAATTTTAAACACTATATTCATACAAAACCAACAGTTAAATTATACTTTATAACACTTTAGATAGGAAAAGGTTCATCTTTTATTAGAACTACCAGTACCAGATAGATTTTCAACATGCAACGTACAAACTCTCCTATTGAAAAAACTTCAGCTTATAAAAAAAGGACTTTACGCTCTACTACTAAGTCCGAAATTATTAACGCAACAAATAAAAATAAAAAAAGTGACAACTATACTAGTGTCACTGATGAAAGTATTGTAAAAAATACTTATTCATTAGAAGAAGAAGGTGAAAATAGTGACGATACTATTAAACCCAACCGTCAAAATAAACGCAATAAAACCAAGAAAGACAAGTCTATGGATGTTAATAGGGTTCTGCACAGATCAGGTCAGATTGGATTTTATCAGATTTAAATCTGATCTGATGGATCCAGATCTATCAATTTCAAATCTGGATCTGAGATTCGGATATATATTTGAAATCTGAATCCGATCTGTGGACCCAAATTTAAAATCCAGATCTGATTTGAGTTTGATCTGAATCTGATCTGAATCTGACCAAATTCGGATTTAAAATAAACGATTTTAACATTTTTTTTAAAAATCGTTTTAATAAAACAAATGATAATTACCATTTTTTTAAAATCGTTTATTAAAAAAAAAATGATTTTACATTTTTTTTTTAAAAAATCGTTCTAATGAAATAACAATTTTACGTTTTTTTTTAAATCGTTTTAATTAATGAAAAAAACCGATTTTTAAAGTTTTTTTTTAAAAAAATTATTTGATCAAAAACGATTTTAACATTTTTTTTTAAATCGGTTTTAATAAAAAAAAACGATTTTACGTTTTTTTTTTAAATCATTTTAATGGAAAGAAAAAAATGATTTTTACCATTTTTTTTTAAAAAAATTGTTTAAAAAAATCGTTTAATCAATCAAAAAATGATTTTTAACTTTTTTTTAAAATTGTTTTGATGAAAAATGATTTTACGTTATTTTTTTTAAATTGTTTTAATTAATGAAAAAAAAATGATTTTTAACGTTTTTTTTTAAAATCATTTTAACGAAAACAAAAATGATTTTACATTTTTTTTTAAAAAATCGTGTTAACGAAAAAAAAATGATTTTACGTTTTTTTTTAAAAATTGTTTATATGGAAAGAAAAAAAATGATTTTTACCTTTTTTTTAAAAAAAATTGTTTAAAAAAATCATTTAATCAATCAAGAAACGATTTTTAACTTTTTTTTTAAAAATCATTTTGATGAAAAACGATTTTACGTTTTTTTTTAAATCGTTTTATTAATGAAAAAAAATGATTTTTAACATTGTTTTTAAAAAGTCGTTTTAATGAAAAATGATTTTATGTTATTTTTTTTAAATCATTTTAATTAATGAAAAAAAAACGATTTTTAACATTTTTTTTTAAAATCGTTTTAACAAAAAAAAAGATTTTACGTTTTTTTTTAAAAAATCGTCTTAACGAAAAAAAAATGATTTTATGTATTTTTTTTAAAAATCGTTTATGTGAAAAGAAAAAAAATGATTTTTACCGTTTTTTTTAAAAAAAATTGTTTAAAAAAATTGTTTAATCAATCAAAAACGATTTTTAACTTTTTTTTTTAAATCGTTTTGATGAAAAATGATTTTACGTTATTTTTTTTTAAATCGTTTTAATTAATGAAAAAAAACGATTTTTAACGTTTTTTTTAAAAAAGTCGTTTTAATGAAAAACGATTTTAACGTTTTTTTTTAAATCATTTTAATGAAAAAAAAATGATTTTTAACGTTTTTTTTTAAAAAAATTGTTTAAATAAATTGTTTAATCAATCAAAAAATGATTTTTAACTTTTTTTTTTAAAATTGTTTGATGAAAAATGATTTTACATTTTTTTTAAATCGTTTTATTAATGAAAAAAAATGATTTTTAACGTTATTTTTAAAAAAATCGTTTTAATGAAAAACGATTTTAACATTTTTTTTTAAACATCGTTTTAATGAAAAATGATTTTTAACTTTTTTTTTAAATCGTTTTAATAAAAAAGAATGATTTTATGCTTTTTTAAAATCGTTTAATAAAAAAAAATGATTTTATTTTTTTTAAAAAATCGTTTAATAAAAAAATGAATTTTAATGTTTTTTTTAAAAATCGTTTAATAAAAAAAACGATTTTAACGTTTCTTTTAAAAATCGTTTTAATAAATAAAAAACAATTTTAACGTTTCTTTTAAAAATCATTTTAATAAATAAGAAATGATTTTAACGTTTCTTTTAAAAATCGTTTAATAAAATAAAACGATTTAACATTTTTTCTAAATCGTTTATTTAAAAAACAATTTAGTGTTTTTTCTATTAAAAAACGGACTTATTCAAAAAAAATGCTGAAAGTAATGCGAAATAACGCCGTTTTGGCATGTTTAATAGGTTGCGGTTCTGTTCTAGCATTTTCTTTTATTTTATAAATAAAAACGCCTTGGATGAACGGATCTTATGATCTGATCTGGATCTGGCGGATCTGATCCGGATTCAATTTGACAGATCCGGATTATACAATTTCAAATCTGAATCTGAACTTCAGATTCAAATTTGGAATCCGAATCTGATCCGCGGATTATAATATTATAATCCAATCCAGATCTGACCAGATCAGATTTTTTGCAGAACCCTAGATGTAACATGCAAGAATCTACTCATCCTATTTCTTCAGAACAAGATGTCTCTGACGTTTCAGTAAATGAAACCTTACAAATATTACATAGAGAAACATCAAATTCTAGCCAACCTAGTCAACACACCTTAAATGACTCTATTCATAGTCCTAACAACAATACCACTTCTTCACCTGCCAACGAAGGTCAATCACGTGACCAAGGGAATTTTCAAAATTCGATGAACAAAGAACTCAAGATCAACACAGCACTAATACAAATAAGAATACGATCATGCTCGACACTAATGATGAATTTACCACTTATGGAGGACAACATAACTATGCGGTCTTTACCTTCCTAAAATTATTTAAATCATATGAAAATGACCTAGAAGGCATTATTAATCTAATCAGAACATGTTTCCATGCAAATGATTCGTTGTAGTCATAGGACAAATTTCTTTATTAATTTACGATTTAACAACAAAACATATGCTGATGTATTGCACAACACATTTAATGACATGCTAAAAGTTATGTTTTACAAATTTGACGAAGAAACTGTCAATTTACAAATTGCTAATTATTTAGAAAAGATTGACAAAAGAACTATTAAACTGGTTGATATAGAAGCAAATTTCCCCATAGAAACTATAATCACTATTTTCAAAAATGCTTATGGACCGATAGAAAAAGTTCAAGAAATTTTCAAAAGACCTTTTATGAAACCTCAATCAACCTTAAACAATAACTCTCACAATCAACGTCAATAAAGACAAAGAAGCAATAATAGCAAACCAACAAAAAAACAACTCCTCATTACATTTAAAAATCAATCCTCCACCGATAACATCTTTGGCAACATTTGGTACAAAACTATTGATCACATCAATATATGCATTTTACCTGCTAATTAAACATCAGAAGAATACATTAAAAGAACTGAATGCAGTTACAAAATCACAGGCATTCCTCTAAACGCCACCTCTCAAGATCTCAAACCCATACTCACCAAAATAGGTGCTTCATCATGCTCGTTCACAACTCCACCATGCAGACAAAGCTTCAAAACAGCTTACGCCTACGTACCTAAATCAAAATTTATTAACAACTATATGAAATTCAATGTTTTCAACACCATTATATATGTCTTTCCATCTACGCATAACAAATCATACACGATATGTGGAAATCCATCCCACGAATATCAGACATGTGATAAAAAACCTGATAATAATCTAACACAATCACGTTTCTTCAAAAAATCGTTAATTAATTGTAACTCCAACAATAAAATCTCTTTAAACTCAGATATTACAAAGAAATTTAAATATCTCCTTACTGGTAATTTTACCACATTCAACAACGAATAACCGCTGAAACAAAAACTCCAACCAGTCCTAAAACCTTACATACAACCCCATATATCTGGTAAACTACACGACCGATGAACACAGACAACTGGAACACCCCTTTGATGGAACTACAATCAGAAATAAATACACTCAAAGCATCATTAAAGGACGCTCACGCTAAGATTTCTACTTTAGCTCAAAAAAATAAAGACCTTAAAAACCAAATCACAAAATTACAAATAGACATCCTCAATAATCATAAAGTTACTATTTCAATCAAAGAACAAAATTCTCATGTTATAATGAAACAAGATCATATTCTTGAACAACTTAACAACCTTTTCGTACAATTAGAAGCCACTAAAGAGGATAATCAATCTGACGTTAATGACATGAGTGATAACGCCAGTCAATCTACTTATGAATATAGTGATGATACACATGTAAGACGTACAGTTTACAATGAAGGAGAAATAATTTTCAATGAAGAAAACATAAATATACCTAAGTTACCGTCATTAACTTCTAACAATCAAATGTCTCCAACATACTTTTCACTTCTACAACGTACAGCACAAAGTTTTGGCTTTGGAAATAATTAATTCATCACTCCTATCATTGTGTATTTATGACAGTACAACAAAATGCCAAACTCAAATAACAACGATACTTTAATTATTGATAACTCTAGTCACTCTTTTGATACGAATGTTCCTACCTCCACATCTCGTCCTTTCCTCAACCTTGACGATGAATACAATTACTTAACCTATACATCCGACAATCAATCAGATTATCTTAAAATAGGTATCATAAACATCCAGGATGCCTATCAATCAAAAATAGACAACATAATTTTATACTTCACTACATACAACTTTGACATTTTAACACTTACTGAAACAGGTCTTCACACATCTCACACTCATAACAATATACAAATTGTTAATCATCCTGATAATAACTCTAAACTTTACATTATACATGACACTAACGGTGAACATAAAGGCACCGGGGTCGCTATTATACTCTCAAAGAAATTATTCAAACATTTTATAACATGCACTTTCCTCAATGGTAGACTCCTTCACATCACGCTAAAATTCAAACCACATATTAGTTTAAATATAATAGCAGCATATTTACTTGCCAATCCTTCTTCCAATCATCGTCAAGACTCTCGTTCAATATATTATACAAAACTTTTACAAATTATTAATTCAATAATTTCTTCTGATAAATCACATACAATAATATTAGGTGACTTTAACACCAACCTTAATTCAATCAATAACAGATCGTCTAATGACTCAAACTTCAAATTCATCAAACTATTAAGAAATTTCCAATTCTACGATCTCTCAGAACATCATAATCTATCACAAGATAAACTCCTATTATACACCATTCTCATCGTATAGATGGAATATTTTGTTCACCGCAAACTATACAAACTACAATCCACTCAAATACTGTCTCCATCCTAAGTTCTTTTTTTACAATAGATCACAAAATTGTTTATTCCTTTCTATATTCCAATTCATTTATAAAATCGAAACATTCAAAACCTAAATCACAAAATAATTCACAAATCCGTACTTATATACCATACAAACACCTCAGCACCAAATGCTGGGAGCCTTACAAAGAAGCATTAAAATCTGCTTTTAATCAAATTAACGTAACAACCAACACACCTAAAATACTTTTAAACAAATTATGAGATGATTTTTCTGATACTATCTCTATAATTAAAGAGAATTATTTACCAAAACGAAAAAGACCACTAGATCCTACTTTACCTTCGTTAAAGATCTGTCAACTATATAACAATATATTCAGATTACAAAACATCAAACAAATATTTAATACTTCTCGAATTAAGAAACTTATTTGTTTTACTAACAACATAGATCCTAACCTCCTTCAAGAAATCACTTTGATTCCTGACGCAAAATGGATGAAATATTTCACTTGTAACTGGACGCATTGAAGATTCTTACTCAACCTCACCCACAAACTTAATAAACATAACAGTAATCAAATTAAGTTCACTTGGCCAAAAGTCATCACCAAACAAAACTACACTGACGTATGATATAATATACATCTAATGTTACAGCTTTACCAACTTTACAAAGACCAAAAAATGAAATGGTCAACTGACAGAATCAATTATTTTATTGAAAGAAGAAATTCCAATCTTAGCAACAATCAAAACAGAATGTTAAATTCTCTATTAAACAGGAAATCACATCATATAACATTAGATAGATTAATCTGTACGCCACAAGGTTCTGATACGCCTGTATATATCACTAAACCTCAAACAATAGTGGAACAAGCTAGACTCCATTTTCAAACTCACGCTGGTTCAACTTCTTCTGCCATTTATAATTCTATAGAAGATCTTTCCGAACCATAAAAACAAGAATACATACTGATACCACACATTGACGCAAATTGGTGGTCCACGTTCGATTCTCCTATTACGATGGATGAATTATTAAAATGTTAAAAACTCTACCACATAACAAGGCACCTGGTCCTTCAGGAATAACATATGAAGACATCAAATACTTACATCCTTCAATTTTATCAAAACTAATAACCTTTTTCAATTTATGTCTTAGACATATAACTTTATCTAAAGCATGAAAACAAGCACTCATCTTTCCCATCCTTAAACCGTACGAATGGGAATATCTCTTATCAAATACGTGTCCTATAACCTTACTGGAAACACCACAAAAAATACTCTATTCCATCATTACTCAACGTCTTAATAACATCCTTTCAAAACACAATTTATTACAACATAATAATCGTGCAGGATTAAAAGGTCAATCAACCTATGAACCACTTGTCAACATTCAACACGCAATAGAATCTGTGAATTTTAATAATCAATACAAACGTTCTTCAAGAGACAAACAAGATTTATAGATTGCAATCCAAGATCTCAGTAAAGCATACGACAGAGTAGACATCCGCCTCCTCCATCTATCTCTTTTACGTCTAAAAATTCCTCAAAATATACAGATTTTATATGTCAAACCTTTTCTGACCGCTTTAATCAAGTGATTTTACCAAATCAAACGTTGTCAACTCCTTTTCTTATGTTACAAGGAATAGATCAAGGCCACACCATTTCTCTGTTGTTGTGGGTTATTTATTATGACCCTATGTTCAGTCTCATCAATCATCAACATTCATCACTTGGATATACTGTCTCCATTAAACATATTTGCAATGTATATTCTCCACAGACTGATAATATTTACAAATACACCAATTGTGTCAACGGTTACCTTAACAACATCACGTGGTATTCAAATTCTTTAGATTTATTAAACGCAATGTTACATCTTGCAAATTCCTTTTACAAACTAGCAAATATCAAAGTTAACATTAATAAATACAAAATGATGATCACCGCTCGAAATCACAATAGTTCCTGCACCATCACTTTAGATTCTTAACAGTTCTCTATTCCAATCACCTCGATTCAAAGTTCTGAAAGGATCCTAGGAGTTCAGTTTAACCCCTTAAATTGTCAAAAACCTATTATTAAAAAATTAAAACCACATTTATCACACCCTTATTTCAAAGCAGCTCACGCATGATCACATTAGATATATAGTTAACAGAGTACTTATTTCTCGTCTTGAATACCAAATGCAATTCTGCATTCTTACATATCATCAATGTAATTCTTTACTTAGACCTATTAAACGTCTATACAAAAATTCTTTATCTCTTCCTCTCTCAATGCCTGACCAGATACTGTATAACTCTTTTTTTCCTAGTATTACTAGTTTGTTCAATAATCAATTAAAAGCACAGTCTAGTTTAGTTACTATCATTTTTAACAATCTGTCTCTTTCCACATTAGCCATTTATAAACTTTATCAAACTTTATACGAATTATGGCTTCCCTTTTTTCCATTAGAAATAACTTCATTTTATAATACTATCAAGAATCCTACTCATTTAACGAAGATAATTCGTCTTCTTAATGAATACAATTTTAATTTCCTTCCCAATTTCTCACTCTCTGCTATAGGAGGTTCTACCCCAATCCACAATTATATTGATAACCTCACTACTAATGATATTCAGTTACTACGTAATAAACGTATTTTATTTATAGATCAAGTAGTATCACCTGATGGATATTACCTTTTAACATGGAACGAAGTCTAAGCAAAACACTCATCAAAATACAGTGGTCCTATCCCCAGATGGTTTCAACTCCTTGAACGAGATTTCACTCTTAGTCAATACAGGCGTCTCATACATCCCTTGCTGGATGTTCAAGTATTTAACCTACCCATCAAACAACCTTTGATCAACAATTCTCATCCAGTCAAACACCCTATAAATGAACGGGTCTACTATTGGGACGAAACTAAAAAAGACATAGTCTTTGGCAAAACTATTTCTAAAGAAAATAATTCTTCATTATCAATAACGTACTTTCAACATTATACCCCTGTATTATGTTCTTCTCATTCATCATCTTCTTCTTTAACTAATGATCCTGTTACTCCTACTAGACAGTATCACATCCTAGTTCCCTGTAAATATTGTTCTCTTCACTCCTATTACCCACATAATTATAATTACACTTGCGTAGTGTCCACCTATTCGTTAAAATTATTAAAACTTTCTACACATAAAAAATTATTAAACCCTTATAATTTAGTTATTCCTTCAATCTATTCTTGACAATATTACGTCCCCACAAAATCCATACATACATATAAACATTTGGCGTATAATTTTATGCTCCTTCAGTACAACAAAGGCACTTTTAGCAACAACTCTCCTATTATGTCGCACTCAATTTCTTCTTTAACAAATACTACGTCTTCTTCATGCCCTTCGAATACTTCATTCATAACTCACGCTATCGTAGGCAGCCCAGCTCTTAAAAACTGATTAATTTCTTTATCTAATCAATTTGCTAATTTCAAAGATTTTACCTTTTATACGGATGATTCTGTTATTAATTTAGGAACCCCCACAAGTTCAATGGGATTTGGATGGTTGCAAGTTCATCACGCATCTCTTAAATTAACTTTTACAGGCAAAACTATTTTTCTTACTTTGTCAGCTCGAGCAGAATTATTTTCTATACTATCAGTCCTCTTAGTCATCTCCGTTCAAGCGAACGTCCAAATATATGGGGTTTTTGCAATAGAAAGGTATGAAACTCAAAAAAATTTTTAAATTTACTTTATATGCTAATTATGTTTTTTATGCTAAAATAAGTATAAATTTAATATTAATTGAATTTTTATTTTTTTTTGAATTTCGTACCTTTTTATTGCAAAGACCTCATATACTGATTCAGCAACATGTATTCAAAACTTTCATATACTTATATTTAATTCTGTCTACAGTGTCAGACAACAACATAAACAACTATACCACACAGTTTGGCGACTCATCAAGTTTTTAAACCAACATAAATCCATCAATGTCTCATTTCATAAGGTCAAAGCGCATAGCAATGATCATTATAATGATGAAGCCGACCGCCTGGCTAAACTAGGACATCAATCCACAGAACCCATGTTGGTTAATACCCAATTTTTTTCAGACTGACTCATGAATATTATTTGGAATGGTATTTCTCATATCGACAAAAACATTCGCAAATGGTACTCGATTCCTATATCTGCAAAAAATTTCAATCGTCTTATTGGCTCTTCAACTTACAAAGCGGTTCCTGAACTAATCTCTGCTAAAATAATTGATTGGGAAGCAACTACATTCTGGCTCAATCATAATCCACATTCGTCACCAACTTCTTTAAAACTTTTAAAAATACTATCTCATTGCATAAAAGCAATCATCTTCATGTTACCTACTGGTTCGATCTAACAGCGCAATTATCCCAGACTATATCCTACTTCGCCAATATTATGTCCTTTCTATCAAATTCACGAAAATACAAATCGTCATTTAGGTCTTTGTGCTTCTCATCAGAGTAGCTGCATATCAATTATGGAATCACATCGCCTATTCCTAATCAATATACTTACGCAAAATTCTACTACATCCTCTCCTGCTGATATTTCTCACAGTGTTAATTCTTGTAGTGTTTTTCAATTATCACTTTATTTTGCCACACATAGGACTTTGTCCTCCTGATCACCCTATTTATTTATTATTTTATAATTATGTACCATTAGAAATTTCTGGATTGTTTAATACCTTTATCAACAAGACTAAATTACAAAAATTGTTACTTTTAAAATTTCTACTTTCTCTATTTAAAGATTTTAAAAGACAAATATGGAATATCCACGCTTCCTCACTGAAAGCATGGGAATCAACCCAACTAAACATCACTTCAAAGTCCAAAAGGTCATACAAATCCAAATTCAGTCATCATTCTAAAAGAACTCCACGGCAACACGTTCATATTACTGACGTTATTCGTCCCAATCGAACAAGGCAGCCTTCTGATTTTGGTCCTTCTATGACATCAAGAATCTACCGTCACCCAAATGTCAACTATGCCCAACATCTAATTTGGGCGTCCAGTAATTTCCTGCATTCAGGATTATGGCATCACTATCTATCATATATTTCTTTTGATAATTTCAATTATATAGGCCAATTTCCTTTTACTTCTTTATACTTATCTTCTTATTTATTTTCTTCTTTTTGTAATTTCTCTTCTTCTTTATTTTTACCAACCGTGTATCACCTTCTTACTTATAAGTTAGGAATTCGCATAGTCTTCCAATCATAACTTATAGGTCCCCTTTCATAATGAAAAGTTTTTACAGTTCCCTTATATATACATTTTAGTCTAGTACTTATTTGATGTATAACTGTATTTGTGGTACCCACCTGTAAAAATAAAATAAAATATAGTAGCAACGGTTAAAAATTACGACCTAATAAAGAAAATTGCCATTATGCGTCAATATAAATATTATAAAACTATAAAAGTATCATCATATTTTAAACGTAGAATGATGAGTTTTTCAATGGGACAAGTAAGATTAAGAATTAGTAAGGAAGAATGTACTTCTCGGTGGTATCCAGGAGAAATGAATACGAAAGACATGAGAAGACACTATAAATTTTAGCTATTTAAGGAACTACTGGGCAACATAAATTTAGTGAATAAGCTGGATATAGTAAATACATACGACAAAAAATATGGTGTCTCATACATCAAGGTAGTTACGATAATAATAACGCTTTACAATTTTAGTGGCATTCTCAAATCAAGATAGTGTGAATCAAGCATACGGGCTCCTGACCCGTTTAACAATAATAATCGGTGGATACAAAGACAAAAGATGAAATTAAATAAAGATAAAATGATAATATAACTCCCCTGACGATTGAACTATAAGATAAACACAGGTCAAATGAAAAAAAATCAGAATTTGCTTTATTTTAATATGCTCTTGCCAATTTTTATATAATTCTGCCGATTTGTATATAATTGTGCCAATTTTTATATAATTGTGCCGATTTTTATATAATTCTGCCAATTTTATATTATTCTGCTGATTTTTGTATAATTCTGCCGATTTTTCAATCAAATGATCGTTAGTTTTGTCATTTTTAATTGGCTGGCTATACAATTACATCATTTGTTTATTGATTTATTGATTTTTTTTATTTTTGCTTATTACATTTCATTTTTTTCCTTCTGCTCATTTACAAATAGAAAAAAAAAGTAACTGTTAGAATGCATTTCTTTAAATAAAAAAAAACAAACAAACAAAAAATTAGTACACACCACTGAAATGCCGTCATCCAAAAAAGCCGTCAAGCGAAACCTACAAATAAAGAAAAAATATATACAAACGTTAATAAACGTCTCCTTAAATAATAAAGATAAAAAGAAAGTACTTTAAAAACCAGAATGCCACAGTTCCAAGCGAAAACTACAAAGAAACATTAGAATGTTTCTAAAATAATTTAGTTTCCAGGATGTAGTCTTTTTAGTCTTTAGGTAGGACCCAGAAATATACATATAGGGGTAGGGTCTACTGATGCGTCGCCATTATAGTGAAGTTAGACGGTGTAAGGTTTTGATTTGCGTATAATTCAGGATTTTTTTGTTCATAGTTAGGTGATTAAATTGCGTATTTTTCATCAAAATTTTTATATGTAAGAAATTCAGTTCGCGTATATTTGGTCTAAATTTGGCCAATCATATACTGTATATACTATATTTATTGCACAGTAATCAGATCGATCAAAAATAAGAATTTTTTTTTAACTCAACAAAACTCTTCCATATTGCCATTCCCATTTTTTTTTCTCATTTCCTCTGTCCTCTACTCTTTCCCTTTACCTTACTCTCCAGTTGCCAGGCCTTTCCCTTTCGTCCCTTTCCTCTCTATTGGCTTTTTCTTTTCCCACAGCTCTCCTTTTCCCATAACTTTCCTTTTCTCACGGCTTTTTCATTTGATACAAATTTCGGTAAGGAATAAGGAAAGAGGTTTTTTTTAAATTTATTCTTTTAATGAAATGTTTACTAATACGTTTATATTTTATGTTTTTCTTTAGGCTGAGTAGAATAAAGGATAATTTTGAATTTTGAATTTTTCTTTAGCAAAACGTTCTACCAATGTTTCGATTTTCTTTTTTTTTCAGGCAGCCAGATCTTTGGACTCGTGGTGATTTGGTAAGGGATCCGAAATATATATTTTTTTAAATTGATTTCTTTTATCGAAACGTTTTATTAACACGTTTTGACTTTATTCTCTTTTTAGGTGGCTAGGACCTTTATCGCGTAGATTTCTGATTAAAAAAAAAACTTAATATGAGAAAATGATAATAATTATCAGTTATACTGTATGATGACCATCCAAGTGGCTATAAATTTCATTTTTAGTGGTATTTCGATCTGGATACTGTCCTGGATGCAAGTTTATTTCAACGAACTGTTACTAACAGCTTTTTTTAGAAATAGATTTCAATTTTAGATGGCCTGAACACGTAGAAATTTTGATAATTTTTTTTTAAGATGAATAGAGGCGTGAATCTTTGGCCAGAGCTCAGAACTTGCAACTTTTTTTGGGTCTAGATGTGTGAAGTAAGAATCTGGAATTATTTTTTTACTATATTTCTTTTAGCAAAATGGTATTACCGATTCGGTTTTCCTTTTTTTTAGATGTTTAACACGACTTTAGATCTTTGAAAACGTGAGATTTTGATATATATATATATTGACAAGTAAAAAATATATATATGTTTTTTTATTATCTACTGTATTTTAGCGAACATTACTAACTTTTCGTTCTTTTTTTCTTTAGGAGATTTTTTTGAGTCTCTCTGGACATGGTAATCTAGAAAGTAAATAAATATATATATATTTTTGTATATTTTTATTAACTGTTCATTTTTACTTCATTTTTAGGCACGTTGGATCTTGGTAAATTGGCTTCGGTTCTTTTTTTCTTTAGATGAGCTAGGACGAATGTATTTTTGTAGGAAGCCTTTTTAGTAATTTTTTTATATAGTCTTTTAATGAAACTGCTATTAACAGCTTCATTTCATTACTGTTTTTTTTTAGATCACCAATTTTTCAGATCTTCGGAGGTGAAAATTCATATTTTGAACGGCTTGAATCTTAGGAACTTGGATTCTTTTTTAATTGTTCCTATTTGTTTAATATTATTTGGAAGCAAACTGCTGATATGGAGACCATAAAACGATAAAAAATGAGAATATTTTATTGGTTTTTACGGTTTATTGCTAATAGTTGTATTAGACTAAATAATAAAATATGATATCCAATATTTTATAAATAAATTATGTACAATAAATATAAAATAAATTTAATAAATTAATAATATTAACAATAAATATCCGTAAGGATTCCTTAATTGTAAATCTAGAATTCTACAAACTTTTAGTTCCAAAGATCCGCTGAGGTGAGGAAGGATCTACGCAGAATTCTTTCTATATGGACCCTAGCTGGTGCAGCTTGAAAAGCTCAAGCTAGCTCGTAAGCCAGCTCGGCTAAATTCTTGATAGTCTGAAATTTTATTTGCGTATTTTTGCAGGATTTTCAATATCAGGTGTCAATTTTGCGTACCATTCATATAAAAAACCCTTGCGTACAAATCATAATAAATTTTTTTCTTGTCACCTGACCCCTATATATATATTACTGGGTCCTCTTTAGGTAAGTTTCAAACAAACCTTTTTTTTCTTTTTTTTATGTAAGTTTTGAAATTTTTGAAACCTTTTTTTAGGAAACGTGTTTTACTAATGTTTTTTTTGTAGCTTCCGGTCTTCGATTCTTGAACAATAGGCGTAATTAATGTAAGTTTCGATTTTCAAAACTTTTTTTTTTAGAGAACATTTTACTAATGTTTCCATCTCTTTTTTTTGTAGCTTCCGGTCTTCGATTCTTGGACGATAGGTAAAGATGTGTCCGCAATACCCTAATTGCGGATTAATTGTGATTTGCGATATTGCGGAACATTGCGGATTTTGAAGAATAATTATTCGCAAATCCGCAATCGCAAATAATCCGCAAATCCGCAAATAATCCGCAAATAATCCGAATAATCTCAAAAATTATGATTGACTGTAGATCATCTTCACATGATCATTTTTTTTAAAAAGTGGACAATTTTGTCTATTTTGTAAACTCATGAATCATGTTAATTTAATCTTTGC
This sequence comes from Rhizophagus clarus, assembly GCA_015698045.1. Classification (NCBI taxonomy): domain Eukaryota; kingdom Fungi; phylum Glomeromycota; class Glomeromycetes; order Glomerales; family Glomeraceae; genus Rhizophagus; species Rhizophagus clarus. Next base: position 1,347,033 of record BLAL01000228.1, read on the forward strand.
AATAAAATATAACCAAATTTATTTATATACTAAAAAGTGGACAATTTTGTCCATTTTGTAAACTCATGAATCATGTTAATTTAATCTTCGCAATTAAATATAACCAAATTTATTTATATACTAAAAAGTGGACAATTTTGTCCATTTTGTAAACTCATGAATCATGTTAATTTAATCTTTGCAATAAAATATAACCAAATTTATTTATATACTAAAAAGTGGACAATTTTGTCCATTTTGTAAACTCATGAATCATGTTAATTTAATCTTCGCAATTAAATATAACCAAATTTATTCATATATTAAAAAGTGGACAATTTTGTCCATTTTGTAAACTTATGAATCATGTTAATTTAATCTTCGCAATTAAATATAACCAAATTTATTTATATACTAAAAGTGGACAATTTTGTCCACTTATTCGCAAATTTGCGATAATGTAAATTATTTGCGGATTTGCGGATTATTTGCGATACTATACGGATTTGCGGATTATTTGCGGGTTTGCGGATTTGCAGGTTATTTGCGGTACTATAAATTATTTGCGGGTTATTTGCGGTACTATAAATTATTTGCGGGTTTGCGGATTATTTGCGGGTTTGCGGGTTATTTGCGGTACTATAAATTATTTGCGGGTTATTTGCGGGTTTGCGGATTATTTGCGGGTTTGCAGATTATTTGCGGGTTTGCGAATTATTTGCGGGTTTGCGAATTACTAAGCGCAATTGATTTCCAAAACCCGCAATATTGCGGATTTTGGAAATCAATTGAGGACCCATCTTTAACGATAGGTGTAATTAATGTAAATTTTGATTTTCGAAACTTTTTTTTTAGGAAACGTTTTACTAACGTTTCCATCTTTTTTTTTTTAATTTAAAAAAACGAATTTTTTTTTTATTTAATTTTAAAAAAAAATGAATTTTTTTTTTATTTAATTTTAAAAAAAAACAATTTTTTTTTTATTTAACTTAAAAAAAAACGAATTTTTTTTTATTTTTTTTTTTAATTTAAAAAAAAAATTCTTAGCTTTATTGTAAAAATGGCGAGTTTCGTGTTAAAGAAATATTCTAATGTTTCTTTCTTTTCTCCATTTTTATAGAAAGGCGAATTGACAATAGAAACGTACTAATATCCCTTTTTTCTCTCCTTGGACGATGGGCGTAATTAATGTAAGTTTCGAAGTTTTTTTCGAAACTTTTTCTTTTTGTTTTTTAGGAAACGTTTTACTAACGTTTCCATCTTTTTTTTTGTAGGTTCCGGTCTTCGATTCTTGGACGATGGATGTAATGAATGTAAGTTTTGAATTTTCGAAACATTTTTTTTCTTTTTTTTTTAGGAAACGTTTTACTAATGTTTCCAACTTTTTTTTTTGCAGGTTCTGATCAGACGTTTTTAGTAATTAGGCTTCTTTACAAGTATGTTTTTTTTTATTTCATTTTATTTTCATTTATGATCAATTACATTTCGTTATTTACTAACTTTCCCTTCATTTTTTTCTTTTATCCCCTTTGTTTCTTTTCGTTTATTTTCAATTCTTTTCGTCTCTTTTCACTCACTCTTCTTTCTATTCTTTTCGCCTCCCTTCAATTCTTTTTGTATATTCACATTTCTCTTTCCATTCTTTTCATTTCTTCCTCTTTTTTTTCTTTTTTTTACATTTTCCTTCTATTTTTTTTTCGTTCTATTACGTTTCACCCTCCTTTTCATTTCATCACTTTATATTTGCCCTCGTTTTTGCTTTATTCCTTTACGTTTCATCTCCTTTTCATTCGTCTCTTTACGTTCCTCCTCTTTTCATTTTATTTTTTATCTTTTCCCTCCTTTTCATTTCACCCTTTACGCTTCCCCCTTCTTTTCATTTCGTTTCTTTCCCTTTTCATTTTATTTCCCCTTTTTTTTGTTCTTTTACATTTCCTCCCTTTCTTTTTGTTCCTTTACGTTTTCCCCTTCTTTCTTTTTCGTTCTTTTACGTTTCCCCTCCTTCTTTTCGCTTCTTTATATCTCCCTTCTCTCTTTTCGTTCCTTTATGTTTTTTTACTATTCTTTTTGTTTTTTTTTATATATTACACTATCCTTTTTTTCTTACATTTCCTTCTTCATTCCTTTTACTTTCTTTAACTTTGTATTCTTTTCATTTTTTTTTGTTTCCCCTACTTCTTTTCATTTCCCTACCTTTTCCGTTTCTTCTTCCTTTTCATTTCTTTTATTTCACTTTTTTTCTTTATTGTTATTCCTATTTTTTAACACATTTCTTTACTTTGATTCATTTTTTTTATTTTCATTATAGATTTCTTTTTTTTTAGATTAATTTTCTATTAAAATAAATTCTTATTTTTTAATTACTAATAAAACGTGTAAAATTTTTAAATTAAACTACTTTGAATAAAATTTTTTGAGAAAAAATAAATTTTTGCATATGTCGTACTTCTTTAAATATAAAGAAAATAAATTGGTTGAATTTGCATGCACTATTTAAAATTGGAATGCCGATTTGCATGCACTATTTAAAAATTGGAGTGCCGATTTGCATGCACTATTTAAAAATTGGAGTGCTAATTTGCATGCACTATTTAAATATTGGAATGCTGATTTTGTGACAAATCGACAATGCCGTTTGTTACCTTTTCGCGCCAAAAAATCAGCAAAAATTTGCAACAAATTGGACAAAAATATCCAAAAATCAGACAAAAATCGGACTGCCAATTTTTGGCGATTTTTTTTTATTTGACCTGTAAAAGACACATTCAAATTATCTAATAAATTACCTAAGGCAAAAGATATCACGATCATGGATGAAGAGTTAAAGATTTTTGGTATGACTCGAGAAGAATGGAATAATACTATGAAAGAAGAAGCAGAATCAGAGCGTCGATACAAAAAAAAATGACGGAATATGATAGAGTAAACGAAACGTGCACTTCAAGTTGCCAAGACTATTAAGCGAAGAATAGTAAGAAGAAATAGAGAACGAGTTTAATAAAAGACAAAAAGTAGAGGAGAATCGTGATACAGGTCAAATTTGTCGCAAAAAGTTCTAACGATATAGATCGGTGAGTAAGGATAACGTTAATACTCTATTTTGCGATATAAATTAGTAGTATTATAAAAGATTATAAAATCGGTGCAACATGGACTAATCAATCAAACCTATATCGACATAATATAGAATTTGTTATATTACAATTTTTCATGTTAAACAACTGACTTAAAATTAGAAAAATTCTTCAATTAATGCTAAATTTAATACTAAGTCTTAAAATTTTTCAACAGAATGAGAATTAATCTGTTTTCTTCAAAATACATCTGTATATGCTTAATTATGGCCAAAAATTTTAGATATTTTAATGTTATTTTGTCGTAAAATCAGTTATTTTTCAATTTATTCTACAGTTTCTATCATACTATTAAAATTAATTTGTATTATTTTTTACTAAATTTTTTTTTTTTTTTTTTTTTTTTTTTTTTGAATTATCAGTAGTTAATGTAATTAAAACCTCTGTTTAAATGTTTATTTCTGTACTCTACTATTATTATTATAAAGTACTTATAAAATAACTTCATAACAAGTCGACAACTATTTTTAAAATGTATATATCTTTTTCACATTTCGTTATGGACTGTATTATGAGAAGATTTATAATCGGCACAACTATAATAAAATCTTACTGGTATCTTTATCGAACATTCATTATTGGAGACAAACACGAACATGATCATATAATTGATACAACAAAAAAACTAACCGGAATAAATTTGATGAGGCGTGTAGCAGAGACCCGGAATTATTCCATTATTTTAATAAATGAATAAAATGGAATTTTTGCCGTATAATGGAATAAACCGGAATTTTTATGAATTTTACCAATTTTTATTCCAACACGTGACAATTAGCCAATCATTATTGCAGATTTTATTGACTTTATCGTAATAGAATCCCATGGTAACCGGTAAATGGCCGATCATTTCGATCATTTTTATTGTTGTGCTACTATTGCAACCTAAATCAGCCTGCATTATGATGTGAGTCGGCTGGAATTATCAAATTTTCTTATTATAATTGGTAATTTTTTATCGGAATAAAATCGGAATTTTTCCCGTTATCGTGATAAATATTTGTGATTCGATATCGGAATAATTCCGGGTCTCTGGCGTGTAGGCGGTGTAGCCGTGATGACCCGGATAATTTTTTTTCGGATATCCCGATTATTGCGCGCTTGCGGATTGACCCGGAATTCAGATAAAGAAAAAAAAACAAATAAATTGGCGTTTCATTCAGTTTTGTCTACAAAAAGGTGATACATAATCAAAAAAGGAAAAAACAGGGGCATTTAGATGGATGACGTTATCGGGCGTTATTGTAAATTTTGGCTGATTGGTGTTGACCACCGCGTGAAAATTAGCCTTTTTTACCAAACCTAATAAATTTAGACGCGTAACAGAAGCCGGTTTGTTATTTTTTTTTTTTGTTTCTTGACTTGGACTTCTTGATATAAAAGTACGTATATTTTATTTTTTTATTTTTTTTTTTTTGTTTTATTTTTTTTTCCTTAATATCATGTCATTTTCTGTAGAGGCTGAGGTGAGAACGTACCTGTAGAAAACAGAGCCACTCGGAGAACCTACAAACAAAAGAACGCCAAGCGGGTGTACCACGTTCCAATTTTTCTTAAATTTTTGAAGACAATCATTTCGCTGGTACACTCGCTAGATTTTAAGGAGGCTATATTCTGCTTGTAAGTTTTAATAAGTTTTCTTTATAATTATTGAAAAATTTGATTAGAATATATTTCTTACTTCTTGACTTCAACTTCTTGGCTTCTTCTTGACATTTTTCATATGTATAAAAATCAGTTTTTATTTTTATATATAAATTTTTTATTAATAATATGTCATTTTCTGACATTTTCTGTAGAGACCTGTAGAAAACAGAGTCATTCTGAGAACTTCCGAGAATCTCAAAAAGATTACTCGGAAGGAACATTTAAACGAGTGTGCCGCGTTCCAACTTTTCTCAAATTTTTAAAGACCTCTCTTTCGGCACACTCGTTTGATTTTAAGGAGGCCATATTCTGCTTGTAAGTTTAATAAGTTTTTTTTTATAATTATTGGAAAATTTGATCGTTATATATCATATATAAACGTATGTTTATTGTAGAACCTATCCGTTTATAAAGATTAAAACGGTAAATTGGCTGTACTTTCAATGGAAAGTACAGCCAAACATTAAAGGATTACGCCTTCGCTGACAGACGGGAGCGAAGAGCTGGGGCCATCGACTTTGGAAAAGTCGGCTCATCAATCACAGTGTAAGCAAAAGAAAAATTTTGTTTTATTAATAACGCAGTAAAGGTTCTCTTATTCGACACATACAGTACATGCACAATATAATTAAGTTTTTATCTTTTATTAAAAATGTAGTTGGTCTGTTGATATGCCGACTAATGACATTCAAGCCATAGAAATTATACAGGTTTGATATTGTGATCAAATTACGTTATATATATACGTATTTTTTATTTAAATATAAACAACAAAACTCATAATCAACTAAATATTAAGATCCGTGGCAACTCTACCCTTGCGTCGAAGACGTATATGGGGTAGGAGTATTAATATGGAGGATACTCTCAGATCAAACACTTTTAGAGAGGAATCCTTAACATAAATCTAAAGGAACTTAAATGATCCCATCAAAATCAAATTTCATATAGAGAAAGAATTCAATGGAAAGAAATGAAATATGAAGTCCGGAACGATATTTTTATTGATCAAAAAAATATATGTAATAAATTAAATTTATCGTCAAATAAAAGTATTTATTATGTTATTTCATTATTGGACAGCGTTAAATTTTTTCGTGTTTTATTTAATATTTCACAATTCACATTTATCTATACTAGAATCTACATTAAAGTTTGTAATAAAATTTCTATTAATCTAATTACTCCAACCCGATACACCGGAAGCTCTACAAAATAATTATTTAACGTTTCTATTAAAATATTATACGGTGTTAAGTTTCGCAAGACGCAAGAAAATTACATAACTAGTAATTTGGACCCAAAATCCAAAAACCTATAAAAAAGAAAATAACATTAGAGATGTTCGAATAAAAAAAAAAATATAAATTTACCATATCCCATACAACAATTCAGAAATCATAAAACTATACTGATTCCTATCGAAATCAAACGTGTCTAGTCCCGAGAAAAGTCACCTAAAGTCTAAAGAAGAGAGATAAACGAAACATTAATAAATAAATAAATAAATTAAGAAAAAAAATATTACTTACCGAAATGCCGTGCCTAAAGAGCCGAAAAAAAAGGAATGTTAACAATTATTAACGTTTCCTCGAAAAGTTAAAATAAAAAAAAAAAAAAATGATATTTGAGATTTATTAAATAAAGATCAAAGTGCCTATCATTTTATATACGTATTGTTAAAAAACATGACCCATTCTACGTACCTGCGTCAAATGAAAAAAATTTTCCTTTCCATTTCAGAAATACCATTCATCATTCTTGATGCGATTGCGTACACGAAGCAAGATTTAAAGACTTTATGATACTTGTATGAACTGCATGTTGCGCTTCTGCAGTTGTGACAAATTCAGAGAGAATTTTCCCACTTGAACAATCCATAATAATATGTGGAGGCTAATTAATATCTTAATCACCGAAAAAAAGTTTTGATTTCCCAAAGTAATATTAGCTCAATAATAGTGTCCCTCATTCGATGATCTGATTAAAGCGTTTCAGTTGATATGTAGACGAGATTCATCAGCGATCAAATTTACGGTCGATGATGGTGTAAATTTAGCAGCAGGGGCCCAAAAACAACCTGAAAATAAAATGAAATAAACGAACAGTTAGAAATGTTGTTCGACACTGCATGGCAATTTGTTGAAAAAAACGTTAAATTAAAAAAATTGAATTTTTACTTGCCAGTATTCCACGTCAAATTCAAAAAAAATGCCTAAAAAAAAGGAAAGGGAAAGTAATATCGAAACCGATCTTATAGTAGATAGTCTTACTAGTTTAATTAAAAAAAAATTTTGAAATTTTTTTTTACTTGTCAAAATTCCGTTCCAAAGAAAAGAAGCGAAACGCTGGATACGCTTTGCAGTTAAAACTCGTACACACGTATATATTCCACACATTCACACGCGCGCGGAAAAATGAGGGTACGAGAAAGGGTACCGAAGTAAGGGAAGAGAAAGGATATGAGAGGAAAAAAAGGGCGAAGGAAAGGAAAAGGGTAAGAATGAGATAAAAAAAGATATGTTTCTTTAATTAAAGAAAACTTTCCTAAACCACATTTTTACTTTTGAGTTGCATCTAGGAAATTCGGTAATCGATATTTTTAAAATAAATTTTTTTTTTTTTCTTTTTTTTGGAAAAAACGCAAACTTTATATAACGAACATGCTTTATCAAGAATTGAGCCACAATAAAATGTAACACATGCATTACATGCACAGGACAAGCGGCTGATATTTTTTTCAGATTTATTTTACATAATAATTTAAACTGAATAACTATATTTATTCTCTGTTGTAATTCTACATACAATAAGTATAATAATAAACAAATGCTTATTTCTTTATGATTTGAAATACTTCATAATCTTCTATAGTAAAGCCATTTTCACTATCTCTTATCTTTTTCTCATAAAAAACTTCCTTATAGTAAATCACATCGTAATTTTGAGAATTGTTGTTGGAAGAGTATATAACAATGTCGTTACCAAAATATGGACCAGTTACATCGTTAAACCATAATGCAGCATCTTTGATTTTTACATTACTCAAAATTGCATCTTTAGAATTATTCTTATTTTTAAAAGAAAAAATGAAACTATCATTAGTTTGACCCCAACCAGGATAAGATTTCCATTCTAAAGGATTATAACCACCAATAATCTCTTCCGTTCCTTTTATTTTAATAAATGTAACAGTATTAGGTTTATGATCACATAATTCATGGAATTTTTTTGGAGTAAATCCATCTCTACTTCCCCTTAATAATAATTCAAAATTATATGGTAAATATAATTCTTCAAAATTGTTATTATTAATATTCATTTTATCTATCCATCTTGAAATAGTTGAAATAATATCAGAATCAACGATTTGAGAACAAATAATAACTTCATTGCCGATTTCATTAATTTTAACTTTTCTAGGACGTTGAATGTTGTGAGATGACACACTATCAGGTTCCAAATAAAAGTTTAATAAATCATTATAAAGTTGTTGATCTAAAAGTTTCTGATATGGACGAACTTTTTGTGAGAATTCTTTTGGTGATAAACAAAAAAATCTAACCAAAGGTAAACAATGTTGTAGAGTATTTCTCATTGTTATAAAATTTTCATCAGACCAATTATTAGGATCTGGAATAAGAGTTGGATTTTGTGCAAGACCCCATCTTAATACATGTTCCCATACCTCGATTTCCGTCATTTGTAAATCATCCTTTTCTATAATTGAAATTAAAGATTTTTCAGGAAGATAAATAAGAATTAATGACTTAAGCACTTTTTCGGGAGAATAAATCACTAAATTTGTACAAAAGCTTTGAAGTTTTAATAAATTATTAGATCGTGAGATAATTTGTTGAGTGAATCCAAAGTATAGATACAACCATTCGGATCTATTTTCAATCAAATATTCTTGCAAATAATCAACTAGTTCTTGAAGATTAAACTTATCTGCAGCAGCCAAAATTTTTAAAAGATCCGAATCATTTTTATCATCTAATGAAATGATACCACCATAAATATACCTGTCACGAAAATAAAAGTTATAATTTGAATATTCAAGGTTATGCATATCGTAATACATTACTTACTCTAAAATGATTCGAAAGATTTCTGGGGATGTAATTGTTATATTGATTTGCGCATAATAGTTATTATTGTCCTTTTGACTAGAAGCCAAAATTTGTCGTAAATACGGAGAGCGGTAACACAAAATATTCATATGAGCAGGAAATATTTTTGTGTTAGGGTCTTCGCCAACTTTTATTACAATATCATGGTAGCTTCCGTCATTTAATAAATCGATATAATTTTGACTTAATTTCGAAAAAAATTGAGCAACCATTTTCTTTTTTTTTTTTTTTAAAGAAAGAAAGAGGAGAAAAAAATGGAAATAATCGTTTTAAATATGGTTAAACTTAAATTGATGTACGGTAGTACATAAGGGGCCAGAAATGATGTCATAAGGTTGGAATAAAACAAACGGACGGATATAATTGTGACCGGTAACAAATAACAAGTGACAGATAAGTCAAGTCGAACAGATAAGTATGGAGGCTGTGATGATTCAAATCACTGCCACGTGATCACAGAATTTCCCCCGGCTCTATGACATGACATCGATACATATTTTTTAATTATTTCTATTAATATTTGTCGTTCAATGACACAGACATTTGATTCTATAACGGCCTTCATTAAATAGTTATTAAAAAAAACAAATTCCAAAATATATTGGTTTTTATAATAAATTATTCATTAATAATTTTATTTTAATTAATGACTACTGTATGTATATCAATATTTTATTTATACATAATTATTTCTCTAATAAGACACACGATATATTAAAAAATGATCGTTAAGAGCAGTTTTGTGAAACTTTTGAATATGAACGACTGTACATCACTGTATATCGATGTTAGGTGAACCTCATTTAAAAAAATAAATATCACATCTCAATCTTCAATCGCTTTTTATGAATATGACAACACAAAATATTAATATCAAAGTTATCATGATTTAATAATAATAAGCCGTATGATATGCGTTATACGCGTAGTCTTATTGACGGCAAAACTTCTGTTGAAGCGAACTAGCTTTAGATAAACCAAAAGAAACTATACGCATTACGATATTTTCATAATAGATTATTTTAAGTTACTGCAGCAAACGGAGCTTATGAATGTCATTCTAGATGAATCTTAGCACTTGACAATCCCACTTTTACTTTTCATAACTCGAATTAGTCAGTTTCGTTTCAAACCTAATTAAAGAAAAAATTATGATTATGACATTAAGTCCACTAACTTGTACATTAATTCACACAGTTGAAAAAGTGCCAGTTTTGAAAGTTAATAAAATTTCCAGGTTAGTTATACTGAATTCATAAAGTGATGAAAAAGTTACTTTCACGACAAATATTGTAAAATAAGATGTAAAAATTTTTTCAATTTATAATTATTAAAATGATTCAATATGTTGTATGAAGATACAGTCAAAGCTCGTTATAGTGAACAATAGGGTTTAGCTTATTTTTTGTTTACGATAATTTACGATAACGTAATTATATAGTTCACTATATCGAACGAAATTTATTATTATATAAAATGAATTGGAAAAAATAAAAAAGTTTACTATAATGAAAGTTTAATTAGTGTTCACTATAGCGAACTTGCCTATAACGAGCTTTGACTATATCTATTTGATTATTTTTATTTTACATTTTTTTTTTTTTTAACAGAAATTGAAATTTGCCTAATTCAAGACAAGATAAATAAATAATGATGAAAAATTAAACTAATAAATTAAAAAAGAAACATAGTGATATAATGAATAAATCTAGGAATTTTTTTTTAAATTGATATATTTTATTTTTAATTTAATAAATAGAATAAATATTCAACTGAATTTAATAAATAAATTGCGAGTTTAAGCTTTATTATTTGTCGATATAATTACTTGATTGTTGGTCAGAACTCATAAGTGAACGTCTTATTAATCTCGAATTTAACCTTCATTATTTAATAAATTGTTTAGTTATCTATAGTACCATTTAATTTTTTTATATGTTTGTTAGTGAAGTTAATAAATTTCAAACTAACAAACTTACGTTGTTCAAGTAATTCCAATTACTTAATATTTTGAAGGATAATTAAATAAAGTTGATTTTTCAATGTGAAGTATAATTATTTTTATCGCATATATATTAACTCCGTTCGTTTTTTTTTAGATCAAGTTGGTCAAGTTTTGTCTTAACAACAGACTGAACAAGAATTTGCAGAGAAGAAACTATTTAATCATTTGAACAGACCAATAGAGTCAAATATTTTCAGACGATTGATTCCTATTAAAGATTTTCTATCTCGTTATTCCTTACTTCTGTGATGTGTTATTATTATCATTATTCGAATTTATTAACTATATTCAAAATAATTTAAGATATTACGACATATCTCTGCGCCATATTTATTAATGGTGATTATGGTGATACCGTACAACATCATTGTTTTTTTTTTCTTTTTTTTTACAAGTTTAACATCAAACGGTGTCGCCTCAAAATAATTTCGGGCGACGTGAAAAATGTGATAAACAATATACAAGTAAATCTCATTCAAAATATAAATGGTGTAAACCATGTCAATTGAAAGTAATTTAAAAATTATTTTATCAAATTGGACCAAAGATCGATGGTATCATACAAAAAATGCAATTAAATATTAATGAACCAAATGATAAAGTGTCTAGCGTTATGGAAAGATGGTCCTTTATATTATGATCATGATAAATATGAATACGATAGATTACAAAATAAAGAAGTCGCTTTATGTAAATCACAAAATATTACTGATGGATTCTCGTTTCGGGTCAGTAATGAATTTATACAAAATTTAATTTTAAAATATTTTCTTTTTTTTTTTTTCCTAATATCAGATATCGATATATAATAATTAATTATTTTTAATAAAGAGTGGCTATGGTATATCACAAAATCCAGATACGAAAGTTTATTTTATAGTTGTTGAAAATAATTTATTGTAAAAATGTGGGCAATATACAGTCGACAAATGGTGTAAAATGTGTCAAAAAAATTATCTTGAAAAAAATTTTACGAAATGGATTAGTGGGAATAAAATAATTGATAATTTGTTTAATGAAATGCATTTTAAGGTTGGTTCTTGTGATGATGTAATATTTGAATGGATACAATATAACCAATTTAATGATATTAAGAAATTAGGCAAAAGTGGTTTATATTCAGAGATGGTCCATTATATTACAACGATAGTAAAAATGATTAGTATACAAGAATACAAGAAATAAGTGTATAAAAATCATTTTAAAACCTTTATATAACTCACAAATATTACTTACCATGAATTGTTAGTTGAGGTATGAATATCTTACGAATTTTGATCATTAAAACTTCATATAATAATACATTTTTTTACGTTCTAATAGGTTAAGGATTATTCAGTTAAAAGTCGTGTTAACAATAGAATAAATATATGGAATATCTCAGGATCAAAATACAAAAGATTACATTTTAATACTTCAAGATATATATTGTGAAAAATGTGGTATAAAATATTTCTTTACCGATAATGAATGGCGTGAGCCATGTCAAATAAATTATTTAGAATCAAATTTTACCAACTGGACTAGTGAAAATGAAATAATTGATAACTTAATTCAAGAAATGCAATTAAAAATTCATTATTATAAGGACATAGTCATAAATTTAATTAAGTGTTTCTTAGTATAGTATTAATTGTTTCTTCATTAAAATAATAGATAAAAGAGTATACTATTTACTACAATTCAAATGAAAAAAAAACCTTAAAGTTTATGACATATCTCAAAATATATATACAAAGATTATCTTCAGGATTTATGTTGTACGAAATGTAATTATCAATATACAGATATAATATATAATTGGTGTGAACCGTACCAAAAGAATTATTTAAATGAAAATTTTGCAAATTGGACTAGTGGGAACGAAGATATTGATAATTTAATTAATTGTAAATCAATCCTTACAATGATTTAATATTTGAATGGATAACCATACAGCCAATTCAATGAAATTAAATTAATAGGTGAAGGTGGTTTTGCCAAAGTATATTTGGCAATATGGAAAGACGGCTCATTAGATTATGATAATAGTAATTATAAATATATAAGAGAAATCAGAAAGAAGCCGCTTTGAATGTTTATATAATTCGCAAGATATCTCTAAGGAACTTAAACGGGGTACATAAATTTAATTATTAGATTTAAATACTTTTATATTTATCAATTAATATAAGTGTTAACGATAACTCTTTTTTTTAAAATTTAATAGGTTAGAGCATATTTAATTGAAAATTATTATGATAATAACATTCTTAATATTTATAGAATATCTCAACATCCAGAAACAAAAGATTTTATTATGGTGCTTCACTGTGCAGTGGGTGAATAAGAATTACTATAATTTTAATTGGTTAGATAAATTAGTTTCATTATGGAATATTATATGAGATCTTAAAGATATTCATCAAAGTCAGTTTGTTCATCGTGATTTTCATACGGGATATATATTATTAAATATAGATTTATACGATAATTTTATTTCAGATGATAGTATATATATTTCGGATATTGGGATTATGTGGTGATGTTGTTAATACAGTTGGAAACGAACAAATTACTCATTCACAAGCTATTTATACATCTCGGTTACTCAATCCATTTACAAAAGATCTTTCAAGATATAATGACGACGATGAACTTTTGGAGTGTGCAATTAATGATTAAACACTTGTACCAGGTTTTTTTTCCGAAAAATTCATTATTCTTGCTTGAATACGGTTGGTAAGACATTGTATGTTGCAGGATATATATTATACATAAACTTATTTATGATATAATCTACAAACGCAATGGCTTTATCATAACGGAACGTTCGGATAATATTTTTGCGGCGTTTAAGTGGATGTTAGTTTTAATTGTACGATTTAGAGATGGTAACATTCTAGTTTGAATACATTAATTATTACAAATTAATAAAATTCATCTTGTAATATTTGCGTTTAGTTAAACATAATTCTTTATTTATAAATTTTGTCATTAAATGGTCAACTTAAAAAATCTTTATCCTCTAAATTTTAATTTAGAATTAAATTTAAATCTTATATACTGTAAATTTATTACGTAAATATTTATTTAGTTTTGATATTACACTTATTTCTTTATAACTTGAAATACTTCATAATCTACTATATCAAATTTACCTTGACTATCTCTTATCTTTTTTTCATAAGAAGAATTCCTACAGTAAAACGTATCATAGTCAGAAGATTTGCCAACTTTAGCATATAGAACAATATCATTACCAAAACATGGACCAGTAACATCGTCAGACCATAATGCATAATCCATAAGTTTTATATTACTCAAAATTGCATCTTTAAAATTATTCTTATTTTTAAAAGAAAAAATAAAACTATGTAATTTATTCTTAAACTTACCTGGGATAGCATCAAATCTTTTTTATTGTAAATTATTGAATGGGATCAGATTTTTGTATCATAGTCATATTTCTCTAATGATTCCAAAATCTATCTAGTTTTATGCTCTAGAAAAATAAAGTCAAAGCAGACATTTTACTATTTTTGATCTATTTAGCACATTCGATATTTGTGACATGTGTTTTAATGACATTTAAAATTAAATGAAATATGAAGAATATAATTAATTTATTTATAATAAAATTACTCATCACTATACAAGATAAGGACTTTATCATCATATTCCTTGCGTATAATAGTAATTTGTCTATAATTGTCATCATAAAGTATATACCAGAAATTTGGTTTTTTTTCATGTACATCTTTTGAATAATGACAAAAATCAATTACAGCCTAACATTTCAATAGAATTTTGTTATATATACCATCACTTTCAAATCGCTCTACATGTTTCTTCAGAAGACTACCTTTGCAAGTAAACTCAATTCTCCAGCAAAAATTTCTTTTAACATAAAAATCAAGGAAACCAGCTGAACTGAATACAGGATTAACATAAGCACTTATTGATTCATTCTCTAAGACTACAGTTGTGGAAACACTATACTATTCCATTTGTCAGCTTCTCTCATATAAAGGACTAGATAAATTTTCTCTTTCAAGTGATTCAGATAATTTCAATAAGCTTATATGATGAATAGATTCCCTATAAAAAATAAATGTCCAGAAAATGTTATCAAAAATGTCCGGAAAATGTCCAGAATAAATCTGATGTGTCCGGAAAATGTCCACTTTTTTGGTACATGTCTGACATACTTCTGATACTTAAAATTTTGACATGTCCTAACTTTGTCCAGAATTCATCCAGTATTTGTTCGGTATAAAATTTTGGACAAATTCTGGACATAGCAAAAAAACCAGATAGACAAATTCCGGACATGAAAAAGTTCAGGACAAATTCTGGATACTATTTCCAAAAAAGGATAAATTAATTTTGTAAAAAAATGCAAAAAGCACAAAACTGACATTCAAAATCTTTTCTGTCATACTAATTAAAATTGCAGAGCAGGCAAAAATACTATATATCTATAATATAAAAATTCTGGGTTAAGGAATAATGATGATCATCTATCCATTGATCATCTTTTGTGGCAAAATTTTACAAAAATACATTTCTGGACAATTTCAGGACAAATTCCTAATATCCCGGAAATGCAGTGTTTTCGGAACAGTTTTCGGACACACAGTGTCCAGAATTTCCGGACAATTATTTAGACAATTTTTCTGGACATTTTCTGGACATTATCCGGACACATATTTTTTATAGGGATTTTTCCAAAAATTCTTCAAAGGTAGTGGTGGTTGTCTTGCAGAATCAGTGAATAAATGGTAAATAAGAATAATCTGCATGATTGGTGCAGTAAATTGTATTTGGCTGTCAATCTCAATAAAAATACCAAACTTAAAAAATTTTCTAGCAATAGGACTCAAGTCATAATCAACAATAAATGGAGTACCACCATGACTTCTAAGTAAACAAATTCAGCTTTTTTGTGGCTTAAATTCCATTCAATAATCCAGTAGAATGCATATGAGCTAAATGTTACATCATTCTGTAATTGTGATGAAGCAAAGTACTGTAAAATGGCTGTTGATAATATATTTTATGTACCTTCATAAAAATGAATGTGTATTTGTATTAAAAAATAAATTGACATAAACCAGGATGACCACTAGTAAGATTAAATAAAATAGCATCCTTAATATCCTCAGGAATATTGAAATAACTCTGAGAATAATATCTCTGGATAAAGTTTACCACAAGTACTTTAAACTCATACTTTGTTAAGAGTAGCGCATTTAAACTAAGAGTATATCTAATTTCTATGGGTGTTACTTTATCCAAGAATATTGGATGATATGTTCTGAAAAAAAATATACAAAGATGTTTGTTATATCCAGTATTTGACATAAGACTCTTCATCCTTCTCCAAAAAAAATGAAGCATATTTCCATAGATAACTTGTATTTCATTGACAAATAAATGAGTATCCTTTGTGTAGTTGCTGAATTTAATAAAGACAAACCATTAATAAGTGTTTTTACTAGCGAATTTATTCAAAAAAAAAAAACGGTATTTAACTTTTTTATTGATTAAGTTCGTAAAAAAAAATGTTAAATGAATAACGGTTGGTTAAACGGTCGGTCACCGAGAAAATAAAATGTTTCCGCTGATATATACTACGCGAATCAGCGAGTTGGACCAAGAATTATATGAAGTGGCGATGAAGAATAAGGAGACGATATATCCCGCCCCGCACGGTTTTATTAAGCCTTTCAACGATTTAAATCGTTATTTTGAAGAAAAGTTAACGTTAGAAGACAGGTAAAAAGCGGGTAAACGTTAATGATAAGAGAATTAACAGGGATGATATTAATGGTCGTACAAACAAGGCGTATCGGATGCAGAAAGGTAATTGGAAAAGATCAAACACGGACCGAACGCTTTAAAGAAGAGTGTTATTAGATTAGTTTCTTGGTGGTAATAGGTAGTGGTCAGAATTAGATTAATTTTACAAAACATTTTCCCCGCAGCAGTATAGTTCAATAATACAAATTTAAATTAGACCTGAGTTTAGAATTTTTATTTTATAATTTTTTTGTATTAGATGTCTCCACTAGTTCGTAGTGGCCAAATTGTTTAGATGTATACCTACATATGCCTAAGTCAGCGTGCTCTATAAAAATTTTATAATAAAGTACGAGGGCGTTCAATTTTGGAAAAAAAAAGTATAGCAAATAACAGTAAGTTTATTACGTAAATATTTATTATTGCGTAAATACTTACTTATTCTGTTCTAATTGGTATAACAAATAAATATTCTTTAAATAAATAATATTCATGTATTTGGTTTTGATTTTACACTTATTTCTTTGAACTTGAAATATATTCGGTGTTGTACATTGTCACGTGCAGATGCATCTTATGTTACACTTCGGACTATCACGCTTGCTTAAAACAATATTTGTGTGACTTGCAGTCATGCAATATTAATAATGTTGGCTAATTTGCATTTGTACATCTTTTTTTTTTGTTTTGCGACTTCAGAATTGTATAATGGAACAATGCAAAAAATGTTACCTCCCCATTTATTTTGGATGGTGCAAATCATGTCAAATAAGACATTTAAGAGAAGAATTTAAAAATTGGACTAGTGGAAATAAAAGAATTGATAATTTAATACAGGAAGAACAATTAAAAATTAATTCCGATAACGATATTATATTTGAATGGATACCGTATAGTCAGTTTGACGATATTAAAGAAGGTAAAAATGGTTTATATTCAGCAACATGGAAAAATGGTCCATTATATTATAATGTTTTAGAAAAGAAATACATGAGGGATCCAAATAAAAATATTGTTTTAAAAACTTCACATGACTATATAAATATTATTATTGAGGTATGATATAAATTTAAATATATATATATGTGTATTTTTTTTTTTTTTTTAGTGCAATAACATTAGTTTATTTTGTTTAATAGGTTAAGTCATCATATCGTTTTGGAGATCTACATGGAATATCCCAGGATCCAATTACAAAAAATTTTTTTATAGTTCTTAAAGAAATATATTGCGTAACTTGTGGTAAAAAATACACTTCTATAAATGATAAATGGTGCAAGCCATGTTTAATAAATGACTTAAACCTTAAAAACTCGTCCAATAGAAATGAAAAAATTAATAAATTAATTCAAGAGATGCAATTAAAAATTAGTTCTCATAAGGATACAATATTTGAATTGATACCGTACAGTCAGTTTGATGAAATTATGTTTATGAGTAAGTTATGTTTAGCAATATGGAAAAATGGTCCACTATATTTTGATATTAATGAAAAAAAATATACAAGAAATGAAAGGAAAAAAGTTGCTTTGAAGTATGTTTCAAATATTCAAAATATTTCAGTTGAGGTATGAAATTTATTAAAAACATTATAAATACTTTTTTGTATAATAACGATAATTTTTTTATGCTTTAATAGGCTGAATATTATTCAATTTATTATAATATGGATAATAAAATATTTGGAATATCTCAAAATCCAGATACAAAGGATTATATTTTTGTTCTTGAAGATGTGTATTGTATAAAATGTGCCAAAAAATATACGATTCAAGATACCAAATGGTGTTCGACATGCAAAATACAATATAGTGGAAATACAATAATTGACGATTTAATTCAGAAAATGCAATCAAAAATTGGTTCTTATGATACATTTGAATGGATACCATATGATCAGTTTAATGATATTAAAGAAATGGATAAAGGTAGTCACTCAATTGAAGTATACTCAGCATTATGGAAGAATGGTTCATTGAATTATGATGGCAATAAAAATGAATACAGAAGAATTCAGTATGAAAATATTGCTTTAAAAAATATATACAATTTACACAGTATTTTTGATGAATTTAATGAGGTATGAAACTTTTATAAAATGAATTATGTTTACTTTTTTAAAAAAATTAAATATTTTTTTTTTTTTTTTTATTTGTTATAGACAAAAAGACATTCGGGTTGTAAAATATATGGAATTTCTCAAAATCCAGACACAAAAGACTACCTTATGGTTCTTGAAATTGGATATTGTAATAAATGTGATCAATATACGGATGGTAAATTGTGTGAACTGTGTCGAATGAATTATTTTAAAAAGAAATTTACAGATTGTGACAAAGAAAATGAAAAAATTGACAATTTAATTGAAGAAATGCAATTAAAAAATGATTATAATGGTATAGTATTTGAATGGATACCATATAATCAGTTCAGTAATATTAAAGAAATGGATAAATGTTACCTTACAAATATATTTTCGGCTGTATGGAAGAATGGTCCATCATATTATGATAGTAAAAATAAATATATAAGAAAAAAAAACAAAAATAAAAGGGTTAATTTAAAAAATTTATATAATCCACAAGATATTGCTAAAGAATTTTTGAATGAGGTATGAAAATTTTATAAATCTAGTTTAGTTACCTTTAATGAAACTGCAAAATTATTTTTACATTTAATTAGGTTAAAAATCATTCGGATTGTAAAGTATATGGGATATCTCAAAATCCAAATACAAAAGATTATATTATCGTCTTTGGAGATACATATTGCGAAAAATGTAGTAAGAAATATACAAATTTAACCATTAAATCATGCCCATGTTACTATAACGGAAATGAAGTGATTGATAAATTAATTCATGAAATGCAATTGAAAATTAATTCACATGATGATATAGTATTTGAATGGGTACCATATAGTCGATTTGATAATATTAAAGAAGTAGGCAAAGGTGGCTTTGCAACAGTATATTCAGCAATCTGGAGGAATGGTCCATTGTATTATGATAATAGCAAACGCGAATATGTAAGAATTCAGGATAAAAAAGTTGCTTTGAAATGCTTACATAACTCGCAAAATATCTCAAATAAGTTTTTAAACGAGGTATGAATTTCTTCAAACTTATAATTTAATTTATTAATTTATTAATTATTATCCTAATGATATAATAGGTTAAGGCATATTCAACTAAAAAACATGATGATTATACTGATAACAATATTCTTAAAATTTATGGAATATCTCAAAATCCAAATACAAAAGATTATATAATGATTCTTGACTATGCAGAAGGTGGAAATTTCGATCATTGGACAAATAAAAATTACAAAAATTTTGATTGGTCATATAAATTAACAACATTATGGAATATTGTTAAAGGTCTTAAAGGAATTCATCAAAAACAAATGGTTCATAATGATTTTCATACAGGAAATATATTATTAAGTGTTTTATATGTTAATAATATAAATGATAATAGTATTTATATATCAGATATGGGGCTATGTGGAAAAGTTGATGATATTAATCAAAATAATATATACGGAGTCATGCCTTATGTTGCTCCTGAAATATTAAAGGGAAAACTTTATACTCAAGCAGCAGACATATATAGCTTTGGTATGATTATGTACTTTGTAGCTACTGGAAAACAACCTTTTTCCAATTGTGCACATGATAAATATTTAGCATTAAAGATCTGTAATGGTATTAGACCTGAAATAAATGAACCAGAAATACCAAAATGTTATGGCGACTTAATGAGAAAGTGTTGGGATTCAACCCCGGGCAATAGACCAAAAGCAACAGAAATTCTTGAATTAATTGATCTATTTTTCTATTCATATAAATATGATAAATTTACTTTTAAAAGAATTGTGAAAATTAAAAAGGAACAACGACATTATGAAATTGAAAATCAATTCAAAGAAGCAGAAGAATACAGAAAATCACATCTCACTCAATTTGATGAAAATGAACGATTAACTACCCACTCACAAGCTTTTTATACATCACGATTACTTAATCCATATATAAAAGATTTGAAATAATTCATTAGAAGTCGTTGACTTTACAGAGTATGAACTATTTAATTTTTTTATGTTTACACTTCTATAATTATGTTAATTAGTTTATATTTTTGTAGGTTGTAGTAATGAATAAATTGAAAGAGTTTTATTTATAAATCGATTTTAGATATAGAAATAAAAGTTGAAATTAGTTATTAGTTATATGCTTTTTTTTATATGTGATTTCTAACTCTTTTATAAAAGTTTAACACTTGTTTCATATTTAATTTTTATTCATTTCATTTATATATATTTATTGTTCAACACTGATTATAGAATATGTAACTTTTTTTTTACATAAATAAAGTCGGTTTGTAATTGAGCAAGAAAAATTTTCAAAATTTTTGATTGATCGGAAATTTGTTAAGAGAATTTTAAAATCTGGGATGAAGTGAAAATTATATTTAAAGGTAATTTTCATTGAACGATAACGTTTGAATTTTCTAATGTTCACTTAACCGAAATTGTAGGACCTTTTCATTATAATTTATAAATTTTCAAGGTAAATCAATTTATTCGAATTAAAAATACAGATGATATGTGAAAAAGTGACTTAATTAATTTTTATATATTAAAAAATAAAAAGACGTGATATATAATTTTTTCTTCATCAAAAATGTACAATTAATATCTATTAAAATACAGTATACAAAAGTACTGTAGAAAAGATAAATAATAAAAATATTCCACTATTAAATTTAAAATTGATATTTTATTCGTTAAATTAATGTTAAAAAAAACGAGTTTTATTTCAAGCTTTGGTAAATAATTCTTTTATTGTTAAATTATTTGACCGTCGGTCAAAATGAACGGATCTCATAATTCTAAAATTTAATCTTCATTATTATGTGGCCCATAGGACCATCGTGTACAGTACATGTACCAATATTTCGCACATCTTTGCTTAATTTAATTGTTATTCGGATTATATTATTATAATTATAAAAGTATTATACTATACTAACTTAATATCACAATCTAATTGAGAGCCACGCGTTTATTATCTATTGATTTAATATGAAGCTAAAAGCATAAAAATGTTTAATTATGATGGTCCGATTATTATTGTACGGGCGTTATGCTTAATAATGATCTAATGTGGCGCGAATAATACAATTGTTTAATAAATGTTTGTCAAAAAAGTTTGTTATTCTTTATGATTAATTATTCATTGAAAAGCATAAGAATACAGAATATCGTGTCTTAATGAAATAAGAAATCAATTTCTTTCGGAATTAATTTCTTTTGAAGAAAACAGATACTCAAACCTTCTTTGAACTTTGAAGAAAATGAACAAACTACTCATTCACAAGCTACTTATACATCCCGGCTACTTAATCCATTTACAAAAGATCTTTCATGATAATGACGACGATGAATGTTTGGAGTATGCAATAAATGATTAAACGGTAGTTAAATACACTAAACACTTATATCTACAAACGCGAAAATCAGAATGACTTTATCATGACGGAACGTTCGGATAATATTTTTGCGGCGTCTAAATAAATTTTAATTATACAATTTAGAGATGGAAAATTCTGGGTTTAAATACATTAATCATTACAAATTAATACTTGTAATATTTGCGTTTAGTTGAACATAGTTCTTTATACAGTATATAAATTTTGTCATAGTCAACTTAAAAATCTTTATCTCTACTTGATTTTTTTAGATTTATTTTACGTGTTAATTTAAATCTTAATAATAAATATTTACGTAATAATAAACTTACAGTTATTTATAAACGTATGTAAAAATAATTACTTATTCTGTCGTAATTCTTTTTTTTTCTACATATACTTAATTGGTATCAATATTCTTTAAATAAATAAAATTAATGCATTCAATTATTTCTTTGTGAATTGAAATACTTCATAATCTTCTATGATAAAGTAACCATCACTATCTCTTATCTGTTTTTCATAATGATGATTCTCGCAGCGGACCTCATTGTAGTTTGTAGATTGACCGTCGGAAGAGTATATAACAATATCAACACCAAAATATGGACCAGAATCATAATTAAACCATAACGCATAATCAATATTTTTTACATTACTCAAAATTGCATCTTTAAAATTATTCTTATTTTTGAAAGAAAAAATAAAACTATCATTGGTTTTACCCCAAGAGTGAGAGGATTTCCATTCTAATGGGTTATATCCACCAATAATTTCTTCAGTTCCCTTTACTTTAATAAATGTAACAGTATTAGGTTTATTATCACATAATTCATGGAATTTTTTAGGAGTAAATCCATCTCGACTTCCTCTTAACAATAATTCAAATTTATACGGTAAATACAATTCCTTAAAATTGTTATCGTTAACATTAACTTTATCTATCCATCTTGAAATAGTTGAAACAATACTAGAACCAACGATTAGGGAACAAATAATTTCATTAGTAATTTCATTAATTTTAATTTTTCTAGGACGTTGAATGTTTTGAGATGATGCATTATCAGGTTCCAAATAAAAGTTTAATAAATCATCATAAAGTTGTTGATTTAAAAGTTTTCGATATGGACGAACTTTTTGTGAGAATTCTTTTGATGATAAACAAAAAAATCTAATCAAAGGTATACAATGTTGTAAAGTATTTCTCATTGTTTTAAAATTATCTTTAGACCAAGATTTTGGATCCGGAATAAGAGTTGGATTTTGTGCAAGGCCCCATTTTAATACATGTTCCCATACTTCGATTTCTTCCATTTGTAAATCATCACTCTTAATAATTGAAATTAAAGATTTTTCAGAAAGTGAAGTAAAATTTAATGATTTAAGAACCTTTTCGGGAGATTGAATCACTAATGTTGTACAAAATTCTTGAAGCTTTGATAAATTATTAGATTGTGAGCTAATTTGTTGAGTAAATTCAAAATGTTGTTCTAACCATTCGGACTTATTTTCAATTAAATAATTTTGTATATAATCAACTAGTTCTTGAAGATTAAGCATATCTGCGGTAGCTAAAACTTTAAGAAAGTCTGAAGTGTCTTTCTCATCCAATGAAAAAATACCCCCATAAATATACCTGTTACAAAAAAAAAAAAATAAATAAAATAAAAGTTATAATTTTTATATTCAATATAGTGCATAACATAATATATAACTTACTCTAATATAATTTGAAAGATTTCTGGTGATGCATTTGGTAATTTAATATGAGCTAAAACGTTATCACTGTTCTTTTTATTAGAAGCCAAAGTTCGTCGTAAATATGGAGACCGGTAACACAAAATGTTCATGTGGGCACGAAATATTTTTACGTTAGGGTCTTCGCCAACTTCTATTGTAGTATCATAGTATTCATCATCTTTTAATAGTTCAATATAATTTTGGCTTAATTTCGAAAAAAATTGGGTGGCCATTATTTTTTTTTAAAAAAAAAAGAGGAAAAAAAAGATAAATGCAAAACGGCTAAATCGGTTAAACCTAAATATTGATGTATAGTAGTACACAACTAATTTATGAACATTACACAACCTGCAGTTCTTTTGTGTTAAATGACGTAACTTCCAAAATGGGTATTTTCTTTAAAAGACAAGACTTTCGCAGCTCTAGGGATCAGCAAATGTACAGTAAATTAATTATTTTAAAAAATTTAGTAACATTCTTCATTCTTTTAAGAAAATAATTAAGAAATAAAAATTTATTGTAAATATTCACGTTTTTCTATTGACTTGAATTTTGAATTTGTTTAACCCTTAAAAAAAATTACATTTCTAGTAAGTAGTATTAGGAGAGAGAAAATTTATCCTAAATTTAAGTGCAACAGTTCAATAGTGTAATGCACTTTTTGAACAAATATCTGTCTTTTTTTAATATTTCATAAAGGCCGCTTCTCCAACTTAAAAATCTTTATCCAGATGCTTATCTTCTACCTTGGCAATTTTTTTGATAGCCAAATTATAAATATTTTGAAATTTACACTTCTGATTTTCTAAAGTGAAGGAATAGCATTGTATTATTTATTTTGATAGTGTATAAAAAGTATAATTGGATAGTGAAACATATTATCATAGTCAATATATTTAGCCAAGCCACCGACAAAAATGTCAGCATGATCATAATGGACTGACCAATAAGCATCATATTTCTTTTACATGTAATATATTGCTAACGTTATAGAGAGTCGAGTTTGAGAAAAGAAAGTCATTTATAACAAACTGTGTTTAGCATTTTATGTACGAGATTAGTAAAAGGTGTAATAAGCATCTTATATTTTAACTTCAAAATATTCATGATCATTAAGATGATAATTTAGAGCTTGTGATATATCATATTAGTTATTGTATCGGTCGATGGGGTTGGGTTGGATTTTTGATCGGTTTTTGGGTGATAGAGTATTTATAAAATAGTTTTAAGAAAAATTATTCTCTTTAAATTATAATAAATTGATAACAATATTATTCAAATCTTAAATAAATAACGCTTTTTAAAGTTTTGATACTGTATATTATTTGAAATAAATTTTACTAATATCTTAAAAAACTTCGCGGATCTTTTAAATCAAAAACAAATACACAAAACAATTTTATCTAACAAAGGTTGCAAAGCTGAAGGAGGTGCATATTTTTGATAAGTCCACCTGACGAGTCAAAATCGGTATTTTTGCCCCTTACGTCCTAATTAGGAATTTGATAAGTGATGATGCAATATTAATATAATATTGCACCCCTTTTTTGTGTGCCATGATCGTGGCTCAGCAAATTTAAAAAAAAAACATCATTAAAGATTTTTTTTTCTTCGACATTAAGTTTTCAAACTTGTACTGTGGGTATAATTTCACCTGCTCTGCAAGTTTACTTAGGATTTGGAAGAAGGTTTTGAACGCCGATTTAACTTTACATATAAAAGATTGATTCTATTGCGCCACGAACCTGACACACAAACAAAGCTATAATATTTTAATTCTACAAAAAATAAGAGTAGAGCACACTATGTCAGCTATCAAACTTACTTGTCTTATTCGTGAAAATCTCCCTGAAGATGCTTTTGAAATTGAAATCGACAAATATGAGTCTATTCAAGATTTAAAAAAAGTTATTTCAAAGAAAATACCAAAAGAATTTACATACTCTAAATATGTAGACTTTGAAGACATAGTCACTGATCCTAAAAATCTCATACTATGGAAAATAAATATCTCTATTAATGAAAAACTAAAATTTGAGCAACTCAAGACTCATACATTATCCATTAAAAAAATATTAGATGGTGAAAAAATGCTTGATGTAAAGGATATTGATCATTATTTTTCTAATGATATGCTTCTTAGTAAAGATTTTATTCATGTTGTTGTTGAGCTTCCTATAGGTATTGGTAAGTAATAAATTTAGTTGTATATTTTTTTTCTTTTATTTATATATTAATACTTTAATGTATTAATTATATAGACAAGAATCTTGAAAAATCTTGGAATGCTTTGAGAAATGGAAAAATTATTAACATTCAATTGTCAAAAGAACATCCTAATTATCAATTCCTTTGTCTGCCTAAGGATGTTTCCTATCTTTTAGGTAAAGATAATGTTGAACAATTTTTGTTTATTCGTAATTGCTATCACCACTTTGCCGATTGTATTTTCAAATATGATAAATGTCATCTTATTGGCAATCCAGGGATTGGAAAAACCTATTTTAGTTATTATCTACTTTATCAACTTGCTCAGCAAAATAAAACTGTTATGTACATTGGTAAAGATAATGAATTTAAAATTTTATTTACCAAGTATTACACCCTATATAATTGTACCTCATATAAAATGACTGATTATGATGATGATGATGTTTATTATATTATAGATAACAAATTACCGGAATCTCCATATTTGTATTCAAAGAATATCAATATTATCCTCATTACTTCACCCTGGCGACGCTACTACAAATACTTTGAAAAGGATTATTATGGTTATAAACTTTACTTATCAGTATGGTCTTGGGAAGAGATCGAAATATGCAGACATGTAAATTTTTATAATATTAGCCAAGAAAAAGTTTGGGAATTATATAATAAATGGGGTGGAATTCCTCTATTTACATTGGATTATGCTCTCAATGAAAGTAAGCAAAAACTTCTTCAGAGAGCAATTGATATTGTTGATTATAATTTATTAAAATATTTTGGCGAAATGTACTTTGAAAAAGATATTAGTTATATGCTTGCACATATTCTTACAAATGAAAAAGATGAAATGATTTTACAATTTGCTTCTGAATACGTTGCTGAAAAGTTTATGACCAAATTAGAATCGTTTTACAAGAATGAGTTGATTAATTCTTTAAGGTGCCCTCAATATACGGAATATAGCTCTCTTGATAAAGCAATATTTGAGTATATTGCTCATCGTACCTTGCTAAATGGAGGGTCATTTGACATTAAACCTTTATCTAATTCAATGGATAATTCAAAACTTATAATGCCTAAGAGAGAAAAGCTGATATTTAATGATATTAGTGATATTAAACCTGATAAGTATTGTATACCAAGTAAAAAGAATTTTATATGCGATATCAATGCAATAGTTGCTCCAAATATTTTTTTCATAATGGCTGTTTCCGAAAAGTATCTTAATAACTTGGTTGATTTAGATAAATTACTCGAAAAATTTATTGACAAATCGAATGAATCAATAATTGAACTTTATTTTGTTACACCAAAATATAAAGAAACTATTGTAAAGAATAAGAATTTACCATCTTTAAATGATCGTCTCCGGAAATATATTCTGGAGCTTGACATAGGTTTAATTTATGGTAACTAAAATATTGTAGAATGTAGATGGCTATTAAATTTTTTCCTAGAGGAAATAGTACGTGATATGAGAAGTTACTTTTATAACTAGTGGCAAATAGTTTTAATAACATTATCTTGGATATAAATATATAAAAAAAAAATTCAATTACATGATTTATAATGTAGGAAATTTTATATATAAATCAAATATATATTTACGTCTTAGTAGATATACTGTATATTAATGTAATTCACAACCTGCAAGTACTATATGTCTAATTATCAATAAACCCACGATCTGCTATGACAGAATAAGCGTATTTTGACCTACTATGCAAGTTTACTTGTGAAAAAAAGGTCGATTTTAATACTGTTTTTGATTTTATATATAAACAAATGAAAATTGGATAAATAAAAATGAAAAAAAGTCAAATAAATCAAAAATGGTATACAAATATTCGTTTTGGTGC